>OX421979.1:87536885-88736885 GCA_949128135.1 Parasteatoda lunata | reverse complement strand
ATTAACAGCAAAAAAATATTTCTATGCTCAGCAGCTGAATTAATGCTGGACTTATTACAGAAATCCGTAAAACAATGTAATAAGAAAAATAAATTGAAAAATTTATTAAAAAAAAGATTTTAAAAAATTTATTACAGTTAACAAACTAAGGAAAAACTAATAATAACAAGAATAAGAAATAACTAAGAGCGCCCCAAAAAAATTCTGATGAAAAATTCCTCTGCTTGTCATTTCTACTGGAGCTGTTTAGGAGGAATCAATCAGTTATTTTTAAAGGGGTTGGGGAAAAGAAAAGGGCATACAGTATTGGACCCCTAATCCGGCACTTAATCTGATCTAAATTTTTTTTTTTTTTTTTTAAGAAATATATATTGATGAGACAAAAAAATCAGCTATATTCTCTTTTTATTTGGAATTTTATTTTGTTGAAGTAAGTAACTTTATTTTATCTTTTAAAAATAAAAAAGCTTGAAAAAAATATATAATAAATCTGTGTCAAAGGAAACATCTGTTTCTAAAGCAGTTTCAAATAAAGTGAAAAGTAAAAACACCTTCATTTCCAATGAACAAAATAAAGAAATGCAAGTTGGAAGAAACTGATCAATCAATCTTGACAGCTGAGCTTGTGCATTACTGGTTTGTCCCCACATTTCCCTCTTCTGTTTGACCATAAATTAGCCACACCCAGTTGACATTGAAACTACCACGTGGAGTACAAAATGAATTCTATCCCTTTTGTGGTTTTTTATTTGATTCATTTATTTTTTATTTTGCGGCTTTTTTTATTAGTTATTAACTGTTAATTTTTTTTTTGTCAGTTAGCTTGTTTTTTTTCTTGTTGTTAGTTGTTTCTTTTATTTATTTTTTTTTTATCGTTATTAGTTTTTAGCTTGTTTTTTTGCTGTTATCGTTAGTTCCTTAGCATAAATTGTTACTTTTTTTTGTAGTTCTTTGTTAGCTTTTTTTTTCTTGTGAGGTGAGCGTCTTTTGTTAAAACAAAATGTTATCTAAAAGAAAAAAACAAGAACTATGATCTCGCTCCGAAGAAGAAACGATTATTTCTTCTTCATTGGAGGATTCGGATTACTTCTTGAATTATTTCTCCTCCCGATTATTTCTTCTTGATTATATTATATAGATGATTATTTTAATTAATTAAATTTCTTAAGATGGACCAGTTTTAAATTCACCCCATCATAATCTACGATCGAAACTTGACTAATTCTAAAATTGAATTATAGTAATATTTGAGCGCCATATTGGAATTTCCGAAAGAGATCCGAAGTTCGGCATTTCGTCGGTCCCGTGAGTGCCGGATTTGGGGTCCTATTACTTCCTTTTCTGTCCGCTCCAAATACAATTGCCAAGGCGCTAAGTAGATTTCTAGCTTTCGATTTTTCTTTAAGCTGGGGGTGGATACAAGATGCTTACCTTTTAAATTTTCTCCTTACGCGATGTTTTTTAAAAATTATTATTTCGTTTATGTCTTTTCTTGCAGGCTGCTGCCGAAAGTTTGCTAAGAATTGGCAATTGTTCTGCAGCAGATTGCGATACGTACAAATATTTCGTCAACTTCGTTAGTAATTTTATTTAATAGTCTTTCTCTCAGAAAATTATTTCATCTTAAATAAATTTACTTGAGAAATATTTTTGCTGCTAAAAATTATTTCCTCGGAAGCGCCGCTGCATCGGAAGCGCCGCATGTAGGAAAAAAACAACTTTTTTTTCGATAGCGCCGCGGCGCTACCGCCGAAAAATACGGTAATACACATGTGTGATCGTGCGTAACTCATAGGAGTTGGAAGGTTGGAATTGCCGCAGGATAACTCAAGCCAGCTGCCACAGGAAATGATAAACTGCCTTATATGAGGTATGAAATCATGCATCAAGGCCTGTAGGCCTGTATATCTGTAAGAAAGGACCATACCCCATATTAACCCTTTTTTTTGTGTTTATTCTGCAACCGCTGTTTCGTGCCTTCCGACTCCATTTAGTGTTACACACGATGATGCGTGTGGGCATCTGTTGAATGGTTATTTGTCTTGTATTGTTTCGATGTATGTACCTATCAAATTTCATTGAAATCGGTCCAATAGTTCTAGAGATAATTGACCAAGTTTGTGAATTCTCTTAATTTCTTACACCAGTGTAAAATTGAGTTAACTTGTTTTATACTAGTGAATTGGAATTGTATCTTTGTGGTTGTAGACACACTATAGATTTAACTAAATATTCTTCTTTTTTGAAGGACAAAGATTCTGATAATGTTGATGATACTGACAGCTTTGAAGAATATGAAATTGGTGATGAGACTAGAATACGGCCTATTAGTTCAGTTCCTGGAGGTTATAGATGTAAGAATTACTTCTTGTTTTTTCTATAAATCGTATAAACTTACTTTTTCTTTTGTTTAAAATGTGTTTTATTGAATTCAGCATGTATTTTTAATGGGAATTCAGTAAATGCTAGGTTCATTTCTTTAACACGCCACGCTAATTTTACATGGCTTGCCCGTTTGGCCAAAATAATTTTCTTTGCATATTTTGATGAAATATTATTTACAACAAAACATTTAATTTTCGTAATCAAAATTGACTCAAATTATGTGTTTTTAATAATCTTGGCTTCGTCGGTCACCGGTGACCCCCGTGGCGCTACGAACAAACTCAGTGCTGGTCACCGTTGACTCCCATGGAATTCAACATGTTAAATCAACTTGATTTAACTCATTTTAGCCAAGCATATAAATTTTATAAAATGTGGTATTATTTTCATTGAAATATGCTAACATTATATTCATTAAGATATACAAGAAAATATTTTTTTAAATTTTATTTAGGAAATAAAATGCATCATTCACCAAATCACTGAACAAACCATTAAGTTAAATGCCTGTTTTTTTATGGAATTTTTTTATTCACTGACTTGCAACTTTAATCCAGCATAAAAACATAATGATAAATCTCAAAAGGACTAATTATACATTTTCAAAAATGACGGCCAGGTGGCCGAGCGGTTGGCGCGCCTGACTGCGAAGCCATTGGCTGCGGGTTCGAATCCCGCTCTGGGCATGGATGTTTCTCTCTCTCTTTGTGCTGTCCTCTATTGTGTGTGAATGTGGTCCACCCTAAAAACGGGTTTGTGACGTGAGCAATGTTGCTCGCCTCCGTGACTTTGGTTCACAGGTGCCCAATGAGCAACAATTCTGGCATCTTCATAGGCAAAGATTCAAATTCAGTGCCTGCCATTGGAAAAAAAAAAAAAAAAAAAAAAAAAAAAAAACATTTTCCAAAATTTTCCTTTGTCAACCACCGTTAAAAAAACTTTAATAGTTTAAAAATTTCTGAACAGAAAGAGTATACTCCAATTGAATAACTATTGAGTTTTGGGTGTCTTAAGAACGCTTGACAACGCTAGAAAAATAAAATTAGTGAAAAATATGCGTCAGTGTTTCTAAAAAGATATTTATTGAAATGGTTCATTTGCGCACCTTTGGCCAAAAATGAGTTAAATCAATTTAAATCAACTAATATTTTTAAAAATCATTAGTTTGAATCAAATGCTTTTATAAAAAACTCCTTGATTGAAATTTTTATAGTTTTAATTTTATTTATAAATATATTGCTCTGCTAATAAGTTTCATTTAGCAAAATTACATTACTACTAATACCTATCCATCCCTACTTTTAAAACAAAAAAAAAGTGATTACTCTATATAGATATATTCAGTAATAATTGTGCTCCGAATAAAAATCTGGATTTCCGAATTTTTTGATGATTGCGATTTGGAAGTTCCCGGATATCCGAGGTCCACACTGACCGCGATCCAGATGTTTCTGGAATTCCGTGGTCCGGAAGTTCCGATAAATCATCAACCACATTTATGTATAAAAATTATTATAGATTTTATCTAAAAATATTAGAAATAGAATTTATACTTGGCATCACTTTCATTTGTAAATATTTTTTCTAGTATAAAAAAATTTGAGAAAAAAGTCAAACTTTACATAATTATTCATTTAAATTATGCTGCATATAATTTATTTAGAATTTCATATTTTCAAAATATCGATGATTTAAAATTATAAAGACATAAATTTTTTTAAATGCATCATTCACGATTTTACTCAGGAAATTTTAGGGTTCACAATCACCCCTGTATATTTGTAAACCTATAATAAAAAGTATAAAAGGTAAGGGAGGCTCTATTATTTCTTCAGTATTTAATTATGATGCATTTGTATATATTATGTATGATAAAAAAAAAAATTGATGATTTAAAATTATAAAGACATAAATTTTTTTAAATGCATCATTCACGATTTTACTCAGGAAATTTTAGGGTTCACAATCACCCCTGTATATTTGTAAACCTATAATAAAAAGTATAAAAGGTAAGAGAGGCTCTATTATTTCTTCAGTATTTAATTATGATGCATTTGTATATATTACGTATGATAAAAAAAAAAATTTAGTGCAGTTATATTATTCAAAATGATTTTAAATAATATTTTATTATAATTGCCTTTATAAAATTTATCTAATTGTTAATAAAATTTAATTATTCATTTCTAACATAATCATTAACCTTTTTTTTGTGGTAATTTCAAGCAGAGTTGGCAGGGTTTAGGACAGAATGGATTAATTCACGGTTTAAAACAAGATTTAAACTGTTCTGTGCAAAACCCTTTTACTTAAATTATGTCAAAATTTTTAAAAAAACTTTTTGCGAAAAATAAAAGGTTAATTTTTGAACAAGAAACAAAATGAAGAAAAGTTATTGTTTTATTGAAAAAGTTTATTATTATTTTTAATATTGCATTGTTTATTCTTATGCAAAAACATTTATCAGTATTAAAAACATATTTATTCATATTTAAAGGTATTCACTTTCGTTCATTGATTTGTGGAGCTTTTAAAGTTTTAAATCTTTTCCTATTTTATTATATTGTTTTCCTTCAATAAGTCAAAGCAAAATGCATAAAAAGTTTCAAATATTTCATTGGTTACGCATATAGAATTTTTACCTCTCACCAATGTTCAAGGTTTAGGACAGTTTTGGACAGTAACACTCACAAGTCCTGTCCAAATTTAGCTTAGGACATCCAAAACCTCAACCCTGATTTCAAATGATCAATGATTGTGTAAAATTTGAATTCCATTTAAATTATCTTTTGTTGTTTAAAATGAATTTAAGTAATTTTTAATTTGTGTGAAAGGAACTCAGTATATTTTTATGATGTGTTTATCATTGGCCATTCCAAGTGATCAGTGTTTATGTGAAATTATAATTCTTTTATTTCCTTTATGTTTAACAGCTTTGCATGGAGATTCTGTTAGACAGACAGCTGAAGATGAAGATCTGAATGTAGATGTTGATGATACAATAGCTTATGGGGACCCTCAATATCCTTTTTATTCTAATTTTGAACCATCAATACCTAATTTGTATTTTAAAAACAATGTCATTTTACGAAGGTATTTTTATTTGTAAAACTACCAGGGAAAAGGTTAGCCTGGAAAAAAAACTTCTTTAGTAGGCCAAGGCTCACCCTGGGCTGTCCAGCCATGGATGATGATTTTTATTTAGAAATTTCATTTACTTTTCCTGTGGTGCCCAAGATACCTTTACTTTTATAATTTTACAGGGTTCCCACGGTCCTTAAAAATCCTTAAAAACTGCTTAGTTTTTATTTTGAAAATTAAGGGCCCTTAAAAGTACTTAATTTTGATTCAAGGTTCTTAAAAGTCCTTAATTTCTAGTATCACTATTTGGTTGGAACAATTTTTTTATCTCAGGAAAATATCCGCTGTTGAAAAGTACGTCTGTCGCCTAGAATGAGACTCTACATTGAGGGTAGAACATTTTGAATGCGTGTGAGAGTAGGAGTTACAAGCAAGTGGAAGAAAACGTGCCATTATTGATTTTTTATTTATTTTATTATAAATTTTTTTCATTAAAATATTTTTTCTGGATCATTCTTAAAGAAAAAAAATTTTTGTGGAGAGAGGGGAGCGTGATACTACAGGTGGGTAGAGGTCTTACGTATTTTTAGACAGTACTTAGGTACTCTATCACCTTTTACATCCATAGGATTCAAGAAATTCAATTCTTCTGATAGCACACATGGTAGCTTTGATACTTCAATTGTTAGAAATGCCAGTTTTAATGCCAATGTTTTTAATAATTTATGGACACTTAATATAAGGAATGGCTAACAGCATCTAGTGATCGTCACAAGGCAAAGTGGATTTTTTCATTTTATTATATTTTCTTCTGAAATTGAATTTTATAAATTACTCTATTTTTAATAATTAGGGATATTACGAATATTCGGCGAAGTATAATTTTAATCAGGAAAGTCATTTTCGTCGTTTTATCATTGACACTTTTTGTTTTAAAAAGAGTGAAATGTTTGCAGTTTTTTTTTTATAGCGTGGTATTTTAACAGTGTTCCTGATATATTTTATCTCCACTTTTTCTTTTAAAGTTATACAGATAATTAGATAACCGGTAAAATTGAAAATTTATTTTCTACGTTGCAAGTTTTGTTTTAGAATGTAGGAAAATTTTCTGTTGCTTCTTTAATTAATTGTGTTTTTTTGTTTGTTTGTTTTTTATTATTTTTTATTATTATTTTTATAGCATATTTTAAAGAGCCTTCTTTTTCGTCATTTTCAACGTAAAAATTTTTCTTAATTGAAAACGGTTTTTTGTTTTTAGCTCTGTTTGGCTTTCCCATTTAAAAAACTTTTGTTTTTGTTATGATGCAGCAATTTTAACGAGCACTATTCTTAGACACTTTTAAATGGATATATCGCGTATTATCGACTTTTTATCAAACTATCTTCAGGCCGATATAATTACTTTTATTTTAGGCTATATATCAGGAATCTGATCTAAGACGACGCTCGCAGTTTAACGTGCAAGGATTCTTGCCTATGCTATTATTGCCTATGCTAGACTATTTTGATTTCGTCTAGCTGCGAAGATGTTGATTTTTAGCTACGAAGATGATGTTCGTTTTGTGATGTTGAATAACAAAGAGCAAGGATCAGCGTTGAAATATAGAATGCGATGCATAGTTTCTTTATGTGCCATTTTTGACCTTGAGATTTTACAATTTTTGAAGAATATTTTCAACAGGACTTATTTTGCCATTGCTGTGCGTTTTATTTCGACGGGATATAACGTTTCAAGTAAATTATTTTCAGTGAGACTTTTGCTACTTAGCGATCGTTGCGAATTATTTCATAACAATTTTTTTTTGTAAAGATTTAACGTTGTGAATTATTTTTAGCAGACCTACCGTTACTTGGCGATCGCTGTGCAATCGCTGTTATCTTAAATTTTCGTTAATATATTACTGAAAAGAAATCATGAATTAAAAAAAAAAAGATTCTTTATTGATTTTTTTAAAAAGGGATACAATTTAATATTTTTTATATTTTGTATTTAAGTAATTTATACTTTGTCATAAAAAGTTAGTTTTTTTTTTTTTAAATTTGTTTAATTCACGTAAATATAATAATTTGATACAATTTGATTAGTTTTTAAACCAATAAATTTTCACTCGCTTTTAGTTTTAAAAAATTTAAAACAAAGCCTACATTTAAATGATTTGCTTTTATTTTTGAGGAAATTAAAACAAAGTTTGTGTTCTTTCTTTCATTCTTTTTTAAAAAAAAAAAAATTAGCTATTAGTTAAAATGACTAAATTTTTTTAAGTTAAATAAAAAGTTAAGCAATATTTTAATGGTTTTCAATAATTTATCACTAGTACTCTTAAATATAGAATATTTTTTTAAAAATTCCTTCAATATGTGTTTGTTTAATAATTTGTTAGATAGTCAGTATTATTTTTAAACATTTAAATCTTTAGTGTATTTCATTTTCAAAAAAGAAAACAATAATAAATAAATTTACATTTATTTTTACATTAAAACCATTTGACCATTAGTCAATACAACTTTATTATTTTAAATAAGTAATTAACAAAAGCCTAACGGTGTTTTAAAAGCACATTTTTTTTTCAACAAATAATTTAAAAAATGTTTTATTTAAGTGGACATTTCTTTTTTTTTTTTAAATTTTTAATGTATGTAAAATATTTTATAACAGTTTTATTATTATTTTTAAAAAATCTAAGTCATTTTTAATTTTAAAAAAAGGTTAAAATAAAGCTTGTGTTTGTTTTTACTTTAAGACAAGTCAATCTTTAAGACAGTCTTAAGTCAATCCATCTTTATTTTAATTCAAAAAATTAAGTAATGCTTTTGATGTTATAGAACAATTTTTTTTTAATTAACATTTTCTTTGTCTTAGATTTATTTCTTTTATTTATTTTTGATTGATTTAAAGATTTATGATTGATAAATTTCAAGCATATGTTTAATCGCGATGTCTGACTGACGATTTATTACGATATAAAATTTCTTACAACGCCCAAGCCTATTTTTACATAAACAACAATAATTCTCGAGGATGTTTTTTTTTTTTTAAATTTTTTTATGTTTGATCACTGGGTAGGCGGCCGATTTATTTTTCCGGATATTTGACTATTCGACAAAATTATTCATTATTCCCTATTTTATAATAATAGTAATACAGTCAAACCCCGTTAACACGAAATCGTCGGGACCACCGAAATTTTTCGTGTTAACCATTTAGGTAGTGGCGGCATCTAGTCAACAATTATTGAACTACTAAACAATTACTTATATATTACAGTTCTTAAAAGTTACTAATGAAGACATATTGCAAATTTAAGTGAATTTAACATAAAATTAAAAATACTAAAAACAATGAACATTTAAAAATAACTTGAAATTTGGAGAAGAAATAATGAAGTGAATTGAACGCCAAATTACGAATTTATTTATCCGTTACGGAATCAAGGTTGAAAAAAGTCAGTTATTGACTTCTGTTTTAATTTCTTAAGATAACACTTATTTTATTTTATAACCGTCGTTGAACAGCCGACCCAATTTCATGGGTTTACGACTACTAATGTTCAACTCCGTAGCCTTGTAATTTTGAACCAATCCAGAAGACAAGGAAACTCCTGGATCAGTACCCCCAGAGGTATTGATTTGTTATGGGAACATGGAGGACTTTGAGACTCGACAGATTTAACGTGCATCAGTCACCATTTACTACACGGGGAGTCTTCGGCCGGCGAGGATCGAACCCACGACCTCTTGGATATGGGCTCAGCGCCCTACCGACCAGGCTATCCCGGCCCCCAAGATAACACTTATTAATAAAGTCATTTATATGTTCTAAGTTATCTAATGCATCCATAGCATTTTCTTGTTGCATGAGGAAACGATTAATTACTTTCATTGCACATGTCGCCTCATTTAAAGTAACTGGATTTTCTTGTTCAATATCGGACTCTTCATCAGTTGTATCCATGTCGACATCATCATTTTTCGCCGATAGTTCAGCGATTATGTCTTGATCGGTGGTTATATCCGATGTTAGCAAATCTTCGTCTATAGTGGTGTAGTCTTTGAACAAAGGGGCTGATAGAATCCCGCGTTTTTCCGCTTCTTCGATCAAATTAGTCAACGTTTCTGGTTCTGCTTCACTTATTTCTTGAAGATTCATTTCTTTTCCATCTGTGAACCCACCGCACTTGAAACTGTTTATAATTGTTTCAGAAGAAACATTGTTCCAAGCACATTTTAAGTATCTCATTGCGTCTAATAGATTTACAGAAAATGTAATTTTATTATCAAAGCAATGGATCATCTTGCGTACCATTTCTTTTCTGTATTGCACCTTCAAGCTATGAATGATACCTTGATCGCACGGCTGAAGTTTTGCTGTGGTGTTAGGAGGTAAAAAAACACATTTAATCGCTTTTAGTCCGTGAATATCATTATGAGCACTACAATTGTCAAGCATCAAACAAATATTTCTTTTTTCCCGAAATAGTTTCCTGTCCAAGTCTGTTAACCATTTCTTAAAAAGCATTTTATTCATCCAGGCTTTCTTATTTGAAGCATATACGACGGGTAAAGTTTTTAAGTTCTTAAAACAACGTGGGTTCGCTGATTTACCTACGACAAACAAGGGCAATTTTTCGGTCCCATCCATATTACAAGCGACCAAAACAGTAATTCTCTCTTTAGAGCATTTTCCGCCGGAGCATTTTTCTCCTTTAATGCTCAATGTACGGGAGGGCAATGCTTTGAAAAAGAGTCCCGTTTCATCAGCATTGAAAATGTCACGTGGCGCGTAATTTTTCCTAAGAGCAGGCCACTTTTCAGACAAAAATGATTCCACAGTCTCCTTATCTACAGTTGCTTCTTCGCCACAGATTTTATGACACACAATTCCATGACGCTTTTTGAATCGTGTTAACCAACCGTTTGAAGATGCGAAATTTGTCACGCCGAGAGCATCCGCAAAAACTTTTGCTTTTTCTTGCAATACATGACCCGTTAAAGGCAGATTCTGACTCCTTGCTTCACGCACCCATCGCAAAAGCGCTACTTCGATCTCCTCATTTCCCCCTGTTCTCATTCGCTTTCTAGCTGGCTCAAATTGATTGATAGCATATGCGACTTCAATTTTTTCACGATTTTTTATAATCGTAGATAGCGTGCTGTTGGGAATTCCATATTTCGTCGCGATCTCTGTTTTCTTTAATATTCCATCACAAACTTCATTCAAAATTTTTTGTTTAGTCTCTAAGGACAAGGATTGCTGTTTTCGACTCATTTTTACGAAATTTCAAGGGCAACTGACAGTCGGACTCTACCATGATCATGTGTGCTTATGCACTACTTTCCACCCCCTTCCACGCACGTGCAAAGAACATTCCGAAACAGAATAGCAGCAACCAATCAAAAGAGATAATTATGGAAGGATGGGACCTCGATTCGAGGGTAGGAGTAGAAATTTCAAAACACTAATTCCAAACTCTTGTAAAAGAAGAAATTTTGACTTGGAGTGAAAAAAATTCTTTTCGTCTTAAGCGGTATTTTGCGATTTGGGTTTCGCGTTAAAAGAATTAACACTATTCTTCAGACTCGATCGACGGGACCTAACAATTATTTCGCGTTAAGCGAAATTTCGTGATAAGCGATTTCGCGTTAACGGGGTTTGACTGTATATATATCAATCCATATTTGCATCCAATTTTCATTACCTTTGATTTATATGACAAATTATTGTTTTATAATTTCAGACAATACTTAAATTATTAGGAACAAAATTTTTTATGGTCTATTATTTTAGTTCCTTTAGTATCTATAGGAGACACAATACTTTTTTACTTTTTAATAGAATAAATTCTAATTCCTCAGAGGTGCAACATTACCCATCAATGTAAGCATACAATTTTTTATAACTAAAAGCAGACTATTTTATAAAGATTTTTATCTCTTTTTATAAATGATATGTTTCTGATTTCACTACGTTTTGTTGTTTTTTTCCCTTCATTCACAATAAATTTTGTACTTAATTAATTATTTCATTTCGTTTTAAATTTTTAGATATGGAATTTTTTCATTTTTATTTCAATTGATCATTTCATCCTGCCTTGTCCTGTGTTTCAATATTTATGTTAGCACTTATTTTAACTATCAATTCTGTTTCTCAGTTCTTAATTTTAATTAATAAGTTTTCTTTGTAGTTTATTTATTTCTTTTTTCCTGATTGTTAGGTACTAAATATATTCCGATTTTAGTCATTAAATTTTTTATATTTTGTGATTTTAATAAATCTTTAGTCAATTGTAATTAGGTTTTACTTAGTCTAAAATAATTGTCTTAACTTCAATAAAATTATATTTGTTAGTTTCTTTTTGTCTTGATTTAGTATTATTCACTCAAAATAATATTTTTATTAATTTAATGAATTTACCTTCTTAATTTATATATTTCTATCTGTTTACTCAGTTTTTTTCTATTTTTAAAATAGAAAATCTTAATGTTTAATCTGCATTCTTTGAGTTTTTCTTTTTTTCTTTATATTCTTGAAAGCTTACGTGAGGTGATTAAATGCAATTTAATTTTAATTAGAAAACAGATTATTTGTATTAAGCATTTCTTTATTTAGTTTCTTTTTTTTTAATCTTTTAAAGGATGACTGATTTGAAGAAAAACTATTCCATTTTTTTAATCTATTATTATTAATCTATGATGTTTTATTTGATGATAAATCATCATTATGCCATTTTTAAGGTTCTTAATTTCTAAAAAAAAAGTCCTTAATTTTTTGATAAAAGTGCTTAATTTTTTCTTTCATAAAAGAGTGGGAACCATGTTTTATGCTGAGCAATTATTGTTGTTTAAATCTGGTGCATAGCATTTTTGAAAAGTGCTTATTTTCGTTTTTTAAAAGACCTTAAAGGTGCTTTATTCATTGGGTGTTTTTTAAAAAGTGCTTAGTTTTCCCTTTTCTAAAATGAAATTTTTTCTCTTTACTATGTCTATTTTCGCCACATATTATGCAAAAGCGAGCTTTTCACATTGTTCTAATCAATGTTTTCACAATTCATTCAACCACAATCCATTTTGACCTACTGTAGGTCAATAGCATATGAAAGAGCAAATCATTTTACATGTTTGATAAAATGCTTGCGAGTCAACTGAGCTGAGTTCAGTAGATTTTAGCACTCTCGTTCTGCTACATTTTGCAATATATTCTCAATTTCAAGTCTTCATTTTCCACCCTCTGAAACCCAACCGAAAAATCTCTCAATCTTTTTATGGTGACAGATATAATCAAGAAAAGTAGTAATTTGATCATGAAAAGTATTTTGTGTTTTGTTAATGTATATAGTGCTTAAAAATATTTTTTGAGTGCTTAAAATTACTTAAAAGGAGCTTCTTTTTTTTTTTTTTTTTTTTTTTTTTGTTGAAAGATTTGGCTACGCAGCCAGGCTATGGAGTACTGAAATTGGCACTTTTTTTGAAATTTTAGGAATATCATTTGAAAGGCAAAATAAAAATAAATACATACAATAAGTAATCTAAAATGAAACTTTCTTCTGCCATGAGACCTTTGAAGTATGGAATTCTACAAAATTCGATATTTCAAGGTCCTTGTGGCAGAAGAATATATTTAATAGAAATATTATTATTTTTTCTCGAAAGTTTCTATTTTATCTTTTTCTATTTTATTTTCAAAGGGGATTGTCCTAAACTGCTAGTTTCTGTTTTATTTAAATCATATAGGATAATCAGTAAGAAGAAATATTTTTGCTTTAATTAAATATTTAAATTTGAAACACTTTCACTATAAATAAATATTTTGAGCTATGTTCCTTTTATTATTCTTTTCAGTACTTTTTAAGCAAAAAAGTTTTTTAATATAAGTTTTTTGATTTAAAAAAAAAAGATTTTTAATAATATTTTTTATTTGCAAAATGTGGAAGAATTTTATAAAATTCATACTTCATTTTGTTTTTAGACAAACATTTATTTTTAATTTTTGAGTCAAATGACAGAATTATTTGGTTTCAAATCCCAATTTGTTGCTTCATCATTTTATACTAATAACTTAGCAAATCTAGATTAAAAAAGAAGTTGAGTTATTCTATTTGCAATGAAAAAAGTATAGCATATTATATGGAAACATTTATGATGTTTGTATGATAACAGTTAAAATATGTTTTTTAACATATTAAAAGTGACAATTTGCATTTTGCACTAAACCTATAATTTTGTCTATGGTAAGAACTCCCCCCACCACAAAGTCTGAGGCTGTTTGCTGCTATGGAAACAAGACTGGCGCATTTAAGTGAGGGTAGCTTCTCTTCACTCCAGGGCTAACACAATAGACCAAAGAAAAAGATTTCCTTTTTCTTGACGACTCGAACCAAAACTTATAACCATAGGTTGAAAGTCACATTGTAATTTCGTTCTGTAGCTCCACAGTCTGTTATTGTATACTTCTCTAATTACAATGTTTCCTTAATTAAAATTTTATATTCTGAAATTGATGTGATTCCTAACACGTCTGAAAAAGATAGATCAGATTTGGAGCAGCTTCGAAAGGCCGTGTAGTTATTACTTTTATTTTATTTGTATATATTGGCATACTTTATTTTCAGTGTTAGCTATACTATTATTTTTCAAGAAATGCTTTGATAATTTCAGTGTACCTTATAAGGTTGGTATATTGCTGCACACTAATACAAGATTTTGTCCTTTTTTTTAATAATTTAATCAAGTAAAAATGAAATTTAAATTTATGAAAAATTCGTATTGATTTAATATTTTTCCTCGGCTTGCTTCGGAACAAGATATTACTCAATAATGACCCCATAGGCAGAACTTTATCCATAGAATTAATGGTGGCTCATGGTCTGAAATCATGAGTATGATTGCTGTCCCTTGTCACTTGATTTTGTTTTATATTTTATAACCGTCGTTGAACGATCGACCCAATTTTGGGTTTGCGACTACTAATGCCAAACTCTGTAGTCTTGTAATTTTAAACCCAATCTAGAAGACAATGAAACTCCTGAATCATTACCCCCATAGGTATGATTTGTTATGGGAACATGGAGGAATTTGTGACTCGACAGATTTAATGTGCATCTGTCACTTTTTACCAGCCAGCGGGAATCGAACTCACGACCTCTTGGGCATGGACCCAGTGCCCTACCAGTTGCTACAACTACTAATTCTGCATGTGTTGTTCGTTTTTTTTTATGTGTGTACATAGCTGCCCACTCTATTGGATTTTCCAATAGACTACTGTGTTTTGCCAGTTTCTCCTGGATTAATAAAAATTCTCCTGGTTTTTGTACACTTTAGAAAATTCCCTAAAATTGAGTAAGTTTCCTTAAAAAAATCCCTATTGAAATAGAATTTTTGTGCAGATTATTGCTTGCTTGAATATTTAAATAGTGTCACTAATACATTATGAAGCGAGCCTCTTTTGTAAAATTGAGTTAACTATCTTTGATGAATTAAGTGCCTATTGATTGTAAAATTGTGACTCTTTAAAATTATAAATAAACATCATATATAACATTTCCAGTTCATTGAATGTGAAATCATAACTGAAAAATCTTTCAATTTTGATGTCTATGAAGTTCCCTTTATTTAAAATATTTTGCATCAATTATCATGAAATTTATATTTTTTTGTAAAATCGACTGCATTTTTTCCTAATGATGTTGGCTGTTATGCATGTTTAATTAGTATTTATTTTTTCTTTAAAAATTATTTTTAAAAAATGTTTAATTACCAAATTATCGTTTAAGCAATTTATTGTTTTTGTTTACTTTTTAAATGAACAATGCTTGATGTGGACTTATAAATAGTAGGAAGAATCGAGCATTTTTCTTTCAAATTTGAATATCAGTTATGGGATGCTTAATTATCTCTATAAAGTTAAGAATGATGTGCAATAAAAGACCATTCATTAATAGCTAATGAAATTGCTGCTTGTCATTATAAACAAATTCACATATTTAATATGCAAAAAGGACATATTTACTTCTTTTGAACATGTAAAGTTGAACTCGTTTATAACGAGCTCGGATTTAACGAGGGAGAATATTTGGTTGGATCAATGTTAAGTCTATGAAACAGATGTCGCTTTTAGCGAGCAATATTTTTCTGTCTTGCAATCTTTTTTCTCGTCTTTCTAGTCTTTCTGTTTCATCTTTTTTTCAAAATGATAAGAAATGCGCGAGATATATAAAAAAAAAAACGCGAACTGAAACTTAATTGCCCTTATCGCTCTAATCTAAAGCATAAGAAAAGTCACGTGAGAGTAGGTGGTGACGTATCGATTTTGCGCCTTATCGGCTGGTTAGGGGGTTAGTTGTCATTAAATTAAGAAAAGTATTTAATTAAATTAATGTAATTAAAGTAAGTAAATATTAATTACAGACCTGCCAACTCTCCTGCTTTTCGCAGGAGTCTCCTGCTTCTACCTCAAATTTTCGCCCATAGGCCTTCAGGGTGTTTTCTCCTGCTTTTTTCTATTTAGTGCACGATAGAGGAAAAAAAACAATTTGTGCAATTTCCTTCTCAACATGTGCTTCAGATCATACTGGGCATTTATTTAAAAAAATTTTCCCCGATAGCAACATCGCTAAAAATTACAGTGTGCGCAAACCAAAACAACAGCAATAACCGATGAAATGGCAAAATCAGAGAGGAAATATATCTTGGATACCATTAGGCAAAATGTTTTTTCACTTTCTATAGATGGCAGTTTTTTTTAAATAATGCTAAATCAGCAACATCTGCAGTTTTAAAACAGTAGCTGTTTAAAAAAAATAAGTTAAACACTTATAAAGTATTGTATTCATTATTGACATATTTTGTTAATTCTGAACCTCTTCCTAAATTTTAAAAAATCAAAAGATGTGTTTTAATATAATTCTATAGAACCTTAATTTTTTTTAGTAAGAACACATATCTTTATTAGTCAGTGTCAGAATCTTATTGTGGTCTATTTTATGTAATGTAAATAATATATTTTGAAATAAACTTCTTGTAGGAAATGTGAATCAGGTTTAATATTCAATATTGCGCTATGTCGTGATACAGAAAGAATCTCCTGCTTTTTTATTTTCTAAGGTTGGCAGGTCTGTAATTAAATTTTAAGTAAACTCAATCATTTAACCTCCCAAGCCCCCCGCCCCCTCTTCTGGTTGCACACCTGCCTTAAGTACCCGTTTATTACGAGCACTCGGATTTAACGAGTACATGTTACGGTCCCTTTGTGCTCGTTATAGACGAGTTCGACTGTATTTTGATTTCAAGCCA
Source organism: Parasteatoda lunata (assembly GCA_949128135.1). NCBI lineage: Eukaryota > Metazoa > Arthropoda > Arachnida > Araneae > Theridiidae > Parasteatoda > Parasteatoda lunata. Next base: position 88,720,133 of record OX421979.1, on the reverse strand, counting down.
CATGTAAATCTTTTGATGTAAAGTTGCGGCTCTCCGGTTCCATACAAATAAATTAATAATTTACTATCAAAACTCAGAACGAAAGTTAGAAGTTGTATGGGGTGTGCTGACGATTTTTCTGGTCGACATATTTAAAAGTTAAGTTAGAAATCAACTAACAAATAAAAATCTAGTGTCGTGCTTGAAACTTAAAACAGCAAGTTATAAGAAAGATTTAATAGCACATTCAAATGGCATGTAAAGCCAATGCTCCTATTAATATAACTACCTATATTTGTATTCTTATATGAATAAATATTCTGTATTTAAAGCGGTTTATTTTAAACCAAATATGTATAAGCAAATACTATAACATTAAATTGAAAATTTTTAGTGGCTTTTTAAAAATTGGAAAAATTTTGTAAATTGCACTTTTCGGCTCTTCCGTTTCAATAGGTTGCCAACCCCTGGTCTTGGACGGAAATGTTTGATTAGAAAGTTTAATTGTAACCAGTTTTTGCAAGAAGAAGGAAATGCAAAACCTTTTAACATAGATAACAGTGAATATTGATTTTAATTATTAAGTGCCCAGAAGAGAATACCATCAATAAAATATGGGATTTAAATATTAACAAGGAAACAATCTTAGATTTTAGCTTTCTTGTATTGATATCAGAAATAAATTAAATAAACCCTTTTTTGTATAATATTGCTCATACTTCAGAAAAGTGTGTTTTACAAAAAATTTAGATTTAGTCCTTACTAATTTTTAACTCGTTATAACCTGTCAATTTTTGTATCCATAATATAAGCATTTTGAGGATGACTTTGAAATTTGTCATGATAGCAAACATGTCCAGTTTTTACTCTTATTTTCTTATAGCATTAAGTTACAAAATTACTTTAGTTTCTTAAAGTGTGAAAATTGTTTTCATTGTAAAATTCTGTTGGAAAAAAAATTGCATTTCTGGTTAGTAGCAAGTGTGCTTAAAAAAGAGTTAGTAAAACTATCATGCATTACCTATAAAAATATTAAGTTTGTCTTTTTTTTTTTTTTCTTCCAGAGATTCATCTGCGCATCCTCAAAATTTAGAGATAAGTCATAAATGGTCTAAAGCAGGTAAGTAATTAGTTTAATCTTCTTACATAAATGTTTTGTTTATGTGCTTTTATACAGATAAGTTTGATAACATTTATAGGTAAAAGGGGGCAACAGAGGGCACTGACCAGGGAAAATGTGTATTGATATTATTTGATAAATTGTGATTGATTAAATGTGTTCTATATTTTAGTCACTGACCCACAGACCAGTAATATTTTATTTTCTCAATTTCTACCTCCGGGAAGTATGGTTCCCTGTTACATACCTGCCAAGTCTCCTGTTTTATAACAAAGACTTCAGTATTTTATGACTATCTCCTGTTTACCCATATATTCTCAAATTTCTCCGTATTTGGTGAAGAAATTTGAATATAAAGAATTTTGGTAATAAAATATCCGTTGATGGCAAAAATACTTCACTTATTCGTCAACAAATGGTGCTATCGCCAGAACTGCAGTAGTTTGAGTGTTAATAGTTTAAGTAATTATAAATAATAGTTTAAAAAATCTTCTTTAGATTAAGATTTATATACATATTTGTTACTTTGCTAAATGTAAATGCTTATATTATTTCCAATTTAAAAATTCTTTTCTTGATTGACATGATTATGCATGATCAAAACTTTACTCAAAGCCTTAAAAATGTCGCTAGTAAAATTTCCGTTATTTATCTTCTACAATGGTGGCATGTATTCTGTTATTATCATACAGGCCTAACACTTTTATTTTGAAAATTAGGTGGTATAGCAGTTACTGCAGTATTTTATCTCTTCATTCAGCAACATTGTTTTAGCCTCCAGATGGTTGGCATCGATAAATTAACGTTGCCTTCCGATATAGATTTGCTTCCTTAAAACAGCGCTATTAGGTTGAGGTTATGGTGACCAATAGCTTGTCTATGGTAAGAACTCCCACTGACACAAATTCTGAGACTCTCTGCTACTATGGAGACAAGAATAACGCATTTCCTGGAGGGTAGTTTCTCTTCACTCTAGGGCTAACACAATAGAAGATTCCCTTTCTTTCACCGAACCCATTAATACCCTGTCCTAAACAGTGTGCCCTCAAGTAGAAGTACTTGAAATAGTTGGGTGATTCTCACGAAATATGGACCAAAAAATTTCTTGAAATTTAAAGTTGTCAAAATAATCTAAATTTTTTTTTTTTTTTTTTTTTGTATACCTCTTTAGTTACACTTATTAATATCTTACAGACAGCAGTGTAGTTTATTGACATTTGCTCCGGAAAAAAAAAGAAAAAAAAATAGAAATTCACCAAATCTTGAATGCCAGGAAAATGACATATTAGCTTAGAAGTTTAAAAAACAGTCATTTTAAGTTAATAGTAAGTAACTCAACTTAAGCCTTTATGTTAGATGGACCATAAATTGCTTAAATTAATTCTTTTAATCCACAGTAGAAAGAATCAAAAAAAAATTTTTTGCTGATATGTACAGAAAAAAATTGTGAATAATAATCAATCATTAAATAAATAAATAACTTTGATTACATCCAAGCATATTACAATCATACATAAACTTGCTGTTAGGTTAATATTTGCTTTCCTTCCTTTCAGTATTTGCAGTTAAGAAAAATTTCTGGTAATACTTCAATGTCCTGGCATTCATAAGCCAGGAAAATGACAGCCAGGGTAATGACAAATAATTTGCCATTTTATAGCATATAACTTTACTTTAATTAAATACTTTCGCCTAAGACGTTTATATTCTGTAGAAAACAACAGTATTTCTTAAAATAACTCAGATAAATCTGTGTAGTTTATGTTGTTAAGGGTTTTAAGAAGCCAGGAAAATGACAACACAAAAACCTACTCACTTTGAAAAATTTTTTGAAATAGATTTTGAACCAGAAAATTGGTTCTTTATTCATGCAACAAGACATGTTCATATATGAGGGTATCTAATCAATCTATTAACATAAGATATTGATTGCTGGCTCTATCCATTTTGGTTATAAACCACTAAATGAAAGTAGCCAGGAAAATGACAGATTTTCTTGGAACAAACAAATTATTGACAGAAAAAATTTATTTAAATGAAGTTTTTGTAAATAATACCCTCTGCGTATATTCTAGAAATGCTTACACCGGTTGAGATTAAAAAAAAATTAGATATTGAAAAATTTATAGGAAGTTTTGAAGCTAGTTATTATTGGAAACATTGTTTGGGACATGCCAGGAAAATGACATTTTGAAGTTAAATTAAATTTTTTAACTATACAAAACAGTCAATGCTAGAGCAAAGTTATTTTAAAATGCTAAAAGCAATGCTATTTATTAATTTTTTAAAAAATAAAAGTTCTTTTAGTATTATAGTATTAGATCTTGGAGCAAGGCTCAGTGAATTGTCATATTTCGTGTGAATCACCCAGTTATACCTGGTTACCATAGTCACCGCCACGGGTCCAGACGAATAGCTAGAGGAGTTTTTACTTTAGACTAACTATAGCTGGCTTTTCCTTCTAGTGAAGTACATGCTTGTAACAAATTTATAGCAGATCAATTAAGAATTGACTAGACAATATATATAAATACTGATATATTGGTTTAATCTTTTATTATCTTCAGTGTTAAGAATATTTAGAATAATATTATGAAATACTTTCAGTGTTTTCACTAAAAGTATTTCATAATTTTCAAAATAAAATTATTATTATGATATAAGATCATACTTATTTCATGGATTTTTCTTACAAACTCAGATACTGAAATCTCAGAGTTATCAAAGTAAGAAAATATATTTGTTTTTACCTCTATTATCGAGGTTCTCATTGATAATTTTTTGTAAGGTAAAGATTTTTGTTTGTTCTAGAAGCCTGACTGATTCAGATCCAGTGGTTTCATCATTGAAAGAAAAGATCAAGATAAGATAAGTTTGGTGTCTCATTTGCTTGGTATAAACTTCATTTTATATATTTACTTTTTTTTAAACCAAAAAATAAGTATATTTTATTTTATGATCTGCACCACGTGGCAGAATCACCCGCAACTCCATATGCAGCACCAACCGTTAAAGTACAAAAGGTATTAGTACCCCCCTCACCATCCTCAAACTCAAACCCAAAGATTCCAAGTGTAGCACCTGTTCTACCTAAAACTGGTTCTAAATCTAATAACAAATTATTGTTATTTATTATTGTAATGCTATGTTTAATAAGTTTCAAAATGTTTTATTTAAAATAATTCAATTGTAAATACAACTGCGTGAAAAATGGAATTTTTTTTTTTTTTTGCTCTTGCACAAGTAAAGTGGCACTGCGATCGCATTGAAATGATATAAATTAAAACCACATCGAAAAATGGAATTTTTTTTTTGCTCTTGCACAAGTAAAGTGGCGCTGTGATCACATTGAAATGATATAAATTGGAACCACATTAAAGGTTGGAACCACGCTTTCAATTGAGTCAAAATGGATGCTACAGTAATATGTTTGCTAGAAACTTTAAAGTTTTTGACCAGTCATCGAGATGTCACTCTTCAAGAAGACATATCTCTTTCGGATGTTGAAGACAATGTAATCAGTGAAATGACAAACCTGTTTAAAATATTGTGCTTCATGAATGATGATTTAGCTAGTATAGATGACGAAAAAAAATTATCCATTGTAACATCATTGAAAATTACATAAAGCATTTAACGGAGGAGACACTTTTTCTCTCAGTAGATGACATCCTTAAAATACGATCCGCTTTTCAAGATGCAATAGACTATCTCAATATTCCAAGACAATTGTTTGAAAAAAATTTAACAATATTGGATCGATACATGATGTCGGAGGATTTTTATCCAAAAGAAACGTGATTACATAAATTGGTCACCATTGTATAAATATTTAAAACTTCCTGCAGCACACACCTGGTGGTTGTAAAAAAATGTTATTTTTTTATTATTACTAAATGTTTTTGTAATCATGTATATAGTTCAAGAGTAAGTCAACAGTTGTGAAAAAAAATTGTATTTATTATGTTTTTCTTTTTACCATTTTTAATAAATGCTTTATATTGGTTTTTTTATTTGTATTTATTTATTGAAAAGTAAACACATAGGTATTTTTACTATAAACCATGAGCATCAAACTTGTGTACTTTTATAGATGGAATCAACATTAGAATTTTAAGACAACATTTACTCAAAAAAATATAATATTTCAAAGTTCAATCAATCGTCTTTTAATTTCTCAAATATAGATACACAAAGTTTCAATTTCAAGATCTTAATATACTTCTAAAAAAACTATTTTTGGTTTTAAAACTCCAAATGAGCTCAAACAACATTTAAAGATAATTTATTCTTTCAGCATACTTTAATACATTTTTCTGCATACTTTAATATATTTTTTCCACATAATAGTGTTTTACATACAAGATGATAAAATGTATTTTGTTGAAAGTGAATAAATTTAAAATAACATACGCAAAGCAGTCCTCAAGCGACACAATGCTGTCGTCTCCATACTAGATAAACCACTGGATCTTTTGTCATTGTGGTTCGCGTGTCAACATGGTCTTGGGTCAGCCCTGAAAATATTTACAATATTCAAAAAGTTCATCATCATCGTCTGACCACCCTTTGTCTGATAAATCCAAACTTAAAGAATCATTTAAGAGATGCGAAAAATTCGAAATAATAAGTCTCGAAAATACGCCTGAAGAGTCATCTGATGAATCCAAACTTGACATATTCTGGGATATAAAATTCCAAATATTAATTGACTAGTTTTTGGACTTGTGAAATTTTAACAAGATTCAGTTTGGACTTGTAAATTTGAGCAAATTGAGTTTGAAATTGTGAAATTTTAACAAGATTTATTTTTCAACTTTACTCTTTTTGGACTATGTTCAAAATCTAGTCTTAGCTTGAGAATTATTTCTGAAAATTATTTTAAAATAAACTGTTTATATCTCAAGAAAAAAATAAAACGTTTTGAGTTCTAAATGCATTATCAAAACGTTTCCTTAAAGATTTTTATTGTGTATCCAAATTTACACACCAATATCGAATAATTCAAAGTTTGCAAATATGGATGAAACTGACAAGTCAGAGATGTTTAAAAATCTCAAAGACTGCAGTTGGTTGAAAAAATTGTAGTCAAAAACTCATTGTATTGAAGCGTGTCCGGCCACTCGGGCAGAGATTCGTTTCCATCATTGTGTTTGCAACACATTAACGGAATGAATAGGAACCATGCCACATGCCCTAGTGTTGCGTCCCGTTGAGAAAAGTCTTCCGGACGACACAAGTCTGGTGACTCTTACTCAAAATGGGTATTGAATAGCAATATTCAACCATGGCTTGTCAAGTCTCGAAATATTTCAAAAAAGACTTAATTTTTTAAATATTGAATATGGATTCTCAAGATGTCCAAAAATATTCAATAGCTGAGGACTACGATATTCTGAATTCTAATAAATCTATAAAGAAATCTATTAAGTTTCAAAATATTTACCTTGCGATGTATAAAATACCTAAATATATTTCTAACTTTTAAATTTTTTTTTCAAGTCCAATTAGTTTTAAAATATTACTGTCCAATTAGTTTTCAGAATTTTTCAAAGTTAAAACAACATGAATATACTAAAAGGTTTGAAAAAGTAAAAAAGTCTCTCTAAATATTTCTAAATCCAAACAGTTTAAAAATATAGCAAAGTCTAAACTACTTTAGAATTTTTCAAAGTTTGAAAATATTCCAAGTACAATCATCAGAGTTTTTCGAAAGATTACCATGTCTAAATTTTTTCAAGTCCGAACTGTTTGGAAATTTGGAAAGTTTCTGAATAGATTTTTGAAGATAGGAAATTTCTGAATAGATTTTTAAACTTTGAAAAAAGTCTCTTTATATTTTACTATACATATTCCTATTTATTTACAATATATATTAATTGATTAAAATAGCCCTTTTTTTGTCAGTAAAACTATATTTATGTAACAATTAAAAAAATGACTTTGATAATTTAATAGGCATAACTATATCGAAGTTCATTCAAAAAGGAGCATGATATTTTTAGAATACGTGGAAGAAAAAATGTACTTTGCAAAACAGTATGATTCAAAAGCTAATCAATGCATATAAAAATAACATTTTCATATCATCTGCATGAAATTTCAAAATTTTATTATCAAATAAATCATTTTCATGTAATGTGCATGAAATTTCAAAATTTTATTATCGAATAATTTTTGCGTTATGAGAGAATTTTCGAATTTAGATTTATAAAAAAATTTTGATGATGCATCATACAGTACAAAATACATTGATAACAAAAAAATTAATAATCAATAGATTAAATAAATATTAGTAATTATAAATTCTTAGAAACACACTTGAAAAAATACTGTGATAAAACAAATACAATAAAAAAAATTTGAGTTATTCAAATAAATTATGAATTTTATACTTTGTCATGCCCCAAACAATCCCAGAAATAAAAACATTTTCTTTGTTACAAAACACAACAATACACCTTTTTTTACTTTAAAGAACGATAGCTACACGATGCTTGAGCGATTGTTTTTTAAAATTTTATGGGAAACAGGCCACTATCTTAAAAAAATAAAAAGAAATAAATAAAACAAAAAACCCCATTAAAGACTTTGAGTCTCTTCTTCTAACAAAGAAAGAAAAGTCTTATAAAAAATTTGTTTTTTTTGTTTATCTATTTTTATTGATGTTTAAAGCCTTCTTTCAATTTAGTATTTCTAAAAAGTGTTGTTTATATATGATATAACAATTTCGCATTACTAACATAAGTAAAATGGCTTAAAAGTATATGTTTTTCACATATTTCTGCTCATCATCCAATTAAAGGACGATTCCTTTTCATTCAAAATAAAAAAGAGAAAAGTGGTAGCAAAAGTGTTTCTTTATTAGAATTGATCTTGCAGAAACGAGATAGTGTTTGCTACCAAGAAAAATATTTTCTGAAACTACAAGAGCTTCGTAGTAGTTTGAATGTATTTCTATTTACAACGTAGAAAGGGTTTCAAAATTTAAAAATATTAGACTTCAAAAATTTAATAGTGATAGAGAAAAGAAGATAAAACTACTATCTCTTAATATTCTTTCGATCACCACTATAAAATATTTGTAAAACAAATACATTTCCATGAAAACTCTGTCCTAAAAAACCTGGAAGCATTGAAGTGGTATCTTAAAAAAAGGTTTTTAGCATTAACTTTAATTTACAACTTTAATTAATTATTTTATAAGGAGGTGAGAGCTCTATCCCCTGAACTGCTACGGCTTCATAATTTCTATTTGCTCGCAGATATTTCTAAATCTGGTTACGGATGAGTTAAATATGGTAATTCAATTCTACGTGTAGCCAAAATAACAACAATAAAATCCATTAATAAATAACTAATAATAACAGCCACAAAATAGTGTGTTGGTCTGCACACTTGTTCACGAACTCTACTGAAATTGATATTTTATGGTAGAGCAAGTGACTAAAATATTTTGAATAATCCTAATTTTTAACTCAACATTCCTCACGCGAGTAGCTTTGCATTAAAGAAGAGTTATTGCTATTTTCTAATAACTCAATAATTTCTAAAAAAAATTTGGCACACTCGAATGATTTTATGATTGATTAGAAAACGAAATATTTGCAATAAATAAATGCTAAGAACGAAAACGTAAGTTACCAGTATTTATGAAAAATGTAAGATATTACGGGAAATTTGTTGTCTTATAACTTATAAACAAAAGATATTTTTCATTATTTATCTCCTTATTTGATTTTAAAATTTGTGATAAAGTTATTTATTTATTAATATTATTTTATTTTTATGCATTTATTTATTATTAGTTATTATTACATTTATTTAACACAACCTTACTTTTTTATTGCGAATGTGATTTGTCAGAATTCTCCTTTTTATCTTCTAACACTCATAGCTACCACACTGCCTAACCACGAAGAACTCACAAAATGCTAAATAATTCACGATAGATAGAATAACAATTTCAGTTGAGTTTATCTTCTAACAATAGTTAGTTAAGATTTTTGAGCCTTTAGTTTAGACACATAATTTGGAAATTTAACAGTTCAAATGTTATAATCACTGCGTTAATTTTTATCAGAACTTTTAAATTTGAAGTGGTAATACAATTTAAAAAATTTGACATCACAGTGCTAAAACAAGCTCATGAGAGATAGGATAGGGGCCGCTTCGCATCCCCGTTTCCAGAGCACTACTATATGACTATATATATCATTTAAAAATAGAGTTGTTAACTTTTCTAGGATTTTGTGAAAATATTTCGCCAACTGGTAACGAAATATACGTTTTAACGTATGATTTTATTATATTTTATAACTGTGTTGAACAGCCGACCCAGTTATGAGTTTAAAACTATCAAATCAAACACTGTAGCCTTGTAATTTCGAACCCAAACCAGAAGACAAGGAATCTCTTGGGTTAAGTATTAGGACAAACTATCCTTTTTTGAGGGAACAAACCCACATTTGCGTTACATGGAGAGAGAAACTACGAAAAACTCCCACGATTAGCCCGATGGTAAGAGTTTAACCAAAGTCTGCCTAAATATTTAAATGGATGCAAAACTGTAAAATTCATTCCTTGTTTTTAAAAATGTATCATTAAATTTTTATTGATCACTACAAAGGCTTGGAAGTTTAATTAATTTAATAAAGTCTGATACATGCTATATGAATATTATCTAAATTGAAGTGCTTTCAAAATTGCTTTGATTAGTAGTTTGCTACCAATTGAACATTTTTGGCGGGCCCTTGGGATCATTCTTCCGTCGCCATTGGCTATCAACCTCAGATGAAAAGGCGAGTACCGATCTCACCAAAAATATCACAGCACTGCAAAATCATAGTATTTCTAAATCAAAACTAGATATTAAACTAAAGCCACTAGTCCATGTTTTGATTAAGACTCATTATCCCATTGCTAGAATGGGCAAAATTTCTTAAAACGCAAATCAAGAAACTTCTTAAAACAAGGTTTTATAACTGTCGTTGAAAAGCCGACCCAATTTTGTAGTTTACAACAACCAATATTCAACTATATAGTAGTGAAATTTTGAACCCAACCCAGAAGATAAGGGAACTTCTGGTTCAAGCATTAGGACAAACTAGTTTTTGATGGAACCCCCTCATTTGCGTTACACGGAGAGAGAAAACCACAAAAACTCTCGCGGTTAGCCCAATGGCAGGAGCATTCTTACCCCAGGAGATATTTCAAGCCAGTTATGCGATTGGTGCGAGTCGGGAGCACAATTCGTATCGACCAACCACCATGGGAATCGAACTTGAGTCACCTCATGGGGAGGAGAACGCGTTATTCCCTGACGTTTTTAGAAAAGTAGCTAATACAAGATGGTTCAATACGACAAGATCTTAAAATGGAAAAAATTTACTAATATTTCAAGCATCAAATTAAACCAGAAATTTTTTGACACAGGACTAAAATACAATACAGACAACTTCAATGAAATTCTTCTGTACCAAAATCTAGAAGAAAAATACAAGACATCAGACCTATTGGGCTGCATTTTTCAACGTAATCAAAATTTCAAAATTAACTTTTTTCATGCAATGTAACCATTGATTGTTATGAACTCAATGAATGGTCAAAAGTCATGTTTGACTCGGGTACCAAGCTCCATTTGATAAGTCAAACGATAATATCCTATTTATTTTCTTGTTGTGGTTAAGGAGATATCACAGTCTCCTCCCTTCCCAAGAATTTTTTCAGATAAGGAAATGAAAAAGTTAAACTTTTTAAAAGTATCAAATAATTTGTTACATTATTTTAAAGTATCAAATAATTAATATCATATATAAGAAAACACAGCATACAAATACAAATATTCAAACATTATTTTTACCGAATTTCAAATGAACACATAATAAAGAAAATATTAATACAGCGTTTCTCAACCTTTCAGTATTTGCGGCCCTGTTTCCAATCATAATTTTCATCGCGCCTCCCGCCCTCACAATAAAATGTATAGAACAATAATGTATATATTGAGTATTTTAAATTCTGTTTTTAAAATATTTTTAACTAACTGCCGAAACTAAAGTGAAAGCGAGCCAACGTTGGGAAGAAATCATCTTCAATCTTGCATTTTGCCAATGGGACGGTGAACAGATGAAGCCAGTGAAAGCGAGGAAAATTTAAATATTATATTTAAAATGAAAGCCAAACAGGGAGGTAAAGTTAAAATAATCTGAAAGTAGAAAAATTCGTTATTGAAAGTTAACCTAGACGGGGGGAGCTAAATTTAGAAACAGAAAATAAATTTTTTTGAATAATAAAAGAAATAAAACAGTCGCATAACTAAACAATAAGAAAAAGTAATGTTTGTGGAAAGGAATCCGCACCACCGATAGCGTCTCGAATATACGCAGAGCAAATGTTTTCTCATAGGAAGAAGGAAAATGTTTGATAACACAAGTTTAAATTCCAGCCAGTCTCATTCGAGTTGATCCTATATCGAATCTATCGTGAATGTGAATGTTATATATATAATTTCTTGTTAATTGCAATTTACCGAATTAAATATTCACGGCAGCAGATTTATGCAGACTCATGGATAAATTTTTAAGGGGAAGTATGCGAGCATTAGACGATAGTCAAGTCTTAACAAGTACACGGACGAGCATGGTTCCGAAAATAAAATCAAGAAAATATTCTCAAGAATACTTAAATTTTGGGTTTACCAGTACTCAAGTAAATGATTAAGAAAGGCCCATGTTTATCATTTGCTCAAAAATGTTGGCAGCAGACAGCATGAAACCAAATAAACTTAAACGACATTTGGAAAAGTTTCATAGTGAGTACGTTTGAAGATAATTCTATATAAAATAAACTATGTTTGGAGATAATTTTTCAAAACAACTGCAGTCCATACCTCTTTCAAATGATACTGTTGTTCGTCGAATTGGTGATATTGAATGTTGTTCGTCGAATTGGTGATATATAATTGAGTTGAAATATGGTGTTCGTTCAATGTCAGGAAGATTCCAAAGTGTACAAGCACTTATAAAACAAAAATCGCCATAGTACGCCTGGACGCATTGCATGAACCACAGAGAAGCTTTGGCTTCGAAAGAAATGAGTCCTGGTCTGAATATTATGTTAATTACGGTTGTAACAGTAGTAAATTATATAAAAATTATACACCTTATATGGGCAAAAGCTACAATTGTGAAATTGCAATATAGAATAAATGAAGTTTTATTTTATAATTAAAAGTATGTGCGATATGTATTAGAGATAGGTGTAAGAATTTGCAAAAAAACTTCAGCCACACACAACTTAACCAGAAAATTAGGAAAAATCCTCAAAGCTTAGGCTCACCAACCCTAAGTTTTGATTTAATAAGATATTTTACTTTAATAAGTTATTAAATATGTATTTTGTTTTCTATGCGTATGTGTGCTTTCTTTTCAGTCAGTTAATCAATTTTTTTAAATAATATTTTCTCTTGGATATTTTCGCGCCTCCTCTCTAGTGTGCTCGCGTCCCACAGGTTGAGAATCGCTGTATTAATATGAATAATTTTACAATCATAAGTTTGAATGTATAAGGACCAACGCATTAAGTGCAGATTTGCACTTACATTTTTATTTAACCAAGTTAGATCAGTTTGAATAGTGAAAAAATTGTAAATGATAGGATATTTACCAACGAATGGGAAAAGCATTCATCATTTACAGAAATGCCAACAGATTTCAGCTTTTTACGATCCAGAAAAGACATCTAATGCTACAAAGAAAAAAAAAATTATTTTAATTTAATATTTTTGAACACCTCAAATTTAAAATAAAAAGTATTTTTAAATTAATCAGATTTTATTAAAACAATACCATTTTATAGACACTGATGGTTTCAATTTATTTAGGTGTTATTTACTATATTCAACTAAAACAATTAAATTACCCTAAAACAGTTAAAATTACTATAAAAAGATGTTATTCTAACCTAACTTTGTGAGAAGAATCGGTTTTCACGTAATACAAGTTAAACAATGAAAATTTTATCCACACAAATTAGACCCACAACATGAAACCCCCTGCAGCTGGGTACGTTCTGTAGCTGACAGTACGTACCCAGCTACAGTCTCCTTATGACGGATTTTGCGGGAGTTCGAAACCCAAAGATAACACCACTTCCATTGACCATCAATAAAGTTTTTAGTGTTTTGCTCTCTCCAATTTTTGATTCTGGACTATTAGAAAAGTAAACTCTGTTCTCGGCACTACAGAGTTGATCAACACAAAAAAATATAATATTTTTAATTTTCATGACAGATAATTCCATCAGAAAAGCTAGTTGAGCCACATTTCATGATTCATTTGGTAAAACACAACTCAACCACAACTTGGATGTTCATTAATTCTCACAGTGTAGGAAATTCATTATGACGGATAAGTGATACTTTGATTTTTTGTTTTCTGACTTCATTTGATTTCATATGCATTTTCTTTTATTTCTTTATAACTTTTAAATGCATTTGAGTTTACATTATATGATACATTACATTATGATTTTACATAGTTATGATAAACATTAAGTTTTACATATTAGTTATTTTTTTACAGGAATCGTTTAAAATTAAAAACTATGATAAATTTAATACATTGTTTTATATTAAATTAAAACGATATTCTTAAATGAACATTAAATCGTATTAAATTTAATACATTGTTTAATATTAAATTAAAATTAAAACGATACTCTTAAATGAACATTTCTAAAATGCTATTATAGCGGTTACAATATTTTCTCTAAAATCTATTAGTAATGATAGAAGGAGATTTTGCCCTTTGTCCATAAAGTAAAACATTTACGATGCCTTGTCCATAAAGTAAAACATTTACGATGCCTTGTCCATAATGTTTCACATTTAATAAATAAAAAATAAATAAAAAAACATAGCCCATATTGAAATCAAACGAGTAGCCCCTGATAAATTTTGTGACAAAAAAATATTGAAGCCTGATTGATTTCCGGATTTTAGAAACACCATCTAGTTTTACTATTCAATCAAATTGGTTTCGATGTCTTTCATCCCACCTGTCTCACTAGTGATTCAGCATATTTTGATATCATTTTTGTTTCGCTCTTACTTAATATTAATTTGTTTGCGACAGTTATTTTTTTACTACATTTTACATTTTTGCGAGAAGTTTAAAAATATAATATTAAGGGCATTAACTGATTTTTTTTTTTTTTTTTTTTTTTGCATGCTTCTTTTACTTATATTATCCACAGCCACAAGCAACTGTCTGCTCTAAATACTGCGATAATATAAAATAAGATAGCCAAACAAAACGTATGGAGTTATTTAAATTCATGTTCAAAAGTATTAATTGTTTTTTGAATTGACAATTTCAGTCATCTGTTAGGTATTAAAAACTGCAGCATATCACATGAAAGTATTAAATATATCATTTTTACAATAAAGTAAAATAAAAAAGAATTCTTATCCTTAACGACAATTTTTAAATAGTCTCATGATCGAATGATGGAGCAATCACCTTCTAAACAAACCAAATTTTTTTTAACCTTTTAAACTAAACATTTGCTTATTTTCAAATAATTTATTAATACTCAAATTGTTTAAAAGATATATCATCTTACATCATATCATATCTGACAACGAATTTTTTTATTTTATTCAGTCATTTATTTAAATTTTTTTCATTTTTTTAAATTTATTTTTATTTTATTAAATTAAATGCACACGTTTAAAGTAAAAACAAAGCTGTCAAAATTTCATATATAGATTTACAATTTTAAGAAATTGTTTCGACTTTGATTTGGAAATTTAAAAGCCTTATTAATTAAAAAATTGAGAAGCCTTATTAACTTTAAACACATAATAACAACAAAATACAAGGAGTTAAAAATAGAAACAAATATGATCAATAAACAATAAAATCATAAGCTAACTAAATTAATTAATCTTGTGTACGAAATATAATATTACAAATTAAACATATTTCATATTTAGGGGAAACTTGGAAAATTTGGTCATACAGGAGTTTTAAACAATTTTTTTCTCTTGTTTAAACATTTGTTTAGCTGATGATCATTTGATTTCAATGCTCTATTAAACAAAATCAAATGTGTTTCTGTTTATTAGCAGTAAGTAAAATTAAAATAAAATTAGATTTGTCATCTCAATTTCATCCAGAACAGACCAAATCGAGCGTTTTGGCAGACAGGCCAGTCAAAGAAGGAATTGAATAGAGGCCCGCCATTTAAATAAATAAACAAAAATATCACAATGTATATATAAAAAACTTTAATGCTTTCCTTAACCACAACCAAAATTGATTTAATAAAAATATTTGCTTACCTCCAAAGTGAAATATTTATGTCTTCTTAATATCCTACGAAAATTTGATATAGAAATTCCTAGTTCACGGATTCTCTTACGATTAATTTGAAAAATAACAAAATAAAATCAACTACAATAATTAAGTAAATTAAACAATTAGGCTAGTTGAAACATTTAGGATGATTAAAGGGAAAAAAAAGCTTTTATAATAAATTAGAAAAAATATCTAAACTTTGTAAGAAAGAAAATTTAGAATTGAACAGGGCCCAATTTAAAGGCACTAATGGAAATCTGAAGACCCAAAGAAATTCTAACAAGACCCTCCCTCTATTTACAGCCCTAGAAATTTATGACTAGAAATGAGACAAAAGGGGGTTTCTGTGGATATCTGATATTTCTGAAGTTTTAGGGAAAAAAAGAGCCCCGAGGCAATAAAAAGAAGCTAAAAACATTTTCTCTCAGTGTAAAGTGAAGAGGCTATTTGACAACTCTCTGGGTGGTTGCTACGAAAGTGGGGATATTTTCATCAGTGGAAAGAGCGTTTTATTGCTCCTTTCGTTAGAAAAGTGAAGAGTAACAATTATTTTATATTTGTAAACACTTCCATTAGATTTTGAAAAACATCGGACAATGTAAGAAAGAAATTATATATATATATATATATATATATATATATATATATATATATATATATTAGGCTTCAGAGGGCCCCAGCTCTGAATAAAAAAGTGGGATCTGGGGGCCCTCTTTAGTTATAAATGAGTTAGAATTAAAAATTTAAAAAAAAAACAATTTATGCGATGAGATTTTAGACTTTTTAGGGGCCCCATCAAAACTCGGGGCCCTGGGCCCATCCTTAAAAGCGGCTCTGGTGCAAACTATTAATTAAACTTTAATAAACACCTTTGAAATGAGAGTAAAAAAAATGCTGAAAATATGACTAGCAAACATTAGTGCAGTTTTTCAACGCACATACACATATAAAAAAAATTGTACAATTAAAAGTTTGGAGAAAAGACAAAATAAAATTAAATGTAACATAATTAGGAAAAAAAGCAATGATATTCAGTTTGCATTTTTCATTTCTTTTTTTTCTTTTTTTTCAATTATTCTTTTTTTTTTTTTAATGCAAACTGTAATTTTATGTACATTTGTTTTACCAAAGAGAACAAGTAGTTCATAGTTAAGATAATACAATATACTTACAATATACTGCAATAATATTGCTTTTCAGCAGAAATCAAGGTGCATGGTGTACAATATAAAATAACAATGCCCACAGAGTTGTCATAAGAAGAGAAGGAAAAAAAAATCATGACTCAGTTGTTGAGATGGACACCATCCATGCTCCAATATCATGAGTCAGTTCTTGAGATGGGCACCGTGCATATTACACAGGTGATGATTCAATATTGAGTAGTCATGCCAGTAATTCCAACAGGCAAAGATTATATTCTGCATGATTCTCTCTTGTTTAGATTCTCTTATTTTGTTATCCTTCATATTAGGCAAATGAGAATCAGAACAGGAGCACGGATACAGAAGAGCAATGTTTGCTCTGGACATCACAAGTTAGAACTGCCCAACAGTGTTCAATAAGAAAGAATTCAATTGTCCATGAAACTTCAAAATGAATCGACGAGGAACCACAGTCTCGAAGAGGCCGTCCTAGTCAGATCGTCAGCAATGGTCATTGTCCAGCCAAGGCATCCGTCTACTCACACCTAACATGCCAAGATCTTCCTGTCACCTTCTTTCTTAGTGCCAAAGGTTTTGCCACACTTTCCCTAGACATATCAAGTCCAACATGGAAAGAATCGATGAGGAACCACAGTCTCGAAGAGGCCAAGGCCGTCCTAGTCAGGGATGGTCACAATATATCCAAGGCATCTGTTTTCAGATTTCTCACACCTAACATGGCAAAATCTTTTTTAACTCTATCCTCCTTTCGTAGAGCTAGAGGTTTTGTGAATAAAGCCAGCTTCTTTGCCGGATTGTGTGCTTATCAAGTGTCTAAGCCATCACATACGATATGTTTTAACGGCTCTTTATAACAGTGAGCTCAACAACAAAATGTTTGCCATAAGTTATTTTCATTCACAGAGCCTACAATTTTCCTCAGAATTTGTTTTTTCAAAGACCCAAGGAAGACCTCTTATCTTATTTCATCACATGATACGGAAAATTCCGGAATATGCGCAGAATAATCACCAACTGATCTGTAATCGAATTCAATTTCTGTTCAATTCATTCGAGTTCAATTCTTCAAAACTTCTCCAGTTTTAACAATCCATTCCAAGGGGTAGCAATAAAGGGTTTTACATTTTATACAAATTCAAAAATAAAAACAATTTGCACTTTGCTCTCTTAAAAATTTACATAGTACAGCATTTGTTTGCAAGTCATTTATATATAAAAATGAAATAAAGAAAAGTAATTTTCGTTGAAAAATATGTAATGCATAAAAATTTTACTCTATGAATCTAAGTACAAAACATTTTAAAATATCCTGAAGAAAGTTTAGATTATTAAGAAGAAAAAATAATTCAGAAAAAATCCTGATTAAGAAATTATCACATTCATCGATAAGGACGAAGTATGTTGAGTCCGAATTTTTATAATAAAACTGATCAGGAGATACATTGTTTAGTCCTCCAAATAAAATTTAAAACAATTTAGATGACAATAATATATATTTTATTTTTTAAAGCATCACATTTCTTTTCTAATGTAATGCTTTGTTTGTTTATTTGAACAAAAGATGAATGTGTTAATTTACATGACTGTTTCTAAAAAGAATTTTATATTTTTGATACTTATAAACTCAAAAAATGAGTATGTGTCAAATAATGTCTTTGTAACAGTTAAAGTTTTTCAACATTTGAGTAATAAAAATAATATTTTTTAGAAATATGAACGCAAAGTTTAAATGTACTCGCAGTTGCTGTTTCCATTCTTAAAATTTGAAGCAACTGAATAGAAAATTTATTGTTTAATTCAAAAGACCCATTCATACGATTTTCAATTTTACTTAATTTAAAAACAATGAGCTTGACTCAGATTATTAAGCCAAAACACTGAGGTTTTCAGCTTATTTTTTGGTTTATTATTATTCAGCTTATAATCCTATGAATGCATTATTATAAGAGTTAACTTGCCATTATAATGCTATAGACACTTTTAGTTACTGCTTAAAAATAAAAAGATACCTGTATCACATATGTATATATCACGCATGTTTCTTATCAAAATAAAAACTGTTTAAAAAGAAAGGCTGAAATACATTAAAAAATTGTAAATAGTAAGTAACGTAAAAAAAAAGTAAATAAATAAAACTTGATAAAGTGAATTCAGAAATAAACAATTGAATTCGCCTTATGAATTTGCCTATGTAAGCAAATATTTTTGTAACACAAAATTGAGATAGAGAATGCCAATCCTTGTTAATATAATGCATCCTTTTTTATGACACCTGTAGTAATCCTATCGTTTTCAATAATAATCTTGATTTATAATAAATATTCAGTGTAGACGCATTGCAGGTTTTTTTTTAATGTATTAAGTTTTCAAATTACTTTTTTTTTATCTTCAGAGCTACAGCAAGAGCTTTTAAAAATTATGCTTACATTTGAAAAATTAAAAAAAAAATTTTTTTAAAAATCCTTACTTGCTTAAGTATAGCAAACGAATAAAAAAAACAATGTTGGAAACATGTTTTTTTTTTTTTTTTTGTTTAAATAAAAATATTAAAAGCAGTTAGAATTTTTTTTTTTTTCTTTTTTTTTTTCTTTCTTAAATTTACCTCTTGACACCGTGGCGACATTGTAGCAGATCATTACAGAGCTCTTGCAAAAAGATATTTCTTTTAAGAGGTAAGAAGTTTTTTTTTTCTTTTTCTGCTGAGATTTCTGAATATTTTATCTTTTCTTCAGAATTATATTCAAAAGATGCCTCTCTCGCGCATCCGAGTGGGAAAAAAATTCTTTCTCTATTCTCATTTGAAAACAATGAAAAATAAAAATTAATGAAGTAAAAAAATTTGGGTTTTTTTCCCCCACATAGTTTTGAAATCCGATATTTTTAATATGATATTATTTATTACCACAACGAAATGAAAGCGAGCATTCAAGTAACCCTTTTATGAAGAGTCCGATTTACTGCTACGGATATCACGATTTTTTTTTTAATCTAATTATTTACAAAATGGAAAAAAGGAAATAATTAGAGTGTTTCCCCCTACAAAATGCGAGAATACCGTCATAACATTGGAATAAAAAAATTGTACATATTTAGTTAAAAAACTGTTTTATTTGATCCAAAAAGTTTTTTTTCCCAAAAGGAATGTATTTCAAGAAAATAAGGCTGTTCAACTTAATGTGGATCCAGGGTGCGTAGTCAGATTTTTCAACAAAAAATAAGCACCTTTTAAGTACTTTTTAAACACTCAAAAATATTTTTAATCACTCTCCAGGAAAAAAACACAATTAAGCTCTGTGCAGTAATAAAAAAAAATTTCTATCATTTTAAAGTTCTTGATTTATAAACATAAAATCAATAAAATTAAAAACATTGCATAATCAGGATAAAATAAAACTAGTTTCTGATAAATATTGCAAGCAAAATTGTGAAGATCGTTCATTTTTTTGTAATTTAGAACGACCGCAAAGTAATTTGATACCGCAAAGAAAAAAAATCTTTTTCAACGATAGAAAACTAAGCACTGTTTACAAACCCTGAAGCACTTTTAAAGTTTTTTAAAGAACGTAAAAAAAAATAATAATAAATAAGCACTTTTTTTAAAACGCTACGCACCCTGATTATCTGTGACATCAGAAAACTATTTTTTTCTAAAGAATATTCCTTTTTAGACTCGTCTAGCAATTTTAGTAAAATCAGCAACCTGATGGAGACAATTATAATACGTAAAAAAGAACATCGTCGAAAAACGAATTTTGTTCACTGTTATGATTATCTGAACTGTTGTTACGATTAACTGAAAAACTTGAAATTGGAATGGTATGTATTATGGTTATTCATATTTTTGAATAATAATACGCATTTAATTCAAAGATGGTAAAAATATTTTTTTAATTAATTTAAAAAGGTAGTTAATAAAAATAAACATTTTACATAAAAAAAAGCTTTAAACTGAATTTTAAAAATGATGCTCGCTTTATTATGTAATAGTAACTTATTTAAATATTCGAGCAGGCAATAATCTGAGTAAAAATTCTACTTCAATAACGATTTTTTGGGAACTTACTCTGTTTTAGGGAATTTTCAAAACTGTACAAAAACCAGAATTTTTTTTAAACTAGTAGACCAGGTAAAACTTGCAAAATCCAATGTAGTAGTTGTTGTAATCCTATGCTGGCAACTATGTAATTAATATTTTGTTTGAACAAATATTGATTTAATTTAATCTTAATTGTTCTGCATCATCACATAGAAAGTAATAATATATGCTGCTAACTATTATTTATTTATTTTTTACTTTTGTTGAAGTTCCAAACATTGAAAAAAATTTAAAAATTATAAGAAGTAATTTTTTTTAAAAAGAAAATTTTAATAATTATGTACTACTGCTATTGACTAAACTTCATACTGAAATAAAACTCCTTATCATCCTGTTAAGTGACGTATCAAATAAAACACTTTACATTTATTAAATATGTAACTCATTTTAAAAAGTAAGACAGATAATTTGAATCACTTAAAAATTTTTAAGTCAAATGAAACAAATAACCAACATAAAATATTTTCTAAAGAGTTTTAAAAAAAATTATCAATGAATCGAATGTTACATTAATTTGAATCTATTCTGAAAAAATATATTAAAATTCATTTTTATTTCAAGAAAAAATAAACTATCTGTAAAGTTCTGTTGGTGCGTAGCATAATCTCCCAACAAAAAATAAGCACCTTTGAAATACTTTTCAAACACTTGTGGTGTAACTACCACTATAAAAATTAAATATCAATTCACTAGTATATAAGACATGTTAACTAGAATCTGTCATGAGGTACCTTTTGATAGATGAAAGTTGACATAGTCTAAAATTAAATCCCTACATGGTGACCAGCGGACGTGATATATGAACACGTCAACATTGATGGATGATCCGCATTTAAACAGTTGATTTGCTTAATAAAAAAATATACTGCTCAAAGAAAAAGTCCGGTGAAGTAAATAAAGTCTAAAAAATAAGCAATTTTTAAAAACACTACGCACCATGTAATACAAATTAAAAAAATATATATTTGCTTCAAATTTAAAATATTTCTCACATTAATAACTTTTAGCAAACAAATAATTAACTTACAGAGCAAAAAACTGTACCCTCCAGTTAAATGGTTAGGATTTAAGTCCCCCTGGGCAAAGCATTTTATCAGAGTTGTTAAAATTATGTTATGTTTAAAAAAATATAGATTTAAATTATTTTCGCTTTTCAGAAATCGAAACTGCGAAATAATGGGGGGAACTGCAGCTATGCAATCTTTAGTAAAGCGCGATTATTGAGCAATTTGTTTCACGTAATGTTTCTAAGTATTCTCACGCCAGTCTTTGCACTCGCATTTCACCTGTATGCTTTTTAAGATGGATTAATTAAAAGAATTCTTAGAAACTGCATATAAGACGTACTTCATGCACAATAGCTGCAGTAAGAACATTCCTTAAAACGCTTTCTCGATCAAATCATATATGGTAGATGAATTATTTAAATTTTCTTAAGCATTGAAGAACATATTTTTCAAACTGCCAATAAACTGAAAATAAGTCGGGCATAATATACATCCTTCTTTATTTATTCTTCAATACTAAATTTTTGAGGAAACAATTTTTTTTATGTTCTTTCATCCTTAAATGGAGAAGCTTAATGTAAAGAACCTTAAATATGGAGTTCTATATGTGACAAATATGCTAAATATTTATTAAAAGCCAGATTAAGAGAAGATAAAAAAAGATATATGAATATTTTTGAACACAAGGAAACTTTTAGTTAAATTTTTTTTTTATTACTTTCATATCAATGTGCCTTGTTCTAGCGAAGAAGAATTCTTTGATTTAATTATGTATTACTCTCAATATAATAAAGTTTCCCTCTGTTACAGTCATGGAATTTCAGCAAAGGAAGATCACAATCGAAACACTTTGCACAGCGCATATTTGAAGACTATGGAAGCCTTGGCCAGTGCCGGATTAAGCGTACGCGGGGCCCTAGGCCACTCACATTTTTGGGGCCCTTAGATTAAAAAAATTTTATCATTTATTTTTTTTTATTCAAATATAAAAGTATTTATTTATCTTTTCACTTAAGAAGGCATATTTAAAATAAATAATAATAAATTAAATTTACTTTATTTTGTTAAATTAGAACTAAAAAATAATCATGACATTTTATAATCATAACATATATATTTGAAATTGATTTTTTTTCAAAAATCATTGTTTTTCTTAATTTTTTAAAATTTATTTTCAAAAAATCCATTTAAGCCATCTATTAAGGGATCTTGGGAACATCCCTCAGGATGATACGAAGACATGCCATCAAACCTTTATCCACTGCAGAGGGAAGGGCGACTCCACTTCGGTAGTCAGATGATCTGTGTATGAAGTCGAGAATTTTACGGTAGAACAGTTAATGGAGAACCAATGTAGCACACCCTCTGTGGCATCGCAGGCTGATCGAAGTCGTTACTCACCTCACACTGAACACAGCCAGTGATGCTTGACTTTGGTGGCCACCGAAATTTTCATATCTCAATACTTTAGATTTCTATTAATGGGAACATTTAAAATCCGTTATCTTTACAACAATATCTAATGTTTTGAGAGAACTCTCTAACAAAATTATAAATGCGTGCGAGAGCATTTCTCATGAGAAAATAGTGCGTACACACAGCACTGAAAGACTTCGCTTATGTATTGAAATAAACGATGGAATTTTGAATAAATTTTGTGAGAGGAATGTTCTATTTCTTAAGAAGATTCGAAAGTTACTAAAGAATAATTAACGTAAGAAGGTAATTGGGTGTATTTTCTAAGTTAAAATTTCTTTTGAATATGCGTTGTCTACAGATTTATAATAATTGTAATGAACATTAGTTCTAAACATAGCCAAATATTAATTTTACTTAATGCTGATTTATTTTATATTAGTTCTTATTCACTGACTTATATGTTGATTGTGAGAATCAAGATATATCGTAATATGTTAATAAATTCTTAATAAAACTCGTAATTTCTTAATAAAAATAGTAGGTGCAACTTTCATAATTTTACTTAATGAGTAATACAATTTTCTTAGTTTAGAAAAAGGGAGATTTGCGAAATAAATATGTAAATAGATTTTTTTTTTTGAACAGTTTTTTAAATGGTTTCTTTAGAGTATATTAATAAATAGTATTTTTTAAGATGTCAAAATCGACTAATTAGGGGATTAATTATATAAAAAAAAAATTGTCAAAATGAAGAAATAATATTTTTTTTTATTTATTATTAAAAATCTATTCGTTTATAGTAAAGGAAAAAAAAAGATTAAGTGATTAGAAAATAAGTTTAAAAATTTAGAATATTATATAAAACTGTTCGTAATTTTTTTTAAACTTGAATTTTCAGGCAAAATAACTTCAATATTTTCCTATTTCAAAGCATCTGTAAAATACCCTTTACAAAAAAAAAAAAAAAAAAAAAAAAATAGTATTTTTACTTAACTGAGATTTCAATGATTTAATTTTTTTTTATTTTCCTTTTCTATGAGATATTCAACATATTTAACTTATAACATAAATTTTATTTTCAGTAGAGCAATTTCCACTATAATGCTCCATATTATAAGTGAAAATTTTATTTAAATAATTCAACGAAAAAAAAAAAGTAAATTTCTTTCAAATTTATGAGAAATTGCTAACTGTCAACCATCAACTTCGAGTTAAACTTTGAAAAATTAAATATTAATTTTAACTACTTTATTTCTATCAATGCATTTCACTTATACATTTTTTAATGCAAATAACTTAAGATAACTTCAACCAAATAAGAATAAAATTTATAATGCAATCCATTTAAGAGGCGCTTACATTTCAAAAACTTTCATTCTTAGGCATTGAAGTTTTAAACTTTTCATATGTTTAGTCCTACTTCAACTCCGTATCCTTGTTATTTTGAACCCAATCCAGAAGACAAAGGAACTTCTGAACCAAGTGTTGGCCTTCGTGGAGGACTTTTCGCTGGAACTAACCGTATTTGCGTTACATGGAGTGGAAAGCCACGAAACCTTCTCCCGGTGAGCCTGACAGCAAGGTGACACTAACCCTTGATCTGTCTACCGATGAGGATATTTTATTCTGCTGAGGATATTGCACAGTGGCAAATGGTTTGAAAAATATTTTCAATTTCAACCATGTTTCCCTTAGATGTTTCTATATGGGTTTAAAGTACTTTTCTTGTTAAAAAAAATTAATTCTCGTTTCTTGAAATTTAACTTACCAACTGTGCAAAAACAAAATATTTCTCGGGTAAAAATCTACTTCTTATTTTTATTTGTAATTCAATAGTTTTGAACTTGTTAAAAATCTGACAGTATTATTAATGTTGTTCCTTCTAACATAAAAGTCCTATATAAAATTTTGATAAAGTTGCGGCCCGCTATTTGACTGGTGTTTTTAATTGTGGCCCCCTGCCTCATGTAAGTTGGAAACCTTTGCCTTAGATCAAGAGGTATTCACAATTTAGTTTTTGACATCCCATGTATAGAAAACTTAAAGCTTATTTTGATTAAAAGTTAAAATATTTAACCACAATTTTTTTTTAAATTTATTACTTTAATTTAACTATGTTTTGATATAAACAAAGATAATAGTTTTCAAAAATATTAAGATTTATACATTAAGAAATTTATATTAATATTTTTAAAAAAATTAATATAAAATATTAATTAATATTAAAAGTATTATAAATGTTTAATCATGCGTAATAAATGTTTGAACAAAATTTACTAGAAAAATCGCTAGCAGGAAGAGTAAAATAAGATTTAAAAAATAAAAATTTTTACTTATAAATGTACCATGAAATTAAAATCTTCAAACAAGTAATATTTTTATTAAATAAATTATATTTTAAAATAAAAAATTTCTTTTAAGAAGAATTTAAATATAGAAAAGAATATTTTTTAAAAATAAATAATATTCATCAAAATAAGAATTTTTTATAAATGATTTGATCTTCTTAAAAAAAAGCAATATTTAAAAAAATAATAAAATAATAATAATTCTAATATAATTATAAAATAATAATCTATTATAATAATATAATAATAATTCCTCTCAACCAATAATGGAAATAAATAATAATTTAAAAAAAATTAATTTAGATTTTTTAAAAATAACATTTCCTTAAAAATATAAATAATGTTATTTAAAATGAAAATTTCTCCAATAAGAATATTTATGTTATTAAAAACAAGAAATTCTTTAAAAAAATTTTAAAGAACGAACTTTTATTTTAAAAAAATATTTTTAAAAATAATATTCAGTTCTCTTTCAGTTTCAAACAAAGTGCATGATCTTGCTGAAAAGGTTACAAGCGCACCTCCCAAATATGAGGAGGAGCGCCATGCTCTTCCTTGCTATATATTCTGCTCTCTGAACTTCATCGGTAATAAACATTTGGTGTAAAAGCGGCAATAATCGCGTCAGGCTATTTTACTGGGTAAGCAATGAAGAATCACCTGAGGCTTTGAGTCTATGGGGAGGGGAAATGAAAACCAGAACCAGGGATGAAAGAGGTATGACAGCGAAGACCCTCGTTAACTGTGGTGCACGGAGGGGCAGAGTAGAAGTCCCGGGTCAACTTCTGCAGACGTGTGCTCCTCGGTTCTGTAATAGAAAAAAAAAATATTATTTTTAGAATTTTTAATAAAATGCATGGAATGTTAATCATTTGTGCAGTAGGAAAAAGTGTACTATCAGACTCTTCTATTTAACGATCTTCCATTTTGCGAATTTTTTCTATTTTTGGGATTTTT
The DNA here is from genome assembly GCA_949128135.1 of Parasteatoda lunata. Classification (NCBI taxonomy): domain Eukaryota; kingdom Metazoa; phylum Arthropoda; class Arachnida; order Araneae; family Theridiidae; genus Parasteatoda; species Parasteatoda lunata. The sequence continues at coordinate 88,693,678 of OX421979.1, read as the reverse complement.
TTTTTCTTTTTTTAGAGGAAACAAGAGCATTTTAGAAATTTCTTCATAAAATAACTTCCAAATAGCGAAGTGGATTTTCTATTTATCGAACTTCCCTATTGCGAATTTAAACGAGGAACCAAGAACATTTTGGAAATTTCATCGTAAAATAACTTCCAAATAGCGAAGTGGATTTTCTATTCATCGAACTTTTCTTTAAAATCTACTTTCCCTGTTTCCCAAAATATTTCGGAACATTTCAAACTTGTTAACGCATTTTATGGGGGAAATGACCTTAGATTGATTTTCGCAGCCTGCTTTAGAAAAAGCAGTAAAAATCCTTTTATTTTTCGGCTTGCATTTCATACAAGAACCCATGCGAAAAATCAAAAGCATTACAGAAATTTCTAAAGCATGGAACTATGATGTTACAGATCGTACTATTCGTAACAGTTTTGCTAAAGCTGGATTCTTAGTCAGCGCGGAGAATTTAGAAAGTGCAAAGGACGTGGTTGACATTTCTTTAGAAGAACTTCATATGGGTACAGCTAAGAGAAAACCACGAAATGAATGATAACGAACTGATGATTTTCTTTTTATTGATTTCGATGTTACAACCACACAAACATTAACTGAATCGATATTTTGGGACAGTGTGAAAAATAAAAACACTACAGCAATAAATTGTGAGGAAAAGGATAAAAGATATCACCAAATCTTCACAATGATAGAATGTTAAAATCATTTGAAACAATGCGACACTATATAATAATTTACAAGATAAAGGCTTATCAACTGATAATTTAATAATGTCAAGAGCTTATGAATTTACCTGTTTTGTGTTGTTTAAGTATTTCAAATGGTGAATTTCTATTTAACTAATTTTCCATATAGCGAACTTTTTATCGGAGTTTAGCAACTTCGTTAAATAGAGGTTCGACTGTATTTTTGACTATCATAACATATTGGGTATAGCCATAATTTTGGAAAATAGGATACAGGAAAGAGTGGTCGAGAGATGCGGTTGTTTATGCATACCTGCCAAGTCTCCTGTTTTGTACGACTATCTCCTGTTTATCTGTATATTCTCACATTTTTCCGTATTGGTAGAAGAAATTAAAAAATTGATGATAAAATATCCACCGATGGCACTTCACTTATACCTCAACAGACTGTGCCGTACTGCAGTGTCAAGCTGTGGTGGTTCAGGAGATAGAGCCTTCCAATGAGGGTTCGAATCCCAGCGATGACTGATCGATATGAAATCCGAATACGGCTTGCCGACCACAGTGATCTTCAGTGGTAGACTGGTTCGAGTCACCTCTTCGTCAAGCTAACCGTAGGAGGTTTTCCTCTCCATGCAACTCAAATGCTGTTTAGTTCAATTAAAAAAAAGTCCTAAACGAAGCAAATTTCTTCCAATACTTGCGGATAATTACGGCTTGGGGATATTTCCGTATCGTGATCTCTCACGCCATCTACAATTGCCAAATAGATTTTAAGCTTTCAAATTTTTTAAAAAAAATATGTAGATGTTTGCCCGGGGGTGGGTACGAGTTATACTTTTCGAGTTTGCCCCTTTCTCGCGGGTCACTGCCCGGAAGTTGCCAAGACTTGGCGATTATTCAGCCACAGACCAAGATAAGGAAATCTCCCCTCTAGCTTACTCCAACCACAGGGCTGACGTAAAATATCCTCAGTGGTAGACAGATCATGGGTTAGAGTCAGCTTGCCGTCAGGCTAACCATGGGAGGTTTTCCTCACAATGTAACGCAAATGCGGTTTAGTACCATAAAAAAGTCCTCCATACAGCAAATTTCTCCCAGTACTTGATTCAGGAGTTCTCGTCTTCTAGAATGGGATCAAAATTACAAGGCTACGAAGTTGAACATCAGTAGTCTTAAACCCAAAAATTTGTAGATTAGTAAAATGCCCGCTTTTCTATTTCTCCAACGTTCGCAAGTATGACAAAGGTTTACTTCATAATTATGAAAGTAATTGTTTGAAATTATGAAAAGAAATCCTGAGAAAACTGGTTTTTTTTTCTAAATTTGAGTGAAAATTCCAGCTAAAAATAAACTGCAGTTTTTCTACAGAATTGAAGTAATTTCGTAGCCTTTCTAGAGTTCACTGCAGATTTTCTGTAGTGCAATCTTAACTGTAATAAAACTGCAGTTATTTTGCAGCCAATGTGAAGTAATTTGTCAGTAATTTATTTAAAAAAAAACTTTCAAATATTGTCTACAAAATTATACTGTAGTTTAAGTGAAATCTTTTTAAAATCATGAATTTATAATAATAATAATAATAAACTTTAGATCCATGGTTATTCTGCAGTAAATTTGAAGTATTTATGCAGTCATCGTTTCAGAAGCGTATTTTCTGTTGAATCTGCAGAAAACCTACTTAATATGGCTGTAAAATTGAAAGAATTCAATCTTGCTTTCCTCGTTGGTAAATCAACTTTTTATAATGTTCATTTTATTTTATTTTTGATTATATATTAATTTCTCATATTTAGGTAAACATTCTAAACATGTATATTGATAACGAAGATGTCTATATTCATTAAAGAAAAATTCATTTGATTTAATTGTAATTATTTATAGTTCAGAAGCGTCTTAAACTTTAAGATTTCGATACATAGTTTAAAGTAGGCCTAAAATTAGACACTTAAAAATTATACTCGTGTTTCGTTTCTACTTACAAAAATTCTGCAGCGGAATTAGCCAAATCAAACTGCTTTTTTCTTTTTGTAGATTTTCTGCAATTTATTTTTAGCTGGGATAGCCTTTAGATTAAAATAAATAAACTTACTTCTGGGACGGACAGGAGGAGGAACTGGTTCTGGAACTGATTCTAGAACTGATTCAGAAGCAGAACCTGATTCAGAGTCTGACTCAGAAGAATCTGAAGTTAAGTCAGAAACTGACTCAGAACTCGAATCAGAACCTGAATCGGAACCAGAATCAGAGTCACCCTCCTCTGACTCGTCCAGAAACCCGAACAGCTCCATCCGTCGCAGATGCAGCTAAAAATAAATTAAACATATTATTACATCTTGTATTCTCTAGGTATATGTAAAGAATAGAGAATAAATTTAGGGGGGGGGGAGAAGGGATGCGTAGTAAGATTTTTCAACAAAAAATAAACACTTATAGTCATTAAAATAGAAAACTGTTTATTTTCCAGTTATGATTTCACATTAAACACAACTTGAAATGTTATGTATTATGTTTACTCATAATTTCGAATATTAAAAGGCATTTAATTCATCAAACATAGTTAAAAATATTTTTTTGATTAATTTAAAAAGAGAGCTGTGAACTGAACGTTTTAGAATTAAAAATGTTTTGAACTGTTTTCTGTAAATAAGATTCGTTTCATTATGTCTTAATAATACTTATTTATTATTCAAGCAAGCAAGCATTAATCTGTTCAAAAATTTCATTTCAATAGATTTATTTTAGGAAACTTACTCAATTTTAGGGAGTTTACTAAAATGTACAAAAATCAGGAGAATTTTAAGTAAACCAGTAGATTAGGAGAAACTGGAAAAATCCAGTAGTCTACTGGAAAACCCAGTAAAGTTGACAGCTATTTAAGCACTTTTTAAGCCCTTAAAAAATATTTTTAATCACTTTCCAAAAAGAAACATAATTAGGATCTGTGTAATAAAAATTTTTTTTTCTAAAGTTCTTGATTTATAAACATAAAGTCAATAAAATAAAAAAAGACCACGATACATAATTATGATAAAATAACAAGTTTCGGATAAATATTACAAAGAAAATTGTGAAAAATGATGCTTTTTTTTTTTTTTTTTTTTTTTTTTTGGGAGATTAAGAACGACAATCGATACGGAAAGGAAAAAATCTCTTTAAAAGATAAAAAATTAAGCACCTTTTTACAAAACCAGAATAAAAAAAAGCACCTTCAAGGGCTTTTGAAAAACGTAAATCAAAAATAAGTACTTTTTAAAAACGCTAAGCAACCTGTTAAAGAGCGAAACAGGAGTCGAAACACTTTTGGAAGCATTTTGTTACTACAAAGTGCGTAGCCAAATTTTTCAACAAAAAATAAGCACCTTTAAAGCAATTTATAAAAAATATATAATTAGGCAGGATCGGCAAATTTTGACGCTTGACGGTTTTAACCGTCATGTGAAAAAAAACCTTTTGGCATAGTTTTTGAAAATTGTCAAAAACTCAAAATTTTTGCCAAAGGATTATTATTAGCTATTATAAAATATGAAGTAATTTTAAATTAACATATATGTAAAATTACAAGTGTTTCAACAATTATGTTTTTGAATTATTTTAACATAAAACTCTTTGTTTTGAAAATTACTGTTAAAAACCCAAATTTTGGTGTAGAAAATATTAAATAATTATAAATTAAAGCGTGTCAAATTAAAATTTATCCCATTCATTAACTTGTTTAATTATTGGAGATACAAAAACAATTATCTTATAAGTAAACACTTCACAATCAAATAATAAATTCTTTATATAATCTAATATCATATAATCTAATACATAAAATTGAAATTAATGAAAGCTGATATTAACTCTTTCACACAATGCAAGTAATTTAAAAAAAACATAGTTTTAAATCCCTCTGTGCTCCAAATTCACTTTTCAGTTTTGTAAGAACAAGACCGAAATTTCGGAACTGTTCTTAAAATGTGATTCGCATAATTACATACAATGTAATTTTACTTAATTCGTGGGGAAAATCAACACGGAAAAGAAAAAAAAATCTCATTTTGGAAGAGAGAAAATTGAGCACTTTTTAAAAACACCCAATAAAAAAAGCACCTTAAAGGGCTTTTAAAAAACGAGAATCGAAAAAAGCACTTTTTAAAAACGCTACGCCCCCTGTACTACAGTTTTTCCAAAACTTACACGACTTTTGTGTACCCTTTCTAAATTTTTCGTAACGCTGTGTACCACTAATAAAAAAAAATTAATGAATTTTTTTCTATCAAAATTTTTTACAAAAGTTAAAAATCACAACTGGCTGTTGATACCACTAATTATTAACTCTGCAAAAAATAACCAATAGAAAAATACGTAATTGTAAATTTACATGGTTAGCTTTGTTTTTAAATAATTTTTTTTGAAATTTTCGTTTCTTATGGCATAAAAACGCGTACCCCAGGGGGTACGCGTACCACATTTTGGGAAACACTGTGCTAGAAAAGATATTTAATTGAAAATAAATTCAGCATGTCGAACTTATCTCAGGAAAAATGCAGGCATAATCACATAAAACTGTTGTATTCGAGATCTTCTGCCTTCCTCTCTCTCTCTCTCTCTCTCGACGCAGTCTCTTTTTTGCAGACGATGACTCCTAAAGATAAAGAAATTTTTTTTATTAATAATCAAGAGAAAAAAGTATTGAATTCAAGTACTGAATAGGATACTGAATGCTCCAGATTAAAGTTTGGTGACCTCATACGCTAGGTCCGACCCTAGTTGGAAAAAGAATATTAACTATAACTGCTTTGTCTAGTTAAAGCATCTTCTCTCTATATATATACAGTCCCTCAGCAAATTATTAGACGTTTCTATGTAAAATCTTAATTTTCAGGTGATACTGTTCAGCTTTATTGTTTTTACGCGGCTGAAACCGGTTTGTACTTTTTTACGTTCTTGTATGAATTGGTTAATGTTGTAATGCAATACGTTAAAAATAAATGCAAATAGGAAGTATATAAAAAATCTCCTGAATAAATATCCATTACATGTATGTTTAAATTAAAAGTATTGCATATAAACTCGTGCAAAACATGTAATTATTAAGAAACTACAGTGAGTCGAAAATTTTGGTCTAATTAATATAATATACTAATATAAAACTTGATATAATAATTTATATAATCAGAGGTCTGTTCAGACTTTTTGTGAAAGGTCCTGTTTTTGTAAAATTTTGAAAAAATTACTCGTAATTTGCGAATATAAAATAAGCGTTAAGTCACATTCTTCCAACCAGGGTTCTGTTTTGTGAATTTGTGCAAATAGGGTCGTGTTATTGCAAAAAACCTTTTCAAGGAGTTTTTAAATTGTAAATGGATACAAGATTATATTCAACACTGTAAAATTATAATTAAAAAAATTAAATTTTAAAAAATAAACGGCTATTGCTGCTACTAAATTAGAGATGCAACATACAAATATTTGGTATTCAGCCTATACTGCACAACACAGAATATTCATTTCGGACGAATAATGGAAACAAATACACACAAAAATATTTTAAATAACACAACTTAGTTATGTATCACTTCCAATGTGTTACACATTAAGTAAACTTAAACAATTCTCAAATTTATATATATTTTTTTAAAAAACTGACATAAGTTAATTTTTATTTACATAATATTTTATCAATTAATTTTATGAATAATATATTGCCCAATTGTTTATTTACAAAAAAAGTATCATTTAATATCAATAAGAATGTACACAGGATGCTTATAAAAGTAGAAATATTTTCTTATTTATAAATATTTTTTTGACTTCGAAGTGGTGAAGGTACATAATAAAAATGAAATGAGATCAAACTTATGATTAACAAAATATTGGATTAATTGCCAGTAGATTCGTAAGTAACTATAACTGAACACTTAGCATCAGTCAATTTTTACCGCCCATTTTTGCAATAATACATAAATGTCTATCGAGGGTCTCTTGTGAAGGGTCCGTTTTTAATTAAAAATATTTTGTGAAGGGTATGTTTTTATGAAAAGATATTTTGTGAAGCGTCCGTTAACGGAGCCAAATTTCTTCTAAACAGACCCTTGATAATATATCGTTTAATTATCCACTAGTCGAATTGATATTATATATAGTCTAATTTAACCAATTGATACACGAACGCAAACAAGTACAAGTAAAAACAATAGAGCTGTATAGTATCACTTGATAATTATTTTACATAGAATCTTATAGTGCGTCGAATAATTTTGCCAGGGACTGTATGTAGCCATTATCAGATGTACGCTATTATTTCAAGTACCGGATCATTAATTAGGATCACGTTTTTCCCCGCAGTTTTTACATTTTCATAGTGTGTATAATAAATAATAACCCTTGGACCCAATTCTGGGACTATGCTCCATAGCCTTGTAATTTTTAATACAATCCAGAAGTCAAGGCAAGATGCGAGCCAGATTTTTCAAGATAAAAATTACCTTAAAGACCCTTTAAGGTATTTTTTAAGAACTTTGAAAAAAAAAAAAAAAAAAAAAAAAAAACTTTTTAATCACTGGCCAAAAAAATTATAATTAGGATCTGTGCTGTAATAAAAAGAATTTTCTATCGGTTTAAGTTCTTAATTTAAAAACATAAAATTAATAAAATTCCATAAACATATTCGAATACTTTACATAATCATGATAAAATTAACTAGTTTTCCATAAATATTGTAGAGAAAATTTGTGAAAATCATGCATTTTTTGTAATTTGGAACGACAATCGACACGACAAAAAAATAATAACTTAATAACAGCTAATAATTAAAGTTTTTTTTTTTTTACAAATGTGACAATTGCGACTTTTCTTTTTAATATTACAATTAATTAATCAGTGCATTAGTTATTTTTACAAAGAATTTATATAATAAAATCGTACTGTATATAAATTGAATAAATTGAATAAATTGAATAAATTGCTTATGAACTAAAGGTATCACGGGATAATGCATATTTTAGAAACTTCATTTTAAAAAAGTATATCAGCACACATAAAAAGCTGGATAATAAAATTTAAAAAAATAATAAAACAAATAATAAAAGTTTAAAAAAAAATTCTTTTAATTTCATTATTTAAATTCTCAGTAAATGTTACATAAGATGTTACATTATAATTATACATACATACATTAATAAATGTTACATACACTCTAATAAGAAAACCTGCACCCTAGTAAGAAATTTAAAATCTAATTCAACAATCATTTAGTTTATTCGATGACAAAAGTTCTTGGTAAAATGTTTATAAGCGCTTGGGAACATTTTTTGCAGTTTGCCATCACCCACATCCAGGGGTCCGTTGAGAAGAAATTTGGGTCCGTTAACGGACCCTTCACAAAATATCTTTTCATAAAAACGGACCCTTCACAAAATAATTTATATTCTAATCGGACCCTTAACAAATTTGTTTATCTTCATTATAGTTTTGTTAATCGAATAAACCCTTCCCAGGAAGAGGGGGGGGGGTAGAAAGACAGATGTAAACGAACTAATTTTTGTCTTCGGCAGACGCATCTTCCTTTATTCGTCCGAAATGAATATTCTGTGTTGTGCAGTCAGTATAGGCTAAATACCAAATATTTGTATGTTGCACCTCTAATTTAGTAGCAGCGATTGCTGTTTATTTTTAAAATTTTAATTTTTTAAATTATAATTTTAGTGTTGAGCATAATCTTGTATGTTTTTACAATTTAAAAACTCTTTGAAAAAGTTTTTGTTGCAATAACGGACCCTATTTGCAAAAATTCACAAAAGCGGAACCTGGTTGTAAGAATGTGACAAATAATGGAAACAAAATCACACACATTTTTAATAACTTCAATTGACATATTTTAAATAACACAACTTAGTTATGTATCACTTCTAATGTGTCACGCATTAAGTAAACTTAAACAATTCTTAAATTTATAATATTTTATTTAAAAAATTGCCACAAATTAATTTTTATTCACGTAATTAATTTTATGAATAAATATAAATTGATCAATTATTTATTCACAAAAAAAATTGTGATTTAATATTAATAAGAATGCGCACACGATGATTGTAAAAGTAGAAATATTTTCTTAGAATACTACATTTGGAATTTAAACTTAGGAAAACTTAGTTTGTCCCGAACTGTCGGTGGGGGAGGGGGGGATTAATTTTTTCTTAACAGATCCCTGATAGTATATTACATCTAAAAATTTTAATTTGCAGTCTGGTTTCTCAATAACCTTACGACTCAAAGATATAGATCGAAACAGACAATATGACTGAATTATATATAAGCTCACCTCTACTGAATCATCGGAGGTCACACACTGCCGTTTCCTGGAAGGAAGTCCAGCTGCCGGAATCCTTTAAAAGACAAAAATATAAATGTAAAAATTGTGCATGCCAATATGTTTAAGGGTGACAATACCCATAAAGTTACAAAAGAACTGTCAGTTAACTAATTAAACATTGCACTCAAATATGCACACATATTATTCTAGAAAAATCTAAACCTGTTAAAATAGCATCTTTAAACCAAAGATATCCAAGGACAATGAAAACTCTTATTCAGGGTGCGTAGAAAGATTTTCAGCAAAAATAAGCGTCTTTTAAGTACATTTTAAGCACTCAAAAAATATTTTTAATCACTTTCCAAAACAAAAATCATAATTAGGATCTGTGCAGTTATAAATTTTTTTTTCAATCATTTAAAGTTCTTAACTTAAAAGCATAAAGTTAAAAAAATATTTTCAAAAACTTTATATAAAAATGATAAAATAACTAGTTTCTGATAATTATTGCAGAGAAAATTGTGAAAATCTAGAACGCCAGTCGAAGCGGCAAAGAAAAAAAAATCTCTTTTTAAAAGATAAAAAATCAAGCACTTTTTTAAAGAAACCAAGAATACCCATGAAGTTACAAAGCTAGTGTCTATTTTTACAAAAAATAAGCATCTTTTTAAGTACTTCTTACGCCCTCAAAAATATTTTTAATTACCTTTCGAAAAAAAAAATAATAATTAGGATCTGTGCAGTAATAAAAAATAATAAAAAAAAAAATTCTATCGTTTAAAGTTCTTAATATATAAAACATAAAATTAGAAAACTTTGCTTAATCATGATAAAAAATAAAAAAAATAGTTTGATAATTATTACAGAGAAAATTGTGAAAGTCATGCACCTTTTTTTGTTATTTAGAACAACAATCAATGCGGCAAAGAAAAAAAATCTCTTTTTAAAAAATATAGAATCAACCATTTCTTAAAAAACACTACGCACCCTGTTTTTATATTTTGTGATGATGGTCGAAGTAAATTTAAAAGCTAAATGATGAGAGAAGGTACTTCAGTAGCATTTTATGCAAAACTGTTTTCGAAGTGACATGATCATGATAAAATAACTAAGTTTCTGACAAGGAACTCTTTTCGCAAATATATTAGCCAACATAAAAACAATTTATGCACAATTTTAAATATATTCAATACCGAGTGAATCATTCAATTTTTTTTAAAATAATAATTAGTTCCTTTTCACAATTATTGAAAAAAATTATTCAAAATTATAAATAATTAATTTAACCATTATTTAAGATTATCTCTCTTGCAAAATGCAGTAGAGTTGCTCATGACAATAAAAGAGTCCATCCCACCGAATCCAGCTTCAGTATTCGAACATGCAAGTATTTCGTAAAATAATTAGAGCTTTCATAAGCTACGAACCAACAACAGGCTGAGATGGATTGTGGTTGAATGAATTATGAAAACGTTGAATAGAACAATGTGAAAACCACGCTTTTTTGCATAATTCGAGGCGAAAATTGATATGGTAAAGAAAAAAATCTCATTTTTGTAAAAGGAAAATTAAGCACTTTTTAAGAACACCCAATAAAAAAGCATTTTTTAGGGCTTTTAAAATTCGAAAATAAGCTCCTTTAAGCACTTTTTAAAAATGCTACGCACCCTAGTTATTTTGTAATTAATATTTAAAATTTCTCGATTAGCCACTCCCCCCTAAAACGAGTGAAAATAATTCTTATTTTGCTATCTGGGATTGTTTTAGTCGAGAAAAAGTTTACTTACCAGCTAAGACTATGGCCAGCTGAACAGGCTTCCTGAAATTATAAAAAAAGTAAATAAATGCACGTTTCTTAGAGTCATAAAATAATATTTTATGATCAAACAGTGACTTTTTTAAAAACTTAACATGAAACATACCAACACTTAATAAATACTTATTTCTACCATAGCCGGTCAAATGAACGGACTTTATGTTTCTTGATTGAATGTATGAAATATGGATGTTACTAAATAAATAAATTAAAAAAAACAATTGTTTATTGCCGATTTTTATGTATTACAAACAAAGAATGTGAATTCATTGCTCAACGCACATTTTTTACATTATTTTTCAAACATATTTTTTCTAATTATTATTATTTCTTTAATTCTTATAATTATAAGAATATATAAAATTATAATTCTTATAATTAATATTCTTTCTTCTAAGAACTTGCACTATCTTGATTGTTTCGACATTTTTTTTTTTTTTTTTGAATAAAAATAAGCAGTTAGTTAGAAATGATGTAAAGCTATCAAAATAAATTACTATAAGCTATTTACCAAAACATTTAGTTTTTCTCACTTTTTCTGACACAAAAATGCCAATCTAAAATTTTAGGTACTTAAATTTGAATTCAGTTATTCTGATTGAACTCACTACGGAACAATCTTTGCAGAAATGTGCAACTCATCGAATGCAAAACGTTGAACACGCATGACATCGTAATTTCTGATGCGATAACCTTATAAAGCAATAAATAGTTCTCCCGGTCAAATGACCGGTTATGCTAGAAATAGGTATATGACAAGTATTATTCGAAAAAAGCAAAATACAAAAAATATAATAATAGAATATTAACTGTACATAATTGTTAGAAAAAGTCATGAACTCATATGTGCGAAAACGATATGATGATAAGCGCATTTTCGATGCAAAAGCTCTTAAACGGTCATTTGACCGGTTATGATGTGTTAAGATGTCATATATTAAGCATGGGATAGCTGTATTATAGGGAATTCATGGTCTTTAGTGGAAGTCATTTTATTAATCCTGATTTTCTGCGTAATGGACACAAAAAACATGAAAACGGAAGCTTTAGGCATTCAAGTTGTTTCTCAGAACCTTATATATCAGAAGAAAATATTTCTAATTACTAAAGTACTTAGGCCATATTATTAGACGCACAATAAGATTCTACGTAAAATTATAAATATCAGGTAATACTATGCAACAGTATTATTTTCATTCGGATGAAATCGGTTTGCATTTGTTTACGCTCCTGTATAATTTGGTTAACATTGTAAAGCAATAGGTTCAAAATAAATACAAATAAAAAGTATATAAAAAATTTTCTAAATAAAAACACATTACATGTATGTTTAAATATAAAAGTATTGCTTAGAAACTTGTGCAAAACATGCAATTATTGAAATACGACAGTGTGTCCAATAATTTGGTCTACTTATTATAATATACTAATATAATATCTAGTATAATATTTATATAATATATCATCTAATCATTGAATTTATATTATCTATCGTTTAATTTAACCCATTTATACACAAACGTAAACAAGTGCAAACCGGTTTCAGTAGCGTAAAACCAATGAAGCTGTATAGTATCACCTAATAAATGAGATTTTACATAAAATCTATAGTGTGTCTAATAATTTGGCTAGGGACTGTATATACTTTAAGAAAATGCAAAATAATTTTCAGACTTTACATGATTATGATAAAATAACTAGTTCCTGACAAAGAACGCAAGTCTTGATTACATTAGCCACCGAAAAAAAGATAGAGATTTTTCGGTTCGATATCAGAGGGTGGAAAATGAAGCCTCACATTGAGAAATCTTGCACAATGCGGCAGAGTTGCACATGAGAAAGCAATCATCTCACCGAACTCAGCTCAGTAGACGCACACGCGGACTCGTAAGTATTGCATCAAACATATTAAATGATTTTCGCTTTCATACGCTATGGACCGACGGTAGACCGAAATAGATTGTGGTTGAATGAATTGTGAAAACGTTGAACAATGCAAAAATCACGCTTTTGCAAAATACGTGGCAAAAATCAACATGGTAAAGAAGAAAAAAAATCTCTTTTTCGAAAAGAGAATATCAAGCACTTTTTAAAAACACCCAATGAAAAAGCACCTTTAATGGCTTTTAAAAACAAAAATCGAAAATGAGCACCTTTAAGCACTTTTAAAAACGCTACGCACCCTGGTGTGTTATTTAGGGAATTTTTGAGCCAATGGAAGAAATTTTGATGACAATTTCAAAATTCTTTTACCTAAAGATAATTCCACGAAGAAAAAAAATTATTATTTTGTCTAATGATGACACAAAAAATTTAAATGGTAGATTATATAGTTTACATTTTTGCCCAGTTAGGCGGTAACAAGTTTTTTTTTCTTTTTTTGCATACTTAATTTCTAAGATGCATATTTAATTAATAAGATAAATATTTAATTTCTTAAGACATTCCACCAATTTCTATTAAAATATTTTCAATCGATCAATCATTTATTTTTTAAAATAATATAATTTTAAAAGATGCGAAATTTGTCGAAATAAAAATGTTTTTACCCCTATTGAATAAAATAATAAAAAATATAATTATTTAAAATTACTTTTTACATTGAATTGACGTAAACGAATATATGTGTCTGCAAAAAAAAATAAATAAATAAATAAAAAAAAAAAAAAAAAAAAAAAAAAAAAATAAAGATTAGTTTTATTAACTACCGAGATTAGATGTTCAATTAAAAAATATATACTATAGTTTGCTTTTTTTTGTAAACGCAGCGTTTTTTTTATTTTAAATTAGTAACATATTAGAGTATAACTGCTACATTTAAGATTTTCAAATCCATGACTTTTCATAACGTTACGTGACTAATAATTCCAAGAATTTTTCATGACTTACCGAAGTTACTATTTTAGCTGACAAATACACGACAATACATTTAAAAAAGCATTATAATAACATTAATTGAAACGATAGATATAACCAAAACTGTTATACTCTGCATCTTCATATTTATAGATTTTAAACTTAAAAAACAGAGTAAAGAAAGAGTTGAAGCAATAAAATAGGTAAAAAAAAATATTTAAAGAAATAACTAAATGCAGTAAGATATATGTAGTTATTTAAACTTGTTTTATTTCTTCTTAAAAGTAAGTGTAATATAAAAAGCCTAAACTAGAAGTTTAAATCAATAAAATAAAAAAATAATAAACATATAAAAAAATTCTGAAATGAGGGACGCTTAAAAGATAATTCGCTCTTGAAACGATGTTCTTTTTTGAAAGAACATGATAAAATTATTTTATATTTTAATAAAATATGATTTGAGTGGGGATTTTGTTACAAATTCAGATAGTCGAAGCACTGCGAAATTGGGAGGGGGGCAAATTCCATTTTTAAAATTAGATTTTTCGACAACCAAAATCCACGACTTTCCATGATTGAAAAAACAAAAACAGTTAAAATTATGATATTTCATGAGAAATTTTTTTCAATACCCAAATCTATGACTTTCCAGGTGCGCAGATATCCTGTATATTATATGTTTGTTATTATTAAAAGTATCTTTCAGAGAAAGATATTAGCGCTAGAGAGTTTTGTCGCAGATAGCTCGAAAAAATTCTGCCACAGGACTTTAAGATAAATCAACAAAAAAAAATGCTTTATAAAACAGAAAATATTAAAAATGATTGATTATAATTTAGAAAAATGAACTCACCTCCTCACTTAAAGCAGAGGACTGCCTCCTCCTTGAGGGTCCAGCTGCCAGGTACCTTAAAAAGACAAAAATATTGATGTAAAAATTGTGCTTGAAAATCAGGGGCGTAATTTAAAGGGTGACAATACCCATGAAGTTACAATTTTTAATCAGGGTGCGTAGCCTGATTTTTCAGCAAAAAATAAGCACCCTTTTAAACACTCAAAAAAATATTTTTAATCGCTTTCCGAAAGAAAAAAAAATTAATAATTACGATCTGTGCAGTAAGAAACATTTTTTTTTCAATTAAAGTTCCTAATTTAAAAACATAAAATCAATAAAATTTAAAAATTTTGATAAAAAAAAAAACAAGTTTTTGATAATTATTGCAGAGAAAATTTTTATATTATTTTAATATTACCGTCGTTTAACAGCCAACAAAATATTTAGCGTTTAACGACTACAAATGATCAACTTCGTAGCCTTGTCATTTTGAACCAATCCAGAAGACAAGGAAACTCCTTGATCAATAACCCTAGAGGTATGATTTGTTATGGAAACATGGAGGACTTTGTTACTCGACAAATTTAACGTGCATCAGTCACCTAACGGAGTCTTCGGTAGGCGGGGATCGAACCCATGCCCTCTCGTACAGGGGTAAAGTTCCCTACCAACCAGGCTATCCTGGCCCTTTACAGAGAAAATTCTGAAAACCATGCAATTTTTGTAATTTAGACCGACAATCGACGCCGTAAAGAAAAATCTTTTTTGAAAAGATAGAAAATTAAGAACTTTTTACAAACCTCGAATTAAAAAAAAAGGAACCTCTAAGGGCTTTTAAAAAACGCAAATCAAAAATGAGCACTTTTTAAAACCGTTGTGCACCCTGATTTTTATAGTGTGATGATTAATTTAAAAGCTATATCAGAGAAGGTACTTGAGTGGCATTTTAAAGAATTTAGGAATATCAGACGGAATTTTTTTCAAAATCACTGGGAGAGCCAGGATACCCAGATTGGTAGGGCACTGGGCCCATGCCCATGAGGTAGTGGGTACGACGCCCGCTGGCCGAAGACTCTCCGACTGATGCACGTTAAATCCGTCGAGTCATAAAGTCCATCATGTTCCCATAGCAAATCATACCTTTGGGGATATGGATCAATATCCAGGAGTTTCCTTGTCTTCTGGATTGGGTTCAAAATTACAAGGATACGGAGTTGAACATTAGTAGTCGTAAACCCAAACATTGGGTCGGATTTTCGACGACATATATAAAATAAAATACAATACAGCTTTATTGTTTTTACGCGGTTTGCACTTCTTTACGTTAGTGTATCAATTGGTAAATATTGTAATGCAATACCGTAATAATAAACACAAATCTGAAGTATATAAAAATCTCCTGAATGTATGGTAAACCCATTACATGTATGGTTAAATAAGAGTATTGCGTATAAACTCGTGCAAAACATGCAAATATTAAAAAAAACTACAGCGTGTCTAATTGGTCTAATTATTATAATATACTAATATAATACCCGATATAATAGTTATTCTATATTTATATAATATATTGTCGAATTTAAATAATCATCGAATTTATATGATATATAGTCTAATTTAACCCAATGATACATGAAAGTAAACAAGTGCAAACCGGTTTCAGTCGCGTAAAAACAACAAAGCTGTATAGTATCACCTGATAATTAAGATTTTACATGGAATCTTATAGTACACTTATTTTAAATATTAAACATAAATATAAAGATTTCTAGAACTAATTTTTTTGCACTTAATTAAGAAATTCGTACAAAAATAGTGTTCATTTTACAGAAAGATTTTTTTTCCCCATAAGTATTCCTTTTCACAAAAATGGACCCAAAATAGTATCCAGAAAAAATTTGGTATAAAAATCCTGGATTATCCTAAGATAATCCCTCGGAAATAGAACATTTTAATAATGTTCTTTTTATTGTTTCATTTAGTGACGGTTAAAAAAATTTGAGTGCTAAGGAAAAAAAAAATTTTTTTTAAAAATAGTTTTACCCAGTGATTTTAAATGATGAAGAAATAAATTTAAACACAATTGGTCAAATTGTTTCTAAGATAAGAAATTTTAAAAAGGAATGTTTTTAAATTTTCCTACCTCAAACTAGTTCATAATTTAACTTCAAAAATTTATTTTATCATTTGAAATTACACAGTTTAAAATTATGTAAAAATCTGCATGCAATATGTTTTGACCAATACAAAATAATAATTAATTTTGTACATGGGATTATTTTTCAATTATCGTTGTGCTTGTTATAAAATGTAACATAGTGTAATGATTATAAGTCGAGAAAAAATTCACTTACTTGCCACTGGGTCCAGCTCAACTCTCTGCGTCCTGCAAGTATGAAAAAAATAAATAAATAAAATGCCGCTTCTTAGAGATATAAAAGAATATTTTATAGTCAAATACTTTTTTAACCCTTAAACATTTAAGAAAAATGGACCAAAAATGGAAAATTTCTTTGACTGCTTAATTTTGTTCTTTATACTACTATAAAAGTTAGAAAATGGTTTTTTATTGCAAAAATAAAATTTTAAACAGGGTGCGTAGCCAATTCTTTCAACGAAAAAAAAAAAAAAAAAAAAAAAAAAAACTTTTTAGGGGACTGTCTAGAAACTGTACATTTTGTGAAAGGTCCCGCTTTTGTAAAATTGTGAAAAAATTACTCGTAATTTTGGGAATATAAAATGAGCGTTAAGTCACATTCTTTCAACCAGGGTTCTGCTTTTGGTAATTCGTGCAAATAGGGTCCTGTTATTGCAAAAACCCTATTCAAGAAGTTTTCTAATTGTAAATAGATACAAGATTATGCTCAACACTCTAAAATTAAAAAAATAATAATAATAAATTTTCAAAAATAAACAGCAATTGCTGCTACTAAATTAGAGATGCAACGTACAAATATTTGGTATTTAGCCTATACTGCTGAACGCAAATATTTATTTCGAACGAATAATGGAAACAAAATCACTCACATTTTTAATAATTTCAATTGACACATTTTAAATAACACTTCTAATGTGTTACGCGTTAAGTAAACTTAAACAATTCTTAAAATTAATTTATAATATTTTTTTAAAAAATTGTCATAATTTAATTTTAAGTACGTAATATTTTATCAATTAATTTTATGAATAAATATATTTTGCTCAATTATTTATTTACAAATCTTTTTTTTTTTTTCATTTAATATCAATAAGAATGTACACACGATATTTCTAGAAGTAGAAATATTTTCTTAGATTATAATTTCTACATTTGGAATAATTTTTTTTTTTTTTTTTTTTTTTTTGGACTTCGAAGAGGTTAAGGTACATGATATAAATGAAATGAGATCAAACTTAACCTTAGAATTAAAGTGAGACGGGACACCATGTTACACGACCCTACATGTTTTCCCAGCCTCTACCTTAACAGATGAGGAGGGGGAAATGCAGACAACAAAGAGGGTATTAGTAGAAAATTTAATAGAGAAAATAAAAAAAATTTTAGAAAATTTTATATAGAAAGCATAAACAATTTATACAAATAAAATTTCATATCATAAATTTTTTAACTCTAAATCTACGTTAATTATTCTATAAAAAAAAAAAAAGGATTAAAAAAAAAGAACTCTTTGATGCCTGCTCCACATAGGGCTTCCCTATTTTCACTTAAGAGACGGGACACCATCTTACACCACCCTATGTGTTTTCCAAGCCTCTACCTTAACAGATGAGGTGGGGGAAATGCTGACAACAAAGAGGGTACTAGTTTTTTTTTTTTTTTTATATACAAAAATTTTAATTCTACAAAATATTTGATTTTGGTTTCAATTTCAAGGAAAACAACCGAATTTTAACTATTTATCAAGGTTGAAGATAGGTGTGCTTTCAATAATCAACAATTTCTTTCAATTGGTATTTACTGTCGGACCTCCATTTAACGAAGTCGTTAAATGCCCATAATAAGTCCGTATTATGGAAAATTCGTTAAATTAAAAATCACCTTTTGAAATATTTGAACATCTCAAAACAGGTGTCCTAAACACTAGACATAATTAAAATAGCAATTGACACACCCTTATATTGTAAACTAAAATCTCTATTTATTTTATAAATCTTAACTACCATGAAAGAAATCTGCATGGAAAGCAAGAAGAGATCACAACATTATCAGGTACATGCTACATACATTTTCAACTAAAAAAAGCTAAATTTTATCTTCAAAGTTATAGCCATATTTATTATTAAAGTAATTTTATATATATAAATAATATGAAAATTTTATTAAAAAAAGAACATGACTTACCCCTTTTCTTTTTCGGGACGTTGAAGCCACCCCCCATCTAAAAGGAAAAAACAATCAATTTTATATCTTATTCACTTAACATTTTTTTAACAATTTAAATAATCATGCAAATTTTAAAACTCATGGATGATCTCTTTCTAATAATATTGTTTTTTTAATTCTTATAACGAGCATTTGTTTTATAATTTATTCTTTTATTTTTATCTTTCACTTTATTTTTATTTTTATCTACTCACTGGTTTTCCGGTCTTTAATGATGGAATCGAAAATTAGCAGCGGTAGTAGTTAGATTTTCAATCATTTCTAGATCATTGCAAACATATTATTCGAATCCCAGGCGATACGAATTTCGCATCCGGCTTGCACCGACCACGAGGCTGACGTGAAATATCCTCAGTAGTAGACGGGTTTTAGCCCCCTTGCCATCAGGCTACCTGTGGGAGGTTCCGTGGTCTTCTCCATGTAACGTAAATATCAAAAAGTCCTCCACAAAGGCTAATTTCTCCCAATACTCAATCCAAGAGTCCTCTGGATTGGGTTCAAAATGACAAGGCAACGGAGTTGAACACTAGCAATCGTAAACCCATAAAATTGGGTCGGCTGTTCAACGACGATTATAAAATAAAATATTTATGAACGAGAGCAGGGGGTAGCCTGGTTGGTAGGGCTCTGGGCCCATGTCCAAGAGGGCAAGGGTTCGATCCCCGTTTGCCGAAGACTCCCAGTGTAGTAAATGGTGACTAATGCCCGTTACATCTGTCGAGTCACAAAGTCCTCCACGTTCCCTTAACTAATCATACCTCTGGGGATATTCGTTGTGAAAACGTTGAATAGAACAAAGTGAAAACCCCGCTATTGCCTTATAGAACCACTCCCCCTTTCCTCGTTGAATGTTATCACGTGCAGGATATCTGCTACAGTGTTGCCAGATTGGGCTACAAGTAGCGGATCTACTTTTAAAAGTCCCCGCCACTGAAAATTGAATTTGGGCTACCCGCTACTTTTTGGGCTACTCACTATTTTTTGAATGCTACAAATCTTAAAAATGCGCTACTTTTTTTTCTTACAGAAATATTTTTTTCTAACTTTTTTCCACTTTAAAATGATTCCGAAAAGTGTACAGTTTTCTAAAAATAAATCTTTTTTTGTTGAAAACGCATCTGCTTCAGTTGTGGATTCATGATTTGTTTTGCTGCTGGGAGTCTATCTTTCCATATCTATATTTCAAATCGTAAACTCGTGAAATCGAAAGGATATATGGGTGATTCCATGGAAACATGACAATTCGGAAAAAAAATTTCTTCAAAATTTAAAATCTTCAAAATAATTTTTTTTGTATATTTATTTAGTTACATTTATTAATATCTTACAGACAGCAGTGTAGTTTATTGACTTTTTCTCAAGAAAAAAATAAATAAGAAATTCACCAAATTTTGAATACCAGGAAAATGACATATTAGTTTAGAAGTTGAGAAAACAGTCATTTTAAGCTAATAGTAAGTAACTCAACTTGAAAAACTCAAAGACAAATTTGAGAAGTTAATTTTATCTTTTTTATGTAAACAAAATCCAAAAATAATTATGGTGAGAAATTTTAATAAATGTTTTAAATATAATGAAAGGTAGAGAGTAAACACACACAATGAGTTAATTTGTAATTTTACTACACTTTAATTTGCAAGGAAACAATTAAAACAAAGAAAACAAAAAAAAAACTTTCTAAAATTTCATTACTTTGAAGCTTTTAGAGGAAGCAAAATGCCTGGAAATTATTGGGTAAGGAGCAGACATTTTTAAATTTGTGATATTCTAAGAAATTTTGACAGACTTTTTTCCGGGCCACTTAAAGTGATTAGCAGTCTATTTGCCAGCACAAATAATAAAGCTAACTTTAATATCTTTATGAACGACTTCAAAACTCCTACATTAAAAATGATAATCTTAGGAATTTTTTAATTTTATAATATTTTACATCGGAATTTTTTTAATAATATTATTTAAATTTTAAATACTTCAAATCATTTATTTTACCACTTTATTACTGTCACATGTACATTTAATGTAAAGTGACAAATTAATCTTTACTTTTACTTAAGCCTTTTCTTTAAAGCTTTATTCCTTTTTTCTTCAATATAGCTTTTATTTTTACTTTTAACCTTTCTGGTTGACCTTTGTCAACGTGGTCTTTGATAGGGGGGCTAACTAACCAATCTCTTTCCTTTAATTTTCAAACTCTCCTCCTCTTTAAATTTAATTGGCTGTAACTTTTCTGGTCCAAAGAATCACTTTTATTACATTCTTTCTCGAGCCTTCTTCTTTCCGAGACTTTCGGTCGAGGGATTCTCTTCCTAACCTATAATTTTAATTGAATCTATAAAATTTATTTCTATAAATTAAATACCTTTCATTTCTCTTAAATTTAAGCTTTCTCTCTATGAACATCTGTTTATATAGTTAAATTACTCGTTTTCGTTATTTTAATTTCATGCATGACGTTTCAATTCTCTGGTCACTCATTTCTTTTTTTAGAAAAAGATATTTCTTGTGGTACAAAATGTGTTGAATATATTGTTTGTTTTACGAAATAACAAAATAAGTGGTTTTACAAAATGTTTTACGAAAATAAATGTTCAGTTGAAGAGAAAGAGTGGTATGATTTTTTTAGTTGTACCTTTATAGCTAATAGTTATTACCTTTTGCCTCATGAATGTGGTGAGTACCTTTTGATTATTGTTATGGGCATACTTGAATCTGAATTTATTAGATTTTCTTATTGGAAACATCATCTTTCAATTAATTAATGGTTAAATCTGTATCAGGATATAGCATGACTTTGTCTAATTTATCTTTAATCCTTAATTTATTTTAGTTCGACCCTTATTCTAAATTTTGGTGATTCCAATTTATCCAAACCTCACACTTTGTGACTCTTTGGACCTATTGGACCCAGATAAAAAACCTGAATTGGCAAAATCAGTTGTAAGTCTCGCACTATGGGGGCGTCGCTTTGAGGGAGGAATGAATTGGTACAGTGACAGTGATATATGATAGAGGGTCAGTTACACTATCCCAATTTCCCTAAAACTGAACAATGTAAGCATTAGTTTCGTAAAGTGATTCTGGGTTCGCGGTCTTTTATTTTTAAACACCTTCTTAGTTTCATTGTGAAATATCCAGAAAAAACATTCTAACTATTTATTTACATTAACTAAAAATGTAAATAATTAATAGGTGTTTAAAAGATAATGGGGATTAACTTATATCTTACAATTAATTCGTTTCAAATTAGAACACCAAGAAGAATATAAATTTTTATTTATGTGTGTGGAATTTATATAATTAATTAAAGTAACTTAGTTTTAATAATCGGCGCTAGAACTGCTAAGTATATTGAGCTGTAAATATATGAAGAAATATAAATATAAAAATTCTGAGAAAAATATAATTTCTAAAAACGTAGGCAGTTTATAAAGTTATAATACAGAGTTAAAGAAAATGATTAAAACTTATACCAATATAATAAAAAGTTATAAAAATAAAAAATAATAATAATAAAAAATTATAAAATTAAAATCAAACGCTTTTTAGGTTGCATCAAAGAAAATTTTTGTTTTGACGTATCTTTTTCAATCTTACATTCACCATCCGGTAAGTTTTCATTTTCTGTAAATAAGGATAATAATTTCTCGATAAATTTTATAATTTATTTCTATTGCTTTGTAATTTTGCTGAAGTGTATTTGTCTGAGAATTTTTCTTCTTTCATTTTTAACAGTTTAAGACACATACGTACATGTGAATATGGGTGAGTGCATGTGTGTTAAAGCAAAGGAAAAAGAAAATAAAAAACCAAAAATATTTTAACAGAAAAATAATTATATATTTTTTTCTGTTTCAATAATTTTATATTTTTTTCTGTGTCATACATTTCAATCTCTATTCGAATTATTAAATTTTCTGTTTGATTATTATTTATTTTTGTATTTTAGTATTATTTATTTTTATTTATTTACTATTCTTTTTTAAAGTGAATTTTCACCCCATGTTTCATATTACTTCAGCTTTATAAAGATGGAATTCAGATGAAACATCTGGTAGCGTGTAGTTTGATAATCAGCAAACTAACTTCGTTTTTTTTGTTGTTTTTTTTTTTGGTTTTTTTTGTCATTCTACTTTGTCTACAGTTTTAAAATTTTGTTTTGATCACATCTTGAATTCTCTACTTTCATTTTAATTGTGTATCTATGAACACACACCTGTTCATACAGATACATATAAAAGCTAAGAGACACTTAATTTCAAACAAAAAATGGCCACTAGTGTGAAATTTTGGGGGTCTAAATTGAGTGAAAAAAATGTTCTCGAACTACTTTGAGATATTTCTTATTTACGTAATGAAGTATAAACTTATTTATAACGCAGATAAGTTTGTAAACATATGTCAGAACTTCGCACACAAAAAAAATAAATAATAAATCAAAAATAGAGAAAATGTCTGTAATATTACAAAAAATTCCATTTTCGTGGGCAAAGCATGCAATTAAAAAAATTATCTAATTAAAAGCATAAAACCTTTATTTATAACGATCCTGATCTTTTAGTTCTGTATAATCAAGATAAAAGCATAAAAAGGAGAAAATATAAATAACAAAAATACAAAATAGAGAAAATATAAATAATTTACATGTATATGTGCATTACAATATATTTATTATGTTTACATATGGTGGCAAAATAAAGGTCCCGCAGTGGACTGATCGTTAAGACACGGTTCCCAGCAGATCACCGAAGTCAAGCATCACTGGCTGCGGTCAGTGTGCGGGTGGGTGACCACTTGGATCAGTCTGCGTAGGGACCGAGGGTGTGCGGTATTGGTCCTCGTTAAACTGTTCTACCGTAAAGTGCTCGACTTCGCGTGCAGGTCGTTGGGCTACCGAAGCAGGGGTGCCATCCCCTCTGCAGAGGATCAAAATTGTGATGGCATGTCTTCGGATCATCCTCAGGGATGTTTCCCAGACCGTCGCCAATAGCCCATTGTGCAGCTCTAGTGCGACGTAAATTAACAACAACAACAAAATAAAGGGCTAAAAATCAAACTCAAAACTCTTATTTTATAATATATATAAATAGTTTACATGTGTATGTGCATTACAAACAGTATAACTTGAGTCACAAGAAATGTACAATATTTCATTATGTTTACATATGGTGACAAAATAAGGGCTATAAACAAGAGCAAAACTCTTATTTTATCACGGATGGAAAAAAGGAATGTAATATCAAAAAGGTAATTAAAGGTAACATTGGCATAGTAAATAATACAATGGTAATTAAGTATGGGCATTTTGTAGTAGTTAAAAGTTGAAATAAACATTTATTTTGTTAAAGTGAACATTTAACCGTCATTTTTAAATATCTATCGAAATTTCCCGCAAGATATAAAAAAGAGTTTCTCAACAAAAGATACGAGTTTTTTTTTTTTTTTTTTTTTTTAAGATAAAACTTTTTTTGTAATAAAATACTAAAAATAAACGTATTAATAATGACAGATAATTATAGTATAAATATCTAACGTAACCCACACGTATTATTCATTTCAACGAAATAACTCATTGTAAACACGCCTTTAAATATGTATTGCTCCATTTTTAATAAAAAGTTATAATTATATACTTTTAAAAGTATGACATAGATTGAAACATTTAAAAAAATTTTACCTGCGAAAAAGGAATTTGAGTTTACTTTATGAACCACTAATTTTTTTAGCTGCTCACTGTATCTCGGGTTCTACTTATTTTTACAGAATACCGATCCTGATTCATTAACTGCGAATAATTCAGACTGAAAACATAATAAAAGGAGAAAATTATACTAAAATAAAAAACTAAAGTATAATTTCGGACAAGAATAAATACAGCATACATGCATTACAGAAAATTAATTTGCAGCAATAGTGAAAATATAGCGAAAAATTTTTTTTATATCCGGTCGCACGGTGAAAAAAAACCTTTTTTACAATTAAACATAAAGCATAACAGCTACACAAAGTTGCAACTATAAAAATAATATGTTAAACCTATTATTGCTTCTACTAAAATAACGTTTTTTGGAAAATGGTAAAAAATAAGAAAAACTGGCAAAAACATATGAACTATAAATCAGTGAAAGCAATATTTCTTTAGAACACCATAATACTAAAAAATAATTAGAATTTGCAAATGTGGAAGTACTACAAGGATAATAAAATTGATTGACACAGTCAAAAAGTATCTTTTCGAATAAACACATAATGCTAAATAGTGGCAGAGATTTGAAAATGGGAAAATAAAATGTGAATAATTAAAACAAATTATACAGTGAAAAAATTTTTCCTTTTCAAGAATATACACGACGCTGCACAGTAATAAAAATTAGATTTGCAAATACTAAAATAAAATATGTTCATTTAATTCTGTTAGCACTGTAAAGAAAATAAAAAGTATTTTCAGAAAAATGCATTATTATTGAACAGTTATGAAAATTTACGAAATGGGAAAATATAATATCCATATTTAAAACTAGCAATCTATATATATATGAACATAAAAATCTGAGCAACATTATATGATGCATAGAAATAGTTAGCATTTGCTAGTGAAGAAATTAAAATATAAATGACATATCGGTTGACGCTGTAAATGTAATGTGGAAGAACAACATGAAAATTCACATTTATTTAGACAGTCAAAATGAAAAATAAAAGAAAAAATAATAATAAAATTCCGGAAAATAAAATATATAATTTTTTCATCAGCTCACACCATTATATCCGTAAAAAGGAATGCTTTCTAATATTGAATCAATATAGTAAAGCAAAATATATTAATACAATAATGTGAGGAGCACTCGAAAAAATTTTTGAAACAAAAGGAATACAAAACATCAGGAAAAAGTATCACGCAAAAACAGACAATAAAATGTAAAGCGAAACAGAACAAAACAGAAAACGAAATCTATAAAGCGAGTTGTGAATTTAAATGAACTTCTATGAATGAGAAATTTTTCAAGAATTATTTAAAATATTTTCGTAACATGATTACCAGATTATAAAATATGAAAACAGAAGCGCAAATTGAGGTAAAAGCGTAAATAGAGGGTTTTTGTTTCATAGTGCGTTCTTACTGAAGTGCGTTTGATTTGTTAGTCACCAAGGATGGGCCTGAAAATGGATGTGTGCAAGGTAATATTATACTGGATAATTTAAAGAGGTTGCCAATTAATAATTTTAGAAAATTAACTTTTATTTAAGAACAAAAATAAATAAAACAGAAAAGAGAGAGGAGGAAATATGATTTGCCTGTTATGCACATAATTTCAGCTAAGGATTTGCCCGAAGTGGATTTGCACACGGTAAAAGTTGTATAAATTAACGAAGAAGTTTTTTAGTAAATTTATTAACAATAACATACAATTAACTTAATGTTTTTATATAGAATTTAATTACTTTATTTGGATAACCATTGTTTTTTTTTAATAAAATTTTGTCTATTTGTTTCTTGGATAACTAAACATTACTACATATTCTTTTAATTCTATTCATTTGATTAAAAATGGTATTTAAATAGATGTTTTTAAGAACATTAGAATTCCAAGTAATTAGCTTATTTGCCTTAAAATAAAAATAATTTCTTTTATCGAATAGACCAACAAAGCAGATATTTTCTTCTTTTATAATACCCAAATCCAAAATAATTAAAATTATTACCATGATTACGAAGCGAGGTTAATTCCTAGGGGTAAATATTATTTAATAAAAAAGTATATTCGTGAAAATTGAAGATAATTAAATCATAAATAAATCTAAAAACAAATTTAATATTAAGAGTACAATTTTTTTTTAGTGCAAAACTAAATTAGCTAAGAGAGATGAAAAATTATATCCTTCCGGTATTTCATGAATTAGAAAGTAAAAATATTTTCCATTTCAAAGATAATTTTTAAAGAGACAAAAGTTTATTGGAATTTCCCAATAATCAAAATCACAATTAAAGATTTTTTCAAATCATAGTAATAATTCAAAAGAACATCTTTTAGTTTTAGAAAGGCGAATGCTATTGAAAAGATCTTGGAAATCATAAGTGGCAATAGAATTAATTTTATTATGTTTAATAAATTCTAAAATCGGTGGATTATTAGTGATAATCCAAGAAAAACCTTCTTTAATAATATTGTTAATAATATTTTAACCTTTTATATAAAGCTAAAAAAATTTTAATGACAATATTAATATTTAAATTACGAAGTTTAAAATTTTTGCTATTTTTTTACTCCGTATTTAAAAGTTCTACAAAGAATTTTTTACAGAAGATTGCATAATTATTGTTAGCTATGTCTATGGGGGTAATTACAAGATTTTTTTGTAGTTGCTTAATTGATATATATATATATATATATATATATATATATATATATATATATATATATATATATATATATATATATATATATATATATATATTTATATATAAATATATATATAAATATATGTTTATATATATAAATATAAATATATATATAAATATATATATATAAATATATGTTTTATTATTATTATTAACTAATTAAATATAAAATTAGAAATAAATGTAGAAAAGGAAAAAACAAAATTAAAAATATGACCACTGAAGCCGACGTCTTCAGGGGGTACCGGCCCCAGTGGCCAAAAAACAAAACCTTTTCTATTGAGGAAGAAGGCAAAAGCCTAAAAACCTTCCTCAGTACCCCGAAGGTTTTGTTTAAAAGTCCAGGAGAAAAAAACAAGCAAGACATAAAACTAATACAGAAAAGAAACTCATACAACTCATCAAAAACTCAAATTATTCAGAAAATAAAATTTTTATTTTAGCCTATTTAGCCTCAAATTATTCAGAAAATAAAATTTTTATTTTCTGAATAATTTGAGTTTTTGATGAGTTGTATGAGTTTCTTTTCTGTATTAGTTTTATGTCTTGCTTGTTTTTTTCTCCTGGACTTTTAAACAAAACCTTCGGGGTACTGAGGAAGGTTTTTAGGCTTTTGCCTTCTTCCTCAATAGAAAAGGTTTTGTTTTTTGGCCACTGGGGCCGGTACCCCCTGAAGACGTTGGCTTCAGTGGTCATATTTTTAATTTTGTTTTTTCCTTTTCTACATTTATTTCTAATTTTATTCTCTCTTTTTTTGAAAATTCTGCTGCTTTTTAACGCATTTTTTTAAAAGAAGTTTTGTTCATTTTGTTTAGATATTAATTGTACTCTTTTACTAATTAAATATATTTATCCTAAAATGTTTTGATAAGTTGTTATTGCCAAAATTAAGAAAAAATAATAATTAAAAACATTGAAAATTCGAAAGAAAGTCTTCCCTCCTAACTCCTTTTAAAGAAAGTGAATGAAATAAAAACTATTTTCAACCACAATAGAAGACCCCTAAGCTATCTAACCCCTCAACTATTCAAAGAAAGTAAAGAGGCTTTTCTCCTAACCCCCCAAAAGATCCCCCCTTCTAGAACTTATACTCGTATTGGTAAATGAAGAGAGGACAGATGGGAGGCGTGGTTTAGGCTCTTTTCGCAAATTTTTTAAGAATTTTTTCATCTTTCTTTCATAATAACACATTTCATAATTAAGGAAAATAATTGCGAATTATTTCTTTTGGAAGCTTGAAATGTATAGTTCGCGTATGTGAACTCAAAGATTTACTGAATGAAATTCAATAAAAAACGGATTTCTAGAAGATAACTCTATAACCGATGTTTCAACTACATTAATAATTTAAATTACAAAAATACAAAAGCAAATAATTTGTTTTTTCTTTTTCTTCTGCAGAATTATATTCTAAATATACTTTTCTTGTTTATCGGAAAGGAAAGAAATACTCTTGATTTTTCTGTTCACATTTCGGAATTTAAAAATAGAATTCGCCAATGATTGGCTTACTTCAGCTAAAATTTTTAATTGATAAAATAAAAAAAATAAAAATAATGACAAAAATTCAAAAATCACTGAAGTTTAAAAGATAATTCGCTCTAGAAATGATGTTTTTTCTTTCAATTTTTTTTATTTTTTATTTTTTTATTTTTTTAAAGAACATTATGATTTCTAAAGAACCTGATAACATTTTATATTTATCTTTTAATAAATTCAGTTATTAAATAAAACTTATAAGCCGAAGAATATTTCTTTTATTAATTAGAAAATTACTTTATTATATAGGAAAAAACGTTCGGATATTCATTTTATTTAGGAAATTTTTTATTGATTACTGTACATTTATTATTCAGGAAAATATTAACTCGGTTATTATAGGTTCTATTATTGATAATAGGTCCTGTTATTAGCTATTATTTTTATTTTGTCAAAAGTGTGGCTATTTATCATGATTATCTGTATTTTATTTTGATTTCTGAAAATAAAAAGGGAATCATTCTCTTTTTGATTATTAATATTTTTCTTCATATAAAATGTTATTTAAGTCGAGAATTATCAATGTATCAAGCAACAAATATAGAGTATGTTCTTATAAGGAATTTTGTAACACTTTTTTTAAAAATAAAGAAACAAATGACAAAACCAAAATATGTTATTTTAGTTTAAATACTTTATCATTTTATGTTAACTCACTAAATTTTTTTATTATTATAAGTAAAATTAATTATAAATCGCGTAATTTATATCTTCGGTTCACTTAGGTTTGCATCTTAGATTCAAAAATTCATTAATTTTATTTCTTTGTTTGGTAAAATCATATTTAACTTAGCTCCTTATAATTAAGCAATTAAAAGTAAATAATTACATTTAGCGCGCATATTATAATGTATTTTGATTTAAAAACATCAAAGTGTTCATTTTGTTTTTTAAATGCTTTTTTCTTTTACAAAAGAGTAGAAATAGGTATAGTTATGTACTGAGTTAAATGTTATTTTAAATTTTATTTTAATATACAGTATTTTAAAAATAATTTTAAAAAATTATAAGAATTATAAACTAAAAACTTATTTCTCTAATATTTAATGCAACAAAATTAAATTTCCAAGTTTAATTTGATACATAATTCATGCTATAACATGAAAAATTTAAATTTTTTCAAAAAAGAAAATTATTGATTTATTTTGAAGTTTAAATAATCTCGTTGCACTAAATTTTTCATTACATTTAAAGATTATTTGTTAATTTCAACTTACATATTTATATATCTCTTATATCTCTTACATTTACATATCTCTTCAAACTGTAAAAAAAAAAAATTACACATTTTTCTAATAATTTTCATATATAGTAGGAAAAGCAAATTTCGGAAAAAAAAAAAAAAAAAAAAGAAAAAAAAAATTTAACAAAAAAAAAAAAAAAAAAAAACCTCAATGGACATTTTGGAACATTGAAATGACTAAAAAATATGTTGTGGCACCTTATTATGAAATTCTTTCTTTACAATTTTTTTTTTTATATATCTAAAGAGTGTGTCAAAAAAGTTTCATCGAATCGTCATCAAAATTACAGCGCATGGAACTATTCCAATTTCCAGTTGAATGAAAAATTTTTGTTTTGAGAAACACTCCCAATAGCAAGTTTTTGTAATAAAAAAGCAAAATAACACTATTACTGCCAAAAGTTTTACAAATTCTTACGATTTTAATAATTAGTATGCTTTTTTATATCATTTAATTAACATAAAATGGTCAAAATTAGAAAATAGATTTTTTTTTCCACTGTAGTCCACTGTAGCCTTAAAAGTATGAAATTACAATTTGATACTCAAGATAAAGTGGTCAAAAAAACATACCCCCTCAGTCTGAGTGGCAACCGAGCAGCAGCAGGGTGGAATCTCGGGTAAGTATCTTATGTGTCGATTCATCTTTTTTTCAAGTACAATACTTCAACCTAAGTACATTAAGTATATTATACATAACAATTACAATTTTCACAACATTTAACAATTTTTTTTATTTTCGAATATTAATATTTATTTGATTCATCAAAGATAGTTAAAAGATTTTTTCAATTAATTTAAAAATAGAGTTCTGATCTAAAATAAACTGAAAATTTTAGAACATAAAAAGTTCGGCAGTGGAATGATCATTAAGACGCGGTTCCCAGCAGATTACCGAAGTCAAGCAGCATTGGCTGCAGTCTGAGTGCGGGCGGGCGGGGAGATGACCACTTGGATCAGTCTGCGTAGGGACCTAGGGTGTGCTGTATGGGTCCTCGTTAAACTGTTCTACCGTAAAGTGCTCGACTTCGCGTGCATGCCGTTGGGATACTGAAGCAGGGGTGCCACCCCCTCTGCAGAGGATTAAAATTGTGATGGCATGTCTTCGGACCATCCTCAAGGATGTTTCCCAGACCGTCGCCAATATCCCATTGTGTAGTTCTAGTGCGACGTAAATGAACTACGACAATAACTAAAAACAAAAAAAGTTTTGAACTGATTTCAATAAATGAGGTTCACTTCATTATGTATTACTATTAGTAATACTCATTTTAATATTCAAGCAATAATCTGTACAGAAATCGTATTTCAATAGGGATTTTTTTTTTAGGAAACTTTCTCAGTTTTAGGGAATTTTCTAAAATCTACAAAAACTCGGAGAATTTTAACTAAACCGGTAAACCAGAAGAAACTGGTAAAATCCGGTAGAGCTGGCAGCTACGTGGATGTAATTTTTAAAATTTAGAGAGTCGCATTTTGGAGATTTGGAAAAAGTCAATCACATAACGGAAGATGAGAAATTATTAAATTTATTTTTTTAAATGGGATTTCGGAGAAAACATGTAATTTAAAAAGAATACTTCAGTTCAGTGGCCTAATGAAAGCAAGTACATGAAAAAAAATCTCCTCCATAAAAACCCATTACATGAATGTTTAAAATATAAAAGTATTGCATATAAACTCGTGCGAAACATGTAATAATTAAAATTCTACAGTGCGTCTAATAATTTCATCTAATTATTAAAATAAACTAATATAATACCTGATTATAATAAATATTCTGTATTTGTTGTCTAATTAATATTATATATCGTCTAATTTATCCGATTGATACACGAACGTAATCAAGAGCAAACCGATTTCAGTTGGGTAAAAACAATGTATAGTATCACCTGATAATTTACAAGGAATCTTAAAGTGCGTCTAATAATTTATCCAGGAACTGTATACTATATTTTTTTTAAATCTGTATTTCTATAATTTCAGTTAAATTCTTTATCTCAGAAAAAAAAAATCAGGTGGTTCTAAACTCTTTCAAACTAAAGAGAAAGATTATCTCATGAATTAAGTCGATCCAATGTTTATTATCAACAGATTTTATTTCTAATTTAAATAAACCAGAAATTCAAAACTAAAATAAATGAACATTCATTCGAAACTACGAGTTGTTGGTGAAAGGGAGTGGCATGTTCTGGAAAATTGCTGATAAGGGAATAAAAAAAGAAATATATGTTTTTCATTAATTCACATTTCGACTATCTTGGCATACTTAATTAGATCAACCGAAAGCGTTGCATGCTTGACTTTTTCTATTTTAATAGACTTTGAGTTTATTTTGGGAAAAGAGTTTTCGAATGTGTCTTTCGACCAAAATGAATTGTGGTTGAATAAATTGTGAAAACATTTAATAGAAAAATGAGAAAAACACGCTTTTGCATAATACGTACCGAAAATCAACATGGAAGAGAAAAAATCTTTTTCGGAAAGGTAACATCAAGCACTTTTTAAAAACATCCACAATAAAAAAAAAGCACATTTGAGAGCTTTTAAAAAACGAAAATTGAAACTATGCATTGAAAAACCAACTCAAAATTCCTGAAACTTTCTTGAGTAAAATCATTAATGACGCATTTCAAAAAATTAATGTTTACATAAATTTAAATTATTGAAATTTTCAAGACATGAAATTCTAAATAAATTATATGCAGCATAATTCAAATGGATAATTATTACTTTTATGTCTAATCACATTTATTATTCTGCCAGTAAAAATATTTACAAATGAAAGCGATGCCAAGTATAAATGCTAGTTCTAATATTTCTAAATAAAACATACAAGAATTTTTATGCATAAATGTGATCGATAATTTCTTGAAACTTTTCGGCCTTGGAGTCCCGAAAACTTCAGGATCGCGGTTAGCTAAAAATCAGGAAATCCGGATTTTTTCCAGAGCACAATATCTCTGGACCCATTCCAGAAACCAACTCTAATTTTAAAGTTGCAAAATGACGCTTTTATTCCTCAGAAAATAAATTAAATAAAAATATCGAAATGTTAGATCGGTATATATATAAATTGTTTCACAACAAATAAAACATTTTATATTATAACAGGGTAGGTAGCCAAATCTTTCAACAAAAAATAAGCACAAAAAATATTTTAAGCAGTATATACATTATCAAAACGTAAAATAATTTTCAAAGACAATACAATCATAAAATAAAAGGAAAAATTAAAATCGAAAAAGGGAAAATGAAGCACTTTTTTTAAAAACACCCAATGAAAAAAGCACATTTAAAGGCTGTTAAAAAACGAAAATAAGCACTTTTTAAAAGTGCTACGCACCATGTATAACCCTCATTGAACAGCTGACCCATTTAAATTTGATAAATATTGTACAACCTAAGTGTACAACTCCGCAGTTTTGAACCACAATTCAAAAGACAAGGAAACTCCTGTATTAAGTATTGGGGGAAATTTGCCTTCATGGAATACTTTTTTTATGGAACTCTCATGCATTTAACTTACATGGAGAGGAAATCAGCGAAAACCTCCCACGGTTAGCTTGATGGTAAGGGGACTGAAACCGTCTACCACTGAGGACATTTTTTAAGTCAGCACTGTCGTCTATGCGAGCCGGGTGCGGAATTCGGTTCGAGCAGCCATCACTGGGAATCGAACCCAATTTACTTCATTGGGAGCTCTATCTCCTGAGCCACCACGATTCAAAATGTAATAAAGTGGAAAATAGCATAAATGAACATTTGAATGAGGGATGTCTCATAGTTGCAGTTATTAGAAATGAAAGAAGAGCATTGATTATGATTGCAGAAATAAAAGGCGAATGAAAAAAAAAAAAAAATCATTGAATAATTCACTTGAATCAGGAATTAATCTTTTGCAAAATTTAGTGTAGGGGTGCACAACCTGCGGCCCGCGGTAGAAATCTGAACAAAATGAAAAACATTTATTCAATCTATTTTTTGAAAAAGAAATTTGAAATTTTCGCATTTTAGTTTTTGACGCACCCAATCTCAATCAATGTACTTTTTCGATCACTTTTTTTCGATAGTTCACGCAACGGATTTACGCATAGTTTTGAAAATCCTAACATTTTTAATACGTCATTATCAGGTTACAGGAATTTCGAATTTTTATAGTTATCACTTTTGACGTTCTTCAAGTATGCTGATTTCATCGTTAATCCAATGTATTTTAAGTAGTTATTGCTACCCATTTTCACGAAGTTTCTGAAATCGCGATTTTTTAAAGTTGTAAACGCTTTACTTGCGCAAACTTCATAGCAAATCTAAATGACTTTTGATCCTTTTTTCGGCAGTCACTGCTAAACATTTCCGCATGGTATTTAATCTTTCGATATTTTAACACGATATTATTACGAATCGCAAGTAAAGATTCGCTAATTTAGGTAAAAAAAATTTTCGACGTGGTTTATTTGTGCCGATTTTATCGCAAATCAAATTATTTTTCAATCGTTGTTTAGGCAATTATTGCTACACATTTCTACAAGGTTTTTAAAGTCCCGATATTTTGAATACCCTATTGCGGCATTTTAATCTCCAAACCCGCATTTAAATAAATCACTTTTTGACGCGCTTTATTTACGCCGATTTCATTGTAAATATAAAAGGATTTTGATATTTTTTTTTTGGTAGTTATTACTACGCTTTTCCTTGCGATTTAAAAAAAATTCTGATATTTTTAATACTAGTCAGACAGCACGCGAGTTTTGAATCGTGCATTAAAATAATTACTTTTTACATGTTCTATTTGTGCCGATTTTAACATAAATACAAAGATGTTTTTCGAAAGTTTTTTCTTTTTTCTTTCCCATTATTCTGATTTAGAATATCCTGATATTTTAACACAATATTACGACTCGTGAAGTTCGATTCAGTTTAATTTATTTATTTTTTTTAACTTAAAAAGTAATTACGTACCATCCTGAAGGGAATTTTTTTTAAAAAAACGAGATGTGTAAATTTATATAAAACGCGGTCCATTTCGCAAAAACATAATTCAAAATAAACTATCAACCCCTATGGAAAGGAAGATAATGACAAGTGCGATGGATTAGCGTCAACTCCAAACCTGTGATTATAAAGGGAAGGGGGAGAACTTAGAGCGAGGAACACCTGTGACGTTGGGCCAAAAAGGATTCTCCCTTGAAAACACGTGCATGTTTTTTAGTCGCACATATCTTCTTGTTGTCATATGATTTAAAAATCACATATCCCGATTAGAATTTACACGTTTTAAAAATCGTACGTTATGATTCTTCTTGCAATTTAAAAGTCGCACATCGTAATTCGTATTTAGGCGATCTTAAAATGGCACATCGCATTAACGAGATTTAAAAATCATCCATCGCGATAAGTATTCGCGAGATTTAAAATCACATATTGCGATTCGTGTTCAGGCATTTAAAAAATCATACCTTGTTAATCCCCCAATTCAAAAATCATACACAGCGATTCATATTCACGTGATTTAAAAACCATACATCGCGACTCATATTCACGCGATTTAAAACTCATACGCTGTGAGTCTTCTCCCAATTTAAAAGCCACTTAATATCTATTCGTATTCACGCTATTTGAAAACCACGCATCGCGTTTTTTATTTGCGTAATTTAAAAATTCCACATAAAAATTTGTATTCAAGCATTTTAAAAATAACACATCGCTATTTGTATTCACACGATTATCACGATTTGTATTCACACGTGTATCATCAGGAAAGGAAAAATACCATTTGGGACAGATTCCAAAATTGATGAAGTTATTTGCCCTAAGTTTAATACTGCCCACAACAACGGCTTCTGTCGAAAGATAGTTTTCAAGAATAAATTTGGCCTGTTCAAAATTACAGAGCAGTCTTTAAACAAAATCATTTAAATTTTTGTTTAATAAATAACTCGAAAAAGCTATCAAGTAGATAAAATTATCACAATATTTAAAAACTTTGCAAATTACAGGAAAACCAATAAAAAATATTTAAAACCATTTTCTTCCTACTTAGATCATTTCATATCATTTATGATCATATGCCGAGAAATGATTTGTGTATCGTTAAATTTTAAAAAATTTAATCAAAATAAGTTTCATAAAGTAATGTAAATTTTAATTGATTTCAAATATATATGTGAAACTGTTACTAGTAAGTGTCATTTATAAAAAAAAGTATTGGCCACAAAAAGTTGTAGGTAAGTATCTTAATAGTTTTTTTATTATTAAGGAAAATAATTCCTTCAAAATAAATGTTTTTTTTTCTTTCTTTTTCCTCCCTCTCTCAGCCCCTGCCTCTTATAATTAATTTCAAATAAATGTTTTAAAGTTAAGGTATATTCCCTACTAAATGGTAATTCTTATTTTCTGCTGAAAGGGTTTTGTTTTAAATTTAATAATTTTTAACACTGTCACTATAAACTTTCTTTAAATCAAAGTATTTAACTTGCATTTTTTTAATAACAAAAATATGTATTTTTTAAAAATTTAGTTCTACGAAAAAATTCTTTAATGTTGAAATTTATGTTTAAATGGACTTTGGTATTATGTAATATGATAAAAAAAAACATGAATTTTCTTAATTTTTAATTATTTCAATATATCTAAATTTTTTTCCTGATAAATTGATTTTGATTCTGTTTTTTTTCCCTAAGTAATCAGCTTTGCAGTATCTCATTTTAAACATTTAAAAGTATTCAATTTTATGCAAAGATATTACAAGGTTAATTGACAAAAAGAATTTAGTGCCTAGAACAATGATGTTTATATAACAATTACAACCAACAATTGCTGCCAACATGTTCGTCGAAATATTTTTGGCATGCGGCCTTTATTTTTGGCATGCGGCTCATCAATGGTCAATCTGCTGTGCATGTGGCCCTTCACTCAAAAAGGTTGTGCACCCCTAATTTAGTGTATACATAACTGACAATATGGATACGAAAAAATCCAGTAGATTTTACGAAACAATATAAATCTCATGATAATTGTTGCACAAAGTATTAAATATTTTACACATATGGAATTTTAGGGATTTTTATAGTCATCAAAATAGAAAGACAGCAATATTTTCTACGTTATGATTGACATTATACACAACAATATAAACAATTATAATTTTCGCAACATAAACAATTTTTTCATAATTTCGAATATTAATATTTATTTGATTCATAAAAGATAGTTAAAAGATTTTTTTTAATTAATTTAAAAAGAGAGTTCTGAAAATAAGCACAAAAAATAAACATAGCTGCCAACATGGATAGGTAAAAATCCAGTAGAATATATAAAATATAAATTTCATGATAATTTATGCCATTGTACTAAATATTCTACACATAGGGAATTTTTATAGTCATCATAATAAGAAAACTGCACTATTTTTCAGTTATGATTTCAGATTACTCAAAAACATGTATAACTCGACATAACTCGAAATGTTACGTATTATGTTTACTCATAATTTCGATATTAATAGGCATTTAATTCATCAAGCAAAGTTAAAATATTTTTTTTAATTCATTTAAAAAGAAATCTGTGAACTGAACATTTTAGAACAAAAAAGTTGTGAACTGATTTCATTACATCAGTTTCTCTTTATTTTGTATTTAACTATTCAAGCAAGCAATAATCTGCACAAAAATCCTATTTCAATAGGGATTTTTTTTAGAAAACTTCAATTTTAGGTAATTTTTTAAAATGTACAAAAACCAGGAGAATTTTAATTAAACCATTAAAATCGGCAAAATCCAGTAGTCTACTGAATAAATATTAAAGGAACAATAAAAGGACAAATTTCTATTTTTAAAAATTTTTTTTGAATAGTGCGTTTTTTTTAAAACTGGTTTAATGTTCCTTCTTAATGTTCGAGTTAATGTTCCAAAAATACTCAAAGAATCCAGCGTAAATATTAAATAAACAATAAAGAAGACGAATATCAAATAAACAATAAAGAAAATATTTTTGTAAAGAGTTGAAACTTGGTTTCAAGTTGAAATAATAATTTTTGAATCCTTCAAAATATAGAACATTTAATGGTAACCAAGCAAAATGCACAGCACAAACTGTGATTAAATATTCTAAATTTTTAAATTCAGATTAAATTAAGATTTAATTTCAGGGGGCCCTGCAATCCTAACACCCCTAATTAGTTTTGAACTACAGTCAGATATTTTACTTAATTATATAGGTTGAACTCCGACCCACCCCAGGGGGGTATACGGAGATAAAAGTAAAATTATTACAATAAACATTTCTCTAAAAACTAAAATTACAATAAAATTTTGCCAAATGACATTGGTGGTGATCAGTTAAAAATGGATAAACTATAACACTTGACAATTTAAAAACATGTTTTAAAGACAATGAATTTCAATGGTGCCGGTGTAAATGTCGAGAATTAAATGATTATAATAGTAGGAAACAAGAGATAAAAAATCTCAAAACTAAAATCAATGAAAGCTAAAAGTCCAAAGTGTGTCTAAAGTAAAAGTCTGACTATAAGTCGATGAAATCTAAAATCAAAAGTAGATAAAATTTTAAAATGTAAGGCTAAAAGTTGATTAGTAAAAATAAACGATGACATGCACTATAGTTGGCTCATGACTGGGGTCAGTTGATCTGGGGCTAAAATGTCCTCGAGGGTTTGTTTAATAATTTGAGTCACAATTTTCCTGCAGGTCAATATAGCAAAGAATTGATGTTCCTCTTCGCAGTTATTCATGTTGGTTCCACGAAGTGCCCGGAATCTTGGACAGTGCTTAATTAAATGTTTAATGTCCTGTCTCACTCCACAGTAATTGCATAAAGCTGATTTTCTGAAATATTTTTGTTGATAGGTCCCGAACACTCCGTGGCCAGTAAGGAGCTGGTTTAAGTAAAAATTGGCCTGCAGGCGCTTTATGCTAGGGTCTTTAAAAAATTTATAGGTTTGTCTTCCCTTATCACTAGACCTCCAGTCATCTCTCCAGCGGTTAAAAGTGATATTCTTAATGTAAGATTTAATTTCACATTTTTCACCCGGGATCTCAAAATCAATCTGGCCAAGCTTAGTGGCTTCCTTAGCAACCCAGTCGGCCTCTTCATTCCCTTCAATGCCTGAGTGTGCTTTAATCCAATTTATATTATAGTTACTACTCCACATGGCTATGGTGTCTTCTAAGATATTTTACTTAACGAGTTCGGCATACAAAGTTGAAGTTTAAATTAACAAATTCCAAAAAAAAATTTTTTTTGTTTGGAATAACAAATTGGCTCGGCTGTAATTAAAATAAAAATGAGTATAAATGCAGTGATTTAATTACCTGAATAAACTTTTTTTGTGCTCAACAGCAGAATCACTGATCCATTCTAATTCCTCATCCGGCTTGCACCGACCACGGTGTTGACGTAAAATATCCTCAGTGTTAGGCGGATCATGGGTTAGAGTCCGTCAGACTAACCGTGGGAGGTTCCGTGGTCTCTATGTAAAGCCAATGCGGGTTATAGTTCCATCAAAAAGTCCTCCACGAAGGTAAATTTCCCGCACTGCTTGATCCAGGAGTGCCCTTGTCTTCTGTATAGGGTCCAAAATTTCAAGGCTACGGAGTTGAACATTAGTAGTCGTAAACCCAAAAATCAAATGATCCTATATGGAGAGGGAAACCATGAATATTCCCCACGGAGCCTAAGGGCGAATGAATTCTTTTGATCATTTGATTTAGTTATAATAGCAAATGATAATATTTTTATTTATATTTTTATAACCGTCGTCGAACAGCCGACCCAGTTTTTGGGTTTACGACTACTAATGTTCAACTCCGTAGCCTTGTCATTTTGAACTCGATACAGAAGACAAGGGCACTCCTGGATCAAGCAGTGCGGGAAATTTACCTTCGTGGAGAACTTTTTGATGGAACTAATCCGCATTTGCGTTGCATGGAGAGGAAGACCACGAGAACCTCCCAAGGTTAGTCTGACGGCAGGGGGACTCTAACAAGCCGGATGCGGAATTCGTATCGACCAGCCATTGCCGGGATCGAACCCCGGTTCACGTCATTCGAAGGCGAACGCTCTATCCCCTGAGCCATCGCGGCTCAAAATGATAATATTTGATTAATTTATAATTATTTATTATGATAGTATCTTACACTAACCAGGCAATCAGGTTGGTCAAAACTTACGCAAACCAAGAAGCCGCCCCAGAAACGAAAAAATGCGCATTTGGTTTTTTTTTTTTTTTTTTTTTTTTTTTTAATGAAAACTCTTTTTATTCCATCTACTGCATGGAATTAACAATTAATATTCCAAAATATTGAGTTAAATGTTGATTTCGTTAGGTTGAGTTCGAAAGGTTGAGTTAAACTGATTTCATTAACTTAATAGTTAACACTAATTAATTAGCATATTTAAGTTTACTCCTTAACGGTTAAGTTCGGTTTTTAACACGCGAAAATTCTATCATGAGAACAAAAATTATTCAGAGTGATAGTTTTTTGTTGCTGAACTTTATCATAGATGAAGGTAGATAAATACTTTTTTTACTTTTAATTTATACTAAGAATTAATACTTAAAGTATGTATAAATCAATCATTAATTTATAATTTAAAAAGTAAAAATTTCAACAGCGTGTGAATATTGTTTGTAAAGAGATGGCCCCAGAAAAGTAATAATCCATTGCTCTCAAAAGTGTCGATTCGTTTCTGATTTACTGTACCCATTTTATTTATCATATATCTTATTTATCATATTAACAATTAATTTAATATGATACAACTCGCAGGTAATCATTAAAAATAAACAATTTTAAAGAACGTTTATTTCTTTTTAAATAACTTCGCGAAATCAGCGTTTTCCAAGTATTCATTCTAAATTCGAATTTTTGATAATTCTAAGATTTTTTTTACCTTCCCTTCTGATTTCGAAGTTCTAAGAATGTATGTTGTGTAATTTTTAATAAATGTAATTATATTTTAATAGTTTAAAAGTGAGGAATATCATTACTGTTTGAGTTCTTTTTTAATCACTTTAAATTCTCTTTTTAAGCAAGCACTTTAAGAAACAGTGATTTAAATATAATTATTTTTAAATGTAATGTTTTTAAAGAAAAGTATATGTTCTTTAGAGTTATAAAATCGTTTTAAAACTGTTTCATAGAAAGAAAAAAGTAAAAGAAAAATTTTGTTCGAGAATGAAAACGATTTTTTTGAACATTTTTTTTTTATAGACTCCTGACTACAGAATTTGATAAGTAAAACATCTGCTAACAAAAGAGGCGTTGCTGTAATTACCCTTTTATAAAGAAATGTAGACCCCGTTTTGAAATGGAACAAAATTTGGTGCGAAATGGAATTAAAAATAGTCGCCAAGGATGAATCACAAAAAAAGGGAGAAAGAAAACCAATTAGCAATTAATTTTTTTTTCTTTGTCAAGATATCTTACCCTCCAATTCCCACGGAATTTAAAAACTTCTTAATGTAAATGTTGTACCACAAATAATGCTCTGAATTAGATTTAAAATAATTTTGGCTGCCATGATATATAAATTATTTTTTGCCATAAGCTTCTATCACCTCAAGCAATTCATCGTCGTTTTTCTTTTCTTTCTTTTTTTTTTTTAATGTGATACATTACCGTTTTTCATTTAAAGTGTTATAAAAAGTTAAAACTTTCACTTTTTTAGTCTACCTATATGAAGTGGTTTTAAAAACATTTATTTTATTATTATTTGTTAACAGGAACTGATTTACAGGAATAAACCAGAACCCCAACTCGAGCTTGTAAGGTTTTCCAAATTTTTCTTATAATTGTTTCAGTAAAAAATATTATTGTATATTACCAACCATAACAATTTTTTTTTAAAAAAAAGAAGTAAAGAAGGATTTAAAAAAGGATTTACAATCCTTGGCCAAATTATTAGACACACTGTAAGATTCTATATGTAAAATCTTAATTATCAGGTGATACTCTAAAACTTAAGTGTTTTACGCGGCTGAAACATGTTTGCACTTGTTTACGTTTGTATATTAATTGGTTAACATTGTTAATGCAATACGTTAAAAATAAATACAAATAGGAGTTCTATAAAAAATCTCCCGTATAAAAACCCATTGCATGTCTTAAGGTTTTAATATTGATAAGTGCATGTTGGGAATTGAAAACAAAATAATAATTGTTATGATTAAAAAAACAACGGATAAATTTAAATTTATACTAAAATTAATGATTAATACTCAATTTTGAGAGACAATTGATTATATTCTTAAGTACATGATATCCAGAAAATAATAAACAATTTTGTATGTGGCAAGACAAACCCACAAGAATGTATGAGAAATTATAAACAAATTAATAATCAATGAAGAGGGGAAGGTTATATATATATATATATATTTCTTAAATTGCGTTTAAATAGGCCGAATAGTGGTGGTCCAGCATTGTTTAACACCGAATAACCCAATAGGTCCATTGGGTCATAAACTTAGAAATAGGGAATGAAACAAAACAACTAATATAAATGATAAGGAGAAATGCATATGATATTAAGGCATTACATTCCTGTGAGTTCGAAAAATCTATGCTAATTGTATAGGACATTAACTACTCACCCTATATGGCGATGACACAGCGATTTGTTGTATTGAAGCTAAAGAAACACATCGAACGCCGATCATGGTTATTTACATTCATTTATTTTTCTTTTATCGGTAAACACACATCAACACTCATACAAGCTTTCGTGGACGTTTCATTAAGCGAAAATCACAAGGCATAAAAATTTCGAAATCATCAAACACATGTCTTCTTACAAATTTTTTTACAAGGTATCTCCGATTTTTTTTTGTCAATATCACTCTATAAGGATCTTTTCATTCCAAAGCAAGAACCAGTAGCCAGCCTCCTTTTTCTCGTCATGCACCACTTATAAAATCTTTGGTCCCTCATGAATAGCCAATGAGGGAAAAAAAAAAGGATGGACATCTTAGAGAAAGGCCAATGACAAGGGAAGGCGGGAATTTAAATCTCACCCCTAAAGAGATATTGGCTGTCCGGAGAAAAGGGTAAGATCTGGTACAGATCACACGTGACCCTGCACCCCCATGTGAACGAAAAGAAGCAAGGTCAAAGGCTAAAGGGTAAAATTAACGATATCCGTCCAGTATGCACTTAAAAATCACCCACCATGCCAAAGAAAAGAAGATGTCACAAGGTTAAGGGCACAAGACATAAAAAAATTATATATATCTATTTCTCACGGTTGACCAGCGGATGCAGCTGCGACTAAAGGGTCCATAATCCTCCCACGCAGGTGCCACCTGCGAAAAGAGGGACCAAAAGGAGGGGTGCAGAAAAAAGTATCAAGTTTCAGTGGGGAAAAACTTAAAGCAGTGCATGACTGAAAAAAGGAAAAAAAACAGTAATAGACAAATATAAATAAATGAATATTGCATAATTAAATATAAAAAGTTAAAGTTATTAATTAATGTAAAAGTTAATTAATAAAAAAAATGCAGTATTTAGAGATATACAATGTGAATTGATAAAAGAATTAATTAAAGAAATCAAGAGTTAAACAAAACAAAATTAAATTAAGGAGAGAATAAACTTGTGATAATTAACATTATCACAATTCTCCACCTTCACCCAGAAAAATTATATTCCCAGAGGGAATAAAATTTTTTTATTGTAATTTTTATAATCGAAATTCGATTTATGATATAAATCGAAAAGTAAATGACAAAACAATTTACAAATTGAGGTACACTATTGCAGTAATTATTGGTGTATACAGGTGGAAAGTTTTTGTAATACAATGTTTTCTTTTATTTTAAAGTTCTTTCAAAAGAAGTCCATGTTGTTGCAAAAAATATTTTTTTGATTTCATTCCTGGAGTTTCGAAATCACGGATTGAGAAAATGAGATGATCACAGTGCTGTATTACATGTTCATGATACAAATCACAGTGTAGTTGTCACTGTCAAGCAGTGAGTGGGTGAGTAGACAGTAGAAAAATAGAAAGCACAGATAATAAGCCACATACATAAAAAATTTAAATATATATAGAAACACACATTTTGCTATAAAAGCAAATGAAGAAAGGAAAAAATTGTAAAATTCAAATGAGCAAGTGAATTATGTGTCATGTTGCTGAGACTGTTTACCCCCAGTGCATTAAAAAAACTTACAAAATATTTTAACTTATGCACTAGATAAGTAACAAAAGAAGTTACTAGGTAAAAAAAAAAGTTTTTTTTTTTTTTTTTTAAGAGATAATTTACAAAAAATTAAAAAAACTAGATATAATTGTTTACTCAATATACCAGAACAAAGCATTTGGTTGAATAATCCTCAAACAAA
This sequence comes from Parasteatoda lunata, assembly GCA_949128135.1. Lineage (NCBI taxonomy): Eukaryota > Metazoa > Arthropoda > Arachnida > Araneae > Theridiidae > Parasteatoda > Parasteatoda lunata. Next base: position 88,649,238 of record OX421979.1, on the reverse strand, counting down.
ATTAAATCGCTGCTGGTATTTACCAACAAAAAATGATTAAAACATAAATTTTAAGCCACGCAAAAATCGTAAGTTAAAATGGCCAAAATCAAATAAAACGTATGAAATAGACAAGGTGATAGTTAAGCGCGCACACTCAAGAATTGCACTCGCGAAGAAACTAAATTATGTAAAAATGCACTACATGACATCACATATGTAAAATGTTATACAAAAATAACAAAGCTAAATCTACGTGTTAAGTAGATCAATGTTCTCTGTCATATTTTTATTTCTTTACATATGACTAACACATAAAGTCACATGATGCCAAATATTTGTGTCATGCTTACTAAATAGTCTATTCGTAGGACAATGAATTATACCAGCGATAATTTCACTGTATCGAAGCAAACGTAACCACTATTGCCAGCCACTTTATTACCACCACACACTATAAACACAATTGTTCTTAAGAACTGCTCACACATTTCTGTATTAACACTGGTGGGTAGTTTGTAGAGTTTCTTGAAGAGGTGAAGGTCATCATTCAGCGACCAGGTTTTTCAGAACATTCCGGATATGTTCCTGATACCATACGACGAACAACAACGTCCCGGATGAAGACATGGGAAGTGTCTATCAGGTAGGCATGAGCAAAACTCTCAGTTGATTCAAGACGCAGACATGTATGTATGTGAAATGCTTGTGTGATATTTTAAGTTATGCACACTCGTCAAAAATAGTTCATGGCATGAGCTGCATTGAATGGGCACGACGCTTTCTCATTAATATCAACAGCTCTATAAACAAGTGAATTGATGCGTTGAGGCAGATTCCTTCAGGAGTAGATTCATAGTGGTTATTAAAGTGCTGCCGTGGTTAGTTAGTGAGTATGAAAGTTGCAATGTGTAGAAAATTTGTTGATGGGTGTTCTTGAAAACAAACACAAATATGGATTCATCATCCACATTAAACACACTCTGAATTAATCATGTTGTGTGTAAAAATGATCAAGGGATAACTAATGTCCCTTATGTGCACCTGACTGATGACAGACAAAATCAAATTAGTGTAAAATATTTGCATACCATCCACACTTAAATAAAATTTATGATGGAGTGCAATGCTTGAGTGTAGAAATCGGTATACATCTCAACAGGGTTATACGTTTGAGATACAAAAAAAATGAAATAATTAATGTTGTGAATATTTACACATGAAAAATACAAAACACAAAAAAAATAAAATGTACACCGAAGTAACATTAAAAGAAAAAAATCAATTGTCTCATATGCTACAAACCGGTACTGATTTTTTTTTTTTTTTTGTTTTTTTTTTTTTTTTTTTTTTTTTGCGAATGGGAGAATTGCGAACATAATAACTTGATAAAATCAATTTTGCCTGAAAAAGGAATTGGTGTAAAATAATTCACACGAAAAAATTATTTGCCTCCCCCCAATAATTATTACCCTTTTTTTTTTTTTTTTTTTTTTTTTTTTAAAAAAAACAAAAAATATATTTAATCTTTACAAAAAAATTATTTACTAAGTATTTGCTAAAAGAGCTGTCCATGAATCATAACAGAGAACATGCTTTATGCACATTGAAAAATAATATGACAAATTTGTCTGGCGAAATTACGGGAATACAGGAAATTCATTGTTCAACATTCAACACGGAAGAAAATGATGTGCTTAAAATATCCTCCTTTTTTTTATTTATTTTTATTTATTTATTTTTTTTTTTTATATTTATTTATTTGAAACTGAGGACGTCATCTCAGGATATATGACCAGCAGATATTAAAAATTTTAATAAGAAATCTGGAACTTAATTCAACACATAAGGCATGAATTTGCAAAGTAACACAAAGAGAAATCATTTTGTAAGAACATTGCGAGATAATAATTGAAAAAAATGATTCAAGAAGTTAAACAGCGGTAACGATAGTAGGTCTCTTACGAAGATTATATTGATGAGTGGGAGTAGTAATTTGATTTTGTGAAGGGGTCTGAATTAAAAGATTGTGTCTAGGAGGCGCAGTTCGAAGTCTATCAATATGTACACGTTTAATGGGTGAATGAGGATTATCAAGTAATTGAATCTCAAAAATATGAGAATTAATTTTCTTTACAATAGTGTAAGGTCCAATAAATTTTGGTTTGAAAGTACACGAATCTTTCAGATAGACAATGTCATTAATCTGAATGTTTCGAAGATTCGATTTCGATAGTTGTCTGTTATTTTGTTGTTCTTGTGAAGTGAGGAGATTATCATAAGCTATTTCGAAAGTTGTTTTTAACTGCTGTAGAAGTTGATCAAGATAATTAGCAGTATCAAGTATTTGTGCTTGGGTATTAGGTTGAAATGTGTCAAAAATTGATGACAAGTTTCTACCAAAATGTAAAATATTAGGACTGAATCCAGTTGACGAGTGTACCGAGGAATTATACATATGTTGGTGTATTGATACTGCTAGATCAAATGTGATGTTTCTTTCTTTTAGTGTATTAATTGTAGCTTTGATAGAGGTATTAATTCGTTCTGATTGAGCATTTCCAGCCGGATGTGCTTGTGTTGTATGGACTAATTTTATTCCTAGACATGAGTTAATTTTATGAAATATTTCAGCAGTGAATTGGGTACCTTGATCAGTTAAAGTAAAGGCTGGCCTCCCATGATTGATGATGTAATTAACGAACTGCTTCATTATATGATTTGCGGTTAAGTTATTTAAGGAGTAGAGAACAAGGTATTTAGAAAAATGATCTAGAATAGTTAGTACATAACCACCCTGTACAGGACCTAGGATATCAAGAGAAATAAACTGACCTGGGGCTGTTGGAATCCACTGATTTAGAAAAGGGGAAGGTTTTGGGGTGTGATGTTTATTTCGAATACAAATGTCGCATGACATAACATAGTTTCTGCAGTCGGAATAAATGTTTTTCCAACAGTACTTCTCAGTAAGAAATTTATAGGTTTTCTCGAAACCAAAATGAGAGAAATGAGCGATATGTAGAGCGTTAAGTTTCAGAGACTGGGGAAGAACAATTTTTGGTTCTACTTTCTTATCAGAATAGAACATAAGGAGTTGAGTGTTTGGATCAATGAAAAATGATTTAAGTTTATGTAAGTCTAATAGGGAATTCTCTTTAAGAGATTTAATTATTTCTGCAGTATTTGAATCCGTTGTTTGCTCATGAAGAATAGTTTGAATAGAAATTTCGTTAGCTGGGTCAATTAATGAAGTGGAATTGACAGTTTCAACAAAAGGCAATATTAATTGTCTATCAGTCTGCTGGTTAGGAACATCAGTTTTGATGTAATCAATGTCAGTGATTCGAGAAAGATAATCGGGTAGAACATTTTTAATTCCTGGAACATGTTTAATGGTGAAGTCGTACTCACTGATTTGCAGTAACCATCTGGTTATAAGATCTGCAGGAGATTGAATCTTTTTATAATGCAGTAATGATTTAGCATCAGTAAGTAATGTGAAATGCCTATTATACAGAAATGTTTTAAAGGCAGTAATGGCCTTAAAAATGGCAAAAAGTTCAAGCTTTAAAGCAGGGTAGTTTTGTTCTGTCTTAGAAAGGGTTTTACTATAGTAACTAACTGGGTGAAGACAGTTGTTATGTTCTTGTAAAAGAACAGCAGCAATAGCTGAACGAGAAGCGTCAGTGTTAAGGGTAAACGGTTTATTCCAATCAGGTAATTTGACGAAAGGAGTTGAAAAGAAAATTTTTTGAAGAATTTCAAAAGCTTGTTGACATTCAGGTGTCCATCTAAATTTAGAATGTTTAATAGATGCTTGATTTAAAGGATAAGTAAGTTCAGCATATTTAGGAATAAGATGTCTATAGAATGAGCAAACACCTAAGAAACGTTTAGTTTGTTTAGAATTTTGAGGAGGTTTAAATCTCGTTATTTTACTAATGTTTGCCTCCACGGGCATGATTTTATTTTCCGAAATGAAGAAACCCAAGTAATTAATTTCCTTCTGATGGAAAGTACACTTGTCAGGTGAAAGAGTTAAATTATACTTAATTAGAATATCAAGAAGTGCATTTAATTTAGTGAGAGAATCATTAAAATCATACGAGCCAATCAGAAAATCATCTTGATATGGGTAAATATCATTAATTCCTGATACTTTAAGTTCATCAACAATGCTATCGACTAACGCTTGAAAAGTAGAAGCTGCCGTTTTCAGTCCAAAAACTAATCTCTTTGATTTGAAAGAACCAAAAGGTGTAACAAAGGTTAGTATTTGTTGAAAATTTTCTGGGAGACAGATTTGGAAATAAGCACTACGCATATCAACTACAGAAAAAAAAGAATATTTTGATAGCTGATTAATGAGAAAATGAATGTTAGGTAAAGGATAAGTAGAGTGCTCAATAATAGTATTTAGTAACCTTAAATCAAGTGCTAATCTGTACTTAGGTGGGGCATCAGTTTTTTCAGGGTCTTGTTTCTTTTTGACCAGTAAAAGGGGGCAAGCCCAAGAGCTAACTGTGCGTTCAATGATACCTGCCTCAATCATGTCATCAAGCTCTTTTTTCGTAGATTCATGTAACGCTTGAGGAATGGGGAACGGTTGAGTCTTAATGGGGGTGATAGATTTAAATTTTAAATCAGGAATAATTTTATCCGTACATCCTAGAGTTTTAAGAGATTTTGAAAAGGCTGAATATTTTCCCAATAATAAAGAAAGAATTGTAGATTGCTCTTGTTCATTTAAATTTTTAAGATTAAAATCATCTGCAGATAATTGTTCTCTCCTCAATTTTAAAATTTCATCAGATGCTTGAATTAAATTACACATTTGATTATCATTAAGAGGGGAATCATTAGTGATGAAGATTTCATCCATATAATATTCAGGAAAAGTATTAATTATGTCCTCAATTGGAACAGAATTAAAATCTGGGTCAATGTCAAACTGAGAAGAAGCTTCTCCAATATTTGTTAATTTATTAAGGTGAACAGTTTTTGATGATGTATTTTTAACTACAGAAGTGAACGAATCATTTACAGCTGTATGCACAGCAAAATGAAGCTCCATGTTGCGAATGTCATTTGGCTTAAAAAGAATATCATAAATTTTTATATTTTGGGGGTTAACAATTTTTAGTTTAACAAGTTGAGATTCCTGGGGTTCTAATTTTATCTTTTGGCTAAGAATTACATTAAATACGTACTGATTATTGATATCGGATGTATTACAATCTTTATCAACTTTTGACGAATCATTATTGGAATTAGTCTCTGTTTTTTCAGTAGTGGGACTAATAAGAACCAATGTTTTCTGTTCAGACATTAGCTGCTCATTGCACCGTTTATCAGATGCAGGAAGTACAGTTTCAGGATTATAACAATTAACGTGATTAAGATCAAGTAACTCATCGGCGTGATTGGAATTTGACATGAGAGAATCATTTGTTTGGTTAATTTTAATTAGTTCATTGGTCAACATTGATGTCGTAGTAACCTCATCAATATTTTGAGAAATCGAAGGGGAATCTAAACCAGATTGGATATTGCAATTTTGTGTATTCTCATCATGTTTAACAAAAGGGACAATTTGTCCATTTAAAGAAACAATTTGTTTTTGAGGTTCTATGATACAATTATGTTCCAGGAGAAATTCATATCCTAAGATACCACAAAAGTGGGGATTTTGAATAGATGTAATATACATGGGATGTTTGAAAAAAGTCTTGTTAATTTTAAAAGAGGCATCAATACAAGCTTCGAAGTTTAAGGAAGAGTTGATGGTGGAAATAATAACATTTCTTGATAATCGTTTCAAGGTTTGAAATTGAGATAAGATACGAAATACATTCTTATCGAGCAAAGATACTGACGAACCAGTGTCTAATAAAAATAGGGCTTTCAATTTGTTAAATTTGAGTTCAATTATAGGTAATGATTTGTTAGCAAAAACACTATTAATCATAAGTGAAATAGGTTTATCATTATTAATTTTTAAAAATTCACAATCAAAATAATGTTTAATGTTATGAAATTTAGTGGTATTAGACATGGGAAGATTTAAAAAGGTTTGAATATCCATAGATTTGCAATGAGGAATCTGTTTATTAAAGAAAGAATTATTGGGTGTCCTGTGATGATTTGTCGAGACCAGTGCACCCTTTCTGACCCGACTTTTTAGTTTAACGGAGGTTGCTGTGCTTGTTGTTGCGTAAATGAAGATCGTTGCTTAGGTAAAGTATGTTGTTGTGGAATTGCATGTTGCTGTTGTGGTGCATGTTGCGTTTGCAAATGATCATAAGGCGTAGGGTACCAATTATGAGCATTTGGGTAATTGGTTTGAGGAATGTTTTGTCTATTCAAATTTAAATATTGACGGCAATTAGCCATCACGTGATTAGAGCGACCACAAAACAAGCAAAATATAGACGTTTGGTATCTCTGTGTGCTATTAAATTTATCAAATTGATTTTGCCTTATGCCCCGATTACTTGTGGAATATTGAAAATTGGGGTTAAAATTTCTGCTGACATTATTGGGTTTGGGTTTGAAAGTATTGTTACTGATATGATTCACGGAAGCTTTTGAGATCGACATATCCTCTAATTTCTTTTCCAATTCAAGTATTTTATTCTGGAGTTTATCTATAGTATTATTTGCAGAAATGCAGTTAGTAAAAGAAGTAGATTGTAAAGATTGTTCAGCCTGAATATATCTTTGAGCCTTATCCACAAGTGATTGGAATTTATCTTCCCCATCAAAAATGAGTTTTTGTTTGATTGAGGGTGGCATTATGGAAATGAATTGCAAGGCCAAAATTTGATCTAGAGACTCGGTTGGTACATTATTGTACGCTTTGGATGCTGCGACTTGGAGCCTATGGGCTAAACTTTTTATCGACTCACCCTCAAGTAGGCAAATGCCCTGAAAAGACGCGAGGGCGGCAGAACCAGACGTTTCTGTTGAGAAAAAATTTTGTAATGCATTACAAGCATCCTTGAATAATGCATTTTTACATAGGGGAGATTGGGCAAAATATTTTAAAGCCGTTCCCTCAAGTTTAGATTTTAGGAATACCAGCGCAACAGAATCGTCCCAATTATTTAACGTTTTTATGTCTTCTACTTGAGATAAAAACCACTTTACGTCTTCATTGCCCGAAAAATTTTGAATGTTTATGTTAGAGATATTTTTTTTTTTAAGGACTTCACTTTGATTCGCATTACTTGGGTTTTGTAAACCCTCTTGGATAATATTATTACCATTCATAATTTGCTTATGATTGCGAAGTAACATTAAACTAACAACAATTGTTTACGATAAAAGATTAAGTTAAATATTAAACATCACTCATGATCAAAGAAATTACAAATAAATAATACAAATAAAACAAATATATACATCATTAAACCTCATTATTGAGGGCACCAGTTTAAACATCAACTTTGTAATATACACTAAACATATAAAAGGAAACAAACCCAGAACATATATGCATATGTAAATGACAAAAATAAAAAATAAAAAGCGGCACCAATTCTTAAGGTTTTAATATTGATAAGTGCATGTTGGGAATTGAAAACAAAATAATAATTGTTATGATTAAAAAAACAACGGATAAATTTAAATTTATACTAAAATTAATGATTAATACTCAATTTTGAGAGACAATTGATTATATTCTTAAGTACATGATATCCAGAAAATAATAAACAATTTTGTATGTGGCAAGACAAACCCACAAGAATGTATGAGAAATTATAAACAAATTAATAATCAATGAAGAGGGGAAGGTTATATATATATATATATATATTTCTTAAATTGCGTTTAAATAGGCCGAATAGTGGTGGTCCAGCATTGTTTAACACCGAATAACCCAATAGGTCCATTGGGTCATAAACTTAGAAATAGGGAATGAAACAAAACAACTAATATAAATGATAAGGAGAAATGCATATGATATTAAGGCATTACATTCCTGTGAGTTCGAAAAATCTATGCTAATTGTATAGGACATTAACTACTCACCCTATATGGCGATGACACAGCGATTTGTTGTATTGAAGCTAAAGAAACACATCGAACGCCGATCATGGTTATTTACATTCATTTATTTTTCTTTTATCGGTAAACACACATCAACACTCATACAAGCTTTCGTGGACGTTTCATTAAGCGAAAATCACAAGGCATAAAAATTTCGAAATCATCAAACACATGTCTTCTTACAAATTTTTTTACAAGGTATCTCCGATTTTTTTTTGTCAATATCACTCTATAAGGATCTTTTCATTCCAAAGCAAGAACCAGTAGCCAGCCTCCTTTTTCTCGTCATGCACCACTTATAAAATCTTTGGTCCCTCATGAATAGCCAATGAGGGAAAAAAAAAAGGATGGACATCTTAGAGAAAGGCCAATGACAAGGGAAGGCGGGAATTTAAATCTCACCCCTAAAGAGATATTGGCTGTCCGGAGAAAAGGGTAAGATCTGGTACAGATCACACGTGACCCTGCACCCCCATGTGAACGAAAAGAAGCAAGGTCAAAGGCTAAAGGGTAAAATTAACGATATCCGTCCAGTATGCACTTAAAAATCACCCACCATGCCAAAGAAAAGAAGATATCACAAGGTTAAGGGCACAAGACATAAAAAAATTATATATATCTATTTCTCACGGTTGACCAGCGGATGCAGCTGCGACTAAAGGGTCCATAATCCTCCCACGCAGGTGCCACCTGCGAAAAGAGGGACCAAAAGGAGGGGTGCAGAAAAAAGTATCAAGTTTCAGTGGGGAAAAACTTAAAGCAGTGCATGACTGAAAAAAGGAAAAAAAACAGTAATAGACAAATATAAATAAATGAATATTGCATAATTAAATATAAAAAGTTAAAGTTATTAATTAATGTAAAAGTTAATTAATAAAAAAAATGCAGTATTTAGAGATATACAATGTGAATTGATAAAAGAATTAATTAAAGAAATCAAGAGTTAAACAAAACAAAATTAAATTAAGGAGAGAATAAACTTGTGATAATTAACATTATCACAGCATGTATGTTTAAATAATAGAGTATTGCATATACTCGTGCAAAACATGTCATTATTAAAACATTACAGTGCGTCTAATCATTTGGTCTAATTATTATAATATACTAATATAATACCTGATATAATAAATATTCTATACTTACATAATATATCGTCTAATATATCGTCTGATTTAACCAATTGATAGACGAAGGTAAACAAGTATAAACCGGTTTCAGTCGCGTAAAAGCTGTATAGTATTATCCTGATAATTAAGATTTTACATTGAATCTTACAGTGACATTGACTCTTAAAAACTCTTCCTTCCGAATAAAGTGGGCCAAATGATGGAAGGTCATCTTTTGCTCATAAAAATTTATAAAACATAGTTTGTCAAAGTTTGCAATTTAAGTGAAAAAATACTGATGTAAACGGAGAGCAAATATTATAAGCTAACTTAGAAATTAAATTACGTTAAAAAAAACCATAAGTTGATTTAATTAAAACATTTGCCTAATTCCAAAGGTGATCAATCAAAATATAGCAGGTTTTGAATAAGTTTAAAAAAAATACTGGGTTACCAATGATGAGATGTTCGAGAACAAACAAAATAATAGTGGGTTCGAATATGCCTGTAAAAATAATCGTAAGTTCAAGTACTGATAAAAAAAATATATGTGGCTTCTAAAAACTAAACTACTGAAAATGATGGGACCCTTACAGGTTCAATTCTATTTATCCAAAGTAAACGGGTCGTTAGGACACGGTTCCAGCAGATCACCGAAGCCAAGCATCACTGCCGCTGCGGACAGTGTGCGAGTGGGTGACCACTTGGATCAGTCTGCTAAGGAACCGTGGGTGAGTGACCACTTGGATCAGTCTGCTAAGGGACCGCGGGTGTGCGGTATGGGTCCTAACTAAACTGCTCTACCATAAAGTGCGCGACTTCGCGTGCAGGTCATCAGGCTACCAAATCGGGAGTGCCATCCCCTCCGAAGAGGATCAAAATGGTAATGGCATGTCTTCGGATTATCCTCAGGGATGTTACCCAGACCGTCGCCAATAACCCATTGTGGAGCTCTAGGGTGATGCGACGTAATTAAACTACAAATACAACAATAAAGTAAACAGTCATCATTTTTTATTGTTGAGTATTAACATTAAATTATTGAAAATTTTTTTAATATGACTCGATTGTTAAATATATTGATTGTAATGAGATTATAATGCAGAAATTTTCTGTTTATTACACATATATAGTGAAGGAGGAACACATTTTAATCTCATAGGCGCATTCGAAACACAGAGTAAACATTTGGCAAGCTGGATGAGCCATTACATGTTTAACAAAGTTTATTTATTTATTGTTTTTCGAAATTCTGAATACATATTATTTTCATTTTTAGATGCATTTTTTTCTTTTTACATTATTCTTTTACATTACATTATTTTACATTACATTTTTCTTATTACATTCTTTATACTGGAAGGTTGGTACATTATTGTACGCTTTGGATGCTGCGACTTGGAGCCTATGGGCTAAACTTTTTATCGACTCACCCTCAAGTAGGCAAATGCCCTGAAAAGACGCGAGGGCGGCAGAACCAGACGTTTCTGTTGAGAAAAAATTTTGTAATGCATTACAAGCATCCTTGAATAATGCATTTTTACATAGGGGAGATTGGGCAAAATATTTTAAAGCCGTTCCCTCAAGTTTAGATTTTAGGAATACCAGCGCAACAGAATCGTCCCAATTATTTAACGTTTTTATGTCTTCTACTTGAGATAAAAACCACTTTACGTCTTCATTGCCCGAAAAATTTTGAATGTTTATGTTAGAGATATTTTTTTTTTTAAGGACTTCACTTTGATTCGCATTACTTGGGTTTTGTAAACCCTCTTGGATAATATTATTACCATTCATAATTTGCTTATGATTGCGAAGTAACATTAAACTAACAACAATTGTTTACGATAAAAGATTAAGTTAAATATTAAACATCACTCATGATCAAAGAAATTACAAATAAATAATACAAATAAAACAAATATATACATCATTAAACCTCATTATTGAGGGCACCAGTTTAAACATCAACTTTGTAATATACACTAAACATATAAAAGGAAACAAACCCAGAACATATATGCATATGTAAATGACAAAAATAAAAAATAAAAAGCGGCACCAATTCTTAAGGTTTTAATATTGATAAGTGCATGTTGGGAATTGAAAACAAAATAATAATTGTTATGATTAAAAAAACAACGGATAAATTTAAATTTATACTAAAATTAATGATTAATACTCAATTTTGAGAGACAATTGATTATATTCTTAAGTACATGATATCCAGAAAATAATAAACAATTTTGTATGTGGCAAGACAAACCCACAAGAATGTATGAGAAATTATAAACAAATTAATAATCAATGAAGAGGGGAAGGTTATATATATATATATATATATTTCTTAAATTGCGTTTAAATAGGCCGAATAGTGGTGGTCCAGCATTGTTTAACACCGAATAACCCAATAGGTCCATTGGGTCATAAACTTAGAAATAGGGAATGAAACAAAACAACTAATATAAATGATAAGGAGAAATGCATATGATATTAAGGCATTACATTCCTGTGAGTTCGAAAAATCTATGCTAATTGTATAGGACATTAACTACTCACCCTATATGGCGATGACACAGCGATTTGTTGTATTGAAGCTAAAGAAACACATCGAACGCCGATCATGGTTATTTACATTCATTTATTTTTCTTTTATCGGTAAACACACATCAACACTCATACAAGCTTTCGTGGACGTTTCATTAAGCGAAAATCACAAGGCATAAAAATTTCGAAATCATCAAACACATGTCTTCTTACAAATTTTTTTACAAGGTATCTCCGATTTTTTTTTGTCAATATCACTCTATAAGGATCTTTTCATTCCAAAGCAAGAACCAGTAGCCAGCCTCCTTTTTCTCGTCATGCACCACTTATAAAATCTTTGGTCCCTCATGAATAGCCAATGAGGGAAAAAAAAAAGGATGGACATCTTAGAGAAAGGCCAATGACAAGGGAAGGCGGGAATTTAAATCTCACCCCTAAAGAGATATTGGCTGTCCGGAGAAAAGGGTAAGATCTGGTACAGATCACACGTGACCCTGCACCCCCATGTGAACGAAAAGAAGCAAGGTCAAAGGCTAAAGGGTAAAATTAACGATATCCGTCCAGTATGCACTTAAAAATCACCCACCATGCCAAAGAAAAGAAGATATCACAAGGTTAAGGGCACAAGACATAAAAAAATTATATATATCTATTTCTCACGGTTGACCAGCGGATGCAGCTGCGACTAAAGGGTCCATAATCCTCCCACGCAGGTGCCACCTGCGAAAAGAGGGACCAAAAGGAGGGGTGCAGAAAAAAGTATCAAGTTTCAGTGGGGAAAAACTTAAAGCAGTGCATGACTGAAAAAAGGAAAAAAAACAGTAATAGACAAATATAAATAAATGAATATTGCATAATTAAATATAAAAAGTTAAAGTTATTAATTAATGTAAAAGTTAATTAATAAAAAAAATGCAGTATTTAGAGATATACAATGTGAATTGATAAAAGAATTAATTAAAGAAATCAAGAGTTAAACAAAACAAAATTAAATTAAGGAGAGAATAAACTTGTGATAATTAACATTATCACAGCATGTATGTTTAAATAATAGAGTATTGCATATACTCGTGCAAAACATGTCATTATTAAAACATTACAGTGCGTCTAATCATTTGGTCTAATTATTATAATATACTAATATAATACCTGATATAATAAATATTCTATACTTACATAATATATCGTCTAATATATCGTCTGATTTAACCAATTGATAGACGAAGGTAAACAAGTATAAACCGGTTTCAGTCGCGTAAAAGCTGTATAGTATTATCCTGATAATTAAGATTTTACATTGAATCTTACAGTGACATTGACTCTTAAAAACTCTTCCTTCCGAATAAAGTGGGCCAAATGATGGAAGGTCATCTTTTGCTCATAAAAATTTATAAAACATAGTTTGTCAAAGTTTGCAATTTAAGTGAAAAAATACTGATGTAAACGGAGAGCAAATATTATAAGCTAACTTAGAAATTAAATTACGTTAAAAAAAACCATAAGTTGATTTAATTAAAACATTTGCCTAATTCCAAAGGTGATCAATCAAAATATAGCAGGTTTTGAATAAGTTTAAAAAAAATACTGGGTTACCAATGATGAGATGTTCGAGAACAAACAAAATAATAGTGGGTTCGAATATGCCTGTAAAAATAATCGTAAGTTCAAGTACTGATAAAAAAAATATATGTGGCTTCTAAAAACTAAACTACTGAAAATGATGGGACCCTTACAGGTTCAATTCTATTTATCCAAAGTAAACGGGTCGTTAGGACACGGTTCCAGCAGATCACCGAAGCCAAGCATCACTGCCGCTGCGGACAGTGTGCGAGTGGGTGACCACTTGGATCAGTCTGCTAAGGAACCGTGGGTGAGTGACCACTTGGATCAGTCTGCTAAGGGACCGCGGGTGTGCGGTATGGGTCCTAACTAAACTGCTCTACCATAAAGTGCGCGACTTCGCGTGCAGGTCATCAGGCTACCAAATCGGGAGTGCCATCCCCTCCGAAGAGGATCAAAATGGTAATGGCATGTCTTCGGATTATCCTCAGGGATGTTACCCAGACCGTCGCCAATAACCCATTGTGGAGCTCTAGGGTGATGCGACGTAATTAAACTACAAATACAACAATAAAGTAAACAGTCATCATTTTTTATTGTTGAGTATTAACATTAAATTATTGAAAATTTTTTTAATATGACTCGATTGTTAAATATATTGATTGTAATGAGATTATAATGCAGAAATTTTCTGTTTATTACACATATATAGTGAAGGAGGAACACATTTTAATCTCATAGGCGCATTCGAAACACAGAGTAAACATTTGGCAAGCTGGATGAGCCATTACATGTTTAACAAAGTTTATTTATTTATTGTTTTTCGAAATTCTGAATACATATTATTTTCATTTTTAGATGCATTTTTTTCTTTTTACATTATTCTTTTACATTACATTATTTTACATTACATTTTTCTTATTACATTCTTTATACTGGAAGGTTGGTACATTATTGTACGCTTTGGATGCTGCGACTTGGAGCCTATGGGCTAAACTTTTTATCGACTCACCCTCAAGTAGGCAAATGCCCTGAAAAGACGCGAGGGCGGCAGAACCAGACGTTTCTGTTGAGAAAAAATTTTGTAATGCATTACAAGCATCCTTGAATAATGCATTTTTACATAGGGGAGATTGGGCAAAATATTTTAAAGCCGTTCCCTCAAGTTTAGATTTTAGGAATACCAGCGCAACAGAATCGTCCCAATTATTTAACGTTTTTATGTCTTCTACTTGAGATAAAAACCACTTTACGTCTTCATTGCCCGAAAAATTTTGAATGTTTATGTTAGAGATATTTTTTTTTTTAAGGACTTCACTTTGATTCGCATTACTTGGGTTTTGTAAACCCTCTTGGATAATATTATTACCATTCATAATTTGCTTATGATTGCGAAGTAACATTAAACTAACAACAATTGTTTACGATAAAAGATTAAGTTAAATATTAAACATCACTCATGATCAAAGAAATTACAAATAAATAATACAAATAAAACAAATATATACATCATTAAACCTCATTATTGAGGGCACCAGTTTAAACATCAACTTTGTAATATACACTAAACATATAAAAGGAAACAAACCCAGAACATATATGCATATGTAAATGACAAAAATAAAAAATAAAAAGCGGCACCAATTCTTAAGGTTTTAATATTGATAAGTGCATGTTGGGAATTGAAAACAAAATAATAATTGTTATGATTAAAAAAACAACGGATAAATTTAAATTTATACTAAAATTAATGATTAATACTCAATTTTGAGAGACAATTGATTATATTCTTAAGTACATGATATCCAGAAAATAATAAACAATTTTGTATGTGGCAAGACAAACCCACAAGAATGTATGAGAAATTATAAACAAATTAATAATCAATGAAGAGGGGAAGGTTATATATATATATATATATATTTCTTAAATTGCGTTTAAATAGGCCGAATAGTGGTGGTCCAGCATTGTTTAACACCGAATAACCCAATAGGTCCATTGGGTCATAAACTTAGAAATAGGGAATGAAACAAAACAACTAATATAAATGATAAGGAGAAATGCATATGATATTAAGGCATTACATTCCTGTGAGTTCGAAAAATCTATGCTAATTGTATAGGACATTAACTACTCACCCTATATGGCGATGACACAGCGATTTGTTGTATTGAAGCTAAAGAAACACATCGAACGCCGATCATGGTTATTTACATTCATTTATTTTTCTTTTATCGGTAAACACACATCAACACTCATACAAGCTTTCGTGGACGTTTCATTAAGCGAAAATCACAAGGCATAAAAATTTCGAAATCATCAAACACATGTCTTCTTACAAATTTTTTTACAAGGTATCTCCGATTTTTTTTTGTCAATATCACTCTATAAGGATCTTTTCATTCCAAAGCAAGAACCAGTAGCCAGCCTCCTTTTTCTCGTCATGCACCACTTATAAAATCTTTGGTCCCTCATGAATAGCCAATGAGGGAAAAAAAAAAGGATGGACATCTTAGAGAAAGGCCAATGACAAGGGAAGGCGGGAATTTAAATCTCACCCCTAAAGAGATATTGGCTGTCCGGAGAAAAGGGTAAGATCTGGTACAGATCACACGTGACCCTGCACCCCCATGTGAACGAAAAGAAGCAAGGTCAAAGGCTAAAGGGTAAAATTAACGATATCCGTCCAGTATGCACTTAAAAATCACCCACCATGCCAAAGAAAAGAAGATATCACAAGGTTAAGGGCACAAGACATAAAAAAATTATATATATCTATTTCTCACGGTTGACCAGCGGATGCAGCTGCGACTAAAGGGTCCATAATCCTCCCACGCAGGTGCCACCTGCGAAAAGAGGGACCAAAAGGAGGGGTGCAGAAAAAAGTATCAAGTTTCAGTGGGGAAAAACTTAAAGCAGTGCATGACTGAAAAAAGGAAAAAAAACAGTAATAGACAAATATAAATAAATGAATATTGCATAATTAAATATAAAAAGTTAAAGTTATTAATTAATGTAAAAGTTAATTAATAAAAAAAATGCAGTATTTAGAGATATACAATGTGAATTGATAAAAGAATTAATTAAAGAAATCAAGAGTTAAACAAAACAAAATTAAATTAAGGAGAGAATAAACTTGTGATAATTAACATTATCACAGCATGTATGTTTAAATAATAGAGTATTGCATATACTCGTGCAAAACATGTCATTATTAAAACATTACAGTGCGTCTAATCATTTGGTCTAATTATTATAATATACTAATATAATACCTGATATAATAAATATTCTATACTTACATAATATATCGTCTAATATATCGTCTGATTTAACCAATTGATAGACGAAGGTAAACAAGTATAAACCGGTTTCAGTCGCGTAAAAGCTGTATAGTATTATCCTGATAATTAAGATTTTACATTGAATCTTACAGTGACATTGACTCTTAAAAACTCTTCCTTCCGAATAAAGTGGGCCAAATGATGGAAGGTCATCTTTTGCTCATAAAAATTTATAAAACATAGTTTGTCAAAGTTTGCAATTTAAGTGAAAAAATACTGATGTAAACGGAGAGCAAATATTATAAGCTAACTTAGAAATTAAATTACGTTAAAAAAAACCATAAGTTGATTTAATTAAAACATTTGCCTAATTCCAAAGGTGATCAATCAAAATATAGCAGGTTTTGAATAAGTTTAAAAAAAATACTGGGTTACCAATGATGAGATGTTCGAGAACAAACAAAATAATAGTGGGTTCGAATATGCCTGTAAAAATAATCGTAAGTTCAAGTACTGATAAAAAAAATATATGTGGCTTCTAAAAACTAAACTACTGAAAATGATGGGACCCTTACAGGTTCAATTCTATTTATCCAAAGTAAACGGGTCGTTAGGACACGGTTCCAGCAGATCACCGAAGCCAAGCATCACTGCCGCTGCGGACAGTGTGCGAGTGGGTGACCACTTGGATCAGTCTGCTAAGGAACCGTGGGTGAGTGACCACTTGGATCAGTCTGCTAAGGGACCGCGGGTGTGCGGTATGGGTCCTAACTAAACTGCTCTACCATAAAGTGCGCGACTTCGCGTGCAGGTCATCAGGCTACCAAATCGGGAGTGCCATCCCCTCCGAAGAGGATCAAAATGGTAATGGCATGTCTTCGGATTATCCTCAGGGATGTTACCCAGACCGTCGCCAATAACCCATTGTGGAGCTCTAGGGTGATGCGACGTAATTAAACTACAAATACAACAATAAAGTAAACAGTCATCATTTTTTATTGTTGAGTATTAACATTAAATTATTGAAAATTTTTTTAATATGACTCGATTGTTAAATATATTGATTGTAATGAGATTATAATGCAGAAATTTTCTGTTTATTACACATATATAGTGAAGGAGGAACACATTTTAATCTCATAGGCGCATTCGAAACACAGAGTAAACATTTGGCAAGCTGGATGAGCCATTACATGTTTAACAAAGTTTATTTATTTATTGTTTTTCGAAATTCTGAATACATATTATTTTCATTTTTAGATGCATTTTTTTCTTTTTACATTTGCTGCTCAAAATCCATAAGAGTTAGAAACTTGAAATCATGAAAACGTGTTGAACATATGCAAGGAGTTTGAAAGAATAAAAATTATTTATATATTATTTTTTTTTTTTTTTATTAAAAACCCAATACCGACCCAATTTTAAGTTTACGATTGCCAATATTTAACTCCGTAGCCTCGTAATTTTGAACATAATTTAGAAGACAACGGAAATCCTGGATCAGTATCCAGAGGTATTGATTTGTTATGGGAACTTGGAGGACTTTATGATCCCGATAGATTTAACGTGCCCCAGTCACTACTTTATACACGGATATCTTCCGGCCGGCTATATTTGAACTCCCACTCATCCGAATACGAGTCCAACCAACACCTCCTAGAAAGAGTAGGCCTCAGCACGGGTTACCATAAATATCCTTTAGTAGTCCAAACGTAATGACATGTTTAGTATTTTCAACCCCTGCGCAGCGTAGTACCCCGAACGTAATGACATCTTTATTTTTCGTCAACTGCGCAGTTAACTTCGTCATATCGGACTACTAAATTTATCCGTGCTGAGGCCTTCCTTCTTCTAGGAAGTGTTGGTCCAACGCCCTACTGACCACATTATCTCGGCCCAATTATTAGTTTATTTTATAACAGTCATTGAACAGCCGACCCAATTTTGAGTCTACTACTAATGTAATTTTGAACCAATTCAGAAGACAAGGAAACTCCTGAATCAGTACCCCCAAAGGTATGATTTGTTATGGGAACATGGAGTTCTTTGTGACCCGACAGATTTAACGTGCACCAGTCACCATTTACTACACGGAGATTGTCTTCGGCAGGTGGGGATCGTACCCACGACCTCTTGGGCATGGGCCTAATACCCTACAAACCAGGCTATTCCGGCCCACTCATAGTTTATATCATTTTATTTTATAACCATCGTTGAACAGCCGACCCAATTTTTTGGGTTTACGACTACTAATGTTCAACTCCGAAGCCTTGTCATTTTGAACACAAGCTAGAAGACAAGGGAATTCCTGGATCAAGTAATGGGAGAAATTTGCCTTCGTGGAGGACTTTTTTGAGGGAACTAACCCGCATTTGCGTTACATGGAGAGGTAAACCACGAAAGCCTCCCTGGATAACCTAACGGCAAGGGGACTCTAACCCATGATCTGTGTATCATGAACGCATAATGGAAAATGTTGGATGATGGTGACCATGAAATAGTCTTGGACCATCATTAATCACGCTGAAACCAGCACAAAGAATCAAAATGTTTCGATGGGACTTTCGGTAGAGCATATCATCAGGATTAAAATTACATAGGAACCCATTCCCGGCAATGTTATTATCCACCACTAGGGGAATTTCCCTATTATGAAATATTTCTTTGTATGCTTGAGAAATAGGTCATAATAGAGAAGCGCCCCTAACTGCGTACGATGACATTTCTGGGCATGAGTTCCTATGAAATTTTAATCCTGGCTATGAGCCTTAACTTCCTTAGAATTTTGTCGCAACAGTTACGTGAACCTGTTATATATAGCGTTTTCAAGTTTGTACATTTCAACAAAAATAGATTAGAAGTAATTTAAAAAACAATTTTTAGCTTTATAGAAGCAAAACTAATTTCAGATAACCTTATAACTTTGAACGTAAATTAGCAAAATTTATTGCATTTGAAATATAATGCCGAACCATATTAGTTATTTATTTGTGGGCTGCATGATTAGGGATCTTTAATTATAGAATAAATTAAATTTCACAAAATGTGATATTTTATCTAAAGTATGGACAAAATTCCCAAAGCGAATTACACAGTTGACTTTTTTTTTTTAACCAATCTTTGTTCAACTGAATATTCGAATTTGTCATGATTAGCGAAAAACTAATTGTCAGACAGATATTTTTAAGTTAAAATTTATAAAAATAAACAACTCAGTTAACAAGCAATGTCTTAAAAGGAGAAAATTTTGTTGGGAAGTTCAAGAACGATTATGTCTATCCTCTACTGAGGTTATGGGAATTTTTTTTAGAACTAAAAAAAACAGATTTTAGCATATTTCATCAAAGTATGTACGCAGAAACAATGCATTTTTTTCTTTTAACATATTTTGAATAAGTTTTATAAAGCGTGTAATATATATATTTTTTTTTTTTGTCAGAAATTTGCTTTAAATGGATTACAATGTCTTTCTGCTTAATCGATTTTTTAAACGTTCTGCGCAAATCGTATTTTCAATTAACCAGTTTATTGATAACAATTGAGCTGAATAAAACAAAATTCTAAAATTCGATTACACTTTGAAAGTTCAGATTTATGCTTAGTTGTTCATTTATAAAAAAATTATGCTTCTCCATAAATCTAGATATTGCAATTTACGTCTTAGTTTTCATTATATTAGATTTGTCGATCTGCTAATGAAAAGACTCCTTGACAAGTCATAACGAAAAAAATTGAAATTTTAACTTCTTTTAAAACAGTTATTTTTACATCCAAAGAAGACATTACTTTTTTTCAGAAACAAGTTTGCTTCACAACTTCTCGATAACAAAATTTGGCAGGACAATTTTATTATACATGAAGTATTTTGCTTAATCTCGTCTTTTCACCGTTTATTATAAAATAAGCAGGTAATAGCAGCCTCGTTTTGTAAATTTATTTATTGATTATGTATTATATATAATTAAACATTATATATAATTAACTATTACATATAATTTATTATATATCATTAGTAAAACAAGATTGCAACTTCAGAAATGACTGCTCAAGTTCAGCCTAGGTAAAGTAAAAGATGTTATGCATATACGTCAGGAAAATCATTTCAACCATAATACGGTAACCTTAAAGTGGGGCAAATTTACTGCAACATATCAAATACAGCAAGTTAAATCATTTTTGTTTCACTACTGCTTATTGAAACTAATTTCTCATTTTAGTTCATGTAACATCCATGTGGTCCTAAAAGTGTCCCCGCAATTCTTTTCATATATTTAGTTATTAATAAGCATATTAAAAATAACATTAGGACGTAACTCCAAGTATTGAACAAACTTGATCGAATTTTGAATCTTTTTACAAAAGTTATCAGATTTAGAAATAATTAGTTTTTTAATATCCCTAATGATATAAAATCGCAATAAACTACCGTTCATTTGGCGATTTCTTTTCAATGGTTACGTTGAAATTTTTAACTAGCGAGTTATTGCAAAATCTTATGTTCACGCAGATTGCGCACGTCAAGAATGTAATCACAATTAAACCACGAGACCTCCCTATTTTTATTTCTTTGTTAGTAAAAATCGTTAGCAGCATGATATATCTTTAATATAAAAGAACTAATTTAATTAGTTTGAATGACATTTAAATAATTAATTTTTATTCAATTATAAAACTTTTTTGTGCTTTTATTGTTCCTAATTACACTTAAACAACTTTTCATCTTAGAATTTGAATATCATAGAAAAAAATCTCAGCAACCTGCAAATCAAAAGCAGTTTTAGTGAGCGAGTTATTTTTTCCTCAGATTGTAATTAGGTTCAAACAGAAGAAAATAACACAAACCACGTAGTAAATATCTTCATAAAACGATAAAACGCGTGCACTTAAACGACACCATTTTATTTGGATTATCCTGTATCATTCATGTATCAGATAGAAATTTATTTTTTATTCTTTTTTGCCAGTGTGGAAGTTACTTAATTAGGCTCCAGCTCAAGAAGAAAAATTTTGAAGGAATTATCGTCGGAATCGAAGCCTGCAGTTGAAGTTTTGAAAAAGTTGCTTTTAATGACTATTGAACAGCATGTTTCAGTGCACATCTGTTAGTTTCTTTAATAATCAAAATTCAAAACCTGCTAAGAGATCAAAAAACTGATTTGAATGGAAAATTGTACTTAAAAAGTTATATTCTTTAATCACCTTCGCTTTATTCAAGAAAAATGTATTAAAAGGCTTTGTCTCTCAATCCGTTTAAAAATACTGGTCTTAACTGATATATTTGGTGGTCATTTACAAGTGTGATGATTTCATAAAAAAAAAATAAAAAAAAATTACCGGCTTCTTTATTTCGTTCTGTTTATTTAAGTTTAGTTTAGATTACGGTTACTATGCAAAATTGATCATATTTTTCTCGCCATAATATTTTGTTATAACCGTAAACAAAAGCATAGTAATTGTGTTTACTTTCAAAAAAAAAAATTACTTCAAACAGAATATATTTTGAATAGTAATTTTTGATATACTATAAAAAATATTTAGTAACACCAAAATTTTGAGTATTTAAATCCTTTATTTTATGAATTATTCAATTTTTAAAAAATCGTATACTTAAAATCTGCTTTGTTTTCTGCGCTCCGTACATTCCTTTTGTTTAGAAGTAAAAAATTTAACATTATTGAATTATAATTTATTGCATATATTTTTTTTAAATTTCAGTTTTTCTCAGTTAAAATAGCGAATTCGAAGTTAAATTCATAAAGGTCTTTGAGTCTTGATATTTTAAAATGTTCAAACTTTTTTCTCACTGAAAAACTTTTACAAAATATTGAGCAAAAAGTTAAGTTATTTGCATGCGTCTAAAAAGAAAGGATTCTTTCAAGATAGTAATAATGCAATTATAAGTCTTTTTTATCTACTAAAAAAGGCTTAATATTTAATCTTTTTTACTCCCCTTAAAAAAAAAAAACATTTACAAGAGATAATGACAACCATTGATTTATTCAAAACAAAATATATTTACTTTGGGTTTTTATTGCTGGAATAATGAATGTTCCATAAAAACATTCTCATGTTAAAAAAAAGTATATTTAATTATTTAGCAAAGCTACTACATTAAAAATTGCTATACATTTAAATTTAGCTCAAAAAATAAAAATAAGAAACGTATAAAAATATTCATGAACTCCACAATTAAACTTAAATAGTATTTCAAATGTTTATGATTTATATCAAGTAAAACAAAAAATTTTCAAACATTAAATATGCTTTGTACCAACAAAAAATAAGTACTGTATAAGTTTATTTTGTTTAAAATAATTTTTAAGTGATTTTCTTAAATTAGGTTAAAATTATGCATGGTTGTACTAAAAGTAATAAAAGTAACAAAACTTGATTGCAGGTAGACAGCCATAAACTATCCGTTGTCGCTGCTGGCGGGAATTTTGAGGTAGTTCAGACTTCTGATGATTCTGATTGTAGAAGAGTCGTTATAGACTACGCTCTCAGCTGAAGTAGTAATGAAGCTTCCGCTGTAAGAAAAGGACATTCATTAGTCAGGGAAAAAATTTTTAGATTTATCTACAGTTTAAAAAGTCTTAATTCAAAAAATTTCCTTCTTAAACACTCTTTCACAGACTCAGTTTAAATCTTGTATTTTAAAGTTACGGAGTTAAAAATAAAAATTTGTCTTTATTAAACATTTCAACTACAAGATTATCTAATTAGTTTCAATTGGGTACAAAAAATTCTCAATTAGCTTATCTATTGTAATGTACGTGAGAAAAAAATACATTAAAATAATTTTTTAGATTGAGAGTGCTACCCAAATTTTGATTAAAATATCCAAATCTATAAAAATGTATGTTTATTCTAATAGCATAAGTTAGGGTAAAATTTCGCAACCTAATTGTTTAAATATCATTCATAATTGACCCTTAAGATCACTGTACAATGCACAATAAGCATACGCGCAATTATAAGACATAATTTTTATTGAAATAGTCGAGAGATTATTTTTAATTTTTACTTGTTTTCTTTAAAATTTCCTTTTTCTAGTGAAAGCCTCATTCCAAAAGAAACCAGTTCGCTTAACATTGCAACAAAACAAAAAAAAAAAAAAAACAAAAAAAAAAAAAAAAAAACTAAAGAAAAGAAAACTAGTGTTATACCCAAGAAAATACTTTGCTTAAAAAACTAATTCTAGCCATGTTAACCTTAACATTCTTTTATTTTTGAATTATGTTTTATTAAGCTCCATCCTTCAGCGTTGTGCGGGAATGCTTTAAATGAATTTAAATCTGTCCTTTTGATTAATACTCAATTTTTAACACTATTTTTAATAAAAAAAGTTATCAAAAATTTGATGTGCTAATTTCTGGATTCAGAGAAAGCCGGCAAAAATAAAACAATTTAAGTTAAACTCAAAAATATATTTCAGATCTCTTACAACATCTGTATGAAAAAACATTGTAGTTTTAAGCATAAATAAAGTAGCATGTTTAGTTTAAAGTGGGGATAAAATATGTACTTTCAAGGGTCTCAAGATTCAACACATAACTCTAGAACACTTATTCTAACAAAAAAAAAGATTAAATTGATATATTCCTTGAAATATTAAACACATTACATTTTAATGAAGGGAGTCCGTTTTTGTTTACTTTAAATAATTAAGGCAGAGAAAAATTCTAGAATTGCCAAAAAAAATATCGACGTACAAAGCTTTATCAGCAAGGTTTTGTCGTTTATATAAATTAGAATTCCACTATAATCTTAAACTATTTTAAAGTTGCCTGTTAGAAAAACGGTCTAAATAAAAATAAGTGAAAAAACAAGTAAATTATTTAAAACTATCAATTTAACATACGTGCAAAAAATTTTTTTAAAAAACGAATTTAATATTTTACTTACCTTAAAAGGATGTTGTTTAAAAACAGTTCCTCCTCTGAAATGTATTCGACATTAAGGACACAATTTATCCATTTTTGAAAATAAAGTTGGATGAGATAATACGTTTAGTATTAAACTTTTTCGAAATATTCATTTCGCATTTATTTAAGATTCTAATTGAAATCTCTAGACGCAATACTGGTCACAAAATCTTAGAACAGAGGAATCCGACTTTAAGCATATTATACTCCATAAAATTTCCGATGACGATTATTTTATAATACAACATAAAACTTTAACTTGGAAGACGTCGCTGTCCCACAGTGGACTGATCGTTAAGACACGGTTCCCAGCAGATCACCGAGCATCTCTGGCTGCGGTCAGTGTGCGGGTGGGGGACCACTTGGATCAGTCTGCGTAGGGACCGAGGGAGTGCTGTATGGGTCCTCGTTAAACTGTTCTACCGTAAAGTGTTCGACTTCGCGTGCAGGTCGTCGGGCTACCGAAGCTGGGGTGCCATCCCCTCTGCAGAGGATCAAAATTGTGAAGGCATGGCTTCGGATCATCCTCAGGGATGTTACCCAGACCGTCGCCAATAGCCCATTGTGCAGCTCTAGTGCGACGTAAATGAACTACTACAGCTGGAAGAGGCCACTCTGGCAGAGCTGTATCATCCGCCAAACGCTATGCAAAGCTTGTAGGTAGCGTGTTCGAATCCCGATGTTACCCTAGATATATCTTCATGCTGTCCTTCTCTGTATTGTACGTATTTGGCAAGTGTTTATAAGCTTTAATTGAGCATACGAGCCTGCATATGCATACAAGCAAGCATGTATGTTGAAACAATAAATAAAATGAATTGGAACAGAGACCTCCTTGGCCAAACGTTATCACCCGGCATACCATTTTCGGGCAAATCGTCGAGGTAGTAGGTTCGAATCCTACCGTAATCCTGAATGTATTCTCCGTGATGCCCTTCTCTAAACTATTTGTCCTTCCACTTGACAACTCGTTCAAGTTTACTAGCCTAAATTCAGATCACAAGTTTGTAAATGTATGCAATTTCAATAAAACAGGGGCCGAGATAGCCTGGTTAACAGAGCGTTGGGCCCATGTCCAAAAAGTTGCGAAATCGATCCCCGCCGACCGAAGTCTCTCCGTGTAGTAAATGGTGACTGGTGCAGGTTAACTCTGTCCTCCATGTTCCCCTAACAAATTATAACTCTCGGTGTACTGAATGGGAAATTGATCGTTCTCTAGTTCAGGTGAAAGTTACGACCTGTGGATGGATGGATAGTGTGTGAATGTGAAAATGGGATGCGACGTATGTATGTTGTCTCTTCATCATCCTTAAGGATGTTTCGTAGACCATCACCAATAGCCCATTGTACAGCTTAGTGCGACGGAAATTAAAGTACAAAATACAAAGTTCAATAAAGCAAGAAAGTAAATTGGAACACCGTAATGATTGGGAGTTCTAGAAGGTCAGTTTCCCAAAATTACAGCAAGGGGCATTGTTATATTCATTGTTCTGCAGCAGAAGTTTTGATAATAGCAAATGAAATTTTGATAAATTTACGTCGCAGTAGAGCTGCACAATGGGCTATTGGCGACGGTCAGAGAAAATCCCTGAGGATGATCCGAAGACATGCCATCACAATGTTGATCCTTTGCAGAGTGGATGGCACCCCAACTTCGGTAGACTGGTGCCCTGCACGCGAAGTAGAACAGTTTAACGAAGACCAATACCGCAAACCCTCGGTCCCTACGTAGACCGATGCAAGTGGTCACCCGCCCGTACACTGACCGTGGACAGTGATGCTTGACTTCGGTGATCTGCTGAGAACCGTGTCTTAACGATCAGTCCACTTTAAAAAAAATAAGTTATAAACATTTTTGAAAGTCAATGCATCAGGGACTTGTGTTCTCACTATAAAGAACGGCTTATATAAGCTTGTCAAGTTGAAGCACAATGTAGAGAAAAACATCACAAGGATACATCCATATTTGATGTGGGATTCCTTCCTCCACGCTATAGACTCTAAAACATTCTAAATGGCATTTTCTTTTCAGCTGTCAAATCTTAAAAAAAAATAAATAAATAAATAAATAACCGCCATTTTTGTTTTATTTAAAGGCACACTTCAGAAAATAAAATAAAACAAGAAATAATCTAAAATACTGATTATGTTACCACGTAAAGTGCAATATTGCAAAATACCATGAGATATAAAATAATGTGATGCAACAATAGACATCACATATTACCTTTTAAAATTTCTTTAATTTCTTAAACTGATTTTTTTAAAATCATTCTTAACCGAATTTCAATTAAATTAAATCAATGAGTTTTTTTTATGTCTCGATTTTTATTTTTTGAATACGAGAATATTATTACAAAACGCGAAATTCGACTGTGAGATTTAATCTGTTTTTAATTTTTTTAAACTAAATTTCTAATTTTTGCTATTTTAAAAAAGTAATTAAAAAAACGTTTTATGATATGTCATTCATAGAATCTCTTATAATTCACTAATTATCAATATCCTAGGGTTAAGAATATATAAAACTTAATCCTAAATGAATATCGAATTTTATTTTGAGCTATAATGTGTTTGTTTTATTTTAAATCATTTTAGACGATTTCTTTCATTAAAATATTTAATTTGCAACTATGTTGCGCAAAAAATTATTTATCTCTTTATTTTTTACTTTCATTCAAGAACATTACAGTTAATTAATTTTAAAATGTACTTCTATTTTACGTGATGTGATAAAAAAAGAGCCATCACTTTTTCTCCATCTTTATATTTTTCGATAAATCTATTTATTTTTGATAAAAAGGAAATGTTATTTTGAAAAGTATTATTTTGATTCTCTTCAGTTTTTAATGTTTAAAATTATATGCAAATATATTGCAAAGTTAAGTGATAAAAAAGAAGGAATTAGTTGAAGGTGTAATAAAAAGAAAGAATTATTTAAAAGAATTGACTGATGAAAATAGCTGCTGTGTGTAAAACACTTATGTTTACTTAAGAATGGCATTATTGCTGTATTTAAATAATTGGGCAGATCATTCAGAAAGGTAGTAGATAAATTTGTGGGGATATATTTTTCGACCATGTCAACCTTCGTCTATGAGTACCCCAACATAGAATCGAGTTAACATGCCTTTGCCTTATACACTAGTGAATTGGAATTTTGTAGTGGTGGATACACTACAGTACCCCCCCCCCCACCACAATTATAGCTGTGTTAGAATTCGGATAACACTAGTTGATTCATTGCTGTTTTGTGAGAAGCCGAGAGAGCTGTATTAAGATCACCGTACATTTGCTGATCGTGAGAGCTGTATTGACTTCAGGGTCATGATAGCTCTTGTGTTGCCATTAGCAGTCGAATGTATACAGACCAACGTAGTGTGTGATTGAGACTGAGTAGCAACAGCGTGAGGAGGTGGATGATGTCACAGTCACAAGTCAACTGTCAAATGTGGACAATCCATCAAAGTTGGCGTGTTCAAATCTAAGTGGAAGTTTCTGTCAAAGTAGGCGTGTTCACATTACGTCCGGGTCACCAATGTGGGGAGAGTTGTATCGACCATGTCAACCTTCATCTGTGAAAAGGCACCCCATCATAGAAAGCCTTATGCACTAGTGAATTGGAATTTTGTAGTGGTAGATACACTACAAATTCAATGTTTTCACTCACTTAAGTGTATACAATGTACTTTTCTAAATTCCGACTTTTCATCGCGTTTATTGATAATTATTTGTTAATTCTTATTAAAATAATTTAAATTAAAATCTATAAATTTATATAAATTAGAATAAAATGAATGATTTTAAAATAGAATAAAATGAATGATTATAAATTCCCGTTTTTCTCTTTATAGTGTTCTTGTCTCTTATAATATTTTTAAAAATTATAATTGTGTTTAGTCTAAGAAAAGGAGCATTTATAATTTTTGCAGGAGGGGGGCAATTAAGTCTATGTGTGCCACTGCAAATGAAACATAAACAAAGAACAATTTTTGGACAAGCGTAAATCAAAGAACAAACGTAAGTTTTCATAGAAGTGACCGCTGTTTCTCACCTTAATAGTTTTCGTAAGACTGTCAAAAATTATGATTAACTTATTTTTGTTTTTGCTACTTCTGAATCTCATTTAAAACCAGAAAATGCTAACACTACGTAATGTCTAATCTCACCAAGTAAAGATAGATAGATAGATAGAGAAAGAGAGATAGAGATAGATTTAGGGAGAAATAAATAAATAAATAGATAGAGATAGAGAGAGAGAGAGAAATTTCAATTTAAGTAACAATTAAAATTGACTTATTATTAGATATTTGTTAACAAGATACTTTTTTGTTGTAGCAAGATACTTATTATCAAGGTATTTGTTTTCGAGCTGTTTACATTCTTTTTACTTAATATTGTTAGCAGTTAAAAAAATTATAATGAAAAATAAAAATAAAAATTCCTTCTTTCTCATAACCATCATTCTTAATAAATCTTTATATAACATCACAAATCATTCATATTTACAACAGAAAATTCGTTAAGTCTGCTGAATCTCGCTAAATTCATAAAATTTGGCACAATTGCAATGACAGAAACTCCAATAATATAATTTATTTAGTTTAAATTCATTAATTCTTTCATACATATAATTTTCTTTTCATTTACAAATTTTCACTCCAAAATTAATATAAATAAAAAAATATTAATTATTAGTCTTTAGACTAGGATATGAATATATACATTAAAAAAATACCAATTAGATAAGTATATAAATTTTAAATTTTTTCACATCAAAACTTTAAAATAATGATTACCAAAATATAATTGAAAAACAGAAAATGCGGACAATAAGGATTTTTTTGATCTGAAAATTAAAACTTAAGGAAAAAGTTCTTTGTTATATAAATGTAGCAAGAAAACAGGATGGATTTAAATGGAATTTCTGAAGTTGAAAACATTCGAAATTTGCATTGAAAAAAATAATGTTTTAAAGATTAAGTTGTACCTGAATTTTCAACTGTGCAAGAATCAATCAATTTTAATGAACAAAATGTGAAAAAAATTGAGAATAATTATTAAATGCAATCTAATTTAGAGAATAAATGGTTAAGTCGAACAACATTATTATCACAAAAAACTTAATATTGATATTTCAATTATAACTATTTGTACCCACTTTCGAACTTATAAATTATTCTTACTGTTCTTATATTTCATTTCACTTTTCAAACTCAGCTGTTTAATTGAAATATAGGGCAAAAGTATTAAACAATTTTGATCACAAAACATAATATATTAACTACATAATACAAAGCATATTATAAGTATAAAAATTATTTATCTTAATTACAGCATCTAATCTAAAATTATTAACGTCGCCTTCAATTGCCGCATTTTAGGGAATCATTTCCTGGACAATTTCAAGATTTTTTAAATTTTTTTGGCTTCAAAGAAAGTCTTGATATTAATTTCATGTGAAAGGATATGTATCAAAATTTTATAAAATATATAGTTTTGTGAAAAAATATTTATAGAAGATTTTTAAAATCTTTTTTATTAGTCCTTGCCCATCTATTTTCTTAATGTAGGCGTCGCTAAAATCGGAGATGCTGTAAATTATTTGGAAAAAAATGTTGTAAAATAATTTTACGCCACTTGTTTTAAAAGATCCAACACTCTACAACGGTTTATGATGTTTTTTTTTCTTTAATTTACATATCGTTATTAATTGCCGCATTTTAGGGGATCATTTCCTGGACAATTTCAAGATTTTTTAAATTTTTTTGGCTTCAAAGAAAGTCTTGATATTAATTTCATGTGAAAGGATATGTATCAAAATTTTTTAAAATATATAGTTTTGTGCAAAAATATTTATAGAAGATTTTTAAAATCTTTTTTATTAGTCCTTGCCCCTCTATTTTCTTAATGTAGGCGTCGCTAAAATCGGAGATGCAGTAAATGATTTGGAAAAAAATGTTGTAAAATAATTTTACGCCGCTTATTTTTAAAAGATCCAACACTCTACAGCGGTTTATGATGTTTTTTTTTCTTTAATTTACATATCGTTATTAATTGCCGCATTTTAGGGGATCATTTCCTGGACAATTTCAAGATTTTTTTGATTTTTTTGGCTTCAAAGAAAGTCTTGATATTAATTTCATGTGAAAGGATATGTATCAAAATTTTATAAAATATATAGTTTTGTGCAAAAATATTTATAGAAGATTTTTAAAATCTTTTTTATTAGTCCTTGCCCATCTATTTTCTTAATGTAGGCGTCGCTAAAATCGGAGATGCAGTAAATTATTTGGAAAAAAATGTTGTAAAATAATTTTACGCCGCTTATTTTTAAAAGATCCAACACTCTACAGCGGTTTATGATGTTTTTTTTTCTTTAATTTACATATCGTTATTAATTGCCGCATTTTAGGGGATCATTTCCTGGACAATTTCAAGATTTTTTTGATTTTTTTGGCTTCAAAGAAAGTCTTGATATTAATTTCATGTGAAAGGATATGTATCAAAATTTTATAAAATATATAGTTTTGTGCAAAAATATTTATAGAAGATTTTTAAAATCTTTTTTATTAGTCCTTGCCCATCTATTTTCTTAATGTAGGCGTCGCTAAAATCGGAGATGCTGTAAATTATTTGGAAAAAAATGTTGTAAAATAATTTTACGCCGCTTGTTTTGAAAGATCCAACACTCTACAACGGTTTATGATGTTTTTTTTCTTTAATTTACATACCGTTATTAATTGCCGCATTTTAGGGGATCATTTCCTGGACAATTTCAAGATTTTTTTAATTTTTTTGGCTTCAAAGAAAGTCTTGATATTAATTTCATGTGAAAGGATATGTATCAAAATTTTATAAAATATATAGTTTTGTGCAAAAATATTTATAGAAGATTTTTAAAATCTTTTTTATTAGTCCTTGCCCATCTATTTTCTTAATGTAGGCGTCGCTAAAATCGGAGATGCTGTAAATTATTTGGAAAAAAATGTTGTAAAATAATTTTACGCCACTTGTTTTAAAAGATCCAACACTCTACAACGGTTATGATGTTTTTTTTTCTTTAATTTACATATCGTTATTAATTGCCGCATTTTAGGGGATCATTTCCTGGACAATTTCAAGATTTTTTAAATTTTTTTGGCTTCAAAGAAAGTCTTGATATTAATTTCATGTGAAAGGATATGTATCAAAATTTTTTAAAATATGTAGTTTTGTGCAAAAATATTTATAGAAGATTTTTAAAATCTTTTTTATTAGTCCTTGCCCATCTATTTTCTTAATGTAGGCGTCGCTAAAATCGGAGATGCAGTAAATTATTTGGAAAAAAATGTTGTAAAATAATTTTACGCCGCTTATTTTTAAAAGATCCAACACTCTACAGCGGTTTATGATGTTTTTTTTCTTTAATTTACATATCGTTATTAATTGCCGCATTTTAGGGGATCATTTCCTGGACAATTTCAAGATTTTTTTGATTTTTTTGGCTTCAAAGAAAGTCTTGATATTAATTTCATGTGAAAGGATATGTATCAAAATTTTATAAAATATATAGTTTTGTGCAAAAATATTTATAGAAGATTTTTAAAATCTTTTTTATTAGCCCTTGCCCATCTATTTTCTTAATGTAGGCGTCGCTAAAATCGGAGATGCTGTAAATTATTTGGAAAAAAATGTTGTAAAATAATTTTACGCCACTTGTTTTAAAAGATCCAACACTCTACAACGGTTATGATGTTTTTTTTTCTTTAATTTACATATCGTTATTAATTGCCGCATTTTAGGGGATCATTTCCTGGACAATTTCAAGATTTTTTAAATTTTTTTGGCTTCAAAGAAAGTCTTGATATTAATTTCATGTGAAAGGATATGTATCAAAATTTTTTAAAATATGTAGTTTTGTGCAAAAATATTTATAGAAGATTTTTAAAATCTTTTTTATTAGTCCTTGCCCATCTATTTTCTTAATGTAGGCGTCGCTAAAATCGGAGATGCAGTAAATTATTTGGAAAAAAATGTTGTAAAATAATTTTACGCCGCTTATTTTTAAAAGATCCAACACTCTACAGCGGTTTATGATGTTTTTTTTCTTTAATTTACATATCGTTATTAATTGCCGCATTTTAGGGGATCATTTCCTGGACAATTTCAAGATTTTTTTGATTTTTTTGGCTTCAAAGAAAGTCTTGATATTAATTTCATGTGAAAGGATATGTATCAAAATTTTATAAAATATATAGTTTTGTGCAAAAATATTTATAGAAGATTTTTAAAATCTTTTTTATTAGTCCTTGCCCATCTATTTTCTTAATGTAGGCGTCGCTAAAATCGGAGATGCAGTAAATGATTTGGAAAAAAATGTTGTAAAATAATTTTACGCCGCTTATTTTTAAAAGATCCAACACTCTACAACGGTTTATGATGTTTTTTTTCTTTAATTTACATACCGTTATTAATTGCCGCATTTTAGGGGATCATTTCCTGGACAATTTCAAGATTTTTTTAATTTTTTTGGCTTCAAAGAAAGTCTTGATATTAATTTCATGTGAAAGGATATGTATCAAAATTTTATAAAATATATAGTTTTGTGCAAAAATATTTATAGAAGATTTTTAAAATCTTTTTTATTAGTCCT
The DNA here is from genome assembly GCA_949128135.1 of Parasteatoda lunata. Taxonomy (NCBI): domain Eukaryota; kingdom Metazoa; phylum Arthropoda; class Arachnida; order Araneae; family Theridiidae; genus Parasteatoda; species Parasteatoda lunata. The sequence continues at coordinate 88,616,144 of OX421979.1, read as the reverse complement.
TGCCCATCTATTTTCTTAATGTAGGCGTCGCTAAAATCGGAGATGCTGTAAATTATTTGGAAAAAAATGTTGTAAAATAATTTTACGCCACTTGTTTTAAAAGATCCAACACTCTACAACGGTTATGATGTTTTTTTTTTTTTCTTTAATTTACATATCGTTATTAATTGCCGCATTTTAGGGGATCATTTCCTGGACAATTTCAAGATTTTTTAAATTTTTTTGGCTTCAAAGAAAGTCTTGATATTAATTTCATGTGAAAGGATATGTATCAAAATTTTTTAAAATATGTAGTTTTGTGCAAAAATATTTATAGAAGATTTTTAAAATCTTTTTTATTAGTCCTTGCCCATCTGTTTTCTTAATGTAGGCGTCGCTAAAATCGGAGATGCAGTAAATTATTTGGAAAAAAATGTTGTAAAATAATTTTACGCCGCTTATTTTTAAAAGATCCAACACTCTACAGCGGTTTATGATGTTTTTTTTCTTTAATTTACATATCGTTATTAATTGCCGCATTTTAGGGGATCATTTCCTGGACAATTTCAAGATTTTTTTGATTTTTTTGGCTTCAAAGAAAGTCTTGATATTAATTTCATGTGAAAGGATATGTATCAAAATTTTATAAAATATATAGTTTTGTGCAAAAATATTTATAGAAGATTTTTAAAATCTTTTTTATTAGTCCTTGCCCATCTATTTTCTTAATGTAGGCGTCGCTAAAATCGGAGATGCTGTAAATTATTTGGAAAAAAATGTTGTAAAATAATTTTACGCCACTTGTTTTAAAAGATCCAACACTCTACAACGGTTATGATGTTTTTTTTTTCTTTAATTTACATATCGTTATTAATTGCCGCATTTTAGGGGATCATTTCCTGGACAATTTCAAGATTTTTTAAATTTTTTTGGCTTCAAAGAAAGTCTTGATATTAATTTCATGTGAAAGGATATGTATCAAAATTTTTTAAAATATGTAGTTTTGTGCAAAAATATTTATAGAAGATTTTTAAAATCTTTTTTATTAGTCCTTGCCCATCTATTTTCTTAATGTAGGCGTCGCTAAAATCGGAGATGCAGTAAATTATTTGGAAAAAAATGTTGTAAAATAATTTTACGCCGCTTATTTTTAAAAGATCCAACACTCTACAGCGGTTTATGATGTTTTTTTTCTTTAATTTACATATCGTTATTAATTGCCGCATTTTAGGGGATCATTTCCTGGACAATTTCAAGATTTTTTTGATTTTTTTGGTTTCAAAGAAAGTCTTGATATTAATTTCATGTGAAAGGATATGTATCAAAATTTTATAAAATATATAGTTTTGTGCAAAAATATTTATAGAAGATTTTTAAAATCTTTTTTATTAGTCCTTGCCCATCTATTTTCTTAATGTAGGCGTCGCTAAAATCGGAGATGCTGTAAATTATTTGGAAAAAAATGTTGTAAAATAATTTTACGCCACTTGTTTTAAAAGATCCAACACTCTACAACGGTTATGATGTTTTTTTTTTCTTTAATTTACATATCGTTATTAATTGCCGCATTTTAGGGGATCATTTCCTGGACAATTTCAAGATTTTTTAAATTTTTTTGGCTTCAAAGAAAGTCTTGATATTAATTTCATGTGAAAGGATATGTATCAAAATTTTTTAAAATATGTAGTTTTGTGCAAAAATATTTATAGAAGATTTTTAAAATCTTTTTTATTAGTCCTTGCCCATCTATTTTCTTAATGTAGGCGTCGCTAAAATCGGAGATGCAGTAAATTATTTGGAAAAAAATGTTGTAAAATAATTTTACGCCGCTTATTTTTAAAAGATCCAACACTCTACAGCGGTTTATGATGTTTTTTTTCTTTAATTTACATATCGTTATTAATTGCCGCATTTTAGGGGATCATTTCCTGGACAATTTCAAGATTTTTTTGATTTTTTTGGCTTCAAAGAAAGTCTTGATATTAATTTCATGTGAAAGGATATGTATCAAAATTTTATAAAATATATAGTTTTGTGCAAAAATATTTATAGAAGATTTTTAAAATCTTTTTTATTAGTCCTTGCCCATCTATTTTCTTAATGTAGGCGTCGCTAAAATCGGAGATGCTGTAAATTATTTGGAAAAAAATGTTGTAAAATAATTTTACGCCACTTGTTTTAAAAGATCCAACACTCTACAACGGTTATGATGTTTTTTTTTTCTTTAATTTACATATCGTTATTCATTGCCGCATTTTAGGGGATCATTTCCTGGACAATTTCAAGATTTTTTAAATTTTTTTGGCTTCAAAGAAAGTCTTGATATTAATTTCATGTGAAAGGATATGTATCAAAATTTTTTAAAATATGTAGTTTTGTGCAAAAATATTTATAGAAGATTTTTAAAATCTTTTTTATTAGTCCTTGCCCATCTATTTTCTTAATGTAGGCGTCGCTAAAATCGGAGATGCAGTAAATTATTTGGAAAAAAATGTTGTAAAATAATTTTACGCCGCTTATTTTTAAAAGATCCAACACTCTACAGCGGTTTATGATGTTTTTTTCTTTAATTTACACATCGTTATTAATTGCCGCATTTTAGGGGATCATTTCCTGGACAATTTCAAGATTTTTTTGATTTTTTTGGCTTCAAAGAAAGTCTTGATATTAATTTCATGTGAAAGGATATGTATCAAAATTTTATAAAATACATAGTTTTGTGCAAAAATATTTATAGAAGATTTTTAAAATCTTTTTTATTAGTCCTTGCCCATCTATTTTCTTAATGTAGGCGTCGCTAAAATCGGAGATGCAGTAAATGATTTGGAAAAAAATGTTGTAAAATAATTTTACGCCGCTTATTTTTAAAAGATCCAACACTCTACAGCGGTTTATGATGTTTTTTTTCTTTAATTTACACATCGTTATTAATTGCCGCATTTTAGGGGATCATTTCCTGGACAATTTCAAGATTTTTTTAATTTTTTTGGCTTCAAAGAAAGTCTTGATATTAATTTCATGTGAAAGGATATGTATCAAAATTTTATAAAATATATAGTTTTGTGCAAAAATATTTATAGAAGATTTTTAAAATCTTTTTTATTAGTCCTTGCCCATCTATTTTCTTAATGTAGGCGTCGCTAAAATCGGAGATGCTGTAAATTATTTGGAAAAAAATGTTGTAAAATAATTTTACGCCACTTGTTTTAAAAGATCCAACACTCTACAACGGTTATGATGTTTTTTTTTTTTCTTTAATTTACATATCGTTATTAATTGCCGCATTTTAGGGGATCATTTCCTGGACAATTTCAAGATTTTTTAAATTTTTTTGGCTTCAAAGAAAGTCTTGATATTAATTTCATGTGAAAGGATATGTATCAAAATTTTTTAAAATATGTAGTTTTGTGCAAAAATATTTATAGAAGATTTTTAAAATCTTTTTTATTAGTCCTTGCCCATCTGTTTTCTTAATGTAGGCGTCGCTAAAATCGGAGATGCAGTAAATTATTTGGAAAAAAATGTTGTAAAATAATTTTACGCCGCTTATTTTTAAAAGATCCAACACTCTACAGCGGTTTATGATGTTTTTTTTCTTTAATTTACATATCGTTATTAATTGCCGCATTTTAGGGGATCATTTCCTGGACAATTTCAAGATTTTTTTGATTTTTTTGGCTTCAAAGAAAGTCTTGATATTAATTTCATGTGAAAGGATATGTATCAAAATTTTATAAAATATATAGTTTTGTGCAAAAATATTTATAGAAGATTTTTAAAATCTTTTTTATTAGTCCTTGCCCATCTATTTTCTTAATGTAGGCGTCGCTAAAATCGGAGATGCTGTAAATTATTTGGAAAAAAATGTTGTAAAATAATTTTACGCCACTTGTTTTAAAAGATCCAACACTCTACAACGGTTATGATGTTTTTTTTTTCTTTAATTTACATATCGTTATTAATTGCCGCATTTTAGGGGATCATTTCCTGGACAATTTCAAGATTTTTTAAATTTTTTTGGCTTCAAAGAAAGTCTTGATATTAATTTCATGTGAAAGGATATGTATCAAAATTTTTTAAAATATGTAGTTTTGTGCAAAAATATTTATAGAAGATTTTTAAAATCTTTTTTATTAGTCCTTGCCCATCTATTTTCTTAATGTAGGCGTCGCTAAAATCGGAGATGCAGTAAATTATTTGGAAAAAAATGTTGTAAAATAATTTTACGCCGCTTATTTTTAAAAGATCCAACACTCTACAGCGGTTTATGATGTTTTTTTTTCTTTAATTTACATATCGTTATTAATTGCCGCATTTTAGGGGATCATTTCCTGGACAATTTCAAGATTTTTTTGATTTTTTTGGCTTCAAAGAAAGTCTTGATATTAATTTCATGTGAAAGGATATGTATCAAAATTTTATAAAATATATAGTTTTGTGCAAAAATATTTATAGAAGATTTTTAAAATCTTTTTTATTAGTCCTTGCCCATCTATTTTCTTAATGTAGGCGTCGCTAAAATCGGAGATGCTGTAAATTATTTGGAAAAAAATGTTGTAAAATAATTTTACGCCACTTGTTTTAAAAGATCCAACACTCTACAACGGTTATGATGTTTTTTTTTTCTTTAATTTACATATCGTTATTCATTGCCGCATTTTAGGGGATCATTTCCTGGACAATTTCAAGATTTTTTAAATTTTTTTGGCTTCAAAGAAAGTCTTGATATTAATTTCATGTGAAAGGATATGTATCAAAATTTTTTAAAATATGTAGTTTTGTGCAAAAATATTTATAGAAGATTTTTAAAATCTTTTTTATTAGTCCTTGCCCATCTATTTTCTTAATGTAGGCGTCGCTAAAATCGGAGATGCAGTAAATTATTTGGAAAAAAATGTTGTAAAATAATTTTACGCCGCTTATTTTTAAAAGATCCAACACTCTACAGCGGTTTATGATGTTTTTTTTCTTTAATTTACACATCGTTATTAATTGCCGCATTTTAGGGGATCATTTCCTGGACAATTTCAAGATTTTTTTGATTTTTTTGGCTTCAAAGAAAGTCTTGATATTAATTTCATGTGAAAGGATATGTATCAAAATTTTATAAAATACATAGTTTTGTGCAAAAATATTTATAGAAGATTTTTAAAATCTTTTTTATTAGTCCTTGCCCATCTATTTTCTTAATGTAGGCGTCGCTAAAATCGGAGATGCAGTAAATGATTTGGAAAAAAATGTTGTAAAATAATTTTACGCCGCTTATTTTTAAAAGATCCAACACTCTACAGCGGTTTATGATGTTTTTTTTCTTTAATTTACACATCGTTATTAATTGCCGCATTTTAGGGGATCATTTCCTGGACAATTTCAAGATTTTTTTAATTTTTTTGGCTTCAAAGAAAGTCTTGATATTAATTTCATGTGAAAGGATATGTATCAAAATTTTATAAAATATATAGTTTTGTGCAAAAATATTTATAGAAGATTTTTAAAATCTTTTTTATTAGTCCTTGCCCATCTATTTTCTTAATGTAGGCGTCGCTAAAATCGGAGATGCTGTAAATTATTTGGAAAAAAATGTTGTAAAATAATTTTACGCCACTTGTTTTAAAAGATCCAACACTCTACAACGGTTATGATGTTTTTTTTTTTTCTTTAATTTACATATCGTTATTAATTGCCGCATTTTAGGGGATCATTTCCTGGACAATTTCAAGATTTTTTAAATTTTTTTGGCTTCAAAGAAAGTCTTGATATTAATTTCATGTGAAAGGATATGTATCAAAATTTTTTAAAATATGTAGTTTTGTGCAAAAATATTTATAGAAGATTTTTAAAATCTTTTTTATTAGTCCTTGCCCATCTGTTTTCTTAATGTAGGCGTCGCTAAAATCGGAGATGCAGTAAATTATTTGGAAAAAAATGTTGTAAAATAATTTTACGCCGCTTATTTTTAAAAGATCCAACACTCTACAGCGGTTTATGATGTTTTTTTTCTTTAATTTACATATCGTTATTAATTGCCGCATTTTAGGGGATCATTTCCTGGACAATTTCAAGATTTTTTTGATTTTTTTGGCTTCAAAGAAAGTCTTGATATTAATTTCATGTGAAAGGATATGTATCAAAATTTTATAAAATATATAGTTTTGTGCAAAAATATTTATAGAAGATTTTTAAAATCTTTTTTATTAGTCCTTGCCCATCTATTTTCTTAATGTAGGCGTCGCTAAAATCGGAGATGCTGTAAATTATTTGGAAAAAAATGTTGTAAAATAATTTTACGCCACTTGTTTTAAAAGATCCAACACTCTACAACGGTTATGATGTTTTTTTTTTCTTTAATTTACATATCGTTATTAATTGCCGCATTTTAGGGGATCATTTCCTGGACAATTTCAAGATTTTTTAAATTTTTTTGGCTTCAAAGAAAGTCTTGATATTAATTTCATGTGAAAGGATATGTATCAAAATTTTTTAAAATATGTAGTTTTGTGCAAAAATATTTATAGAAGATTTTTAAAATCTTTTTTATTAGTCCTTGCCCATCTATTTTCTTAATGTAGGCGTCGCTAAAATCGGAGATGCAGTAAATTATTTGGAAAAAAATGTTGTAAAATAATTTTACGCCGCTTATTTTTAAAAGATCCAACACTCTACAGCGGTTTATGATGTTTTTTTTCTTTAATTTACATATCGTTATTAATTGCCGCATTTTAGGGGATCATTTCCTGGACAATTTCAAGATTTTTTTGATTTTTTTGGTTTCAAAGAAAGTCTTGATATTAATTTCATGTGAAAGGATATGTATCAAAATTTTATAAAATATATAGTTTTGTGCAAAAATATTTATAGAAGATTTTTAAAATCTTTTTTATTAGTCCTTGCCCATCTATTTTCTTAATGTAGGCGTCGCTAAAATCGGAGATGCTGTAAATTATTTGGAAAAAAATGTTGTAAAATAATTTTACGCCACTTGTTTTAAAAGATCCAACACTCTACAACGGTTATGATGTTTTTTTTTTCTTTAATTTACATATCGTTATTAATTGCCGCATTTTAGGGGATCATTTCCTGGACAATTTCAAGATTTTTTAAATTTTTTTGGCTTCAAAGAAAGTCTTGATATTAATTTCATGTGAAAGGATATGTATCAAAATTTTTTAAAATATGTAGTTTTGTGCAAAAATATTTATAGAAGATTTTTAAAATCTTTTTTATTAGTCCTTGCCCATCTATTTTCTTAATGTAGGCGTCGCTAAAATCGGAGATGCAGTAAATTATTTGGAAAAAAATGTTGTAAAATAATTTTACGCCGCTTATTTTTAAAAGATCCAACACTCTACAGCGGTTTATGATGTTTTTTTTCTTTAATTTACATATCGTTATTAATTGCCGCATTTTAGGGGATCATTTCCTGGACAATTTCAAGATTTTTTTGATTTTTTTGGCTTCAAAGAAAGTCTTGATATTAATTTCATGTGAAAGGATATGTATCAAAATTTTATAAAATATATAGTTTTGTGCAAAAATATTTATAGAAGATTTTTAAAATCTTTTTTATTAGTCCTTGCCCATCTATTTTCTTAATGTAGGCGTCGCTAAAATCGGAGATGCTGTAAATTATTTGGAAAAAAATGTTGTAAAATAATTTTACGCCACTTGTTTTAAAAGATCCAACACTCTACAACGGTTATGATGTTTTTTTTTTCTTTAATTTACATATCGTTATTCATTGCCGCATTTTAGGGGATCATTTCCTGGACAATTTCAAGATTTTTTAAATTTTTTTGGCTTCAAAGAAAGTCTTGATATTAATTTCATGTGAAAGGATATGTATCAAAATTTTATAAAATATATAGTTTTGTGCAAAAATATTTATAGAAAATTTTTAAAATCTTTTTTATTTGTCCTTGCCCATCTATTTTCTTAATGTAGACGTCGCTAAAATCGGAGATGCTGTAAATTATTTGGAAAAAAATGTTGTAAAATAATTTTACGCCACTTGTTTTAAAAGATCCAACACTCTACAACGGTTATGATGTTTTTTTTTTCTTTAATTTACATATCGTTATTAATTGCCGCATTTTAGGGGATCATTTCCTGGACAATTTCAAGATTTTTTAAATTTTTTTGGCTTCAAAGAAAGTCTTGATATTAATTTCATGTGAAAGGATATGTATCAAAATTTTTTAAAATATGTAGTTTTGTGCAAAAATATTTATAGAAGATTTTTAAAATCTTTTTTATTAGTCCTTGCCCATCTATTTTCTTAATGTAGGCGTCGCTAAAATCGGAGATGCAGTAAATGATTTGGAAAAAAATGTTGTAAAATAATTTTACGCCGCTTATTTTTAAAAGATCCAACACTCTACAGCGGTTTATGATGTTTTTTTTCTTTAATTTACATATCGTTATTAATTGCCGCATTTTAGGGGATCATTTCCTGGACAATTTCAAGATTTTTTTGATTTTTTTGGCTTCAAAGAAAGTCTTGATATTAATTTCATGTGAAAGGATATGTATCAAAATTTTATAAAATATATAGTTTTGTGCAAAAAAATTTATAGAAGATTTTTAAAATCTTTTTTATTAGTCCTTGCCCATCTATTTTCTTAATGTAGGCGTCGCTAAAATCGGAGATGCTGTAAATTATTTGGAAAAAAATGTTGTAAAATAATTTTACGCCGCTTGTTTTGAAAGATCCAACACTCTACAACGGTTTATGATGTTTTTTTTCTTTAATTTACATACCGTTATTAATTGCCGCATTTTAGGGGATCATTTCCTGGACAATTTCAAGATTTTTTTAATTTTTTTGGCTTCAAAGAAAGTCTTGATATTAATTTCATGTGAAAGGATATGTATCAAAATTTTATAAAATATATAGTTTTGTGCAAAAATATTTATAGAAGATTTTTAAAATCTTTTTTATTAGTCCTTGCCCATCTATTTTCTTAATGTAGGCGTCGCTAAAATCGGAGATGCTGTAAATTATTTGGAAAAAAATGTTGTAAAATAATTTTACGCCACTTGTTTTAAAAGATCCAACACTCTACAACGGTTATGATGTTTTTTTTTTCTTTAATTTACATATCGTTATTAATTGCCGCATTTTAGGGGATCATTTCCTGGACAATTTCAAGATTTTTTAAATTTTTTTGGCTTCAAAGAAAGTCTTGATATTAATTTCATGTGAAAGGATATGTATCAAAATTTTTTAAAATATGTAGTTTTGTGCAAAAATATTTATAGAAGATTTTTAAAATCTTTTTTATTAGTCCTTGCCCCTCTATTTTCTTAATGTAGGCGTCGCTAAAATCGGAGATGCTGTAAATTATTTGGAAAAAAATGTTGTAAAATAATTTTACGCCGCTTGTTTTAAAAGATCCAACACTCTACAACGGTTTATGATGTTTTTTTTCTTTAATTTACATACCGTTATTATTTGCCGCATTTTAGGGGATCATTTCCTGGACAATTTCAAGATTTTTTAAATTTTTTTGGCTTCAAAGAAAGTCTTGATATTAATTTCATGTGAAAGGATATGTATCAAAATTTTTTAAAATATGTAGTTTTGTGCAAAAATATTTATAGAAGATTTTTAAAATCTTTTTTATTAGTCCTTGCCCATCTATTTTCTTAATGTAGGCGTCGCTAAAATCGGAGATGCAGTAAATGATTTGGAAAAAAATGTTGTAAAATAATTTTACGCCGCTTATTTTTAAAAGATCCAACACTCTACAGCGGTTTATGATGTTTTTTTTCTTTAATTTACATATCGTTATTAATTGCCGCATTTTAGGGGATCATTTCCTGGACAATTTCAAGATTTTTTTGATTTTTTTGGCTACAAAGAAAGTCTTGATATTAATTTCATGTGAAAGGATATGTATCAAAATTTTCTAAAATATATAGTTTTGTGCAAAAAAATTTATAGAAGATTTTTAAAATCTTTTTTATTAGTCCTTGCCCATCTATTTTCTTAATGTAGGCGTCGCTAAAATCGGAGATGCTGTAAATTATTTGGAAAAAAATGTTGTAAAATAATTTTACGCCGCTTGTTTTGAAAGATCCAACACTCTACAACGGTTTATGATGTTTTTTTTCTTTAATTTACATACCGTTATTAATTGCCGCATTTTAGGGGATCATTTCCTGGACAATTTCAAGATTTTTTTAATTTTTTTGGCTTCAAAGAAAGTCTTGATATTAATTTCATGTGAAAGGATATGTATCAAAATTTTATAAAATATATAGTTTTGTGCAAAAATATTTATAGAAGATTTTTAAAATCTTTTTTATTAGTCCTTGCCCATCTATTTTCTTAATGTAGGCGTCGCTAAAATCGGAGATGCTGTAAATTATTTGGAAAAAAATGTTGTAAAATAATTTTACGCCACTTGTTTTAAAAGATCCAACACTCTACAACGGTTATGATGTTTTTTTTCTTCTTTAATTTACATATCGTTATTAATTGCCGCATTTTAGGGGATCATTTCCTGGACAATTTCAAGATTTTTTAAATTTTTTTGGCTTCAAAGAAAGTCTTGATATTAATTTCATGTGAAAGGATATGTATCAAAATTTTTTAAAATATGTAGTTTTGTGCAAAAATATTTATAGAAGATTTTTAAAATCTTTTTTATTAGTCCTTGCCCCTCTATTTTCTTAATGTAGGCGTCGCTAAAATCGGAGATGCTGTAAATTATTTGGAAAAAAATGTTGTAAAATAATTTTACGCCGCTTGTTTTAAAAGATCCAACACTCTACAACGGTTTATGATGTTTTTTTTCTTTAATTTACATACCGTTATTATTTGCCGCATTTTAGGGGATCATTTCCTGGACAATTTCAAGATTTTTTAAATTTTTTTGGCTTCAAAGAAAGTCTTGATATTAATTTCATGTGAAAGGATATGTATCAAAATTTTATAAAATATATAGTTTTGTGCAAAAATATTTATAGAAAATTTTTAAAATCTTTTTTATTTGTCCTTGCCCATCTATTTTCACTTACTCAAAAGCATATTTGTTTAAAATTTTTTTCGAAATATTTGGCATTATGTCTCTTTAAATGGGAAATAGGTGGTTTTATGACTCTTTAAATGGGGAAGAGATGGTATTATGACTCTTTAAGTGGGAAAGAGATGGTATTATGAGTCTTTAAATGGGAAAGAGGTGGTATTATGACTCTTTAAATGAGAAAGAGGTCGTATTATGACTCTTTAAATGAGAAAGAGGGGTTAGCAGCAATATGAAAAATTTTGCCCCAATAATTTATACAAGAAAGATATTTTCACTCTTTACGTATCTCACTTTCAGGGGCGGATCCAGAAATTTTTCCTGTGGGGGGGGGCATAGACTCAGATCCCCCCCACAATAAATTTTTTTAATAAAATTTTTTTTTTTGAAACAAAAAAAAAAAAAAAAATGGGGCTTTTAATGCTAGGCTTCTCATTTATTATTATTTTTTTTTTCATAATGAACAATGCACAAATAATTCTGTAATGCGTTTTTTTAGAAACTTTGGCAGATTTGTCAATGATTTTTTCAACATCCAAATCAATTTCTCGATGAATGTTTAATAATGCGAGTCCATTTAATCGTTCTTGATTTTGAGTTGCTCTAAGCCAAGTTTTGAGACGTCGAAGAGTTGAAAAGGAACGCTGCACTAACTGGCAGAGTTATTAAAATTCTCAATTAAATATTGATTGATTGGTACAAATCGATGTCACAGGCATTAATAATCTTATAAAGATCGTTGGGCACTTCAAGTCCTGCTTCTGTTTCACGCTGCCATTTTGCCACCCAAAGACGAAATTCTGTTTCGACAGCTTTTACGAAAGCATTTAAGAGATTCTTATAATACTCTTCATTTTGTTTTGTTTTAAGAAGGAAGAAAGATAAAATAACTCATAATTTGTGTAAATATTTTAACATTGCTGCCTTTATGAATGTTTTTTTTTTTTTTTTTTTTAATTTTTTTTTTTTATTATTATTTTTTTTAAGAAAACAATCATATTTTGCGTTGCACGTAAAGGGAAACCACGAAAATATCTTTCAAATTGTTTGACGCTTAAAGAGTTACAGCTTAATATTCAGGAATCGAAATGAATTTTTTTATATAATGAATCATTTTTTAGCATCTTTGACAGACAGCCAATTATATTTGTGAATATAACGAGATGCTCTTTACATTTTTTGTATTTATATTTTTAACTCAATCTAAGAATCAAAGTAATTCGCAATTTAAGTATCGACGAAAAACAATGTTTATAAAAGTTATACAAATAATTTATTTTAACCATGGTTAAGTTGAAATTAAAATTAGCAAATTTTGCTTCTCACGCAAAAAAAAAAAAAAAAAAAAAAACACGAAAATGTTTTTCAGATAGCTTGGCGATAATAGGATTTCAACTAAATGTTCATCATTATCTCAATGAAATTCTTTTTTTTATAAGCAATCATTTTTTATTATTAAAAAGGCCTAGCTGTTGTAGCTCAGAAGATCTGGAGTCTCCTTGTGGTCAGGCTAACCGTGGGAGGTTTTCGTGGTTTTCCTCTCTTTGTAAGGGAAATGAGGGTTAGTTCCATTAAAAAGTCCTCCACGGAGGCAAATTTCGCTTAATATTTGATACAGGACTCTCCTTGTCTTTTGGATTGGATTTAAAATTACAAGACTACGGAGTTGAACTTCTGTAGTCGTAAACACAAAATTAGGTCGGCTGTTCGATTACGGTTATAAAATTATGAAATAGATAAGGTATCATCTTTCTGAATATAACGAAAAGCTTTTCTTTTTAACTCAACCCGTAAAACAAAATAATTATTTTGAGTTAAAAGCCAAAATTGAAGTATCGAAATGCAATTATATTTATGAAAGCTATAAATACCCCTTATTATATACCCTATTTTAAATAAAATAAAATTCAAATTATCAAATTTTGCGTTACACGCTAAGAAAAACTACAAAAATGTTTTTCAGATTGCTTTTATCGGTAATAGGCTTTAATCGATAGTAATGACAGAAAACAGCACCATTTTGATCAATAAAATAAACAAATTCTTATCGGAATCTAGATTTCGCTTACTCTTTAACCTGTCAGAATCGGATTCGTATTTATTTCGCATCGAAATTTAGTTCCGAGTGGAATCAAGAGCTCGTAATACGGCCTAATTGACATTCACGGATTTATGACGTCACTCATTTCGATCGGAATTAGATTCCGTGAAGCTGATAACAGGGCCCCTGGAGTGGTTTTTGGACTAATAGTTTTCTTTTTTTTTTTTTTTTTTTCTTTTTTTTTTTTTTTTTTTTTTCGTATGCGTAATTTAAATTGAATGGTATAATCTGAATTATGTTAATAAAAATAAAAAAATTATTTTAACTGTTAGAATGGTAATCGGAGAGAAATAATTACTTATTTTTAATTCCGTAATTATATTTTGAATTTTAATGTTCGATGAGAAATACTTATGAATGAATGGCAAATAATTATATATTTTATAATCGCCTTTGAATAACTGACCCAATTCTGAATTTACGACCTCCAATGTTCAATTATGTAACCTTGTAATTTTGAGCCCATTCCTGAAGACGAGGGAAATCTTAGATCAAGTATTACGAGAAATTTCCCTTCGTGGAGGATTTTTTGGTGAAACTGAAATACAATTGCTTTTCATGTGGAGGAAACCACGCATGAAAATATCTCACCGTTAGCTGGACGGCACGGTTAGCCTGACTACCACTGACGATATTTTACGTCACCGTCACCACTGTGGTTGGTGCAAGCTGAATTCATATGGAACAGCCATCGAAGGGACTCGAGCCCAGTGCACCTCATTGGAAGGGGAACGCTTTATCCCCTGAGCCATCACGGCTCAGAAATAACTATGGATCGTGTTTTTAGTAGAAATGTAAACAATAACAATCTCGAGCTCCATACCTGCTCCAGTTCCGGTTAGAAAGTTTGCAGCTGCTTACTACATGTTATTCTGCGAGGCGATAATTTCAAAAGGATCATTTTGTTTTCAATAAAAGAAATAAATTAGATAATTCCTGAGCTCAAATCTGCCGTATTTCATAAGACATTAATGTTATTATGTAATTCTGGTGAGTTTAAAGTGAAAATTTGTTTTAGTTATTTAGAGATATATTGTTAAAAAAGGTGACATGGTTGTTAGATTTTGAATAAATCGCTTTTTTGGCAATCTTGATTTGGCCTTATTCCATTTGTTACTGTTTGTTCGTGTTTGCAAGCCGTGCACCATCTTACGTTAGTGTTAGCATATTGTTCGAAGAGCAAGATTAAATTTAGTAATAAGTATTCAAATAGCACGCTTGCAAGAATCTTAAAACATAATGATCACGTTGTGAGTTGGCTTTAAAATACACCGGAAACAGTAACCCGGAAGTATAAGCGGCATACAGCTTGCAGCGCACCCTAGTGTCGGAAACACCATCCATTGATAAAGCCCTGTGAATCCCCTCAGGAAAGCACTGTGAATTTGTCACTTTAAAAAAATCGGGGTAAATGTTTAACAAATACTTGATGCTAAGTTGCACCATAAATTTTATAAATGAAAAATTATTTTATTTAGGTTGCGCCATAAATAGGTAAATGTGATCAAGAAATGCGTTTATGGCGCAATCGACTGCACCAAACTTTCGTACTATGCAGTGACTATAGGGGATAAGGACATTTAACTTTTCCCGGGGTTTTTTAGAAAAGCAACACGTTTTTGACAGACCGGTTTTACGCACAGAAAGTGGCACTCGCATATTTATGTTTATTATTTTCTGACATCCCCGCCGCACCTAAGCATTGTGCGTAATCAGTGTTGATCATTAAAAAGCACTTAAAATTTTTTTATTTCTGAAAACCAGTACATTATTTTGTAAAGATTTCCATACATTACTCGCAGTTTATTTGTTTGTTTATTGAAGTTATAAAACCAGAGATCATTCAGATTATGGGCAATTATATACTATAGTTTCGGTTTTGTTTAGTTTCGGTTTTCAGAACTAGGGGTTAATTAAAACCGAAGGAAGGATATTTGCTTATTCAAACCATAGTTACTAGTTTGAACCGTCTGGTTCTATTATAACTGAAGTATAGATGCTTATATTTGAATTTTTTTATAGTTAAATATATGATTTAACAGAACGAGTTCAGAACTAAAACCCTTTGAATTTTATTAGTTTACTATTGTCATTTTAAAATCGTTATAATTAAAAAAGCTTTATATGACACATTTTTTAAAAAAATATAAGCCATGCAACCGTAAATTTGTTAAATTTTCCAATGAGAATTAAAAATACAAATCTTTTTCATTAAAATAATTATTCGTAGCAAGAAATTATGATAAATATAGTTTTCTAAATTTTCTCCGTTTTTCTCTTTTTACTTTTTATCCTTTTTGTCTTTATTGGGATATATTTTAATCTAGTGATCATATCGAAATCTGCCAAATCACTTCTTAATGTCAGCAAAAGACTGTCTACCCTGCTAAAGAATTGCCCTCAATCAAATGCTCTTCATTTTGTTTTGGGTCAACAAGGAACAAAGCTAAAATAACTCATAATTTATGTAAATATTTAAACATTACTGCCTTAATGAATGTTTTTTTTAAAGAAAACAATCATATTTTGCGTTACACGTAAAGGGAAACCACGAAAATATCTTTCAAATTGCTTGACACTTAAAGAGTTTCAGCTAAACGCTTAGTAATCGTAATGATTTTTTTTTTTATATAATGAATCATTCTTTTTTATCATCTTCGACAGACAGCCAATTATCTTCGTAAATATAAAGAGATGGTCTTCATATTTTTTTTAATTTTTAACTCAGCCCAGAAATCAAAGTAATTCGCAGTTTAAGTATCGGCGTAAAACAATGTTCATAAAAGTTAATAATAATTTATTTTAACCAAGTAATTTTTAATAAAAATAATTAATTTTAACAGAGATTAAATTGAAATTAAAATTATCAAATTTTGCGTTACACGCAAAGGAAAACCACGAAAATGTTTTTCAGATTGCTTGGCGGTAATAGGATTTTAACTAAGTGTTCCTTATCTCAACGAAATTATTTTTTATAAGCAACAATTTTTTATTTTTAATCAGGCCTAGCCGTTGTGGCTCAAAAGATCAGGAGTCTCCTTGAGGTCAGGCTAACCGTGGGAGAAATTCGTGGTTTCCCTCCCCATGTAACGCAAATGCGGGTTAGTTCCATCAAGAAGTCCTCCCCAGAGGCACATTTCTCTCAATACTTGATCCAGGAGTTCCCTTGTCTTCTGAATTGGATTTAAAATTACAAAACTACCGGAGTTGAACATCAGTAGTCATAAACACAAAACTAGGTCGGCAGTTCGACGACGGTTATAAAATTATGAAATAGATAAGGTATCATCTTTCTGAATATAACGAAAAGCTCTTCTTTTTAACTCAATGCGTAAAACAAAATAAGCCGCAATTTAAGTATCGAAATACAATTATATTTATGAAAGCTATGAAAACAACCTATTTTAAATAAAATAAAATTAAAATTATTAAATTTTGCCTTACATGCTAAGGAAAACTACAAAAATGTTTTTCAGATTGCTTTTATCGGTAATAGGTATTCTAGCTAAATGTTCATTATCTAAAAGAAATTATTTTTAAATAATCAATAATTTTATTATCATACTTGATAGATGGCTTATCATCTTTGTGAATATAAGGAAACGTCCTTCTTATTCAACCCAGAAATGAAAATTACTCATAAGTTACTCGGAGTACAATTATCATCATTAAAGTTATAAGAATAATTTATTTTAATCAAGATAAAATAAAATTAATGAAATTTTGCGTCACATGTAAAGGAAAACCACAAAAAAGTCTTTTAGATTGCTGAACGGTAATAGGATTCTAGCTAAATGTTATGACAATGAAACTATTTTTAATAATGAATAATTTTTTAATCTTCCTTACCAGATAATCTGTCATCTTAGGGAATGTTGTGAAACACTCTTCTTATATTTTTAATTATTAAGACAACCCAGAAATCAAAGTAGCTTGCAATTTAAGTATCAGAGTAATATCATATTTATGAAAGCTATTGTAATAACCTATATATTATTTAAAATTAAATTAAAATTTTGTAAAATGAAGTGTTGCGTTATATACAAAGGAAAACCACGAAAAAGTCTTTTAGATTGCTGAATGGTTATAGCATTACAGCTAAATGTTCATTATCGCAATGAAATTAATTTTTTATATAATAATTTTTTTTTTTATCATCCTTGACAGACAATCTGTCATCTTAGTAAATGTTGTGAAATGGTCTTCTTATGTTTGTACTTTTTTGTACACAACCCAGATAACAAAGTAACTTAATGTTGAAACAAAGGTGTAAAATTATATTTTGAAAGACTTTTTGAATGAAAATAAGTAGAATTTCCATAACGCACAAATAAAAACCAGGAAAACGTTTTATTAACAAACTAATTGAACGTTAACAGACAATAATGAGACTATATTTCAGCAATGAAATTTAATGTTTTCGGTAGCTTAGATTGCTTACTAAAAAGTTCTTTATTTTATTTATTTATTTTATTCATTTATTTTTTGTAAGTACTTAAAATGTTTTTTTTTAATTTCAAGTATTTTAATTTCAGAATGATATAAAGAATTAATTATTTAAAACATATTTTTTTTTTTTTTTTAATTTTAAAATTTACAAATTATAAATCTTAAAAAAATTCGGAAAAAAATGTGTTATAAAATTTGCTAATTTCACATTTTTCTAGCAAAGAGACAGAATGTTATTAATTATTATTAATCATTACAACTTATATAAAAATCAAATAAAAAAAGAACAAATTATGTACAGCTGCTATAAAGAAACAACTACAATAAAGAAACACCACAGCTCACTAGAGGGCGTGGATATAGAGTAGAATTATATAGAGAATTATTATATGGATCATAGATATAAAGGCAGATAGATATAAATATAAATCCCCTATATTACTCCCTGATATGGATATAGAGTAGACCAGTGATGCCAAAGCTCACCGTGACGTCCGTTTGTTCGAGTGATTGATCTTGTATTATGACAGGCACTAAGGAGATACATCCATTTTATGCGCACAGAAAGTGCAATACCAGTGACAAATAAACGGCAATCTTAAACAATTTACTGCTGGAGAAAATTTTCTAGTTTCGCGGTTTGATTGCATTCTACCGAACAAAATAAATCGTATGTACTTTCTATTAGGATATAAACTTCTTATCGATATCTATGCTTCTGTTTTGATTTCCATGTTCTATATTGCTCATTTTCGCTTGTAATGTCGCATAATTACGCACATATTTGTCTATACATTCTAAAATGCCTTTGTTGTAAAATTTTCAAAGCGAATTATATTTCCGTTCAAATTTTAAATTAGCACTTGGGATTTCAAAAAGGCAACCGTTGTCATGGAAACTGTGTTTTCCTCCCACCCCCTTAGAATCCACACGAACTCTTTAATCTATCCAAGTGATGATCATTTAATATTTTAACAGTTGACAGTACCTTCTGCAAATATTTGCGGGGTCACCCTGCATGAAATTCAATAAAAAATTTATCACGAGGAGAAATTCTACTTGGGTGCTTTGACTCATTTTAAAAACAACAAAAATATACTATTTTAAAATATCATAACTTTCCTTTTCAGGATCTTTATGGGTGAAAGGAGTCTTAAGATAAAAATAGTTGGTCTCTAAAAAATGTTTTAAATGGTGAAATGTTGAACCATTTTTCTACATAAGAACGACTATATCTCAATTTATTTTTAATATTGTAATCTAAAAATAGTAATTAAAATATGACTTGATTTGATTGATCTTTCTATGTTTCAAAAGTGTAAGGGTTCAAATTTTGTTTCTTCTGTAAAATTATTTCAATTCCTATACATTTTATTACCAAAAATTACATTATTTTTAATCTTCTTTTTTTAGCACAAAGGCACCAATAACTTCAATGCTTTTTATCAAGAAAGAAGCTTAGGAAAAAATATTGTTATAACCAGTGCAAAGCTTATTAATAAAAATATTTATTCTGCCGAAATTACCGGAATTCTAGAAGGTCATAAATAGTTTCTTCAAACTTCAAAAGTACTAGTTTCAAGAACAGCTTATAAACAAGGAATGTGTATAGTTTCAAGTTTTTAGAATGAAGAACCTGTGTTTGGAAAAACAATTAATATTTTGTGAAAAGGCTCCAAAGTTTTATTTGTGTCAAGGTTGGCAAGTTTCTGCTCATGTGGTTAAAAACACTGGTAGAAAACGGTTAAAACTAGCATGTCAGAAACCCTTTTCTGCCACATTTGTGGAAGAAATTCTGAAAATGACATAAAAGTAAGTACCGAGATTGACAATGGATAATAAAAACAATTAAACGGTGAAAAAATTACAATTTATTTACAAAATTACCACCATTCAAAATCAAATATTACATTGTTTGCACTCTGCAGTAATCCATAACAAAAGATATGTTTTGATGCTATTTCTAAACCTAAACAATTTTTCAATTTGCTATGCACGAACAAAAAATTTGAGAAGATTCTCTCAAGTCCAGCAGAACTAGCAGGCATTGCCATCAAGGAACAAGCAAGATTTATAAAACTTTCGTTTATTGCATATTTTTTAAAACTGGACCACCATGTAACAACTGGAGTAGTTGTCAAAAATTGACTGGAAAAATAAGTTTCAGGAAATGGAACCGATTTGTTTTGTAAAGTTATGACATAAGGTGCAAAATCTGAGTTATTATTGGCGAGTAAAATTCTGGCACTTTCTTCTTGAGCACATGATAATTTCAATCGCAAATACTTTGGATGCAGCATGTAAGTTAATAAATGATAATCAGTAACTGCCTGTTTAAATCTGTATGTCACTTCTTTTCACTTTCTTATACTGCACTCTTTATATTTAATATAAACAAAATAATAAATATTTACAGAGAATGAATTAAAAACTTTGTTACAGTTACATGGAGTTACATTTTTCAGTTTACTTAAACAAAATGTCATTAAGCAATTACTAGAACTAATATAGACTTTTTTTTCAGTTTTTGCCGGTTTTTACCGATTATAACCAGTTTCTGCCACTGGCATGGCAAAAACCAGTTTCTGCCGGCAAAACCTTGATTTGTGTGTAATCTTATTAAATCTTGTTGTGTTTTTTACAATTAACTGAAAATGTGATGTACTTAAAGTAAAAGCACCAGAAAAATCTATAATAATGAATATGTAATAAAATTATTACTTTTTCTCAAATGCTCACCACCATTTACTAATTGTTAAAAAAATGACAGTAATTTTTTTCCAAACTTTTCCAACCTTCTTCACTTTTAGTTAGTTCCCTTCGAAAATACTAAATCATGGTGCAACCTTCCTCCGCTTTTATTTCTTTTCAAAACAGTGATTTTTAGTGCAACTTTTCGCTGCTTTTAGGCTCTTTCAAAATCCCATTTTTGGAGCTAGTGAAAGCATCAGTATATAGTAAAACTGAACACCAATTTCTGTAGCCAGCAATGAATACCAATGTTTGGCGAAACATAGCTCGAAATTTTTTGCAGTGTATTTACTGTGGAACACTTTTTGAAAACCATTGGTCTAAAAAAGGTTTTTTTTTAATGAAAAAAAATGTGTAAATGATCTGTTTTATTCTGAATAATTTGACATCAAATAGTGAAGAAACTTCCAAAGGTAAAGCAAAAACACTGGAAACAGAAAACAAACCTATTTTTTAATTTGGAATCGTCAACAAACTCACGTTTTTTTTCTAATTATTTACTTAATGTTTTGTAGTTATATTTGTTTTTCTGGATTAAATTTTTTTTTTTTTTTTACCTGACACGCAAGATTACTTGATTTCTAATAAATCGATTACATTAAAACTTGTTTAAACATAGTATGTTGCTTAAGTTCTCCGTAGCTGTCGAATATTGATAAATATTTTTTTTATTTATTTATATTTAAAAAAAAAATTATAAAAAACTTAGATAATGAATTCTTTTCTTTTTAAAAAATTTTTTTACACCTTATTTTAGTTATTTCAAGTAAGTATTATAATTTCTAAGAGTTTAATTGTGCACTAGACGCCATAATATCTATTTTCTTCATCACATTTTAGTTCTTACGAGAATTAAATTATAAATTTTTGCATTATTTCACACAAAAATGTTAGTAATTATATTTTTCTTATAGACTACCTTAAAAAATTTTGACTCCAGAGTAAAATTTTAAATACAAAGTTAAAATTAAGTTCCACATTGATGGCCGAATTGGGAAATGATATAGTAACTCTCTCTTTGTCCACGAAAGTTACTCTAACTTGTTAGTGCCGGTCTAGATGTAAACTTAAACGTAAATTCATAAAAGTGTTATTTTTTTTTTTTTTTTTCAAATTTTTGAATACTTAAAAACCAATTTACATTCGAGTTCAATTGAAATTTTTTTAAGAAAAAAAAAGTTGTACAGTGCGCAAAATAAATGTATAAATAAGTAAAATAAAGTAAAAATAATTTATTTTGAAAAGGTCGTAATTTGAAAATTCGATTTTCCAGGAACTATTTGATCGATTTCATTGAAATTTGGCATTTTGCATCTTTAAAACTGCTTTTTTAAAATTATAAAAAAATTATATACCTTACAATTCAAAAGTTCTTCAAATCTTCTTAAATAAAAAACAGTTAATATTTTCTAAAAGTTATTATATTTATTATTAATAATTATTATTTACTAAAGATTTATCTTTGGATAAACGGATTTGATCACAATACATTTTATTTTCTTGAGAATTTTATTGAGATATGGGGAAATGCGTAAAAATTAAAATTAACTCTGAGGGGTCCAATCTTTAGGCCTTCCTGACCAAACAATTGGAACCCAGAATCCGGCTATCCCGTATGCTTAAAGGGTCAGAAAGCCAAATCCGTCGGAGAAAAGAAATGTATATGTTTATTTAGAGAAAGTACGTTTTTGTGTCTTATTTGGCAACTTAAAATATCGTCTGCACTAATTACCTTTAAAATTTAGTCTTAGAATTTGAAGATCTGATTATAACATCAGATTGTGCTTTCCGTTCGATGCAATGGATATGTGATTATAAAAATTAAACTATTACTCTTGGAATAAAGATTTATAATAGCCATTTCCTGTCTCTGACATCTCGCTTTATCAACGCGATACATTTCTCCGACACGGCCAATTTAATTTTTATTTCCTGCCGAACGTTCTTTTTTAATTGTTCAAGTGTTTCCTAGAATTGTTCCTTTTTATATTTGATGTGCATTAAAATTTCGCTATCATCATAATATAATATGCCATAAAAATAACTTAATTGCTCAAAAGTTTTGCTCTTTGACCTGCAATTATTAAATACTGTAAGGAAGTGAAGCACATGCGAACTTTTTTCTATTTAATTGTTGATTCGTATACTACAAAAATTTGAAATGAAATTCCATTGGAAAAATATGGAAGATTTTTGTTAAATAAAAATTTGTAAGCACCGAGAGAGCCTGGTTTGTAGGGCACTGGACCCATTTCCAAGATGTTGTAGGTTCGATTCCCGTCGGCCGAAGACTCTCCGTGTAGCAAATGGTTGCTGATGCATGTTAAATCTGTCGAGTTACTAAGTCCTCCATATTCCCATAAAAACTCATACCTCTGGAGGTACTGATCCACGAGTTTCCTCGTCTTCTCGATTGGTTCAAAATGACAAGGTTACGGAGTTGAACATTAATAGTTGTAAACCCAAAATCGGGACGGCTGTTCAACGTCGGTTATATATATTTAAAAAAAAAATTAATATTGAATATAATTATTTTTGAGTGCTGCGTTTGAAAATACTTTTTCGACGTTCCGGCTACTGATTGTCCTAAATATATCTTGATAGTTTTTTACCATGGTCATTTAAAATTTCTATTTAAATCACATTTTCCTAAATTCTCTTTATGCTCCTAATTGACGTCTGGGGGTTCGTGAACCAAAGGTTAGAAAATGGTTTATAGCATGATAAGCGCAAAAACGAAAAGTCATAATATAACCCATATAGAAACTGTTGTAGATATGAGAAAAAACCCTATTTTTCTTTTCTTTAAAATGAGTTCCACATATTACATGATTAGAGAGATTTTGCATAGCTTGTGTTACTATTATCTCAAACCCTTTCTACTCCGTAGCAACGATTTACAGAGAAATTTGTGCTTTGAAGCTGAAATAGCATTAGTGGTTGGGTAAGTTGTTTGCAAAATCATTCTATTTAAAAAGAATGTAAAAGTATTGTGAACTAAGATAAAAATACTGGGTTTGAAGAAAATAGAAAGATTGATGCAGTAAGGAACTTCGAAATATGGGATTCGGAGCCATCATATTTTTTGAGTCAAAGAACTGCGTGCTGCAGGTCATCCAGAGGGCTCATATATATTTTCACAGGTCTGGAAGTTATTTAGGGTTTAAAATGGTCAAAGGTCTAGCTGGAAAATACGAGTGAAACAAGTACTGATAATTCATCCTAAAAAATCGATAGAAAAATATTAGATATCTAAAGGGAAGAGAAAAAATCTTGCAGAAAAAAATCCGTGGACAAAAGAGTTTAAAATCAGCGAATGACACCCAGAAGAAGAGTTTATTTCAAAAGCTTTGCGTTATGAGAAGACGACTAGGGCACTTAGCAAGAAATTTCCATTTTAAACTGAAATTGGTGACGATTGATTAATATTCTAAGCCTAAGCTATAACACTATTTTTTAAAATTCAATTTAATTGAGAATGAAAAAAAGTTTGAAATATGAGGTATAAATTTTTTATACTATATTAATCTACATATTTTTCTATTGAAGAATCTAAATTTATAACTGTTTTTATTTAGTAGAAGCCGAAGAAACTTATATTTATTAATTTTTTTAAAAAAATTGGCTTCTAGAACATTAAAATGGGGAGGGGGCAGTATTAATATTTAAATGGGAGAAAAAAATATTTAAATGGGGAGATTAATAATTAATGTGAACTTGTGAAGAAATTGCCTTACGCACGCATAGCGTAAAATTTCATTCATATTTTTTTCACAAATAACTGATTACAAATCCTTTTTTTTTATCATGATTTTTTTAATCAGCTAATAATTACTCCAACAAATGTCTCTCGCATAAAATCAATTAAAAATTTTTAAAGAACAAATTTTTCAAGTCAATTCCCTCAAAACCCTCTGAATCTACACGAAAAATATTTCTTTTCTGTGCCATTTTCAATATCTGAAAAGAAGCTTTTAATACAATCGCTGCATTTCAAGCACGGAATTGGGTTCCCGAACCTATCAACTCATTCAGCTTGTAAGCACTACAATCAGAAGCAGTTTAGAGTATTGCCGTCCAATCTTCTTCTCTGAGCCAAAATCACATCTCCGAGTAGTTGAAATAATCTATAACTCTTATCTCCTAGCATCAACGGGCCTCTTACATTGGACACTAATCCCTATTCTCGACAAAGAAGCTGTCTCCACAAAGAAGATTAACGCACTTCGCTGCATCTGTAGTACGCGATGGAGGTCCCAAATCTATCGCTTCATTCAGATTCAGTTTGTAAACTCTACAATAAAAGTATGTTAGAGTATGACAGCCCAAGCCTTTTATCTGCGATAAAATCACATCTCCGAGTTGTGGGAACTATCTGTAACTCTAGCCTCAGAGCAGAACTCCCACTCTGGATGCCAATTCCTATTCCCTATAAAAAAAATAAAAATAAAAAATAATAAGAAAAATAAATAAATTAATAAAGCTGGCACTACCTCAATATCGCACAGACTTTTCTTAGCAGCAAACTTCGCCACTGTTCCCTTGGATCTCACTCCCCAATGAATCACCTTTGGCATAAATTCCATTTTCATAGATTTAAAAAAAAAAAACCACTTTTTTCTCAAGTTTCAGGACATCTTCAACCAAAAAGAAATAAGTAAATATAACATCATCCCCTTTCACTTTCCGGTTTTTCTTAAAAATCTCTCGAACCTCAGTCTTCATGTATATCTTCATCTTCCATATCAAACTACGAAAAATTCCAACGAAATCCTCTTTTTCTATCAGGAAACCCTTAACACCCTTTGGAAAGATTTTACCATTCTGGATGCTTCAAATCCAGTACGAACATAGGTATTGCGGCGCTAAATTCAAAGAACATTATGTGTTATATCTCTCAAATCCATCCTGTTAAATCAGTTTTCACCGGTGAATTATTGACCAAACTAAATAGGTCTGCAATCACAAAATTGACCACCGAGTTTCTCAATTATGTTATTTTATCGGACAGTAGATCCGAAATCACTGCTCTCGTCTAGGCTAATCAAAAAATTCCCTCATAGCATCCTCCTCTTACAAAATAAGATCGTTTCAGCTAGTGTAATTTTGAAATCTCTAACGTTCTCGACGGTCCAAACAATCCACCAATGCTCCTTGAGCCATTCTTCCATTTATCTCCCCCGAAGATTTGTCATATTCAGCATGTTTAGACTCAAACCGGTATCTCAATAACCTCTGGATCAAATCGAAATATCACAAACGCTTCTCGTTTGGCCACCCAGTTAACAAAACTTCTCTCAATCAACTCTCAAACTAAAAGTACGACATTTTAATTTCGCATTCTCAAATTTTTTAAAAAATTTTTGATATTTTATTTACAATTATAATAATTCAAATTATAAAATTTTAGTTTGAAAAACATGCTTCCGTTGTTTTAAGTTAACATGCA
The DNA here is from genome assembly GCA_949128135.1 of Parasteatoda lunata. NCBI lineage: Eukaryota > Metazoa > Arthropoda > Arachnida > Araneae > Theridiidae > Parasteatoda > Parasteatoda lunata. Next base: position 88,590,388 of record OX421979.1, on the reverse strand, counting down.
AAGCTTAGATTCTTTTTAAATTGATATATCATGTGTAAGATATTATTTATACTTTTAAAAATGCGGTAAATCAATTGTATTAAGTATTGATGCTTATTACGGGTCTTACTGGATAAATACCTCAATAAATACTTCAAAAGACTAGTCTAGTCTAGTCTTATTAAGTTTATAGACTAGTCTTATTAAGTTTCTGTAAAGATTTCTCAGAAAAATGAAAGAAAGTCTAATTATCAAATTTACAAGTACAATAATGAAAGATGTAAGTTCAATTATGGAAAAATAAAAAGTGTTTAAATTTCCTAATAAGATTGGAAATAAATATTTGAATTTCTGAAAAGGTTGTTAATGGTAGTACTTTTCTTAGTATGTTTTATTTTGTGGCTGTGGTACCTGACACACATTTAAACGCTTTTAGCTACGAGTATTGAAAAGAAATGACAGAAGTAGAATGTCATTTTTTTGAAAAAGAAAATGAATTTAATCTAGTTAATTTAAATCATAAAAAACAATTTCCAATTTTTAATATTTTAAAACCTACCGACATTATTAAAATTAAGACTTTTTTGCAGATTGGTAATTTTTAGTTTTAGGTTTCAATACTCCAAAGTTTCCACAAGGGAGATTGAATCAAAATTTAAAATAATTTCATTGGTTTATAAAAAATAAAAAAAAGAAATTTTAGTTTTAAATAAAAAAGAATTTTAAATATCAGCTGACTAATTATTTAAATTTTCAGTTTTATACCTTTACAAATTCAAGCACCTTAGACATCTATCTTTATAAAATGTTAGTTTCCACAAATAAAGCTTTCTACCTGTGGAATCCGGACAAGTATTATTTCAAGATAATTTTATTGAATCTATTAAAATTACAGAAAAACTCTGTATTTGAAATTTTTTATAGCTTAAAAAGGAAGCAATTACTGCTGAAAGTGTAATATTAAAAACTTCAGGTTGATTAATGAAGATTTAGGTTGAGCTATAAGTGTAAAATGTCGCATCTTAGGTAGATAAATTAATACCCCCAAAAATACAAAAATATATACTTGAGGTTACGAAATAATAACCTATGGTAGAACATGGAACACCTCACGTTAAAAAAAATAATAACCTTTCCAAGTATCAAAAAATACTCTTGTGGTAAATTTATAATAACTGGAAGTGTAAATGATTTGACACCTTAGGTAGATAAATAAATACCTCAACAACTATATAAATCTACACTTGAGGTTAAAAAATAATAACCTTAAGTAAAATATCAAACATCTCACGTTCATAAAAAACAACCTATCAAACGGTCGAAAAATACACTTGAGGTTCATCTATAATAACTTGTTGTGTAAAATAACGTACCTTAAGTTGATAAAAAAATTAACTCTACAAGCATGAAAATTTATCATTGAGGTTGAAATATATTTACCTGAAGTAGAACATAAAATACCTCACGTTAGTAAAAAATGACATATACTACAGTCGAAAAATACACTTGAAGTAAATCCAGAGAAACCTGAAGTGTTAAATGAAACATCTTAGTTTATTGAATAAATACTTCTAAAAGTGTAAAAATATATACTTCAGGTTTATAAGCAATAACCTAAAGTTGAAAACACCTTTAAGTAGTAAATTTCTACCTCTCTACTAATGTAAGATAAATGACTCTGTATAATTTTTTTTATTGTAAAACTTATATAATATAATAAATTAAGTGCATAACATAACATATAATATTTATTTTATATATTTCACAAATTTGATTTTAGTTACAAAGCCATTAGGGATAAAAGTATCTATTACTGATTGCCAAATTCAAGAGATAAAACCGTGTCCTACCTCTGCATTTGTAGCTGTGTAAGTGAAACTATTTTTTAAGAATAAATAATTAGAAATATTTTTATTGTACTGTCGAAGGTGCTCCACGTAGCATCGCAAACCTGTATACTTTTTCATGTAAAAAATTTTTGACATTCAATGTTAGTAATTTTTTTTTTCATTGTAGTATTTTAATTATTTTTTTTAATATATTGGGTTATTTTTTATAAAATTATGCACAGTTGGTTATTAAGTGAGAAAAATATTGCTTATTCAAATAGTTAATGTCATGTCTAAAGTACAGTTAGCACAAAAAAAGGATTACCCTTACATTTGAACAGTTGGTTGGATTTTCATTCTGGGAAGTGTTATAGCAATATCTCAAAGAAATCTTTTTTAAATTTATATATTACAGTTAACTGTAATCGCAAAGGGGAGGAACAGTTTTAATGAAAAATACACTTTTGCGGTATTTTTATTACTTTTGATTTAGCGTGCAAAATTCTGGTAGTTAATAGGATCCCAGTGCAGACGAATGAACATTTGACATAAAAAATGTATATTTTTGGCATTAGATTATGCGACAAATTTACATAAGGTATCACTTGGGAATCATACTGCCTTTGATTGATTCACAATGGATGAATCATATAATGAGTGAATATTAGATAAATTGTTGTTGAACAGCCGACACAGAACAGCCGACAGGTTTAAGACTACTAATGTTCAACTCCTTAGCCTTGTAATTTTGAACCCAATCCAGAAAACAAGATAAAGTATTTGGAGAAATTTGCTTTCGTGTAGGACTTTTTTTGATGCAACTAACCCGCATTTGCGTTACATGGAGAGAAAGACCAAGAGAACTTCCCACGGTTAGCCTGACGTCAGAGGAACTCTAACCCATGATCTATCCTACCACTGAGGATATTTCACGTCAGCACTCTGGTCGGAGCAAGCCAAATGCCGATTTGTATCGACCAGCCATCGCTGGAAATGGAACCCGGTTCACCTAAATGGAAGGGGAACGTTCATTCCCCTGAGCCATCGCGATCTTTATAAAAGAATTTTATTTTATATTTTTTAAACCTTTGTTGAATAGCCAACTTAATTTTGGACTTACGACTACTAATGTTCAGTCCGTGGCCGTCTAATTTTGAATCCAATCGAGGAAGCAAGGGAAGTCCTGGATCAGTATGACCCAGAGGTATGGTTTGTCATGGGAACATGGAGGACTTTGTGACCCTACAGATTCAATGTCATAATTTACTACACGGGGAGTCATCATTTACACGTTAGTTATCCTTTACTACACGGGAGCCTTCGGCCTGCGGGGATCGAACCAACGGCCACTATGACATGAGCCCTATCGACCAGTTTTTCCTTTGACCAATTGATGGTGCAATTGGAAACTTTGCACCAAGTATTGGTTAAACATTTATCCAGATTATTTACATTGTAGGCCAATTGCTCCATAAATATTAACACCATTAAGTTAAACACCATTTTTAAGGCATACCTTGCGATAACAAACTGAATCCGGAACCACTTTTTCAAAACAGTTCAACAAGAAGGAAAAGAAAGAAATGTAATTAAACATGTTAAAAGAAAGCCGTAATATTTTGATTAATTTTGTTGTTATTTTATAAATTCCGTTATTTTATTAATGAATTTTTTTATTAATTCCGAAAACTTTTATTCAAGACTACGCAATAAAATACAAGGGAAAAAAACAGAAATAATTAATTGAACGAATCACTTGCGAGTATCTAGATAAGTATAAAAAGGAGACTGACAAGTAAAAAAATAAACAAACACAAAAAACGTTAAGAATATTCAAATCTAAAATATAAATATTGAAGATGGCAAGCAAGAGTGTCTGGTTTAAAGCAAGTAAAATCAGTTATACAATCTCAAAAGATTAACTATGAAAAAAGATTAAAATATTAAAAAGGGTTCACGGAGTTCTTATAATAAAATACATTCAACATTATGTAGTAAAAAAGTAAAAGTTTTAGAAATTATTTAAACTATTTGCTTTTTGAATTTCATCAAGGAGTAAATTAAAGCATTTTGGCGAGAAATACAGAAAACTTTTACAAAATCGTTCTCATTATGCTTGGGCTCTGTGGAAGAATTTTTTAGCTTTCTCTGCTACAATTCTCTCTCGTGCTAAAACCTTTATAAAGACATTTTTAATAGTAGCAAATATATGTGTTACTAATTTTTAAAGTAACAGAAGCGCTTTCTGTTTACAAATTAGCCCTTATGTATAGAAAAGAACAGTATATATATTTTTTAGTTAAAAATGTAAGATTTTTTTTTAAAATCAAAATATAAAAAAATAGATACTCTAATGTCATTGGCAATATTCTTCTGTTCTAAAAAATATTTGTATAGTTAACCTTTTTAAATTTTTGCTATTTGGAAATTACTTTTTATAATATCAATTTGAAATTCTAGTTAAAGCCAGTCAGTGCGGAATTTTTTTTATTCTAAAAAAAAAAAAAAAAAAAAAAAAAAAAAAAAAAAAAAATAGAAAAAAATAGTCCTCCGATACCACCTCCGATGTGCGAGAATGGCAGTTTTCTAATATAATTCTGCAAAGAGGGGGGAAAAAGTTCTGAAACATTCTGACACGGGTATGAAATAAATTTGGTTCTTATAATAACTGTCTTTTTTGTTACAATTATTTGAGTTTTTAAAAAAATGTAAACAAAGTTTGTAAAAACTAAATTACGATATGTTTAGTAACTGGTGGTGTTTCAGGTTAATTAATTCATTTTTATTAAGTAGGAATTTAATAGATTTGTCCTGATTATTACCAAGTTTATTGATGTTACTGATGTTAGTCTTATAATCTAAACTTTCAAACTGATAAGCCATAATAAATATAAGAGTGTACGTATGCATGATGTAAAATTAGAAAAAAATTACTATTTACTTTAGATTTTAATGATAGAATCTGCACAAGATAAATCTTAATTAATTTTCTTTTTCTGTAATTCGAAAGGATGAAAAGAGTTTTAAATGTTTTAAGAGTTTTGGAAACAAAAGTGTACTATGCAAGAAATAGTCTGACCGAAAAATTGATTGCTGCAGGATAGCCTGTGACAACTGATGTTATGTACAAAAAGATTGAAAATCCACTAAAACAGTTGAGACGAAAATTTGCTTAAACAAAATTAAAATTAACGCCTAGAAACAAAACTTGTTTAAGAAGTTGGAACTAAGTTATACTGACAAATGGTCGATAGAGCTTTAAATCCAATTTCGACCATTTGTCAGTGCTGCACTTACGGAGTGCAGACGTAACACTTACCAGTCTTCGAATTGGTCACACCCGGTTGACGCACCTTCATTTGCTGCTGTGAGAACCTTCCTTCCTCTATGCAATAACCAATAGCGATTAACGTGTTTCCGAACTTCTATTTTACGGATACAAGATTTGTTGGATGGCATTTATTATCGTAACATTTTTGTGTATTTACGTGCAGTTGGTATTCTTAACTGTATATAAAGCTTTTAATGCATCCACAATTTTATTATTATATTTTTTTTTGCATCTTCAATTTTATTGCTTGCCTATCACACTCCTACCATTTTAAATAATGCGTGTATTTTATATTGTATTCATACATTTTATCTGATTTTAATCATACCTTTTATCTGATTTTATTTATACCTTTTATCTAATTCTATTCACCTACTTATGCCATTTTATCAGTTAAAGTGTTGTGTGCACTTTGCCTTTTAAAATGTTTTACTGTATTGCTCGGCGCAGCATATCCTGCTTTGGATTTTATGCCATTAGACACTACATTCAATCATTCACGAAGAAAGGATAAGTAGAAATATAAAGTCACACTTTAAGTGCTGACAACTTAACGTGCTCTATCCCTTACTTAAAATGCATTACGCATCCAGCATCTACATATATATTAGTTTTATGAGATTAGCATGTTAGTATGTGTGGCGTTATTAATGTTAACTGGCACTCACTCAAATCATAGTATGCATGTGATTCATAACTTAAAAATGACGCTAACGAACTCTTCAATGGAGGAAGATTTTCCAGAAAAGATGCGCATTTTTTCCTTTTCAGTGACATGTATATCAGTGTAAAAAAATATTCCGTTGAAATTACGGGTTTAAACCGGCAGCTGGGTTGGTTGTGGAAAACAGTAAAATTCACGAGATAAATCCGTAACTTCAGCGACTTTTTACCATGTGCGTATATCAATAGTCACAACGGTATTTACCCAAACAAAAACAAGCTTTCGATGTAAAAATTATGAAAGAAATCCGTATCTTCAACAGCTTTTGGCCGTAACAGAACAAATTTTTCCCGTAAAAGTTACAAAGAAAATCTGCAGTCACAACGATGTTTTACCAATCAGGGACAAGTTTCCCCGCAAAAGTAAAGAAGAAAATTCGTAGCCAGAATGGCAGTAGCTAATATGAAAAAAAGTTTTTTTTTTTTTAATGAACACTATGAAATTTTATCTGTATGTTTTGAACTATTTATATGACTGCATTTAATCAGTGGAGCAGATCGCTTGAACCATTCTTTTTAACAATATGAAAACAAGTTTATTATGTATGTCTTATATTTTTAAACTATTTGCAAAAAAATATTCAATCAGTGAAGCTAAAAATTTTCCATAGTATAAATTTAATAAAGTTTTTATTTTCAAACTATATGAAATTATTGTAGTTACAACCTGTTTTTTTAAAAACAGCAAAATACCATGTGTTTGCAAAGAACAAGTTTATGTGATGTTTAAATTGTTTACAAAATTATATGAAATAACGGAAGTTACATGTGTAGTACACATAATGCAAAGTAAACTGAATGATGAAACACAATTGATAAGATTAATTATACGAGTTCTTATGAAAACCAAACATTTTCACAAATGTCAATGAAATCGTTTAAGAGTTATACATACACACTTAAATTTTTACCTAAATGATTTATTTACCACTATTTTGATTCACACTTTAAAAACTAACAATGGCATATATGCATATATTATTACACACAATGCACAGATATCTAAATGATAATGCATAATTTATAAAATAAATCATTTAATAGTTTTTAAGAAAACCATAAATTTTCAAAAATATCAATAAAATTGTTTAAAAGTTTTACACATTTATATTTTTAATACTATTAATATCTTAATAGATTAAGATACACGATAATAGTTATACGATGTACATTGAATACGAAAATGTTTCAATTATAATTGATAACTATAGTTACCCAATATGATAACATTACGGCCTTTTTTTGTAACATAACATATAAAAAAGACAATATAGCGAATACACCAGACGATACTTATTGAATATGAGTTTGAATACCTGCATTACGTAACATATCGCTGCTTCAAAACTAAAACGACACATCTGCAGGCATAATACGTTTGCAGATGTGTCGTTTTAGTTTTGAACCAGCGATATGAGCATGAATATTGTAAGTACGTGAAAATTTTAACACCTTTGAGTGTCTGTCATATTTCGGTAATTAATTTGATTCAAAATTTTGCATTCCCTCCTTCCACCCGTGATCACTTCAAGTCATATTAGACGTTGTGGTCACTCGACAGCATTTCTAACAGATTACACGAAATGTAAACAGGTGCATGAAATACGATAACATCGTAATCATTAATGATAAAGATACACATTGAATACCGAAGTGTTTCGATTATAATTGATAACAATGATGAAACCAAATAGACCAACTTGTATAAATAACGCCCGATTCTGTTTTTAACAGATAATTCGAAATTTGCACAGGTGCATCAAATACGATTAACATCGCGTTCAATAATGATAGCGATATTCAATGAATACCAAAGCGTTTTGATAATTGATAACTATATTTATCCAATGCAATATCACTTCGGCCATTTTTTTGTAGCATAACATATAAAAAAGACAATATCACGAATATATACTTGACGATACTTATTGAATTTGACTATGGATATTATGTAAAATATGAAAATGAATATCATGTAACTTATGAGCATGAATATCGTATGAGTTAGTACATTTCACTCTGTTCACGATTTCACTTGGTTCAAACTTTTAGAAAACACAATACCTGCTCATACCGATAATTCCGAAGGAATTGTCGATACTTTTCTGTTATAGGATTTATGAATCTAAAATCACCAACTCGTATGAATAACGCCCGATTCTATTTTTAAAAGATTACTCAAAATTTACACAGGTGCATGAAATACGATAATATCGCGATCAATAATGATAGCGATATTCACTGAATGCAAAAGCGTTTTGAATTATAATTGATAACAATAGTTATCCAATGCGATATGACTACGGCCATTTTTTTGTAACATATAAAGAAGGCAACATAGCGAATATAATTGACGATACTTATTGAATATGAGTATGAATATTATGTAACATATGAGTATGAATATTATGTAACATACGAAAATGAATATTGTATGAGTTAGTACATTTCTCTCTGTTCACAATTTTACTTGGTTTAGCCTTTCAGACAGCACTATCTGAAAATGTTGCCTGCTCATACCGATAATTCTGAAGGAATTTTCGATACTTTTTTGTTATAGGATTTATGAATCCAAAATTACCAACTCGTAGGAATAACGCCAGATTTTGTTTTTTACTGAATACACGAAATGTAAACAGGTGCATCAAATAAGATAATATCGCGATCATTAATGATATCGATGTACATTGAATGCGAAATAGTTTCGATTATAACTGATATCAATCATGCAACCAAATTCACCAACTCGTAGGAATAACGCCCGATACCGTTTATAACAGAATACTCGAAATGTAAACAGGTGCATCAAATACTATAATATCATGATCGTTAATGATAACGATGTGCATTGAGTTATCCAATACGATAACATTACGGCCTTTTTTTGTAAAATAACATATAAAAAAGACAATATAGCGAATATACTAGACCATACTTATTGAATATGAGTATGAATATTACGTAACATATGAGCATGAATATTGTAAGTACGTGAAAATTTTAACACCTTTGAGTGTCTGTCATATTTCGGTAATAAATTTGATTGAAAATTTTGCATTCCCTCCTTCCACCCGTGAGCACTTCAAGTCATATTAGACGTTGTGGTCACTCGACAGCATTTCTAACAGATTATACGAAATGTAAACAGGTGCATCAAATACGATAATATCGTAATCATTAATGATAAAGATACACATTGAATACCAAAGTGTTTCGATTATAATTGATAACAATCATGAAACAAATAAACCAACTTGTATAAATATCGCCCGATTCTATTTTTAACAGATTATTCGAAATTTGCACAGTTACATCAAATACGATTAATATCGCGTTCAATAATGATAGCGATATTCAATGAATACCAAAGCGTTTTGATAATTGATCACTATAGTTATCCAATGCAATATCACTTCGGCCATTTTTTTGTAGCATAACATATAAAAAAGATAATATCGCGAATATATACTTGACGATACTTATTGAATTTGACTATGGATATTATGTAAAATATGAAAATGAATATCATTTAACATATGAGCATGAATATTGTATGAGTTAGTACATTTCACTCTGTTCACGATTTCACTTGGTTCACATTTTTAGAAAACACAATACCTGCTCATACCGATAATTCCGGAGGAATTGTCGATACTTTTCTGTTATAGGATTTATGAATCTAAAATCACCAACTCGTATGAATAACGCCCGATTCTATTTTTAAAAAAAGAATGAAAATTTACACAGGTGCATGAAATACGATAATATCGCGATCAATAATGATAGCGATATTCACTGAATGCAAAAGCGTTTTGAATTATAATTGATAACAATAGTTATCCAATGGGATATGACTACGACCATTTTTTTGTAACATAACATATAAAGAAGACAATATAGCGAATATACTTATCGATACTTATTAAATATGAGTATGAATATTATGTAAAATATGAGTATGAATATTATGTAACATATGAGTATGAATATTATGTAACATATGAGCATGAATATTATGTAACATATGAGCATGAATATTATGTAACATACGAGCATGGATATTGTATGAGTTAGTACATTTCTCTCTGTTCACAATTTAACTTGGTTTAGCCTTTCAGACAGCACTATCTGAAAGTGTTGCCTGCTCATACCGATAATTCTGAAGGAATTTTCGATACTTTTTTGTTATAGGATTTATGAATCCAAAATTACCAACTTGTAGGAATAACGCCAGATTTTGTTTTTTACTGAATACACGAAATGTAAACAGGTGGGTCAAATATGATAATATCGCGATAATTAATGATATTGATGTACATTGAATGCGAAATAGTTTTGATTATAATTGATATCAATCATGCAACCAAATCCACCAACTCGTAGGAATAACGCCCGATACCGTTTATAACAGAATACTCGAAATGTAAACAGGTGCATCAAATACGATAATACCATGATCGTTAATGATAACGATTTGCATTGAATACGAAAATGTTTAAATTATAATTGATAACAATAGTTATCCAATACGATAACATTACGGCCTTTTTTTGTAACATAACATATAAAAAAGACAATATAGCGAATATATTAGACGATACTTATTGAATATGAGTATGAATATTACGTAACATATGAGCATGAATATTGTCAGTACGTGAAAATTTTCACACCTTTGAGTGTCTGTCATATTTCGGTAATGAATTTGATTGAAAATTTTGCATTCCCTCCTTCCACCCGTGAGCACTTCAAGTCATATTAGACGTTGTGGTCACTCGACAGCATTTCTAACAGATTATACGAAATGTAAACAGGTGCATCAAATACGATAATATCGTAATCATTAATGATAAAGATACACATTGAATACCAAAGTGTTTCGATTATAATTGATAACAATCATGAAACAAATAAACCAACTTGTATAAATATCACCCGATTCTATCTTTAACAGATAATTCGAAATTTGCACTGGTACATCAATAAGATTAATATCGCGTTCAATAATGATAGTGATATTCAATGAATACCAAAGCGTTTTGATAATTGATAACTATAGTTATCCAATGCAATATCACTACGGCATTTTTTTTGTAGCATAACATATAAAAAAGATAATATCGCGAATATATACTAGACGATACTTATTGAATTTGACTATGAATAAATATTATGTAAAATATGAAAATGAATATCATGTAACATATGAGCATGAATATTGTATGAGTTAGTACATTTCACTCTTTTCACAATTTTACTTGGTTTAGCCTTTCAGACAGCACTATCTGAAAGTGTTGCCTGCTCATACCGATAATTCTGAAGGAATTTTCGATACTTTTTTGTTATAGGATTTATGAATCCAAAATTACCAACTCGTAGGAATAACGCCAGATTTTGTTTTTTACTGAATACACGAAATGTAAACAGGTGGGGCAAATATGATAATATCGCGATAATTAATGATATCGATGTACATTGTATGCGAAATAGTTTCGATTATAATTGATATCAATCATGCAACCAAATTCACCAACTCGTAGGAATAACGCCAGATACCGTTTATAACAGAATACTCGAAATGTAAACAGGTGCATCAAATACGATAATACCATGATCGTTAATGATAACGATGTGCATTGAATACGAAAATGTTTCAATTATATTTGATAACAATAGTTATCCAATGCGATATGACTATGACTACGGCCATTTTTTTTGTAACATAACATATAAAGAAGACAATATAGCGAATATACTTGACAATACTTATTGAATATGAGTATGAATATTATGTAACATATGGAGTATGAATATTATGTAACATATGAGCATGAATATTGCATGAGTTAGTACATTTCACTTGGATCAACCTTTTAGACAACACTATGTAAAAGACTTGCCTGCTCATACCGATAATTCCGAAGAAATTGTCGATACTCTTTTGTTATAGGAGTTAAGAATCTAAAATTACCAACTCGGAGGATTAACGCCAGATTCTGCTTTAAACTGATTACTCAAAATTTTCACTGATGCATCAGTAAGGATTATATTGCGATCATTATTGATGCGATGTACATTGAATACGAAAGCGTTTCGATTATAATTGATAATTATAATTATCCAATGCGATAACATTACGGTACTTATTTGTAACATATAACATATAAAAACAATAATATAACGAATATATTTGACGATACTTTTTGAATATGAGTACGAATATTATGTAACATAAGTATGAATATTGAATGAATTGGTATATTTCATTCTGTTCTCAATGTCACCTGGCTCAAACTTTTTTGCAACACTATGTGAAAGACTTGCCTGCTCAAACTGATAATTCCGAAGGAATTTTTGATTTTGTTTTGTTATTGGATATATGAATTCAAAATCACCAACTCGTATGAATAACACACGATTCTATTTTTAAGAGATTACTCGTAATTTCTACAGGAATCTGTTTTTAAGAATCGCCCGATATTTTCACAGGGGCATCAAATACGATAATATCGCAATCATTAAGGACACAATACAATACACATTGAATACGAAAGTGCTTCGATTATAATTGATAACAATCATTAATTCAACTTCACTAACTCGTAGGAAAAACGTCCAATTATGTTTTTAAGAAATTACTCGAAATTTACTCAGTCGAATCAAATGCGATAATATCGGAATCCTTAATGATGCCCAGACACTGTGTATTATTGTTATCCCTAATGGTACCTAGATATATATACCCAGACACTAGGTACCCATTTTAGTCGCCTCTTACGACATGCATGAGCTACAGTGGGACTATTCTTTCTAACCCGGTCACCACACGGGTAATTTAAGAACATTCAATGAGTATTATCATTAATGATCGAGATATTATAGTATTTGATGCAACAGTGTACATTTCGTGTAATCAGTTAAAAACAGAATCGTGCGCTATGCCTACCAGTTTTTGAGTTTGGATTTTCACGATTCCTAGATAAGAAAAATATCGTTAACTCTGTTTTTAACTGATTTCACGAAATGTACGCAGGTGCATCAAATACGATAATATCTCACTTATTAATGATAAAAATACACATTGAATACGAAAGTGTTGAATTTTAGATACTTTTCTGTTATCGGATTTATGAATCCGAAATCTCCAACTCGTATGAATAATGATCGATTTTGTTTTAACATATTACACGAAATGTACACAGGTGCATGAAATACGATATCATTGCGATCATTATTGATGCGATACAAATTGAATACGAAAGAGTTTCGATTATAATTATCCAATGCGATAACATTATTTGTAACATAATATATAAAAAACGATAATATAGCAAATATACCTGATGAGACATTTTTAATATTAATATCGTCACACAAGCATTGCCAAAATATAAATAAGTTCCATAGCGGTATTTTTATGCAGTACCGATTTAAAATTCGGCACCCAATGGTTGTTTCTATGTAATCACCACAAATGGTTCGTTCATTACCATTTTCTTTTCTATAAAGGAATTACTTTTGATATGTTTCACTTAAATTAATAAAACTGTAATGGGTCAAAATGTGCCCACTTTTATCCGAATTATTTCATTGCAGTTACTACGAATCAAGAAGAAAAGTTTGTCAAATAAAGATGACCAGTGTGGATGGACATTTGTTTGTTGCCTTGAGTGTGGGGATTCTTCGATCTGACCAAGAGACGAGTAAAATAATGGATGTCTGAAAGAGTGAGATGGATGAACAAACTTGTATCTCAAAGACTTTCTCTGCTTCATTTACTGAGAAGCGTATCCTGTAAGAACGAAAATCATAATAATAAAGTTTTAGTTAAAAAATGTGTCTAATACACATCTAAACATTTCATAGCGTTTTCAATCGTAGCCTAGATTAAATTTAATGTTTCTTTAACTGGAGATACTTTATTGGTGTAGTTGTAGTTTATTTATGGGCTATTGGCGACGGTTTGGGAAACATCTCTGAGGATGATCAGCAAGATATGCCTTCACAATTTTGATTCTCTGAAGAGGGGATGGCACCTCCGCTTCGGTAACCAGGCGACCTGCACCCGAAGTCGAGAACTTTACGGAAGAACAGTTCAACGAGGACTGATACCGCGCACCCTCGGTCTCTAAGCAGGCTGATCAAGGTGGTCACCTTGCCCGCAGCCAGTGATGCTTGACTTCTGTTTTCTACTGGGAATCGTGTATGTACAACCTGTTCACTGCGGTACACCTTATTATCGGAAAGCATCAACTTTGAATGCATGATGTTCCAACTTCACGAGAAGGTAATTTTCATCATTAGAAAAGGTAAATAAAAGACCTTACCTTTATTTGGATGAGTGTCTTCCTGCCAATATCAGGGCTATGTTCTTATAAAGAGAACTTTTATAAATCCAAAGCACCTAAATATTTCATAAGAAACTCTACTCGATTTTATAAATGAAAAAATTTTTTTTTAATTAATAACATTTAAATGTAAGGCACATAGATGAACAAAATTATAAGAAAACAAACAGAGAAATTCAAAATAACGTCTTTGCTTTCACATCGTTGCAAAGCTAGCTGAAATCGTTTACTAGTAAAACTGTTCTTTACGGTTTTTAAGTTACTATTTATTCTCGGTTTTCCGACACATGATATTAAGGTGCAATTTGAACGGTGAGAGTCTCCGAACCTTCAAATGATTTTTTAATTTAATAGTGGACACCACTTCAGATCGATCCGCTCTACAACCCCCGAGATCGCTTGTCTCTAATGATTTTTTTATCATTAAAAGTCGATTTTTTTTTTCATAAAAAACTACATACATTTTGTTTATAAAATATGCAAGTTTTAAACTTCTAGAGAGGAACATTTTGTTAATATGTTAATTGTTGCAAAATGAAAGATTAACATAGGATTTATATGTTTGAAGGATAGGGTTTATATGTCCTTATATGTTTGAGGATAAATCAACAATACTTGGAAAAAAAATATTTAAACTTAGAAACACAAAACATGTTGATTCAATAAGAAATAATATATGAGAAGGCATTTTACTTGTTAATGATGAAAAACGATAATCTTACATCACTCTAACAGTTCAAATTGGAAGCTGTTTTATTATCCAGGGTTTTTTTTTTTTTTTTCTACAGGCAGCATGATTAGAATTTCGATGTATATGTTAGCATTTTTAAATCTTTTGCATTCTATTTATTATTTACAAAACATTATGATTTTACAAAACAAGAGGAATAAAATTCGGGATATTTAAATAGCTCTCTTTTCCATGCTATTATTTTTAAAAGAATTTTTATTGTGATTAAAATATCAGTATTGTAGAATTATTTCGTAATATTTTTAATCCCTTTTGCTCTCAGCACTTTATAAAACATAAAGTAAATTAAATATGAAATTTCTTTAGTTTTTTTAGTGTGTTTATTAAAATTTATTTCTTGATTATTTACAGCAAAATTAGTAAATTAGTGTGGTTTAATGCAGCCACATGTTAGGAACTAAACAGGACGAAGAACAGCATTCTTTTCGTCACTCATTTTTTAATATTAATTTATTAGCAATTTAATTGTAAATAGGTTGTTCCACAATTGCGCGATCGACAATGTTTTTTTTTTGTTTTTTTTCTTTTTTTCTTTTTTTTTTTTTTCTTGTGGAATTCTTGAGAATGTAGAGAAACTACACATAGGTAGTCTTAAAGTATCATTTTAAAAAAGAAACTTATCAGAGATTGACGCAAACCATTAATTACAGTAAATGTAGCACAAAAATATTTAAAAGCGAACTTTTAAACACATTTTAAAAGTGTTCCATCCCATTTTTCACTTGCAGTAATAAAATTATATATTAATTATATAATTATAACAATAAATTTATTAACTCAAAGGACAATGTTAATTTTTGTAAGAATTGTATAAAATTTCGTAAGCTTAGCTTGCTTATTATGAAAATAAGAACATTTTTATGAAATAAATAAATCAATAAAAACTTATTTGTTATACGACTTTTTTCCTAAAACATCAAAATTATTCAATAAAATACAGAAGAAAATTTTCATTTACAACAAACATGTTAAAATTAGACAACAAAAAAAACAACAACATTAAAATTGAGGAAAACTTAAGTTTTTAAAGTAGTTCTTTCCCACCTGCGCTGACAAAAATATTTTTTCCTAATTTTGCAGTATAATTTTTTTTAAATTTACAAATCGGTTTGTCTTTTACGAGTTGCTAACTACAATTTCCGACAAAATTTTAAAAAAAATTGTTTTTTTCTTTTTTGTTCTTTTCCGCGCATGTGCAATATGAAAATAAATACTTAATATGCTCATATCTCGCTTAATTTTTTGACGATTTTTTTGTTCAATTTTAAAATCATTATCTTGTAGTTAATTTAAAATTGCTTTGAAACTTTTATTCAATTTCATTCAATATTTTTAAGCTATAGCAAAAAGCAGTTACAAAATAATCCTCAAATTGGGACAGTGTATGTTCTAAATTTACATAACTGTAAGAGGACCAATTGTACTCTATCTTGAAATAGTGAAAAATTCTTTTGATTGAGGTATCACCTTTGATAAGAAAAAATTCAATGCTTTTAACTTAACTTTCTGATAGACAATTCTTCGGGTAGGGAAATTTATTTATTATACTGGATACAACCTATATACTATTCAATAAATATATACTCTATACACTAAACCTTCTAGAGGGAAAAAAATTCTAAAATTCGATAATTTTTAATTTTTGGTACATTGAAAATTTGATATTTGTCTTAAATTTCATTCATACACATAGACATTTTAATTTAGGCATTAAAATCCTACTTTTGTTTAATTTTAACTTAAGAATTTATAAAATTAACTTAAAATATTTCTATCTGTAGCAACTTATGATAAAAAATGTTTACAAGAATATAACGGTAATTTCAAAAAAAAGTTATGATATATTTTACAAAAGCAGAAATTAAAACTTTAATTTTTTTAATGATACTGAATCTAATTTTATCTAAAAATCATTAATAACAAAAAAAAAAAAGTTTATCTTGCACAACTCAAGCTATTAGTACAGTAACAGATTTGCAAGGATCTCTAAAGTATTATATTAAGTTTTATTAAATTCTGACGAATAGTTTTTTCCTTATTATTTTAAGTAACGTTGGAGCCGAGCATAAACTACTTCCACCGCCGAGGCTACAGCATTGCAACGTACAAGCCGAGCTTTAACTCCGGCAGCTACCAGTACTGTAACTTACAGGTCGTGCTTCAACCGCAGTCGATGCGAGGCTAAGTAACGTTGTAGCCGAGCATACAAGATATAGGGAGAGTGTAAACTAATAGTAGGAATTGAAAAATGTGTTGTTTCCAGCTGTTTAAGATTCAAATTAGTTGACCAGTTTGTCAAATATTGATATTCTAAGAGATTTAGGATTAGGATTCTTTTTACTACATTTTACATTTGATTTTACTTTTTTCTATACCTCAAACTTTCCGCTTTACTTAAAGGTTTTTTTATATTTTTCATTTTACGACTTTTTATTTTCTACTCCACTACGTATTTTATGATTTACTTTTCTTCATTACTTCTCTAACTTTTTACTTTTACTTGATATTTTACACTTTACATTATTCTATAAAATTCTGTTATAATATATCCTTTACTTATAACTGTCCGCAATATTTATACTTTTGACTATCTGTCGAAATAAATTGGTGTTTTGTATGCATAAAAAATATTACTTAAATGTTTTAATAAATTTCGTGCAATTTGAGTTCAAAATATTTCTTATTCGACTCGATACTTTCTGAAACAACTTAATTACAAATTAATTTTTTTTTACGAATAAAAAAAAGACATGCCACTTCTCAGCCTTTGGTATTTAATAACTGTTTCTTTATAATAAAGTTTTATCGTTTCATTTTACTGTAATACTGTTCTGCAATACAGTAATATTAATACTGTAATGCTGTATTAATATTTCTTTACATCGTTTATGTTAGGTAATAGCAAAATGGCCACAAATGAGAAGGGATATTAATTTTAAATACAAGTTTTTTATTATGTTCCATATTTTAACATGATCTGAGATTTTTTTTTATTTTATAACTGTCGTTAATTTTATGAGTTTACGACTACTAATGTTCAACTCTGTAGATTTGTCATTTTGAACCCAATCCAGAAGACAAGGGAACTCCTGGATCAAGTATTAGAAGAAATTTACCTTCGTGAAGGATTTTTTGATGGAGCTAATCCAAATTTGCATTACATGGAGATGAAGACCGCGAGAACTTCCCACGGTAAGCCTGGCGGCAAGGGGACTAATCCATGATCCGTCGACTTCTGAGGATATTTCACGTCAACACTGTGGTCGGTGCAAGCCGGATGCGGATTCGTATCGACCAGTCATAGCTGGGATTCGAGCCCGGCTCAACTAATTGGGAGGAAAACGCGCTGAGCCATCGCGGCTCTACTCTGAGATATTCAAACTACCAGCTATACATAAAAATCATATTTAATTAATTTAGATGAAGAAAATTCAAAACTAACGGAAAAATTGACGAAAGCCGCAAGCTTTTTGATTTTGTGAAGCGAATACTTAACTCGAATTTATGTTTGCATTTTCGGTTTAGTTCAAGAAATATTTTGTTTTGACAGTGATTCTTTCTGCAGGTTTATTTTCCCGATATATATAGGGGAGGGGATTAAAAAGGAGACACTATACTAAAATTTTTCAAGCATAAGCATTTTCTTCATTTAGCATTTTCTAAATGCGAATTTTTGCAACTACCAAAACTAAGTTGCCGCTGTAATATCCTAGAATCAGCGTTGGTAGAGCAGGAGTTCCTTACAAATAGTTAACCAAACCTTCGGAGCTTTTTTAATGTCTAATTTTCTCCCCTCCCCCCCCCCCAAACAAAATAATTTTTATTCGTTAAAATAATTAAAAACTTCAATTAATTATATTCTAGTCGTTCCCTGCACACTTTGATTCATAAAACAAAAATTTTCAAATGCGATGAAAGAAAGTTCAATGTTCAAAATAAATAAATAAATAAACAAGTTGGATTACTTTTGATCTAAATGATCGGATTTTCACTTACTAAATCTCAATCATTATAGTTCTAAGGCATAATCCGGTAATTATTTAGTGCAGGCGATATTTTAAGTTATGAGTTACACACCAAAGCTATATCTTGGAATAAACATATCCAATAACCAATAGTTTAAACAGAAGAGCGGACTAATTTTTGGATTTGAAAATGTTAGACATTTTGAATATTTCGCTATATGAAGAAAATGTTTTAAGCGAAACGAAAAAATTTTGTTCTCAATTATTAAACTAGTTTAGCCAAAGACATGTAAAAATAATAATAATTATAAATGATTTTTTATTTTATTTTATTTAACAATAGTCGAACAATTTATCAAATTTTAGAACTTAATTTTTAAATTTTCAAAAATTTAAGTATGCTATTCTAAAGGACAAAACACAAAATTTTAAATGACAAAATAAAAAGCTTTTAAAAAAAATTAAAAAAAATTTTAAAAAATAAAAAAAAAATCTTTTTTTTTTTAAATATAACACAAAGCTAAAATTCCAGATATTCCATTGCTTAGTAATAGCAAAGAACAACTTTAAATTGTAAGGTATGCAAATTTTTACATCATTTTAAAAGTAATTTTAAATGGCAAAATACAAGATTCTTTCAAAATGGCAAATGCAAGAATCATTCTTTTTGAGATAAATCTTTCAAAACCTGGGTCTAGGTGTTCAGTAAAAACCGCTCTTAATACATTTTTTTTATCCTTTTCAGAAAAGAAAATAGAAATATATATTAGTATTAAACTAGTAAAAAACAGAAACACCTACAAAATTTGAAAAATTACAGAAGAGGAAGGCGAATGTAACAAACATCAAAAGAGGTTAAATTGTAAATTGAAACTTGAACCTTTTATTTCTCTGTTTCTTTCCGCAATCAAATCAGCCGTATTATAATTATTCAACAATAACGAATCAATAACCAACAGTAACCGATAACTATTCAGATTCCATCACAATTTAATGCAAAGGAAAAAAAAATTCCACTCTATATAAAAACAAACTTTTTATAAAAACGAACTATTTATTGAGACAAAAAAAAATCAATTAAATCACAATAAGAAACCAAAAAAAAAAAAGCATAGTAACGAAAATTGAAACTTACTTGACAATTCCCAACCATCACTTTCTATCTCCAAGTTTTTAAAAATGTAATAATAATTCGTTTTAGCAAATAGATTTTTAAAAAAAATCCTAATAAATACGGATTTTACATTTTCAAACTAAATTTCATTGAAAATTTACTCATACTCTTCTGGGAAAGAGAATACTTCTCATTTATTTTAAAAAAATAAATAAATAAATTTCAATTCATCTTAAACTTTCGAAGGTTAAAATCTTACACTTTACTCCCCCTTATTTCCGATTTGGAATGTTCCAGCTAAAGTCGCCAATTCAAAATCTCCGATTGAATGCTCCACATCAATGTTTGAATTTAATGATACTTATTATTTTTACAACTAGAATTTTCTAAAGTATATTAAAATAGTCACGAAATGCTTTAAGATTTTAAAATATGCTGACCTAAATCAAAATTAGATGTAAAAGCAAAGCATTTTCATTTCCCATTTCAATCACATAGACGAAAATATAATATTGAAAAATAATAATGAATTATCACATAGACGAAAATATAATATTGAATTATCACATAGACGAAAACCGCATACCCATAAAAATAAATGATATTATACGATTTTCGAAATAGCTTTCATTATCTCCAGTTTCTAAACAGTCGTTTCGAAATAAAAAACAATTTATCAATCCAAAACAAAAAACAATCCTAACTTCTATAGCATCATTTTATTACTACCTTTCAGTTAGTTAACTTGTTTCTGTATCTGTGAGGATATAAACTTGTGATCAAAAATTTATCAACTTCCCGATTGACTAGAGCGCTCAAATCTCATCTGGAGCACTGAAGCTTATACTAGTTTTAATAGTTTCCTTTTTGCATTTAAGACCAAAATGTGTTTAGCGTCAATGAAAACTTGGACCAGTTTCCGACTAACTGCAGTGCTCAAATATTATCTTAAACTTTATGGCTAATAACAATAATTAAGTACAAATTATGCAAGTAGAAATTCACTTATTTTTCATTTTAATTTTATTTTGATATTTTGGATTCTAATTTTATATCTATATTTTTTTACATCTAATTTTACATCGATTTTTCATAATTGAAATTTTTATTTTATCACTTTCATAGCTTATGAAAAAAAGATCGAAAAATTATGCTCTGATTTAATAAATTAAAATTCTTAGATTTGATCAACAAAGAATATAAATTAATTTCGAAATCAACTGATGGATATCAAATTTCACTTATGTCTTGAATAAAACTTACTTCATGCCTTTCATTTTAATTATAAAGAAATTTTTTTTAATTTAAAAAATAGATTATTAGAAAACATTTTCTGATCAAAAACATACCCATTTTTTTTATATTTTTCTATAGTATTCATTCTTTATCAAAATTTTCAGGCAATTTAAATAAAAAAAAATTTCAAAGCATTCAGATTTCAAAAATTAAAACTGGTTTTTCCCACAAGATTAAGTAGCTAAAAAGTACAAATGCTAGTAAATTTCAAAGAATTACTAAATTTACTAATTTAAATTACACTCTTTAAGTAAATTGTGGATATGAAAGCAACCTTTACTTCATCTTAAGAATTGCACCAATTATAAATTTTTAAAAGAGTTTCAGAATAATAGTTTAAAAATTAATTCGCAATAATACTTTTAGAGTTAAATATTGAACGTTCCCGTGTGTTGCGCAAGAGGGAAGTTATGTTAAATTTGATAAATTTATAAGCAGTTATTAAATTAAAATTATGACTTAACAAAACGTTTACTTATTTATTAAAATAAAAAATGCCTCCCCCCTACTCTTTGATAAATACAATTTGCTCTGTTTAATTTTAACTTCTACCCATTTCGAACAAAAAAATAACTTATAAAATAATTACCTTTTAATCTTATTAGGTTCCATGCTGTGTGCGTTGCGTCAGGCAGACATTTTTTAAAGGCTTCAACTGCATGTTCTCTCGCCGTTCTTAATGCAATTTCTGACGGTGAAGATTTTTTTTTTGAGTCTATAACTGTTGTTGGGAATTGCTCCAACAATTTTGTCAGAACTCGGCAATACCGATTTAACAATCGGTATTGCCGAGTTAGTAAACAGTTTAATCCATTACTTACAAACGCTACTCAAGAAATTTGGCGATAGAGCAGGTTTGACCAATGTTTGACACAGGAAAGTTTTCGCCAAGAATGCCAAGTGGCGACTATTAACCTAGTAAGCCAGTGTTTCCCAAACTTATGACTTTTGTGTACCCTTTCTAAAATTTTCGTAACGCTGTGTACCTCCAATAAAAAAATTAATGTATTTTTTAAAAATATGTTTATTTAGAATGGAGAATAAAGTTAAAAATCACAACTGGCTGTTGACACCATAGAGTTGATAAGACACCAGTATTTCAACTCTATGGTTGACACCACTAAGTATTAACTGTTAACTCTGCAAGAAATAGCCAATAGAAAAATACGTAATCGTAAATTTTCATGGTTAGTTTTTTTTTTTTTTTAAATAAAATCTTTTGAAATTATCCTTTGTAGCAAGATATTTCGCATAAGAACGCGTACCCCTTCTAAATTGTTTCCGTACCCCTGGGGGTACGCGAACCACACTTTGGGAAACACTGAAGTAAGCATTTAAAGCTGGTATAAAATACAAACTTTTAAATCTAATTTAATATTTTATTTTCAAAACTTGTTTACATATAGCTAATGTTTACCAAACTTCTTTTTGTTTTACCTTAGAATATTATCTATTACTTTTCATATATTAAAAACTTCCAATAAGCACGAAAATTGAATTAAGCAAAAATGAAGACCATAATTTAATTAAAATAAGTCAAAATGGAAAAGTTATATAAGCAGCTAAAACCAAATTGTCTTAAGTTAGCAATTTAAATTAAAATATGAGAATTTAACTAAAAACCAAATAAATTTTAAAGATACGCATGCTAGAACTACTATTTTATTCTACTATTTTTTGTTTTTTAGTTAAATTCTCACATTTTTATTTAAATTGTGTACTTTATTTCAAATAATATTAGTTTTAAATATCTGTAAAATTTATTAGTAGAATTTATTAAAATTTTTTACTTTTCTATCTGTTGTTTAAATTAAATTGAAAAAGCTTGTACTGCACTTTTCGTCAAATGAAAGAATCCGTGGTTGCTTAAGAGATAAAGAATTTTTCTCCGAATGAGGTGGTTCAATTTTGAATCCCCAGAATTGGCTAGTGTATACAAATCCTGGTACTCGCAAAGACAACAGTACTGAGGCACAGGAGATAGAGCATTCGTCTCCCAATGAGGTGACCAGGATTCGAATTCCGCATCCGGCTTGCACCAACCACAGTGCTGACGTAAAATATCCACAGTGGTATTACGGGTTAGATTCCCCTTGCTGTCAAGCTAACCGTAGGAGGTTCTCGTGATCTTCCTCTTCATGTAACGCAAATGCGGATTAGTTCCATCAAAGAGTTCTCCACGAAGGTAAAATTTCTCCAAATATTTGAACCAGGAGTTCCCTTGTCTTCTGAATTGGGCTCAAAATTACAAGGCTACGGAGTTCAACATCAGTAGTCGTAAACCCAACAATTGGGTCGGCTGTTCAACGACGATTATAAAATAAAATACTGTCGGCCTAACCGTGAGAAGTTTTCATGGTTTTCCAATCCATGCAACACAAATATTGGTTTGTTGTATCAAAAGTCCTCCATGAAGGCTAGTTTGATTCGGGAGTTCCCTTGTCTTCTGGTTTGGGTTCAAATGTGCAAGGCTATGGAACTGAGCAGTAATGATGATAAATCCAGAAATGGGTCTGTTGTTTAATGCCAGTTGTATAATAAAATAAATTTATTTGAAAGCACATATTTTTGTAACTGCTTTCCATTCATTAAAAGTTTGGGAGAATAGAGATTTACGTGCTATAAACCATGCAATGAAATGTAGAATTCTCGTTTAAATCGTAGCTTATTTAGTTATAATATGTTAACGTCTTAAGGGTCTTATTAAGTTTAAACTTAGTTGTCCGTAACTTGTTTTTGATGAAGGAACTTATGCAAGTTAATGAAGAAAATCACATTTTTTTCTTTAAAGAAGGAAGCTATTATACATGATCTGTAAAATATTTAGAAATTTATATATTTCCAGAGCCTTAATAAACAGTGTTAAACTGTTTATTGATTAACTTCAATAAACAGTGTAGTAAAAGAGGGATAAAACGGGCAGTGGCGTAGCGAGCTTAACTCGCGCCCGGGACACTATACCTTTTTAGCGCCCCCTCCCTATTCGAAAACCATATAATATTATATGTAAAATATACTCGCAAATTAATAAATAAAGTAAAATAAATAAAGTCACAGGCTCAAGCTAGGCTTTAAATTAGAGACAAAAAATGCAGTTGAGAAAACAAGACTCGATTTTGAAATGTATACGATCCTTTAGAATTAGTTCAAAAGATACCTATTTATTTTAGATATTTATAAAGAAATATTTTGAAAACGCGTAGTTTCAAAACAATGAAAAAGTAAATATTTATTATCTCTAAGGAGATGCATATATTTAATAATAATATGATTATAATACATTAATAAAACTAATTACTATTTATAAATTTTCCTTGCTTTTGATGAAGCAAATTTATCAATAATATCATCAATGTAGGTCATTTCAAATTTTTCTCTATCCACGTTTAAATATGCTAGGTGACTTAGGTGATTTTGTCCCATCGTTGATCGTAGATATGTCAAAATTAATTTTAATTTGCTGAATGAGCGGTCTCAGCTAGCAATTGATACTGAGATAGTCAGGAATATTTAAAGTGCCACTCTCAGGTTTGGAAAAAATTTTCTCCATACGAGATTATAAAAGTAAGAAATTCTAATGAAGTTTTAGGTTCAATTTCTTTTCTACTGCGGAGTAACATTTTTCAGTCACATATTTCGATGAAGAGTTCTATTCCATTGAAATCTGTATTATAAAATTCATTCAAATTTTTAATTTTTTTTTTCAAGGTCGTTATCAACATTATCCTCGTTTAATAAATTTTCAATGTCTAGTACAAAACCAAATTAGAAATTAAGGTCACTTAATCGTGTACATATTTCTTGTTTGAGACGATCAAAAGCGCTTTTCATAACGCGAGAAATTTCACTTTCTGCGGAAAGACCAACATCTCTAGCCAATTCTCCGGGCATTTTGCGGCGTCTTCTTACACGTATTGTTGCACACGTATTCACAAAGAGACTTCGATTTTTTTCTATTGCCTCTTCGCATAGCTTGTGTCGAATTTCGGCTAGTTCAGTCGCTAATGATTCAAGATCATGGAACGCTTCTCTAAAATTCATTCTAGGATTTTGTAATCTGAGCTACACACGATCAATCCTCCTTAAACCCAGTCCTTATCATACCAGAAACGTTATGAGACTAAAAGTTAGAAACTAAAGTTATGAAACTAAAAGTTAGTATATTTTGCAACAGAATTGTAGCTTCACTTCTGGTGTCACTTGTAGTGGTAGTGTCCTCTGCTAATTTTTCTAATAGTTCTGCCATATTCTCTAGCCCATCGACGATAACGATAACCGCTTGTATTCCGAGGCTCCATCGTGTTTCAGATTCACGTTTGACAGTTTTTGTTAAAGCATTTTTTAATAATTCTCGTCGTAACGTTGAACGTGAGAAAAGAGATATATGTTTTCAATTATTCCAAAACATGTAAACATGGATCTTGTTTAGCTGCAGTAACTCCTACTAAATTCAATAAATGGTTATCAATTTACAAATAATGCTTTATGATTTTTTTTCCCATTATTCTTTGTTCAACGCCAGATGTGGGACCTGCCATCACGGCAGCATTATTGTAACATTGTGATCTGCAGTTTGTTAATGAAATTTCATCGGAATTTAATTTCTCTAAAATTATATTTTCGATCGAGGCTGCATCTTTAGCATGTATTTCAATAAAATCCAAAGAAGATTTTTTGATGGAAACTTTTTTTATTAATAATATCAACATCTACATACCTAAGGACTTAGGACATTTGTTCACGATGAGAGATATCAGTAGTTGAATCAAGCAAAAGTCCATAATATTTATTTCTTTTTATATCGTTTATTAGTTGATTTCGAACTGTAGATGCCAGAAGATGAATGAATTCATTTTGAATCTGTGTTGACAAATATGAGACAGTTTTTGGAGTTTCTGTGGCATGTTTAAGATTATTTGCTAGCAGCGAATCAAACTAAGCTACAAGTTCAAGTAAAGATAATAGGTTTCCTACATTTGTACCATCTTGAAGTGCTAGTTTTTTAACATGGCTTCATTATTTGTTTTATTACCTACCAAGAATGCCTTGAACTTGAAAGGTAGTAACACAATGAAATATACACTATAATTTATGTTAACATTAAACTTTTAATATATAACATTCAATATTTAATAACATTTCATTTTTATTCTAAGCAGAGCGCGATGACAAGGACGCAAAACTGAAAAATACACTCACAAAATAACTTAAACATTAATATTTCGGGTATTTCCCTAATTTGTTGCGGACTTCCACAACCTGTCGCAAGTGTCACGGATATGTACAGTCAGGGAAAAAAGTATCCGGAAAGTAACAAATAAAGAATCATTTATTTTTTAACAGATAATTCTCAGGAACACAATAAATACGGCGTTTTTGTCCTTTCCTAGAAACGGCAAAACGCTGTATTTGTTGTGTGTCTGAGAAGTATCTATATTAAAAAATAGACGATCCTTTAGTTGTTATTTTCCGGATATTTTTTTCCGTGACTGTACATATAAGTATATTAGAATGTTATTGTTATCGTTTTAAATTAACAAGCGTAAGCTACATTACGTTTATAGAAATAAAAATATCTAGTGTTCTGAAAGAAAGAATGTTTGTACTTTGTACACTGCAAATATTTATTATAACATATCATTTTATCAGACAAATCAAGAAAGGAGATAATTTATGTAACCACACAGCGTAGATGCCATAAGGCCCTGCCAGTAGAAAAGACGTGCCATTTCTATTATGAATATATTATTACAGTTTGATTTAGACTATTAATGTTCCTTTTTTTCCTTTTTATTTACAAAATAACAATTTATCATATTACAAAAAATAAAAATTATCCAGCAATTTTTTATTTTGCGGACCATTTGGCGCCCCTTTGTGAGTAGCGCCCGGGGCATGATGCCCCCCCCCTTGCCCACCCCTCGATACGCCACTGAAAACGGGGACATTTAAAGCTCTATTGGTTAAGAGCAAACTTGTTATCGCAGCTTGATGTTGTATAATGTGGCAATACATTATTTAGAACTAATATAAAAACAAAATGTGTCAAATGAAGTATGCAAAAAGCCTTCAAAACATACAAAAAAAAAATTCTTTGTTTATAACGAGTTCAGATATCGTTTGAGGAAAATGCATTTTTCTGTTATTAAAAGTAACAAAGAAAGAGGACAAAATGGAAGACATTTTTATCTGATATTAATACCTCTTCCAATCTTTTAAGTTATTATTGTAAATAACCTTTATAAAAAGGAAAAAAATCTTTTTCTATTATCAGCAATACTCACTTCAAATGAATAGTGCACAAAAAAAAAAGAAATGCACTATTTTATCATGTTGTACAATATATAAATTTTCATAGTTAAACGGAAAGTGATTTTTGGTCATCTTTCGATATTGCGTTTCATGAGGGCCGGAATAGCCTGGTTGGTAGGGCGCTGGGCCCATGTCCAAAAGGTCATGGGTTCGATCCTCGCCGGCCGAAGATGTATACGTAGCATTCAATAAAATATTAAACTTTCGAGATGATTTTCTTCACTTCTACGATTAGAAAAAGCTTCTATTTGAAAAAAAAAATGAAAAGCTATGATATTTATTTTCATTTACTCTGTCTTCCAAAAAAATTTAAAATTTTCTCGACGTCTGAAATGTTTAAGAAATTTTTCTGAGAAAAAAAAAGAGTTTGAAGTTTTGAAGGCTACTACTAACCTTCGGTTTAAACAAACAAAGATTTACAATACTACATCACTACACAATACTACATCAAAAGAATTTGTTGCTTTAAAGCAAAAACAATTGAAAAAATTTCTGTTACTTATCGTTTAAATTCAAATTACGAAAGAAAGAAAACAAAATACTGACCTTAACAATGAAATTGAAGAAACTGTCTGAAAATCTCTTAGTAAACGGCAAGACGTCCACAACTAGAACATCAACAACATCAAGTAGGCGGGAAAATAATTTTGAATGAATGAAAATGAGTTGAGTTGTATTAGGGATGATGATTCGCTTTTAACCTCTGTGCCACAGTGAAAATGATTACCGTGAAACAAACTTTCACTTTAAGACCAACAACCAATCAGACGAAATCTCGATACTTGTTGACCTTACGGAAAGCAGTCCTACTGGGCACTTTTTAAGAGCAGTTTGTGCAAATTCACAATTCATCCGATTTGTTTACGCTATTGCATGTACACGCGCGAGCACTTCCTCTTATATGTCCCGATAAGCCGACGACTTGCACGCGAAGGCGAGCACTTTAAGGTAGAACAGTTTAACGAGGACTAATACCGCACAACCTCGGTCGCTACGCAGACTGATCCAAGTGGTCACCCACCCGCACACTGACCGCAGCCAGTGATGCTTGACTTCGGTGTTCTGCTGTGAACCGTGTCTTAGCGATCATTCCACTGCGGGACCCTTCAGTTATGCTCTATTATGTATCCATTATTTAAAATGCGTACTCATTACATCACCCAGCCATACTAAAACACCTAGTTTAGTTTTACGTGACTCTGTCTTTTAACAGCTTGGGCCGCCCAGGACACACTACTCCACCATTATATCAAACGATGTGTAGTGTATTGGTAACGGGCTCGAATCCCATTGAAACCTGGATGTATCTTTGAGATGACGTTCTTTAATTTATGTTATCTGTGTTTCAACTAAAGCTTACAAGCCATATTCTATAATGTGCACACATATCTGCATATTCATATGTAACAATAAATAATTTATTTTAACTGCTGTAGTTCAAATGAAACGTCATTTTAGTCCCAGTCAGATAAAGTAAACAGTGATTGAGTTGGTACTTTTCCCTCTGAACTATCACATCATACCAAAGAGAGGATGCGATAGTTTTTACCTACACCTTGTTGAGTGAATGCGGTGAGGTTAGTTTGACGCTAAGATGGAATTAATGAACCTTCCAGCGATGTCTTTAGAAAATACGTCACCGGAGTACTTCTGTGCTCAAAAGACTAGCGAGTCTTCGTCAAATTTCAAGAACAGATTGTACAAGCTATGGAAGTTGATCCGAAGAATATAAGAGATCTTGAGAGGCTTCCTTAAATCAAATATCTTCAGTGATCACGGGGAAACGAACCAGCTACCAATTTTGTTACATTTCGAATTTCACCCACCCCGGTTGCATATGTATTTTATTGAATTGTAATAGCTACGATTTTTAAAGTACATCGATGCACAAATTTAAGGTCCGAAATCGTAGATTCCATTCTATTGCCCACTCAGTCAGAAAAATAATTAAATATTTTAAGTAGTTCTTACATTAGAAAAACCTTTAACTAGAATACATTTAAAAGCTTCAAAGCTTTGCCGTCCTAAAGCAGAGAGTGCGGAACACTTTATGATTGAATTAGAACTATATATATCAAAAAGTTAGGCTTTAATATATATTTTTTATTTTACGTTAATTCGAATGCTCTATAGCTTGAAGGAAGGAAGTTCGAATCCCACATCAAATATGGATGTATCCTTGTGATGTTTTTCTCTACATTGTGCTTCAACCTGACAAGCTTAGATAAGCCGTTCTTTATAATGAGAAGACAAGCCACTAATACATTGACTTTCAAAATGCCAAATGTTTGTAACTTATTTTTTAAATCAACCATATAAATATGTAAGTTTGTGTACAGTTTATTCTTCTTTAGCTATGCTTTGCTCTGTACGCTTTCATTTAAATATTTATGTATCAAACGTAACAAAATGCATTATAAAAAAGTCTCGCGGTGGACTGATCGTTAAGACACGTTTCCCAGCAGATCACCGAAGTCAAGCATCACTGGCTGCTGCCAGTGTGCGGGTGGGTGACCACTTGCATCAGTGTGCGTAGGGACAGAGGGTGTGCGGTATGGGTCCTCGTTAAAATGTTCTACAGTAAAGTATTCGCCTTCGCGTGCAAGTCGTCGGCTACCGAAGTGGGGGTGCCATTCCCTTTGCAGAGGATCAAAATTGTGATGCCATGATTTCGTATCATCCCCAGGGATGTTTCCCAGACCGTCTGCAATAGCCCATTGTGCAGCTCTAGTGCGATGTAAATGAACTACTACAACAATGTAAAAAAAAGTTATATATATATATATACTTTATGTTACGCACTTTCTTCATGTTACTTAAATGTGTAACTATAACTAAATAAAATTAATTCAGTAGTTAGGTATTAACTAATTAGGATTTCTGTTTTTGTAATTTTTGTTTGCAAAATGAAACGAAATGTTCTTCAAGAAAAGTATCATAATTTAAGAAATGAGGGTTGTTTGATTATTTTTAACGAAACTCGCAGAACATTTGTAATTATCAAAACTTCTGCTGCAGAACAATGACTACAACAATACTGCTTGCTGCAATTCCAGAAAACTAACCTTCTAGAGCTCTCGGCGATTTCGGTGTTGCTTTACTGAAATTACATACATATGAAGACTTGTGAGCCCAATTTAGATTTATAAACTTTTATCAATTATAAGGACAGATAGAACAGTATAGTGAAAGACATCACGATGTTGTAGTTCATTTACGTCGCACTAGAGCTTCACAATGGGCTATTGGCGACTGTCTGGGAAGCATCCCTGAGAATGATCCGAAGACATGCCGTAACATTTCTGATACTCTGCAGAGGGGATGGTACCCCCATTCGGTAGCCCGATGACCTGCACACGAAGTCGAGCACTCTACGGTAGAACAGTTTAACGAGGACCGATATCGCACACCCTCGGTCCCTACGCAGACTGATCCAAGTGGTCAACCACCCGCACACTGACCGCAGCCAGTGATGCTTGAAGACAGGGTTACGGTGAGATACGAACATGAAACCTCCACGATTCTCACAGTCTACGGTGGGTGATACCACTGGGCTAGGGAGACCCCTTTCCAATTTAACTTTTGTATAAAATAATCGTTATCGGCATTTTTATGGAATATATATATGTCCGAAGTCGGGAGATTTTCCTCTGTCCTAAGATTTTGTGACCGTCTTGAGTTATTCCATCGGAATCGTTGTTTTTTTCCTTATAAATGGTTGTAGTTATAAATGATAATTTTGACGGTTTTGTATATATCCAACGTATATGGTGTACGTATATTTTATATTGGTGTTTTTGATAGAACTTTATTCAGTTTCAAAATTGGAAGAAAAAAATTTTCCATTTATCTTAAATTGGATGAGGATCGAATAAAGTTATATTCTTCAAGATTTTGGATGAAAGTGAAAATTTGCCAGTGTGAGCCTTTTTCTCAACTTCAGGTAAGTGATATATTCAATTCATTATTTCAAAAAACTTTTGTGTTAAAGCATTTTTTTTAACGATAATTTAAATAGTTTACTAGATTTTCTTTCATTTATAATCCATACTGAAGCCGTTTTACTAATAGGCAACTTTAAAGTAGATTAAAATTACAGTGGAATTCTAATAGCTCAACATGGCTTTTCTTTGAGTTTTTTTTAACAAAGTTGTTTCTTGAATATAGCACTGGTTTTTCAATATTTTTTTTTAAGAACGAACAGATTTCTTTTTCAATGAGGTTTTCACTAGAAAAATTAAATTTATAGCAAACAAGAAAAAATTAAAAAATGGTGTATTTTTAACTATTTAAATAAAAATTATGTGCTTATAAAAGCTATGTGCTTATAATTGCGCAAGTGTTTATTTTACATTGTTCAGTAATCTTTGTAATCAAAATTTGGGTGGTACACTCAATCTGAAAAATCCGTTAAATGTTTTTCTTTTCGGGTACATTACCATAGATAAAGTTAATTGAAAACTTTTTGTGCATAATAGTTTTGAAAACTAGTTTATGAAAAAATCTCTCATAACGAATAGCTTTGAACATGTTAGTGGTTGAAAAATTCGGTTGGAACGAATTATTTTTATTTTAAACTCCAACTTTAAAATAGAAAATTTAAACTAAATTGATAGTATAGTGATTTTAAGTAAGAAATTTTCAAATTATGACTTTTTAAACTATACATAAATTTTAGTTTTTTTTTTCATGACTAACGAATGTCATTTTCTTACAGCTTCACTACTACTTTGGTTAAGAGTGCAGTCCACAATTCTTTTATCGGAATCATCAGAAGTTTACTTCAAAATTCCGTCAATGGACAGAGCAACAACAGAGTTTATGGAAATCTACTTGCAATCAAGTTTTGCCACACCCAACAATAAGTTAGTCTATATTTTTCTTAGCACTTAAAAATTATTTCGCAGCTGTTTTGATTACTCGAACTAATTGTTTACTGTTTTGATCCACATATATAAAATCAGTGTTTTGTCCCTTTTATCAGGACAGAACTAGTTTAGAACTGGCAGTTGAAGAATTTGTTTAACCAATGCATTCTTATCCTGTAAATTGAGTTTTATTTATTCTAATGTTTAAATCTGTGAAAATAATTAACTTTTTAAAACTAAAATTTAAATTTATACCTTTTTTAAAAAATTGGAAATGCTTTAGTAATGAAATCTTTACTTTGCGAATAGTTTGACTGAAAATCATAATTTGGTTTCTATTTGTTTCTTATATTAGTGGTTCTAGTCTTAATTTTAGTTAATCCTACGATAAATTTTCGAAGGACTAGTAATATGTATTGGGGAATTTAAATTCTAATATATGTTAATTTAAACCATTCAGTATAGATCAATAGTTGAATAAGCAAAGTGATTTATAAATTTAATTAAGTTTAAAAAAATCTAAATCTTCAACTTTAATTTCTTTAAAAATATAAACATTTTCAAAGCATAAAACAGGGAGATATAAAAATCTAAAATGTTATTGCATTTAAAGATGGAAGTTGGGTGAAAATAATTCTAGAAATTTTTGTGAAGTGAATTTTGATTTACTGGTTCTCAAACTTATATCCAAAATTTTATCTCAATATGGCATTGTTACTTTTTATTCCAAATGTGGATATAGATTAATAAATTTCTGCATTAAACGGAAATTTGCTATATTAGAGTAGTAAGTTGAAAAATTGTGATTCAATAGTAAAATATAATGGTTATGAATAATGGGGGGGGGGGAAAGCTAAGGGGGTAAAACGCAAATTTTCCAAGGGCTAGAAACAAATTTTAGTAATCTATATATAGTAAAATTGGCAATAGAATATAAAGTATTAACTTTTATAAAATTACATAATGGCTATTTTCAATATTAAAAATAGCCATCAGTCAGACTAAACTAAATGATCCAAAAAATTAGATGTTTATAATTTAAACAGAGCAGAAACATTCCAACATTTAGATTAGAAATCTGCTGTAATCTGGGAATTTCAAACATTATCTTCATATGCTTTTCTTGTTTCTGCGAACTCTCAAATAGTTGGCAGTAGTAAATTTCTTAGATTCGCAGAAGTAACTTTAGTTTTAGCAGATCCTCTATTTTTAACCCTTCGACACAGAATTTTCATTAACTAAATTTGCAATTTTTCATTTTGTATTTAGGCTAAAAAAGTGACAAATTTTATATTTAGCATTTTAATAATTTATAGTTCTAAAATGCAGAGTTAAACACTGGTGACTTTTCTGTCTTAATGGTAAAATCTTAAAAACGACTCACATCTAAACAATCTTAGTTTATTTAGATCTGAGAAAGTTATCCATCATTAAAAGTTCTTTAATACAATTGATATATTTTTGAATAAGAGCTTTCTTTGTATTTTATAAAGTATATATATGTAATTCCAATAATCTAACATATTTATTTAGTAACTAGTTTACCTTTTTTTATTAAGATATAGCAAAATGTTTTGCTTGTAATTAGCTTCAAAAAATAGATATGGTACGCAGGTACCCTTCTCCGTCGAGGGATTAAATAAATTTGATAATTAAATATTGGCAGAAGCTTAATAAAAACGATGACTTCATGTCAGTCAACCTTTTACTGTGCAGAGAAGTCAGTCTGGCAACACTAATTCGAGAAACTTAACTATACACTAGAAATGTAAACTAAACGCACGGATTTTTTGCAACCACTGTTTAAATAACTAAAAGCTACAGTATCTTCACTTTCAATGTAACTTCTAAGGACGCACTTTCCAGTGTTCTGCACCACTAAAATTTTCAATCTAAATTCGTAGCTTCGGAAAGGGATAATAACGTGTGTTTAAGAATATTCTAGATTCATTCATTCTTAAATCAAAATTCTATTTTTTCTGTCTAAGAAAAGTTTAAATAATTACCTTGATTTACACTTATTTTAAGCACCACAGTGACTTTGAAGTTTTGCTTATTTTTTCAACATCCAGGCATATTAAAAATTTATTTGTTCTCATTTTAAAATTTTCAAAGATTTAATAGAACACGAACAGCTTTGCAAGTGGATGAATTGTTTTAAGTTAGTAAATAAAGAAATTTTTAATATTTTTGTTTAACTTTAAATCTTTTGGTGGCGAAAGAAAATATTGGTAAATAAGGAAAAATTTGAGAAGACTGAAAAAGATGAAATAAAATTTCGTTTTATTTAAATATCTGAACAAAACCCCTTAATGTTTAGTTGGATTTTCTACGTTTCTAAGCATATTTAGTTAACCCCCTAAAGTTAAGTTTTTACGTCCCTTATCATGTTTCAAGTAAAAGTATTTAATAGGGAGAAATCTTTATAAAAATTAAAATTCTTTTAAAGTGGCTTCTGAATTCAAAAGAAATTCAAATCTTATTTTGCTCTGAGTGAATTACTAACATGTAACTCTATAACATGTCTTAACAAAAACCTAACACTAACTTATCTCTGAAGCAAAATAAGATTTGATTTGCGTGAAATATTTAACATAGGATTGGAATCCGGATTTCGTATTATAAAGAAAATGAATTAAATAAAAATTGCTGAAATTTGTAAATTCTGAAGTTTATGAATAAGATTAACTGTTTCTTTCCAAACTATATAGTTACAATATCTAGTTTAAAGTAAATATTTTTAGAAATAACTAAAATATTGATTCTTAAAAAATGCTTGAAGGTCAAAATTAAATGGTGTTGGCTAATATAAAATTTTGAACCAGTTTTAATTTGTCAGAATGTTAAATTATTGTTATTTCAGATTTTTGCTTAAAAATACTGAATAATCTAATGTATTTTACTGGTAGATTAACTTCATACCTTGAAACAACATTTACTTGGCTTTCTTATTTGCCTCAATATGTTCAGATTGCTTTTTTGAGAAATAAAAAGTGGAATTCTAGTCACTGTGGTCGTAGTAGATATGTTATTCTTAAATTGTTTCTTTAAAGCTCAAATTTCTTTAGGTCTTTTATTTCTTTTCAACAAAGACATGTTGTAGATATGATTTCCAAAATGAAACATTTCTACGTCGCTGGTCATTCGAAATTTAGAAAGTTTAGGAATAATGAAACTTTTACAACCATAATATAGAGTTAAATAATGTCGATAAGTCTAGAATTTTTGAATAAACTTTGTAGTACTAAAATATTTAAGAATTTTATGTTTATAACTTAAAAGCATGATCTTAAGCACACAATTTAAAGCAAGTAAAATAAGTTAAAAAAAGGTAAAGTAGTCTTTGATCAGAAATTTACTTCCCCATCACTGAACTTAATTTTAAATGCCTGCTTTTCATAATTTAAATTTTAAAGTCCATAACTTCAGCTTAATTCAAAAAGTGCTTATGACTTTGCTCCTAAAAGCCAGTAATGATATTTACTTCACAAAGATAAGTAAAAATACGAAATTTTTATCTCCAGAAATGTATCTGTAGAATTTGTAGGATTTCTCAAAATCCGGAATAATCCTTCATTAAAGAACGAACGCCAGTTTCACATAACGATATTTATATAAGATTCTCCTTTACATATTTCTGAGAGCTAGGTTTAAATGAGCTTTTTTATTTCTTAATTCAAATTTGAAGTTTCTGCTAAAGCGACGGGTATCTTAAGAAAATTTTGCTAAATATAAATGTTTGGATTCTGATTTAAAATTTTATCAAGTAGAATCAAATTTTATTTGAAATCAAACAAGAGTATGCAGTGATTTTGCATGAAAAGCAGTGTTTTAATTTTCAGAAACTAGTCTGGGAAGTGTGCTGACTATTTTCCGCAGAACAGAAGCTTTACTGTCAAAGCATAAACTGTTATTTTAAATACGAACTTTCAATTAACTTTTACTAAACCAGGACCTTGAAAAAGCAAGAATTACGCAAGAATCTAAATCTCTCATTTAAAATCTAATCTAAAATTTTAATTTCAATGGGCTTTTTGATGTATTAATGTAATATAGTTTGCATTAAATAAGAAAGGAATTTTTTGAAAAGAAACAAAATTATGAAGTTCAGTTCATCAGATCAGTCATTGGTTTTGCATATGTTGTTTCAAATCTCCAACTGAGGCACTTTACATATTGAATGTGTTACAGATTATAGGGTATTAGTAGTTTCTACTGATTTGTTTTTAAAATAAAAGGTATGAATTTGATCAGACAGAAGGATTTAGCGCAAATGTAATTTTTCAAAATTTAACTCTTTTAAACATTCTGTAATTTATAAATTTAATGTTTTTTCCTGCTATAGAGAAAG
Source organism: Parasteatoda lunata (assembly GCA_949128135.1). NCBI lineage: Eukaryota > Metazoa > Arthropoda > Arachnida > Araneae > Theridiidae > Parasteatoda > Parasteatoda lunata. Next base: position 88,553,521 of record OX421979.1, on the reverse strand, counting down.
ATAATAGAACGGAAATGGGGGTTGTCACTCGAGGTAAGGAATTAAATTATATAATACAAAGTAATCTGTGTCCAACTCAAATTATAACTTTCAGTCAATGTTCAATTTGTATTTTCAAATTTTTTTTTATGTGAATTTATGCTTGTTAATGTGCGACCTATAAATGTTGTGTAGTGAAAAATTCAGTTAAAAATGTGTAAACTACTGTCTGGAGGAAGACCATTTGTAATAAAGTTTATTTTTTAATTTCTCTGAGTGTTGTGGAAATTGCTTAATTTTTCAATGGTTTGAAATGCTTGCTTTTCAGTACGAAGTGTCTTTTCTTTCAGTAGCGCGAACTTAATTTTGTTTAAATTATCCATTTCCTCTAACTTTTTCAAATGTTGAATCCTCTCCTAATGTTAAATAAAAGAACTAAAATTTAAAGAGACATTAGAAATCTTTTTTTTCGAAAATAACAAATTTTCTACATTTAAGTTGGCTTCTATTTCTAAATGGACCCGATAAACGTTAGTAAAATTTAATCTTATAAATCTGCTTTATATCCCAGAGATTGTCTCTAAAATAGTAATTTTTTTTTCTTTCGTTATTTAACAAGATGTTTCAGAAAAAGTCATAAACTAATACTTCGATTAATTAAGGAAAGATGTATTATTTTAACTTTTAGTGGAAATGAATAGCCGTTTCGTAACTCTTGAATTACCGTGAGTTTCGGTTTTCCAGTCCTAAAAATGGACAAAAGATTCTCCGTAATTTCTATAAAATACGATAATCTCTGACTCTATCTTTCGCAAATTTGAATAATTTAATTCATTTTGATTTAAGTAAATCTTCATTCTTAGTCTCATAAGTCAATCACGCTTCTATGACAGAAAATTTAATAGCGGTATAATGGTAAAATCTGAACAATTTAATACAACGCTGCTCAGAACGCATTCTTAGAAATATTTTCCAAATTTACCTTTTTAGATTGAACTAAAGGCGAAAATTCCTGTAATAGTTGCGAACTAAATTCCGGGGTTCTTTAGAGCGCAGCATTTGCATTAGATGGAAAGGAAAACTGCGAATACCTCCAGAGGTTAGCCTAACAGTAGTGACATCCTTAAATTTTTATTACTGAAAGCCAGTTAATTAGCTTTTCTTCCGTTGAAAGAAAGCCTAAATTTAGTGAATTTCTTACCGAAATGAGAGTTTCTTATTGATAGGATAATATAAAACAGGAACTTGCAAGTGATGATCAGAAGTTTTGAAGTGACTGGGAGAATGTGATGCATGAAGTGGAAGTGGTAGACGGCCGTTCTGCTTTCGCTTTGTGTTTCACACTCTTTCAGCCGTTTCGAAACTTCACGATTCACTTACTCAAATTTCTGTTTTGGGGCAATTCGGCTTCGTGCTGTAGTTTTCATACTTCTACGAAATATGAAAAGTAACAAAACATATTTCATATCATCACAGCATATACTAACACATCACTATCACAGCATATTTCATATCACAGCATATACTAACACATCACTATCACAGCATATTTCATATCACAGCATATACTAACACATCACTAACACAGCATATTTCATATCACAGCATATTTCATATCATATCACATATCATATTTCGTAGAAGTATGAAAACTAATGTTCAAGGGATAGAGCGCATACTTCTTGGTTAGGTGACTCTAATTCGAATCCCAGAGATGATGATGACCTGGTCGATTTGAATTAGGTTTGCAGCCCTCCCAGACTCCAGTTCCAACGTAAAATATCCTCAGTGATAAAAGAAATCGTGGGTTTGAATCCCCTTACCAGGCTACCTATTGGAGATTTTCGTTGCCTTTTTGTCTATTTGCAAATGCGGGTAAGTTCACTGTAACGTTAAGACTTCAAAAAAGTTTGATTAGTTATCACCCAAGACTATTTCAATGCTTGATAAACGTTTGTTTTTGGGTATGATTTCAAATTACGAGGCTACATTTAATATTGATAATTAAAAACCCGAAAATTTTGTAAATTGAGATTAGTTACTAAAATTAATAAATTAAGCACTGATAGTTTATTTTAAATTTTAGTTGGAAAACAATCGAAATATCACTTTTCAGTGAGTTAAATTAATAAATTTAGTCAATAAAAATAATTTTGTTTTAATGCATGGAAAGCTTGTAATTTATTTTTACTAATATATTTAATTCGAAAAAGTGGGAAAATAAATTAATTTCAATACAATTTATTTTCTATTCCCCGAATTCTAGTTTTTGAACGAACTTTAAATTTTAGTTCTTGTAAACTAGTGAACTGTAGTCAAGTTTCTCTTAAATGATCATTTATATGTATTCGTGCTAAATTTCATCAAAATTGCATGTATAACTAAATTTGTATTTAAAAATGTGAATTTTCGTTTGAACTCTGTTTGGCAATAGAAATTTTTTCATTGGTAGTCCTGTATATTAGAACTTGTACTGTATGTATGCTGGAATTTGTGAGCGGTTTATTTCGATGTTATAATTTGTGACGATTTTTCTTAGTTTTGGTGTATTTAAAATGTGGAAACAATAAATTAGACTTGTAAGTATTGATGTGTATTTAATGGTTTTTTCTCAAAACAAAACTGCCAAATCAAACTCTTTAAATACGAGCTTTCAATTAACTTTTACTAAAACTGAGCTTTAAAAGCTAGAATTGCGGGACAGTTTTATCTCAACTGTGGCATAAAATAAGAGTAAAATGTATTCTAAATCACACATTTTAAAAAAAAAAATTCTTGGATGAGCCTTTCATAAAATGTCATTTACTTTTTTGAAATAAGAAAGGAATTTTTTAAAAGAAACTAAATAAAATGAAGTTAAATTTATCAAACTCAGGTCATTGGTTTTACATGTTTCAATTGTTCAACTGAGGCACTTTACATATTGAATGTGTAACAGATTATAGGGTATTAGTAGTGTTTCTACAGATTTTCTTTAATATACTGCTTTTAAAAGAAAAGGCATGAATATGATCACATGGATTCAGCGTAATTGTAATTTTTCAAATTTACGTTTTTTTAAAAGTCTTATGTTCTATTTATAATGTTCTTTTCTGCTATAGAGAAAGATAATAGCAAAAAATGTGGATGTTCAATAGAGATAAGGAATTAAGTTGTAGAATTCAAAGTAAATAAGTTTCCAACTAAAATTGTAACTTTCAATCAATGTCTAATTTGTTTTTTCATTATCTTGTTTGTTCTTTTTGTTGAGAATTTATGCTTATTAATGTGCGACCTATAAATGTTGTGTTGAACCGAAAATTCAGTATACAGTGTGTAAAGTATCCTGTCTGGAGGAAGATTTAGTTTGTATAAAAGTTTATTTTTTAATGTCTTTAAATGTTGTGGAAATCGCTTATAATAGCAAATGGTATAAAATAATTGCTTTCAGTACGAAGTGTCTTTTTCTTTCAGTAGCATGAACTTAATTTTGTTTCAATTATCCCTTTCATACTCTAGTTTTTTTAAAAATGCTGAATCCTTTCTAAATAAAATAAGGAACTAAAATTTAAAGGGACTATTTTAAAAACTTTTTAGACTCTACAATCTTTATTTTTATAAACTTTATTTATATTCCAGATATTGTCTCTAAAATAGTAGGGTGAATTTTATTTAAATTGTTTAACAAGATGTTTCAGTAAGAGATAAAAACTGTTAATGTGATTAATTAAGGAGAGTTGAATTTTTAACTTTTACTGGAAAGAATAGCCATTTCGTAACTTCTTAATTATAAATTATAAACTATAAATTTCGATTTTCCTATCCTGAAAACTGACAAGACATTCTCTGTAATTTCTATAAAATAGCGATAATCTCTGGGTCTAGCTATTCCTTTCATTAGCGAGTTAGACATATTTAATCCCTGTTCGATGAGTAAATCTTCCATCTCAATTGCATATGTCAATCTCGTTTCTGCTACAGAAAATCTAATAGCGGTACAGAAATCGGGTAGTTGAAATTGAACAATTTAATACAACGCTGCTCAAAGCACAATCTGAGAAATATTTTCCGAACTTATCTTTTTAGTTGGAACTAAAGGCGAAAATTCCCATAATAGTTTTTAGTGCGCAGCACTTGCGTTACATGGAAAGGAAACTGCGAAAAACTCCAATGGTTAGCCAAATAGTTATGAGATCCTTATTTTTATTACTGAAAGCCACTTTTCTTCCGTTGAAAGAAAGCTTAAATTTAGTAAATTTCATAACGAAATTAGAATTGATGATTTAATAAAAGGTAGGACAATATAAAACAGGAACTTGCAAGTGATGATCAGAAGTTTTGAAGTGACTGGGAGAATGGGATGCATGAAGTGGAAGTTATAGACGGCCGTTCTGCTTTCGCTTTGTGTTTCATACTCTTTCAGCCATTTCGAATCTTAACGATTCACTTATTCAAATTTCTGTTTTTGGACATTTCGTCTTCGTGTTGTGTTAGTTTTCATATTTCTTAGAAGTATGAAAACTAATGTTCAAGGGATAGAGCGCTTGCCTCTTGGTTAGGTGACTCTAATTCAAATCCCAGAGATGATGATGACCTGGTCGATTTGAATTAGGCTTGTGGCTCTCCCAGACTCCAGTTCTAACGTAAAATATCATCAGTCGTACTCAGTGGCTATAATTAGTAAAGCGCATGTTCAAGGGATAGAGCGCTTGCCTCTTGGTTAGGTGACTCTAATTCAAATCCCAGAGATGATGATGACCTGGTCGATTTGAATTAGGCTTGTGGCTCTCCCAGACTCCAGTTCTAACGTAAAATATCATCAGTCGTACTCAGTGGCTATAATTAGTCAAGCGCATGTTCAAGGGATAGAGCGCTTGCCTCTTGGTTAGGTGACTCGAATTCAAATCCCAGAGATGATGATGACCTGGTCGATTTGAATTAGGCTTGTGGCTCTCCCAGACTCCTGTTCTAACGTAAAATATCATCAGTCGTACTCAGTGGCTATAATTAGTAAAGCGCATGTTCAAGGGATAGAGCGCTTGCCTCTTGGTTAGGTGACTCGAATTCAAATCCCAGAGATGATGATGACCTGGTCGATTTGAATTAGGCTTGTGGCTCTCCCAGACTCCAGTTCTAACGTAAAATATCCTCAGTCATAAGGGGATTCAAACCCATGATCCATTTTATCAGGCTATCTATTGGAGATTTTCCATTCATTTTGTCAATTTCCAAATGCGGGTAACTTTACTGTAACATTAAGACTTAGCAAAAGTTCGGTTAGTTATCACCCAAGACTATTTCAGTGTTTGATAAACGTTTGTCTTCTGGGTATGATTTCAAATTACGAGGCTACAAAGTTTAACATTGATAATTAAAAACCCGAAAATTTTATAAAATGAAATTAGTAACTTAAATTAAGCACTGATAGTTTATTTTAAATTTTAGTTGGAAAACAATCGAAATATCACTTTTCAGTGAGTTAAATTAATAAATTTAGTCAATAAAAATAATTATGTTTTAATTCATGAAAAGCTTGCAATTTATTTTTACTAATATATGTTTAATTCGATAAAGTGTGAAAACAAATTCATTTAAATAGAATTTTCTTTTTTCTATTCCCCGAATTCTAGTTTTTGAATGAACTTTAAATTTTAGTTCTTGTAAACTAATGAACTGTAGTCAGTTTCTCTGAAATGATCATTTATATGTAGTAATGCTAAATTTCATCAAAATTGCATGTATAACTAAATTAGTATTTACAAATATGAATTTTACTTTGAACTCTGTTTGGCAATAGAAATTTTTTGATTATTTGTAGTCTTGCATATTAGAACTTGTACTGTATGTATGCTGGAATTTGTGAGTAGTTTATTTCTATGTTATAACTTGTGACAATTTTTTCTTAGTTTTGATGTACATTTAAAATGAACTAATAAATTAGTCTTGCATGTATTAATGTGTTTTTAATGGTTTTCTTAAAACATTCAGAAATCTTACTTCTATGATGTCGTTTCAAATAGTATTTACTCTTTTACTTTTAGTCTTTATTTTAAACTTGTTTTATTTTCCTATTTGAAACACTAGTTGCTATGTACACCACGCAAAAATAAAATTGCTGATCTTAATACCAACTGCTCAATTAGTTTAGCTTATTTAAGTAAAGAAATCTGATAAAAACATGTTTAGATTATGAACAACTTTTCATGGTATCTTCTTAGCCCTTGTTTAGCCTCAAACTTCAGGGTTGGAAAGGATATCTGGAAAGTATACATGGTAGGTCATAAATTTAATTGAGGTTAAATTCACTTTTGCTTATTTAACCTATATTTAACTTTTAAGGCTATCAAAATTTTGTGAATTTTTAAAGTATCATTCATTTAAATGATGAATTTTTTAAATGATAATAAAAATTGGTTCAATGTTGAACTAAAATATAGATTCCTTAACCCCACTACTGTATACTAATTTGAACTATCAAAGGATTAAACATGATACCAAGTAAGGTTTCGTAAATTTTGAGTGTATTGAACAGTTCATAATGTGACAAAGCATATAACATCTCGCAAATAACTTAAAATGATTATTCGATGATGAGAGATGCGATGATTCGCTGCGAATCAAGCATCTGCAGTATTTATTTTTTTGACAGGTTTGAATCTGTTTATTGTATATATCTAAAAAAGTTCAGGAAAACATAAGGGAGTTGAGTTTTATCCTCAAATTGAAAGATTTTTTCTTTCAAAATGCATATTGCAATAAGTGATTGAGCTATCGTTTTGAATTACTTTTGATAAAAAATTTCTTCAAAATTAAATTCCTGGAATTTTGTGTCCTTGCGAAATTGCAATTTAGTAATCAAATTAAAGTAAACTGTATTTGGAATACGAATTTATTCAAATTTACTGTTGTATATCCGAATTTATTGTTGTAAACTTTAAAAATGAGCAGTTTATTTTTCTTAATGAATTTTTTAATTTTAATGAACGAATAATTTATATCAATTTAATACCAAATCAAGCTTTCATTACATACTTTAAAGGATCTAGTTAAAAACTAAACACGAATAATTGAGAAATCTACATCAAGCATTTACTCCGTTTGTGAATTACTTTCGCCTGTTATATTTGTTCAGATAATCAATTGTTTACAATTAAGCACAAGAAAGTTTGTCTCGCACTCTGGTGAAACTTCATGTTTGCCTTTAGTTGTGTAATAAATATAATTGTGTAATCATAGGACGATTGAATTATATAAAAACTGATTCTTTGAAGCAAACTATATTTCTCAAAAAATAGTTTGACCAATTTTATATGAAATTGCTTGCATTTTGTCACTCAAATTGTATATTTTTCAACAAAAATAAAATTTTGTGTATACTACATTTTAGAAATTTTTTGTTCGCTATTCGATTAAATGACATAAAAAAAACTTCAGACTTTTTTATGGATTTTTTATTTTTATATGAAACATTAAAAAGAGAGATTTATTTTTATAATTGTGCTTGAATTTTTTTATGTTCACCTTAAAAATTTTCAAACGTAATACGATATATGCAAAAAGTATAATTCAATGTGTTTTAAGAACTTAATAGGTTATCATAATTTGTTAAGCTTTTATTTAATCGATCACTCTATCATATTGAGACCAGAGTTTTGTAGATTGCAATTCACGACAAAATTCAATGAAAAGAATCAGTTCATTCAGAATATCGTGTAGCACATCTAAATTAATCTAATTATTTTACATGTTAAAGCTAGAAATTTCTATTATTCGATCAAATGTTATTCAGTTTGAGCAAGGTACTATACTTGCTATTTTTTTAGTAAAATAATCTCTGAAATTAGCAATTTTTTTTTAAATCTGTCAATTCATTCTACATAATGTCCTTCTATATTCAACACAATTAAACTATATTGTAACTGCTATAAGTTATCACTTGGTCAGAATTTTTTTAAAAAACCTTATCAGAGGAGGATCTAAAATAGTTTTTGAGACCCAATTTAAGAATATTTTTCGTTGAGCTTTGGTTTTGTATACTATATTTTATACACTGTAAAAAAAATTCCAGCATGATGTACCGGAATTTTGGGTGCATCATTCATAAAATACATTTTACCGTTATATATTATACCGCAATTTTTACAGTAATGTTTATTAAACTTGAGTACTGTTTACTGTAATATTTATTCAATTGTTTTATGCTCTGATTATGATACAAAGCAAAGTAATTATAAAAAAAAAATTTTTTTCTTAAAATGTTAATGTCTTTTTTAAACAAAGAAAAACTAAAATGTCTCTAATATAATGAGTAAATTACCTCTCACGTGATGTCTTTTTTGTGGAAAAAACTTCAGAAACAGCCTGACATTTTTAAAAAGACAAATAATGAAATATCCATAAAATAGTGTCTAGTGTTTTTATCAGTTTTTTTTTTCTTTTTTTCTTTTCTTTGAAGTCGTAATGTTTTGGTAAGACACCTTTTAAGTGCCTTCAAACCACTTTTAAGTTAGCTGTTCAAGAATAAATGAGCTAGAAAATATATCAATTTTTTGAGGTAATTCTTTTGTTTTTAATTATACATGATTGAGTAATGTATGTGTAAAGCCCGGGATGGCCTATATGGTAGGATACTGGATTCACGTTCAAGAGGTTGTGGGTTCGATCCCAGCTGGCCAAAGACTCCCAGAGTAGTACTGATACACGTTAAACCTGTCGAATCGCCAATTAATCCAAGTTTCCATAGCAAATCATACCTTTGGGAGAACTGATCCAGGAGTTTGCTTGTCTTCTGGATATGTTCAAAATTACAAAGCTACGGAGTTGAACATTGGTTGTTGTAAACCCAAAATTGGGTCGGCTGTTCAACGACAGTTATAAAATAAAATTAATGTATGTGTGAGAGCTGTGAGGACCAGATGAACCAGGTTCGAGTCCCAGCTATGGCTGGTCGATAATAGAGATTCACAATCAAACTTTGATTTTTATTACATACTGTTTTCGCTACTATAATTTATACATATATCTTTCGAGTTTTTCTTCACTCGAACATTAATTTGCGGCCACCTATAAATATATTCTATTTTTCACATTTTTGATAAAGATTCTAAAAATACTTATTAAGGATTGTCTAAAACAGAACACCCTACACATTTTTTATCTTTTAGCTATGATGAATCACGAAAAAAAGAGCACCGGATTAAAAAATCTGGACAGAAAAGCACCCGATAAAAAGTACATGCAGTTTCAAATCCCCCCCCCCTAAAAAACAGAATTTTTATGCGAAACATTTTATAAGTTTTGACCGTTTAATGAATTAAAGGACCAATTAATGGTCAGGACATGACCTTACGATCTCGTACATGATTTTTTTTAGAGTTTTGATCTTGTAAGTACAGAGGTAAGTGTTGTTATTCAGTGGGCGAAAAGCAACATTTTTTTAAAAAAATTAATAAATATTATTCTTTATACATGAAAAAAAATTTAGTCATTATGAAAAAATTCCGTACAATTAGCATGGGGTAAAAGTAAAAAGTGTAGTTATCCATTAGAAATATTTAAAATTTATAAAAAAACTAAACGCTGTTTCTTAAAAAAAAAAAAAATTCTGTAAAATATCCATAAAACGTTAGAAGTGACATAGGCAATCGGAAATTCTTTTTAAAAATGCCGCGCTATCATAAAAACTCCACAAAAAAAAATTTTATATACAAAAGCAAAACTGAAAAGAAAACAATCCATCTTAATTTTGAAAGTAAATCTTATAGCTGGAAATCTCAGTTTTCCAATTACCGTATTTTTTAGAAAAATTTAAAAAGAATAAAGTCTAATAGAAACTCTTAATTACCAGGTCATAATGAAAATAAACGCAAAAGTTTTTTTTAAAAGAAAAAGCTTGATAAAAACCAAAACAAAAATCATTCTTAGTTCATGAACGAAAAATTTAACGCTATAAATCTCAATTTAATTATTTTCCAATGTCCTATTTTTAGAAAACCGTGCAAATAAAAAAAAGATATCGTTCATTAGAAACGCTTTTTAAAAAATATTTCGTCATAATAAATATGCTGATGAGAAGAAAAGTTAATAAAAAAAAAAAAGAAAAGAAAAGAGAAACAGAAAATGATTATCCTTCGTTCTTATAATGGTAATTTTCAACATTTAATCTATATTTTATGTCAAACCGAACAGAAAGAAAAAGTGATAATGAAGGAATAAAATCTATTAGAAATGCTACTCTATATCAAAACAGCGAAAACGAAGCAAAAACAGCAACACCTAAAAATAATCTTTAATAAAATTAAAATAAGAAACAGCAGTACAAAAATCGCTGTTTAGTATAAAGTAATTTTGTTTATATTCTTTAAGTTTCTTATCGTCTTTCAGAACATAAATTTGCATGTTTTAGAGCTTAATAAATATGTGTAAAAACTACTTCGATTAGGGCCATAATACGATATTCGATAACCTATTCATATTAAAATCCGCCCCTGCCGCTTAATCCGCCCCTGCCAGTTTCTTATGTATAATTTGGTATTTATATCATTATTAGAGCCCGGATTTTGATGACCTAAAAAATCTCAATTAATGCCCTTAAAAAGTGCAAAAAATGCCCTTAAAATGCGAAAATTGCACTAAAAATGCCTTATGACATGACTTAAATAAAGTAAAAATATTGAAGTAAAACAATTTTTTACTCTTTAGAATTATTATGAGTCAGTTCAAATAATATAAAGCAATGCAATACTTGTTCAACGTTCATTAATGTTTAAAAAATATGTTTTATATCCTAAAATAACAAAAAAATAAAAAAAATAAAAAAGGAAAATATATTGACTCCAAAACATTTTCATTTTGAAATAGAAACTTTAATGAATATAACAACTTCCATCTCATAATATTACTAAATATCAGAATTACATTGGATTATTAATTTTTTTTTAATATTTTGAAATGTAAACGAGCGTCTCTTGTCTGAAAGTTAATTTTTATACCCGAAGAAGCTTCTTTCAACGTCTACTGATGTTATTGGTGCGTACTTGAAAAAGACGGTCTCGCTTACTGACAATTCTTCTTCAATTTGAAAAGATGTTGCTTCACCTGTTAATATTCTAGAGATTTTCTTCATTGTTTGGAAGCCAGTGTAATAATGAAAAAAGATAAAAAATAATAAAAATTGGAAAAAATTAACAAAAAATTTAAAAAAATGCTTTAAAATGCAAAATATGCCCCAAAATTTAAAGAAAAATGCCCTATAAATCTAAAAAAATGCTCTAAAGAACAAAAAATGTCCAAAAATGCAAATGTCATCAAAATCCGGGCCTTAGTCATTATCATACTAATTTTGTTCAATAGTTTTCAGCATGTTCTACTTCTAAGCAGACAGATTTCTTAAGAGAATATAGATTTTATGGTATATTTTACCGAGGTTTCCCAGAATTCTGTACAAAATATGTCCTGCAATTATTTCATCTTGATCAATAGAACGGGTATTTCCAAAACTAAAAATATGGTTACTTTACTTCTAAATATGGTTGTAACGAACATAAATGAGTGTCATTTGGACAAGAGATACCCATTAAAATTGGCCAGGTACCCAGCACCTGATCTTTAACCTAAAAACGGTTTCGGGTACTATATACTGAGTAATAAAACTTTTGACAAGTGGTTTTAAAGATAATGTGACAGAATTACCTGGTAATTGCTTGCCTACAGTATAACCATTCGTTATAAAAATGATAAGTGTTAAGATGTGATTCAGTACAGAAAAGTACCAAAACAGAAATATACTAGAAATAGTTTAAATTTTAAGCAAATTTAACTTTTTACTAACAATTACTTAAATACTACTCCAACAAAGCATGAAAAATCTTAGTCGTCATTGCTACAAGACTAGCGGAAGTTAAAATATTTAAATTTGATAAAATAATCATCTAATACTTATGAGTTGAAACTGATAATTCGGTTTTATTTAAATAATTTTTTTTAATAAAAAAGATAAAATTCTGAATTTGGGGTAGTGAATAAAAAGGAGGTTGCATGACGTAGGCAAATAAGTGAGCCAATTTCAATAATAGCAAATAAGGTTTTCCAATTTTCAACAACGCTGATTTCTTTTCATAATGTAAATGTTTTCTCCAGGTTAAATTCTTTGTAATTGTTACTGTTTTTATGAATAATGTATGATTTTTGTCTCTTCTTGAAACAAGATTATAAACAATATTATCTTAAGCTATTCTATTTAGACTTAACATTACATAATCCAACATATGACATTAACATTACATATCGTTAATATTAAATATTATTATAAAATATATAGTACAGAACAACGTGAACTGAATTGAAAATACGGAATTGTTGAATATTTATTTCCTGGGAAATATTCAATCTTAAGATGCAAGTCCCTTGCATCTTAACACTCAAGTCTTTTAACATTTAAGTCTTTATTATCAAAGCTTTTAAACTGAAGTTTAAGAATTATGAAGATGGCTTGAAAAAACTCTTTTTTTTTGAATTTGAACTCAGATTTCAGTGCCATTCAAACAGAATTAAATATTTTTATCATGCCTTTCAAAGTAAATTTTGAAACAGTGACATCAGATTTGCAGCTTGAATTAATTAAGTTGCAATCTAACTATCCTCTGAAGCAGTTGTTTTTAAATATGCCAAAGTTTGAGTTTTACAAATAATTACCAAGTTATTTCCAAAATTTAATATCTCATGCCTAGAAAATAGGTGCTATATTTGCTCCATCTTATATATGTGAACAAGTGTTTTCAACTACGAATCTTAGAAAAAATTATATCAGAAGTAGACTAACAGACAAGCATTTAAACTCGTTCCTTAAAATAAGCACATCTCATTTCGAACCTCAATATAAAAAACTTTTAAAATGAAATTGCAATTTCATTTATCTCACTAAATATTTATATTAAAACTTGTAAATCATTTTTTTTTTCATTTTGGAAGTTTTTATTCGGCCCACCAAACTATTTTTCTCTCTATTTTTTGCCCTCGGCCTAAAAAGTTTGCCTATCCCTGATTTAAAGTAATCTTTTCAGAGTGCACATGCATAGAAAACCAAAGAAATTTTCATAATTTTGTTTTGAATCGTTTTTGACAACTAATGAAAGAAATGAGATTTGAAAATCTTGGGAAATTTTAAAAGTTTTCCTAGCATTCAAATTATACGATTCGGATCACCAATTCGAATCATGTGATTTGCATCATCATTTGAATCAAGTAATTCTGATCTGCGATTCAAATCATGTGATTCAAACACAGATTTGCATCACGTGATTCAGATCACAAGAAGTGATTCAAATCTCATTTTGAATTTGGCAATTTAGATCACTGAATCGAATAACATGACATAATTCCGACTTCCCATTTCGAATTACGTGATTCGAATCAGGAACTTCAAAAAAAATTTTAAAAATCGGAATTTCAAAAAACTAGAAAAAAGTTTACTTATTATTGATCGAAAAAAATACATAATTCTTTCTCATTAATAAATTCTTTCAAGTAACTAAATATACTTATTATATATTTCGTATAATTATATTGTATATGTTGCTAATTGTTATAAAGATTTAACTGTGGTAAATTTTAAGAAATTACAGAATAAATAATTTATTCATTTTTACTTATTTTTTATCTGAACTCAGCGAATTCTTTAATTGGAAAATCTTAAACCCTTAATAAGGAATCCGTAAGGATCTGTCCGGTTTTACAAGAAATTTTTAACTGTATATGACATAGCATCACTGTGAAGCAAAACTAACTGAAATTCTATTAGTTTTGTTTGTTCTATTAGTTATTCTAACTTATTCGTTGTAATTTTACTGATTAGAATGAATAAATGATTTGAATCAGTAAGGGATTCGAATCAGTGGTACGAATCATAAGGTGGAGTGATTCTATAGATTTGAATCACTTAGATGATTCGTTTTGCCCATCTCTATTCAGAATTAGATGCTGCTTTGTAAAAAAAAATAACATTTGCTACTACTGAACGATAATGCAAGTAAATATTAAAAATAAAATGTTTTTATACCAAAAACTCATTTATGGAATGATAATAGAAATTTTAAACTTAACTATACAAAACTATTATTATTTTTTAACCGTGTATAAATAAAAATGTATCAAAACGTTCTATCCGGAATATTTCAACTATTAGAAGCAGTAATAACTTTCTTAAACAACGCAAGTTTTGTTTGGCAAATCCAAAGTTTTTGTGATTGAATAGTTCCCAAGAAAAGAAAAGAAAAACTATAGAGTTGCGTGCCAAAATATTGTAAAAAAACGTAAACGACGTAAAAAAATATTGCGTGCCACTAAGATTTGTTGAATAAATTTCATACAAACATTTTAATAAATACTAAAAAGGTTTTTTAAAAAAATCTCAAATTAAAGATAAAACGTACTCGCCAAGAATAACAATCGTTAACTCTTACGAAGTAATTAAACTGTTAATTAAATTAATAATTAACTATTTTTATAATCAATAATCGCTTAAGGTCGCTTTAAGAAATATTCGAAAATCGAACTGAACTAATACTATTTTATAAATCATGAAAACAATTAAAGGGTTACCAGATTAAGTTTGAAAAACGCCAAATCTCACAAAACAACAACGCCAAATCACAAGTTATGTACGTACATTTATACTAGCGAAGTCTGGAGAAGAAAAAATTTTTTTTACAAAACTTTTGAGATAGCAAATTAAGGACACATTTTTTTTATTTTTTTTAAATGCATTCTTTCAACTGATTTTTTACAGTGTGGTGGTGATAATTTTTTCAGAAGGTGAACCATAAAAATTCCAAACTTTCATCCAGAGTTTTTTATTTCTTTTCTTTTCTTTTTTTAAAAGTGTTTTAGAAACTTACGTTATTAACTGCATTTGGGTGAATCTGTTTACCAAATTACAACCGTTATAAAGTAAGTTATTCCCCAACTTAATTTAATTTTAAATACTATTTTAATGTTAAATAAAAAAAAAATCAATTATTATTAAATGCGAGCTTCTTATACGTAGTAAAAATGTTAAGATATATTTAAAACAATTATCGGAACGAATATTTTGCATTTTCTTAAATAAAAAAAATTGTGCTTTATAACTCAGATAGTTTTATTGAAGTGAAAAAAAGTGATTATCAATCTTAATTTGAAATTATGGTTTTGAAATTATGGTTTGTGTTTCGTGTCAAATATGCAATTTTTAGACTAATAGCATTACGTCTGTGAGCTTTTCATTTAGGACCCAGCTAAAAAAACGTATTTAAGAAAATGGACAAAAAAATAAAAAAAGCTTTTTCAACAACTAAACGAATAATTTCGTACTTATACTTTTTTAAGCACTGAGCATAATGTGGACAAAATCCCAGTCAGGAAAGCTAAGTAAATTACAGTTGTAACTTTTTAAGCGATTTGTTCGAGTTCAGCACACTAAACAATTAAGTGGTTTTTATAAAACTAAATTCGTCTTTAAAGTCAAATCAATATCACCATCATTAATTTATAAGAACCGGTTAAAGATTCTAAAAAACAACTGTTGTCTTTAAAAACCTTTTCAAAAAAGACTAGTCCCGTAGTGGACTGATAGCAAAAACAGGGCTTCCAATAAAACACTGCAGTCAAGCATCACTGGCTGTGATCAGTTAGCGGGTAGGTGACCACTTTGATCCGCCTGCGTAGGGGCTGAGGGTGCGCGTTATCGGTCCTCATTAAACTGTTCTACCGTTAAGTGTTTGACTTCGCAAGCAGGTCGTCGGCCTACCAAAGCAGGGGAGTCATCCCCTCTGCATAGGATCAAAATTGGTATGGCATGTCTTCGGATCATCCTCAGGGATGTTTCCCACACCGCTGCCAATAATCCATTGTGCAGCTCTAGTGCGACGTAAGCGAAGTACCTACCTACCAAAATAGACGATTGCATAAAAATACACTTAGGCTAATGGACATCATAATCATCATAGTTGGCCAGACAGCCCAATGTGAGCCAATGCCTTCCTCTGAAGATTTCTCCATGACGACTTCCGATTTATCTTTGATCTTCAATTCCATTCAATAATTTCGAGAAAATCAGATTCCTCTGAATAAGCCCATCTCAACCGCGGCCTTTCCCGCTTTCTTGTTTCAGTGGGTCTAAAAAGCTGTCTAATGGATATCACATTTCATTAATAATATCCACAGTCTTTTTTGAATTGTTTAAAATTTTTAAAAAGTGTCCGTATGTTAAGAAGTAGCCATTGTAAAAAATAGTCAGTAGCATCATTTCATAATTTTGACCTATACTAACAATTAACTTACAATATTCACAAAATGAACTTTTTTTTTAGTTAAAACATTTTCTTATCAATGACTTTCTTATCAATGACCCAATTCTGAGCTTACGATTATCAACTCCGCAGCTTTATAATTTTGAACCCAACTACGAAGGCACGGTATCAAGTATTGGGCGAAACTAGCCTTTGTGGAGGACTTTTAGATGGAACTAAGACACATTTTCGTTACATGAAGAGGAAAATCACGAAAACATACTACGGTTAAGCCGGACAGGAAGGGGATTTTGACCCAATATTTTCGCAATCAACAGTTTGTATCATAGACTAATTATCTGTATTCATTAAAATATTAGATTATCTATATTTATTAATTCTCTAAACATAACAAAACAACTAGTTCTCTAAACATATATAAATGTAGTTGGATATTTTTTGGTAACTGAAATCCACCACCAAAAATCTGAATTTCCTGAAGTAAATGCCGGGTAAAAATAAATATAGCAGATTATAATTGGAGAACCTAGTATAACCACATGATAAGCGAGTATGAAGATTAGGTTTAAACTGTATAGAAACGCCAAGAAACCATTTTTTTTTCTTTCAAATAAACTTTAAAGAAAACCATCTCATTCTACTTTCAAAAAGATCATGAATATTTTAGGTAGGCTCGTTGTCAATATAAGCAGTACATGATTTTATAACTGCATTACCTTAAATTTAAAAATTTCATTGTTTTGAAAATATTACTTAACATTATTTTTTTAATTTAATTAAAATTGTCACCCGTTCACAATGTGAACTGTCACGCTGTCAGACTTAGTATTTTGAAATATAAAATGTTTATCACTGCAGCTATCTTACTGTAAAATATTATGTGCTTATGCGCATCGTATTTTTTTGTTAAATAACTTACTTATTATATATCAGTTTGAAGATGGCAACGAATAGAGTTTTTGTGGTTGCCATGGTGATAGTTTAGAATGTAAATAGTTTTTTGAGTAAGAGATTTGCGTTATTGTCTTTTTTGGAACGGCGATGCTGTAGTTTTATTGTTTAGATAATAAATCTTCCTTTTATATTAAACGTAATAGTAGAGGTTTCTTAATTATTTGATTCGAAGTCCTTTGAGTTTTATTTGAGGTCAGTTTGTATTTTGTATTTTTTGACATATGGCGTCCGCGACAGGACTTTGAATTTCTGTTGAGATTTTAGAAAACGACTATTACTGAGTCTGAGTGAAAATGGAAGTATTGAAGCAAGTGAGAACACAGCATCGTAGATTATTTACTCAGTCATGCAATGATTTTGTAAGAACTGAAGCCGAAATGAGCGATGAAGAGAAATTGTTAAAATTAAGAATCATATCAGAAAAAGGTAAGCAATTACTTGTATCTGAAGAAAATGTAAGAACTGAGTTGTATGCGGAAGTTCGAGATGAAAAAGAAATTGATAAAGAAATAGATGATTCCGAATCTTATATTGATAAAATTAGAGTTTTTCATATTAAATTGGAAAATTTACTTTCTTCTATTTCTGAAAAACATAATATTTCCGGTACTAACCATTTAGTTGTTGGTCCGACAAATTTGCAGTATCCAAAAATTAAGCTTCCAGTCTTTGATGGAACTTTGAAAAACTGGCTCAGTTTTTGGTGCCAATTTGAGAAAATTGACAAAGATCAGAATATTGGCGACCATGATAAATTTCTTTATTTATCGCAATCCATGTTAAAAGGATCACCTGCTGATGAACTTTTAAAGAGTTTTCCTCCGAGTGGAGAAAGTTATAAAACTGCACTTAATCAACTTAAAACTCGGTATGGAAAGGATGAATTGCTGATTCAAGTGTATGTGAGAGAGTTATTAGTTTTAGTTTTACAGAAACAGAGCAAATCTGAGAAATCTCTGCGGAAACTTTATGATCAACTTGAATCGAAACTTCGATCATTAAATCACAGTCGATTTATAAAGAGTATGAGCAAGTTTTTAATGAATGGATGGAGGAGGGAATAATAGAAGAAGTAAAAGATAATTGTGAGGAAAATGTACACTATCTACCTCATCGTGCAGTTATAAAACCAAATAGCACTACCAAAATTAGACCCGTATTTGATGCTTCAGCTAAGGCCAAAGGTTTTCCAAGTTCAAATGATTGCTTAGAGAAGGGTGAAAATCTTATTGAATTGATACCAAGCATTTTGATGCGGTTTAGGACTGAGAGAATTGGTGTCGTTTCAGACATACGTAAAGCCTTCTTACAAATCGGACTTACTGAAACTGATAGGAATTACTTAAGATTTTTATGGCTTAGTGATGCAGGCTTGAAGATTTACAGGCATTGCAGGGTAGTATTTGGAGTCACCTGTAGCCCGTTTCTGTTGTCCTCAACTATCAAATACCTTCTGATGAATGTTTTGAAAGAAATAAGGGAACAAAAATCTACTTATCCTGAATATGTTGTACAAAAACTAATGAAAAGTTTTTATGTCGACAATTGTGTCACGAGTGTCAAGGATATAGTAGAATTGAATATGTTTGAAAGAGTAGTTACTGAAATAATGGCAAGTAGAAAATTCGATCTCAGAGGGTGGGAGTACACCGACTTAACTGAGGAAAATTCACAGCCACCCACAAATGTACTTGGTATGAGTTGGGATAAGAAATATGATACTCTTCAAGTGAGTACAGGTTGCATTAAGGAGCTTAACAATGAGAAAGTAACGAAGAGAACCATCCTGTCAGCTGCACATAGACTTTTTGACCCCTTGGGTATAATCTGTCCTGTAACACTGATCCCAAAATTGCTTCTTCAGAGAATTTGGAAGTTGAAACTGAATTGGGATGATGATATTGATGAAAACATAAGAAAAGAATTTTTAAAATGGATTGAAGGTGTACTGTACATTGAGAAAATTAATATTCCAAGGTATTTTGCACTAAGTGGAGCGAACAAGTCTTCCATTCCTTTCTTTTGTGATGCAAGTAAATTTGCCTATGCTGTGGTTGTTTACATTAGAGTAGAATCTGAGAATAATGTACGAGTGCAATTACTACAGGCGAGAAGTAGAGTAGCCCCTACAGGAAAAGGAGAAATTACAATAGCAAGACTTGAACTTCTGGCAGCAACCATTGCATCTCATTTCTCAACTTCGATTTTGACAGAAGTAACTCATGATGAAGTGTTTTTTTGGTCAGATTCCACAACTGGTTTGGCCTGGATCAAAAGAAGTGAACCATGGGTCATTTTTCTTTATAATCAAGTGTGTCAAATCAAAGAGCAAACTGATGTTAACACCTGGAGACATGTTCCTGGGACAATGAACCCAGCTGATTCGCCAAGTAGAGGATGTTCAGTGCAACAGCTTCTGCGTTTGCACTGGTGGGAGGATCGCAGTTGGTTACACTTACTTCAAGAATTGTGGACTTCGTCTGAAGATGTCGTGAAAGAGGAGGAAGTAAACTGTGAGAAAAGAAAAGGTGTCACAACCTCGATGATAAATTTTGAAGTGACTAAACTTTTGAGTTCTAATATTTCTGATAATCGAAAAATTGTACATACTATGGCGTGGGTGACGAGATTCCTTTTTAATTGCAAAAATGAAGAAAGAAGAAAAGGAGATTTTTCTGTAAAGGAATTAGAGGAAGCTGAGAAAATCACTGTATACTTGATACAACAGGAGTCATTTACAAGAGTTTCAGATAAAAGCCTTAAAACTCTAGATATATTTATTGATGAGAAAGGAATCTATAGTTTAAAAACAACTGTATATAAGAGAGATGATTTTGAGGAGTTTAGAACACCTGCTGTTTTACCTGGAGAGCATCCTACCGTAAAACGTTTAGTACTGTCTGAACATAAGAAAAGGGGACATGCTGGTGTTTCTTACACATTGAAGTCTCTTAGAGAAAGATTTTGGCTGCTGTGTGGTAGAAGAACTGTGAAATCTGTATTGAGATCTTGCGCAGTCTGCAAAGTTTTTCTGCCAAAACTGTAGACCCACCAACTACATCACCACCAGCTGATAGAGTTCAAGATGCAGCTGTTTTCCAAGTAACGGGTGTGGACTTTGCTGGTCCTGTGATTCTGAAAAACAATTCAAAGGCCTGGATTTGCATTTTTATCTGTGCCGTTTATGGAGCTACACATCTTGAAATAGTCACATCGTTATCAACTGAAGCATTTTTACTATGTTTCCATCGATTTGTTTGTACAAGGGGAAAACCTTCGATTGTATGCAGCGATAATGGGACGAATTTTACAGGGATTGGACAAGCTGTTAAAAAGCTTGACAAACTATATTTATAAAAACTCCATAGTGATTTAGAACTTTAATTTTATTTCAAATTCTTGCAAAGTGTCATTTTTACACAAAATATCTTTAGGCTATGTAAGTTAACTTTGTTAATGTTGTTAACTTAAGTGGGAGGATGTAAAATATTATGTGCTTATGCGCATCGTGTTTTTTTGTTAAATAACTTACTTATTATATAT
Source organism: Parasteatoda lunata (assembly GCA_949128135.1). Taxonomy (NCBI): domain Eukaryota; kingdom Metazoa; phylum Arthropoda; class Arachnida; order Araneae; family Theridiidae; genus Parasteatoda; species Parasteatoda lunata. The sequence goes on along the minus strand of OX421979.1, from coordinate 88,532,780 downwards.
CAGTTTGAAGATGGCAACGAATAGAGTTTTTGTGGTTGCCATGGTGATAGTTTAGAATGTAAATAGTTTTTTGAGTAAGAGATTTGTGTTATTGTCTTTTTTGGAACGGCGATGCTGTAGTTTTATTGTTTAGATAATAAATCTTCCTTTTATATTAAACGTAATAGTAGAGGTTTCTTAATTATTTGATTCGAAGTCCTTTGAGTTTTATTTGAGGTCAGTTTGTATTTTGTATTTTTTGACACTTACAGTTGAGAATTTAAAAAAAAAAATAATAATATTAAGAGACAAATACTTGAGTCACATTCATCTCAAAGGGATTTAAATTTCGTTATGTTCAAGCTAAAAACATCATAAACGGCAAATAATTATGAAGGTATAAAGGATTCACAGTTTTCATTTTGTTTTTTATTTGAAGATTGTTCAAAATATAAATTTAATAAAGGCACGGAATTTACTTGCACATTATTTTTCGTTGCTTGAAGACATGTTAGGTTCTGTGGCTGATAAAGGTGTGTAAGGCTTTTAAATTTTCTCGTATAGGTTTTATTCGATTTCTTGTCTTTAGATTTCCCAGAATCTAATAAAAGCACGAAATATTATGTGTATTACTTGGTATATTATTTTATGCGTATTCGTCATCCACAGGTTTTTCGGATTCTGCATTCAATAAAGGCAAACCAAAACTGAGACGTGAATAGGATCCATTGCATTTTTTAATAGTTTAATGGATTCATTCATATTTAAATGTATTTCCTACAAAGCCTAGTAAATATTAAAAAGTATTCATGATACAAAAGTATATATGAATGAAAAAATTTCAAAATTTACGAGACCAATTACACGCACTCACAAATATAATTTTCTATCAATAAGAACTGTTTACTTTTTCATTTATAATCATTATTATCTTGCAATTACAAATAGTATTAGGTGCCTGCCATTGAAAAAAAAAACAATTAGTATTGGGCAAAAACAAGTAATTTAAGCAAAGAGTTAATCATTTTAGAAAACTAATGACTCATACGTTTACTGTTATTTAATAGGTGAAAAAATTTTATACCCGATATAACTTGAATATCACTAGCAAGCAAGAAAAAAAAAGTAGCAGGCTACTGTTTAAAATAAACAAAGGAAATTTTTAAATCATAAATTTTTTCTTTAATCACTGAGTGAAGATGAATGCTTTTAAACAATTAATTTCTGAAATAAAACTCTCTGACATCTAGTCATTGCAATTTTCCATCAAATAAGGCCATTTTCTTTTCATTAAATTTGTTAATTCGAATATTTTGAGAGAGAGAAAATTATTGAATGGAGAGACATATATTGTTAGTTATTTGTTTTTTGCGCAAAAGCCAAAGAAGGTTATACCTCGTTTAACATCTGATCAAAAGTAAAAATCTGTTTAAAAATTTTGGAAGAATGCAGTGTATTTAAGATATTCAGCAAGATTTGTAAGTGGATTGTCTCCAATTAAAGTTGATAACTCAGGATATTCACTGTTAGACAATAGTTTTCTCTTCATTTTAAAATTGGAACACTGGTTCAAGGTGTTAGTGGTTCTCTACAACTGGTACAATTTGGAGCTGGTTCGTTAAGTAAAAGGTGCTTGTGTGTTAATTTTGTGTAGCCAAGACAAACATTGTTTCCTACTGCTTATTCTTACTTAGCTAAAAAATTACAATAAATAGTTACCATTCCATAATATGTTATTCTCAACGGATACCATGGGAATATTTTAAGTTTCTATTTAATAAAAAGAAAAACATTTTTTTTCAATTTAAGTGGTGCCGAAATCAAATTTATCCAGACTTACCGGACTCTTTGAAGAAGAGGATTTAAGTTAGGAGTCGGTTGCGTATCGATGGGCTTCAATCGTATGATTATTTCTTCGACAAATGCATCTGTCAATCCAAAAAAGTTTTGTAGAATAGGATATGGAGAATTAAAGTAAGTTTTCAACTCTGTTTTAATTGTATTCTTTGCATAACTGAACTTCAATTTTTGTATTTAATTCATTTAATGAGATCTCTCAAGTGAAAACTTGACGTCGGTGATTTAAAACAATTTTTACGACTTCCGTTAGAAAAACTGTACTATTAATACAACAATTTGAAATAAGCCTACATTGAAATTCTGCTTGGTGATAACTAAGTTGAACTTGCAAGTAACTTGTAAGATTTGAAAAAAAGTGAGAACACACCATGTTTTTGTTACTACTTGCAATCAATTAGCGAAGTTACAAGAAGATTGAAAGTAAGGAAATCCACACTGTTAATAATAAAATAGTTGTTATTTCGACTAGATTGTTCGACTTCATGTAAGTTTTGTTCGACTCTTAAATAAGTTTGTTAGCAGTATAATTATTTCCTTTGAAAAGACAGTATAGTATGCTATAATACAATATCTGGCCTTGTTTGTAAATGTTAGGTTAATATTAAGGGGAGATATGGGGCCATTTATATACAGTATATTTATTACTTTAACACTTTCTTTATATTACGCACTTATGAAAGTAAAAAAATAATAAGTAAAGGAACATTTTATTTACGCAACATTATTGTAAAATAAATAATAAAAAAAAATTCTTTTAAATATTGGCCAAGTTTGGGGTTCGAATCCTGAAGCCTCGGGACCAGCAATTTGTTTCTTCCTATCACTGTAACCATTTGGACACACTAAGTATCCGACCTATAACAAACTTTTTATGTAATTTTCCACGATTTGTCATTAGAACCATACTGTTCCATATTGTGACAAATTCTGGGCCCCCTTGTCTGCCTATAATTATTGGTAATATAGTATAATATATTATCTGGCCGATTTTGAGAAATATAATTTAATATTAAAGAGAGATGATAAGGGGCCATTTATATATACAGTAAAGTGAGCAACAATTTCCAACTTTTAACGCTATTATCGTTAAAAGTGGTACATACATACTTACACGGAATGAAATATATGTAGACATATTATGCCACATTGTAGGCCTCATAATTTTTCTATAATTATTTCCTTTTGTACGGCAGTATAGTATATTGTAATATAAAATCTGATCGAGTTTAAAACTTATAAATTAATATTATGAACCAATTCACTCCAAATTTAAAGTTCAAACGTTAGAAATTACTCCAGCCGGACCTAAGTGTCAACTTTAAAATTACCTCCGAGCACCGATTGGGGAGCTTTCCATAGAATAGTAGATACTCATTAGGCTGGGATAGCTTGGTGTGTAGGGCGCTGGACTCACGTTTATGAGAACGGGAGTTCGAATCCAGCCGGCCGAAGAATAAATGTAGTAAAATGGTGACTGATGCACGTTAAATCTGTTGGATCGCGAATTACTCCATGTTCTCATAAAAAATTAATAACTCTGGGCGTACTCAATTGGAGATTGATGGTTCTCTGGTTCAAGTCAAAATTATGATCTGTGGATGTATGAATGGGTCCGCCCTACAAACGGGTTTGTCAGAAGTCAAATTCTTGGCCATAAATGGCGCCACTGGAAAACAGGAGCAATCTTATCCCCTCTACCTATATGGCCGACTACAACAACAATACATATTACATAAAATATTTATCTATCAATTCTATTAGATAAATATTTTTATAATAGTTTCATTGAGATAAAGTTGACGACCTTTCCCAGATCGAACTCCTTTCTTTTTCTATAGAAGTATTTCAAACAAAACGCTCAAGAGGAAAAGATTAGGAAGCTTTTTTCATGTGGAAATCCATGCAGAAGAAACAAGTTGCTGTGCATTTGCGTATTACGTTTTTCGGTTTTACACGTTTTTACTGTCATTTTTTAACATCTTGTGATAGATTATAGTAGAACTAAAGTAATGAACAGTGCGCAAAAGAATAAATAAGCAAAATACCTTGAATAACTTTTATTCCAATGACAGCATTTTTAAGATCTTGTACTTAATAGTTCAAGGGGTGGGGTGATCTTAAATCTGTTAATTAGTTATAAAGATGATACTTTAAGTTACGAAATCAGATACGAAAACGTATTTTCTCTGAATAAAAATTTTTCAACCGATTATGATTCTTGACTCCCAAAATAAAGGGGATTGCCGCAATCTGGAAAATAGAGTCCCAAAGTTCGGTGAGGGGAGAGGGTTTGATCCTCTTATTGTTAATTTTACTTTTTGCGTATTTCGTCCTAAAACGTTTTAAGAAAGTAACATGAAATTTAATTAATGGTATGAAAAGAAAGACAAGTGCAAAACACATCGAATGTTCTTCAACCAATTGAAAATGGCGACAAATGATTTCAATCGGCACTGATGGGGGTTATCTGGCACATATGATGAAAACAATCGATTTTACAGCAAAAAGCATTTTCATTTTTCGTTGTTGCTGCTGTCGTAGGCAATTAAGGCAAAGGGTACGATTGTTCTTGCGTTTTAGTGGCGCCATCTATGGCCAAGAATTTGACTTCTGCCACACCCATACGTCCTACCCGTTTACAGGGTGGACTCATTCATTCTTCCACAGATCGTAATTTTCACCTGAGCCAGAGAACGATCAATCTCCAATTCAGTACCCTCGGAGGTATCATTTTTTATAGGAGCATGGAGGACTTTGCTACTCGATGGATTTAACTTGCACCAGTCACCATTTACTACACAGGGAGTCTTCGGATTGCTAAATTCGAACTCCCGTTCTCACGAACCTGGGTCCAGCGTCCTGCCAACCAGGTTCATTTATCGTAACAACACCGGTACTGTAAAAAAATACATGGAAATTTTCTGCAAAAATTACAGCAATTTTTTACAATGTGCTAATTGCAAACTCAAAACTTTTTGAAACACTTAATACATTAAATAATTCATTGAATTCCATTAATAAGAAACACACTCTCATCAAGTTCTAAAAATCTTACTATTTTTACGAAAGAGCACACACCTATAAAGTTGTTAAAACCCGTGTAAAGGTTTCATAACTTAAAAAGAAGCTCATTTGAGAACATTTAAATATATTTTGAATTCATTCACGCTTATAATTAAACTGAAGCACGTATGAATGTAATAAGTAAGCAGTAAAGATAAATAAAAATTTCTATATAGAATTTTTTTTTTTTTTTTTTTTTTAAACTCTTAAGTTTTATAAATTAAATTTTTAACCAGTCAGGTTATATATTTCCTAAATCGTTAATCTAACTAAGAAAGTTTTCGTGGTTTCCTTCTCTTTGAAACAAGGTACAAGGTGGTTTTACTGAAATAGTTTTTGATTGATAAGAAATTGCACCATCAGAAAGGTTCCTAATTTTACCTTAAAATCGAAATACAGAATTTATCATTAAAATCGAAAATTTTCTTTTTAGTTTTCTATTCAACGTTGGTATTACAAAAAAAAAAAAAATCAATTCTACTTTTTAATTTTTAGAATATCGTTTTGAATGACAATTTATTTTATTTCATGCTAAATTTATTTCGTGTTAGATTTAAAATGTCTTTAACTCCAGATTTTTAGCTTATCCGGTGATTCTTTTAAAAGTTTCATTTTTACTGCTCTATTTTTTTTAAAAAGAGATAAAATTGATGAAACTCAAAAATATTCCTTATTTTTATTTCTTTACTTTTTGCTTTAGCAGAAACTCTTTTAAGAGAAATAAAATTTTAATTAACACACTCCAATCTTAATTGTATTTCATATTTATTTTCAGCAGTAAATTATTCTAGATTTATAGTTTCTCCCTAACCCAGGAGTAGAATTGTATCTAATGTTCGACAGCAAAATTCTTTATCATTGCAAATGTTGTACATGGATTATGAGATCGGGCGAACCATAGAGGGTTTATTTGGTTTTCTTCATTGTTATGCTGATTACTGCCATTGCAAGTCTTCCATGGGAGCAGGTTGTGACAGTAATTTTTCTTTTCTTCGTTGTGATCAAAGTTAAAAAGTGTTAAACATTGGTTGCCACGAATTTATGGTCTGTTATCAACACCGATGATAAAAAAAAACGAGATATAATTTTTACATACTGTTCAGTTAAATTCTAACAATAATATGCATTGCAATGTTCTATATTTCAATTAAAAAAAACTTTATTTTTTTTATTAAAAGTGTAAGTTTACTTGAAACCAGGTGGGAAATAAACAGAATTCTATTCACCGTTGTTACGTGTAAATTTACAACAAAATCTATGCATTATTTTTTTAATATTGAATAAGAGTAAAACTTGCTCAGGTGCTAATTTTTTCGAAATTGGCGTAATTTTTTTAGTTTTTGGTAACCCTTTAAGATGACGTTGAATCCCGTTCAAAACAAACAAAATATATTTGAATGCGAAGTAAGTGTCCTTAAAATTACCAACAAATCTTCACTACTAATTATTAGGAAATCAAGTAAAAAGAAAGTCATTTATCCAAATATTACTCTTTTCAATGATACAATACCACTAGTTCGAAAGGCCACCTACCTAGGCGTCACTCTTACTAGTACTTTAAACTGGAATTCCCATATTTATAATATTCTTAGCAAAGCGCAAGGAGCCTATAGAGCTCTGAAACCAATATTAAGCTATAACTCAAAACTTCCACTCAAAACAAAACGAACCCTATACCTCCAACGCATTTGACCGATCATCAGCTACGCAGCCCCTGCATGGAGCACAACCACTGCTACTCAAAAGAAGAAACTGGGGAGAACTCAAAATAAATTTCTCAGATACATCCCTGGAGCCCCCAGATCCATGAGAATGAAAGATCTGAGAAGAGATTTAAAAATCAACAAAATAGACAAACACATAGCTGAACTATGTGCAAGTTTCTTCAGAGATGCAATCACTTGTCATACGTGCAACTACTTTAAAAGCTTTGATTTTGAGCTAATCAAAGACGGCATAAAATATAGCCCGGCAACCGCCTTTTTCCTATCCGATGGAGTTTTGTCCCGTAAATTTTGTAAATAGTTGTAAATACTTGTATATATTTTTGCGAATTTATTATATATTTGTTCTAAATCTCTGAGGCTATGTGGCTGCTGTGCATCTATGAAGCTCGGGAGTAATACCTCCAGGGGAGGCGAGGCCACAAAAACCTTTTCTCTCTCTTAAATTTGTTTGTTTAATCTCTCTATTTAATTTAAATTTTCTCTCAGTAAATGTTACTGAACCCCGACCTTCACCTTTCAGTTCGGCGATTTATTATTTATTCTCACTCAGATGAATTAGTTAGAGCCCCTAGCGGGGCTGATGCTGCGATAACCACCACATATGAGTATGAGAGTCCTTAAAATTCAAATGAATTTTTATATTTTATTCTATATATTTAATAGGTTCCTATTTTACTTGGTTTAAAAAATGTCACATGGAATCTACAAAAGTGATAATATTCATCCAAAATATTCAATAACTAAACATTATATATTAATTTACTTAACTAAATTAACACAATGATTTAAAGTGTAGTGGGCGTGCTGAAATTAGTGGAAGTTGATATCGGAATTTTCATATCGTGATATATATTCCGAAAAATATCACTATTTAACAATACATCACGTTATTTTTCTAATTCAACTAATTTGCATTATTCTGACATAACATAATGTTCAAACTTCATATCCTCATTTTTGAAAATTTAGATTTCTCAAATCGGCAGATCTCACAATCCGCGAATAAATCTTCAGCAATTAACTTAAAATATACAGTGCTTGTATAAAATTATATTCTCTAATAGGTGTTTAGATTTAATTTTATTTTATGGAGCTCATATTATTTGGTTTATAATTGGTAGGTTTGTAGAAATTGGGATTTTTTTTATCATCAAATATACAGTAATCTGACGAAAACAGATATATTTAGAAAAATCCTATTTATAGTTCTGAATATTTTTAATGTAAAGATTGCAATATTTAAATTATGAAATAGTTCATGGAGTATGAATATACTGAAGTGTAATAAAATTATGAATGCAAAGGAAAAAGAATTGTTCTAAACGTTTAGAAAAGTTCTGATAGAAACATAATCTACATCCTTGTATTTCGGAATTTTATTTTAACTTGAAGAATTTGAAGAGAGATACTTATAAATGCATATATTTTTATTTACCTTAATGATTGATTTTTAAAAATTGTTATTTATATGATTAATAGACTTTTACATAACTTATTTTCTATAAACTTCCGAAATATTAAAGGAATTATTCATTGAATATAAATATAGCTGGATAACGATCGTTAACATTATCTCTCAGAACCTTATAGGACATTTTTTAAGTACTCCTGACCTATAAAATACTTCGCCCAAATGTGGACCAGAAGTTATGTTTTTGATACACACTTTTATTCAACATATTTTTCATACTTTTTTTATTGATTATGTGTTAATATAGGTCAAAATTAGTGACAAATATATTTACCGATGTCTTTTTCTGTGTTAAAGGTAAAATTTTCTAAACACAACTCACTTCCAATTTTTTTTTTTTAATTATTATTATTATTATTTTCTTTTTTTTTTGAAATTCGCAGTTATTTAGAGATTTAAGAGAAACAGTTATTCCTCATAAAAATTTCTTTAATTTACAAAATCAGCTATTGATTAATTTTTTAATAAGAATGGAAAAATATTAAACTTCTCATTTTTGATTTTATACTTTAATACAAACATAGTTTGACATTTTAGCATATTTTTAGTACATATTAGACTATTTTTTTATAAATAAAAAACATCAAAATGTATACACCTGAAAAAAATCTATATAAAGGGGATTCCATGTTCGTCAAAAGGTTACACCCCCATAACAATAAAATTTAATAATATTCTTTTTTATCAAAAGAAAATGTTAATTATTTTCTAATACTATTAAAAAAAAGGAAACAACTTGAATAACTTTTCGGTAGAATGATTGGGTTTTCGCTTTACTGGAAGTCAATTTGAGAGTCTAATCTTAAATATATTAATTAATTAGGACAAACTTTATTTAACGTTAGGAAGGAAGACACAAAAATGCTTTCCAATAAACGTAATTTGTACCGACTTTTGACCCTCCATATATGGGAGGATCTGGAAAATAAGATTCCACTGTTTTAGGCAGAAGAGTGTTAATTCTTAATGTTAATCACTTTTTCTAATTCACTTTTCTAATTCAGATTCTAATTCACTTTTTTGCGTTTTTCACAAGATTTAGTTGAAATGTTCTTTTTTATAATAATTGGTCGTTATTTTGCATTTTATTAAATTATGGTCGAAAGGTTTTTCAATTGAAATGCATATTAATTTTTATACCTTTTTATACATTGTAAGTAAAAATGACAAAGTTCCAAATTTGAGCGGAATGAGGCGTACAATTTTCAAAAAAGAAAAGTTTATAACTACTATATCATATTTGAAATTCTTCGATCGATTTCGTTCCAAATTTTGCATTTTGCGTTTGGGTTTGATAGTGCAGGTTTTCTGATTTCGCATCTAAAAATATAAACAGTGCAAATAAATTTTTCACCTTAGGTTATGCCCTGGAATCATTAAGATTGTGCTCGAGTAGATTAAACTCGGATTATCGAATCAAAAGTTACTGAAAGTGTGCCTTTCGCAATTTCGAAAGAGCAATTTTGTGTTCATTTTTTTTTTCATGTGATAATTTTTTTTACTGTCGTTGTAGACGTTGAAAGCTAAATTATTCAAAAACAAAAGTAAAACAACTACAATTAAGAAAAAGCAAAGATAACAAATATTATTTAAATAAAGTAATTTTAGAAACTAGAAAATATGATTTATTGACAGACTTATGCCAAACAAAGGAAATCATAATTAAAAAGGTGAAAATATTGGTGACGATTTTTCCCCAAAAATTATGCAACAGCTAAACAACATATTACAAATGTATACAAGTGTAATAAAATATTTTGATTTTTTTATGAACTAAGAGTTTTAGATACATTTAATATGAACTGAAAAATATTGAATTAAAAACAAATTATTGAGAAGAATTTGTAAAGCATTGGGGTTTTAGCTGTGCACATTGATTAAAATTTTTTTAATTCATTCTTCATTCATTCATTTTTTAATTCATACATCCAGTCGGCCTTGGTTAAAGCTAAAATTAAATATTTCAACTTTTAATCAAAAGAGAAAAAAAAACTACCGCCGTTTTTCTATGACACTGCCCGAATAGTATATTGCAGCGATGAGGGATAGAGCGTTCGCCTTCCAATGAACCGGGGTTCGATCCCGACGATGGCTGGTGGATACGAATTCCGCATCCGGCTTGCACCGACCACAGTGCTGACGTGAAATATCCTCTGTGGTGGACGGGTCATGTGTTAGAGTCCCCTTGCCGTCAGGTTATTTACGGGCGACAGCATATGTAATCACATACCGTGAGCATAACGTACAGTTGAAGAAAGAGCAAATTGTTATATTTGTGAGGATGCTCATTTAGACTTAAATGTAGTGAGAGTGATAATTTAAAAAATCTTAAATAACTCAGATTAACGAATATGAAGAGCAATTTAATATTCTTTTGAAATCATTTAGCATGAGATATATATTTATTATAAAATGAAAGAATTTATAAAAATATATTATTTAATAATATATATGAAAGAAATAATTCAATACGATTAAATATCAGCGTCAAGATTTCCTTAAAAACATACAAAAATTAAATTAATTTGTCCGTCTCACCCTAGATTATTAGCTCAGGTGTTGCTTAAATCGATAGTGATGCAAATATGATATGAATAGGGTTCTGAATATTCTTTTTGGCCTACGTTTAAGTTATAGGCAACGTTCTCCTTTGCTTTCTAATTAATATTATATACTGCATTTGAGGGAGCCATTTGGCGGACACTTTAATGATTTTTTATATATTTGCTTTGGTTCAAAAATGAACGTTGGTATTAATTTCATGTCATTGGATAGGTGTCAAAATTTCGGAAAATATATACATATAATGAAAAATATTTATTAAACATCTTTAAAAAAATTTTGCTTTTTTCCGTCTTACCCTAGATTATTAGCCCAGGTGTCGCTTAAATCGATAGTGATGCAAATATGATATGATTCGGGCTTAGAATTTTTTTTTTTTTTTTTTTTTTTTTGTCTGCATTTTGTTGCCCAGTTCGGTTATAGTCTTTGCTTTCTTTTCTTTATAATTATTTTTAAATACTGCATCTAAAAGGGGAGATTTGGAAGACGCTCTTAAGATTTTTTAGATTTTGTTTGGTTTACAAGAGAACTTTGATATTAATACCAAGTCAAGGGAAAGATGTGAAAATTTCTTAAAACATATACAGATGCTGAAAAATATTTAAATAACATTTTAAATCTTATTTTCTTTCTCTGTCAGTCTGTGTAGATATTAATATGTTTTTATTGCCCTTCAAATGTATCGGGGAAAAATTGCTATGTCACCTAAATAAGTCAAGCAAAAACGTTCGCTTCTTTAAGAGCAAAACCTTTAATTTAGAGAATTTATCAGGTGTGGTCATTTGTCCGATATGCATTACAAATGGCAAGTAACAACAAAACGTTTTCACCGACGCGGCTAATTTTGGCGCTCTAATATTCAGCGGATTTGCCTAGAACCCTTTGCTTTGTCAATAGAACTTTTGAATTTTACTGAGGACACTAATTCAACTCCTGAATATTAAGCATTGGGAAATATTCGATATCTTATTATCGATTTTCGAGAACGGATCACAACCGAGGGCTTCTACTAAAATCGTAGGATATGTGTCATCAGATTTTCTAATATCGATGATTTTTAACTCTAGCACACATTTTATTTCCGACTCAAATATTTCAGTCGATTTGTAGATGTTCTATACATTTTTGACCTTGCGGGTTGGTTATAGTTTGTCGTACCAATAAATTCCTCCCGCCACAATGTCTGAGTCCGTCTGGTGCAATGGAAGCAAGAATGGCGCATTTTAAGGAGGGTAGCTTCACTCTAGGACACACAGTAGACCGAAGAGATTCCTTTTCTCTCGCCGACCCGACCCGACCCGAAACCACTCCAAAATAGGGACCCCTCACCCCTACTTGAAATAATCATACCTCGTTACCATAGTCACCTCCACAGGACCAGACGAATATCTGGAAGAGTTCTTATTTTACACAACTATACTTATCAATTCTATATCATATTGACTCCCGGGCAAGGCATGGATGTTTTTTTCTCTCTCTGTGTTCTATGTCCTTTCTCCTTTGTGTGATTGCGTGAATGTGGCCCACCCTATGAACGGGTTAGTGGCAGTGTGGTGTGGCAGAAATCGAATTCTTGGCCATAGATCGCAACCCCTCTGCCTAAACAAGCATACGACAAAAAAAAAATCATATTGACTAAATTTGTCTTGCCCGAGTCATTCGAAAAAATGTCTTTGTGAACCAGTAGCAATTTCTTTAATTCTTCTATTTGCGCAAGAGAGCACTTTTTGAAGTTATACTTCTTATGAGACTTGCAACAAGAAAGCGTAAAACGTTTAACACTACATTTTTATTGGCCGGGAAATCACGTGGTAGGATCCAGTTTTCCCTCATTCATTTCCATATTGTTTTGGTTCTCACTAGCATAAAAATAATAAAAGTCATAAAACTTTTGTTTTTCCATAAATATTATTTAAGTTTGTTTTGATACACACCAGCGGGTTACCGAGCTCGGCTCGGAGAAAACAGTAGCTGAAAATACCGCGAGTTGATGCGAGTTGTAAATATGAATGTTGAAAATGTAGCTTGAAATCTGATGAATGTTGAAATGTCGGACTTTGTTGACGGTGATTTGAAATCGAAATCAGTTCCTTAAATGCTTTTTTGGAAATTCGAATATTTGGAAATTGGAATTTTGAACGAATCAAAAAGAACGAATCTTTATAGTTAACGAACGAGCGCTAAATTCAAAATTTCATTAACAAATTTCCCTTAATAAAAAACAGTGGAATTAGAATCGTACTTTTTCAAAAGAAAATTTAGTAAAAATATCAAAGTTATCCTTATTTTTTTCTTTTATATTTGTTTTACCTTAATTTTGTGATTTAAAAATAATCGTGTGGTCATCAAACTTTATTAGTTCGCCATATTGGCTATAGATGACAGCACGTTACCGCTTGAAACTTATTAGGCAATAGACAAAGAAAATTTTAAGAATTTAAATCGTGGAAAGACTTATTATAACAATTATGAACAACGACAGCTAAGCGTTCTATTTACGTATCTAATATGTTGCCACATTTTTAATACAAAAGTTAAACATTTCTCCACTTTGATAAATGTAAACTAATGCGAACCTTACAATTAAATTATTAATTCCTTCGTATATTATTGGTTTAAGTTGTCGAAAATTAATATTTCAATTGTAAGGTTCGCATTAGCATACATTTATAAGAGATATGTATTTTTTTAATAAGTTTTTTGAATACGGCACTTGGAAGACGAAAAAGTATAGATTTTCTTACAAAATGACTGATAACTAAAAAATTAATCCAAATTTTTGAAAAAGAAAAAAAATACTTCTTCATTATGTCATAACACAATTTTCGTGCCTGGGCGAGGTTCCGGGGCGATATATTGTGATTACAAACAAACTAATACAGAACTAATAAAGTTTGAAAATATCCTATCTGTAACTCCGAACTGCTCGACCGTAGCGCTTCAAAACCGGCGCCAATCGATTCCTCTTGGTCAAAAACCCCAGACCCCCAAGTTTACCGGAGTTTATTAATTCTGGGGCGATTTTCGACTTGGCAATCATTACTCGTATTATAGTATAAGATATAATTTAATATGGAGCAGGAAAAAGAGTTGAATAACACTAGTGATCCTTTTACAATTAACGTCGCAGGATTAGTAATATGCAAGAAAAGGAAATCAGCCGCGGAATACCAGAGAGAGTACCGAGCACGTAAAAAAGCCAAACGTGATAATATACTCATTGATTCGCTAGCTGTAATTCCATCAATTTCGACAGGGAGATTTACTACCACTCATCAGTCAACTATAGTAGACAAACTAACAACGGCTGGGCCTTCTATTAATCCACAAACGACTGCTGGGTCTTCTATTAATCCACCAACGACTGCTGGGCCTTCGACGAGTAGTGATATTGGTCTTGCAAAGCCAACAAGGAGGAAAACACCCGCACAATATCAGCGAGAATATAGAGCAAGGATAAAAGCTCAACGGGAATTTATGAGGGCTGCAAAAACCAACGACGGTTCAGTGGAGACTGCTGATGAAAATACCAGCAATATTGGTGACGAAAATGCAAGGATAAATCCACAAGTCCCATATACTCAATTCCATCAGCATAAGAAAGCTCACAACTACATTAGAACAAAATTCACCAAGAACAATTTTGGTTTCGCATGCTCGATATGTGATCGATTATGGTTTAAACAAAATTTGAGAGGACTCTCTTCAGATATTGGTCATGAAGTTCTGGACAGAATCTTACCAAATGTTCCGAGAGAAAGTATCGAATTGTGTGCAACGTGTTTTCAGTCAGTGCAACATAACAAAATACCAACTTATGCAGTTTATAATGGTTTCAAATATCCACCAATGCCAAAAAATTTACCACCACTGGATATAATAACAGAACGATTGATCTCACCTCGAATCCCGTTTATGCAGATCAAACGCTTAAGACACGTTCATGGTCAATACGGCGTATATGGTCAGATTATAAATGTGCTTGTTAACGTGGATACAATGGTAAGACGCCTGCCACGGGATATTGAAGATGATCATGCAATAAATGTCCATATCAAGAAAAGAAAAATTCACAAATCCAGCTACGTTCAAGGCTTGGTTAATAAAGACTTGGTTGCATTTTCTGAAAGATACTCCACTGTATCATGACATTGAAATTGGTCAGTCTTTTTGGAATGGACCTGTAACAGATGGAGAAATACCGAACGATGAATTGAGTGAAGCGATCACAATGGAAGATAGTCTCGTTGCTCAGCAGCAAACCTTATTATGGGATGAAGATAAATATTTGGGACTTGCACCAGGAGAAAATCAAATTCCAAAAAGTCTGCAGTTTGACGAGTACGCCGAGGAACTATCATTTCCAGGAATTTATCTTGGACACATGAGAACATTTCGTGAGGAAATTTCAGTCACACCTTTTCAAATGGCAACGAGTGAAATACGACGAACTGATCGTCGAGGGGTTAATCCTCGCCATTTGCTGTATATGGCTGTGAAAAATATGAGACTGCGTGTTTCTTCATCACTTACTGTTGCCTTCAATTTTATCGACAATGATACAAAAGTGACGAAACAACAAATCGAATCAGAAGAATATGTTAACGATTGCCTAGAAACAAATCTCGCATTCTTGAAGTCGATACCGAATTCCGTGTACTATTGGTCCCAGCGCAAAAAAGATCTATTCGCCATGATTCGGCAACTTGGTAGGCCGACGGTTTTCCTCACGATGAGCGCAAACGAAATTGGCTGGATCCCATTGCTGCAGTACACTTATCAAAAAAGTACACTTATCAACGAGGACGCAGTCACATGTGCCATCTATTTTGACAAATTAGTTAACACGTTAATGACTCTCCTACAGAACAAAAGGCCTATGCTCATTTGGAAAATATAAAGTTAAAGATTATTTTAAACGAATCGAATTTCAACATCGTGGGAGCACGCTCATATTTTACTCTGGTTGGAAGATGCACCAAACAGTCCACTAGGCGATGACAAAGAAGCTGCGATAACATTGATCGATACTTTAATCTCAGTATCAACCTCAGAAGCCTCAGGTAACATCAAGCTACAGACACATAAACACACGTTTACGTGTTATAAGAAAGTGCAGGGTAATCAGCCACAGAAATGTCGGTTCGAAGCACCTTTCCTGCCTTCTCGGTCTACGCAAATACTTATTCCTATGGATAAAGAAGAACATAATTTTGCCAGATATGCTGATCATTACAAGAAAATCAAATCCCAGGACGAAATTGCAAATTACAATAGTATTGATGATTTTTATCAAAGCAACAATATAATTTCAGATGAGCATTATTATAAAATTATTTCCGCAGGAATCAATCGGCCACGAGTATTATTAAAACGTGAACCATCGGAGAAATGGCATAATCCATACAATCCATTCTTGTTCAATGTGTTGAAATCGAACATGGATTTGCAGTTCATATTGGACGAATATTCGTGTGCAATGTACGTAGTGGACGACGTCAATAAATCAAATCGAGGGATAAGTAATTTGCAAAGACAGATTCTTGAGATAAGTGAAAAATATCCTGATTTTGGAGTGGTTGAAATCACGAGAAAAATGAGCGTCGATTTACTGAATTCTGTGGAAATTTCTAGCCAAGAAGCAGCTTGGTGGTTGCTGCGTAAACCGATGTCACATGCATCCAGATCAGTAAAGTTTATTCCAACATCATGGCCTGTCGATCGACAAAGAATGAAAAAAGCACGCACGGAATTGGCAGACCTTAATGATGAATCCACCGATATTTGCAAGGATAATGCCATTGATAAATACGAAAGACGGCCTCAGGATTTAAATGATCTCTCTCTTGCTCAATTTTGTGCGCATTATAAATGTAATAACAATGAATACAAAAAAATGAACACCTCACACATTATAAGATATACAAATTATAATATGGCAACTCAGTTTGAAGAGTACAAAAGATAAATGGTGATGCTACATATTCCCTTCCGCAACGAAGAGATAGATCTACTTTCTGAGGCAAAATTTCTGGAAATCTACACAGATAATGAGAAAATCATCATGGAGCGTCGAAAGGAATTCGAATCTAACATCAATATTGAGGAAACTATGAGACTATGTGAACAGTTATATCGTGAAGAAGATTTGAGGCAACTAGACAATCAAGTTCGTCCGGGAGCAGTTCCAGAGCCACCTCCATTCACTGACATGTATGCGGATCCCTATTCAAACATCAACGATGATCTTCGTTTAGCAACTTCGAGTCGTCTCCGAGCGATTGCAAAGCGGAGAGAGAATTTGATGCCAAATGAAGAATTTTGCCAACTGATGCGAGCAACCAATCTTGAACAACGATCGATTTTACTAAAAACTATCCATCATTTAACATTTCAACCATTGTTGGTGTTCTTGACGGGCCCAGCCGGATGCGGAAAAACCTTCGTGATTCGTCTAATCATGGAAATTTATAATAAATATGGAACCACAAATGCACATTGCAAATGCGTACCTAACATGTGCTTCGACTGGAAAAGCTGCAGTGGCAATCAGCGGTACGACCATTCACACAGCTCTATCACTATCCATCAGCTTAGATAATAGCTTGAGTTCTGAAGCATTACAACAATTCAGATCATTATTTCAACACATTCGCTTGATGTTAATCGATGAAGTCAGTATGGTTGGAGCAGAGCTTTAGGAACGAATTGATAGAAGATTGAAATTGATAACAGGCAAATCAGATACCCCTTTCGGAGGACTGGATGTCATACTGGTTGGAGATTTAAGACAACTCCCACCAGTCAAAGCCACACCTATCTTCAAACAATCGAAACATTATATTGGCTCAAAAACTTGGCGCTCATTCAAACTTCACGAACTCACCCAAGTCATGCGTCAATCAAATGTTGTATTTTCGACGATTTTAACGAAGATAGGAAATGGAGATCGATTGGATGATGTCGAACTTTCACAAGTGGAATCGAAATTTGTGACAGAAGAAGAGGCTAATCGGTTATGCCCGCAGGGCACACGTCTGGCTTATTCCAACCAAACTGTTGAGAAATATAACAGAGAAATTCTAGAAAATCAACCAAATCCGACAATATCCGAGGCTATAGATTTCATCTCAGGTTGTGACAACGAGGAACAACTTGAAAGTGCACGTAGAGCACTTGAAAAGGAAAAATTACCAGCAGACACCGGTGGATTGCTGAAAAGTTTAACATTCGCCCTTGGGCAGTATTACATCATAACGACAAACATTGAAGTTGCTGATGGATTGGTCAACGGCGCCATAGGAAAATTGGACCACATCGAAAGAAATGATAACGGGGAAGTTACTCGGGTATTGTTGATATTTCCGAATTGTGAAAGAACTGGAGTAAAAGCTCGGGCCGTGGCACGTTCATTTATGTTCGCTAATAATCTCAATCCTTTAGCTGTTCCAATCGGTCGACGAAATGCTGCAATCTATCTTAATAGACAAAAAAGTATCTCAGCTAAGAGAAATCATTTTCCACTAGCACCAGCCTGTGGATTGACGATTCATAAGTCGCAAGGGGGAACTTTCAATGAGGTGGTTTATTATTATGAAAAAACTCAATCCCAACAGTTGGTTTACGTTGCCATGTCGAGAGTGGTTTCAATTGAAGGCTTGTATATTATCCCAGTCAACAAACATAAGAAATTTTACCATGGGAACGGGAGTAACGACCGCTCGTGTGTTGCTTTACGGAATGAGATGATGAAATTGCGTCAAAACCCACTTTCCACCTTGGATGAGGATCTATGTAAATATATCAACTCGAAAAGAAACTTATCAATCGTAGCATTTAATTGTCAAAGTGTTCGTGCACACGCCAATGATTTCACGGATAGAGTTTTTGAAAAATCGAACATTTTAATGTTATCAGAAACGTTTATGGGCGATAATGAACTTCCTGTTCTCATACGAAATTTTGATTTCATTGTAAGATTTCAACGTAACGAAATTCGGAATATCACAATTCGGAATCTATCACAATCAGAAAAATATATGTAATATTGTGACTCCATATTTAGATATAAAAGCTCCTTACTCAGGTAACCTTGATGTGACAATTTCAACGTCAAAAAGAATCGGAGACATATGTGCTGTAGAGTGCATAGTCAACCGCAGCGAAAATAATCCGAAGAAATTGATTCTAATTGCCATTTATATTTCACCAAATGCAGCCATGAGGGATATTAAATTATTTATTGCAAAATCTCTATTGCCACTATCCACTGCAGGTTCACAAGCTCTGGCAGACGTTACTGGTGAAGAAATTGGTTATTGTGAGCGGCCTGTGATCCTTGCAGGAGATTTTAATGTGAATTTCGCGTTACCTGAAGCTGAAACATTAATAACTTTCCTTAAAGACAAATTTGGATCGGAAATGATAAATGGTAGGAATGATCCAACAACCAAAGGGGGAACTACCATTGATGCAGTTTTTGCCAAAAAAATTGAAAAAATAGAACTCAAACATGTAATATCTTACTTTAGTTATCATAATCCCATTGTAAATTTTATAGATTTTGATATTTCTCCACTCCAAAATAATAATTAAATGATGCGATCAATTGTGAATTGTAAGCAATGTTAATAATTAACGTCGCAGGTTACGAAGTTTAACTTCTTCCGCGCGGAGGGACTCCACGCACTATTTTTTTTATTAGCTCGCTATCTCTCTAATGATTTCCTTAAAATCCTAAATATTTGGATTCTCCAAAATGAAGTGCACAATGTTTGCTGATCTGATGGCTATTTATGAGCATCTTATATCACTTTTAACAATTGGTACGAGTGAAAAAATTATTGTCAGTGGAAAATCACTATAACATGAATCTCTTCTCGTTGGTGTTTTTTACAAGTGGACTTGTCATTTACCTTTACCTAGTAGGAAAATGAAACCGAGTTAATGTTATTATTACTTTGTATTTTTTTTTATCCAGCACATCACTGCAGCAACAATAATAAGCCATTTGCTATCGTGGGTTCGATATGGCCCGCGGGTTGCAGTTTGAAAATCCCGATATTCGATTAGACCTGATACTGGATATTAAGCAAACATCTGTAAAATCTTAACAATGTCGATTCCTCATTAAATACTTAATAATAATAGAATAAACAAATAAAAAGAAGTGAATGGTTCTCGTATTATCAAAAAGTTTTGAATGACTCGCAGTGTTACTTAAAAGTTTATAAACTTTAACGAAAATAAGCTTTTTATGTGGACTGATTTTTAAATTTATTTCCCGTTCTATGCCTTAACATCACGATTACTAGAAGTTTATTTAATTTCTCCAATTATGTGTTTTCTAAATATTAAAACCTTTTTATTCTAGGCTGTGATTTTTCTGATAAAAACAATTTTTACATAAGAAACAAAATATTTCAGCTATTATATCTCAATGTAAAATGTATTTTTTAAAAGAAATATTTATTCAGAAATAGTTTTTAAGCACAACAAACTTCGAAATTTTTATCGAACTTAATTAGAATCATTAAAATAATTTGATATTTTAAATCATTCAAGTAATTTTAATATGTAAATAAACGAACCTTGCTTTTTATCACATTTTTCTTCCCTTTTCACAATTTGCATGCTGCCAATTTGCAGATTATGAGTTCAAAGAAGTTGCTATAATAGATAGATCATCATAACCAGGTCTTTATTCGAAACACTTTTTTTCCAAAGTGCAAGAAAACAACAATCCAAATTCCAATCGCATTGTCGTTATGATTTTAGGAAAATTTAAAGCACCATTTTCCAAAACATTTGTTTGTGTGTTCTCATATAACTCTAACCAGCATATACTTTTAATGTTCAATTCCAATTATGCAAATGAATATTCACAGAACAATCCCTCCACGTTTAAAATAGAATCCTTAGCTTCGCTTACAGTACGTTTAAAGTTACAAAATCTTTTAAGATGATAAAAATCGTCTCATTTTTCATTTATTCAAGTATTGCTTACCAAAGAAAATCGTCTGCTTTCTCATTATTTTTCTAAGTATTGCTTACCAAAGGAAAAAAATACCATTTTTTTGTAACATACAAGTTAAATTGTACAATTTTACGGCTTTTAATTCCGTTATCAATATTGTGATAACATTATTAGACATTTGTTGCAAAATTAGCATAAACAAATTAGGACACTTTAAGTATTCCCAAAAGAAATAATTTTTAGATTGTGGTAATGAATTTTAAATTAAAACTCTTATATCGCAAAGAATGGTTAGGATGATATGTTAATGCATTTTTTTTGGTGTTGCACTTTTTGCATATTTGTTCAGTTTTCTTTTAAGGACAATTGTCTTATTTATTTTTTATCACTTTTTCTTATTTGTTTAGTTTTTATTCTTGTTTTAGTCATTTTTATCAACTTTGGCCTTTTAAGCTAAGAAAAGTTTGCTTGGGAAATAATGAATTACTGTAAATTCTGCGTTGAATCTCGCATTTTTTGCTTTTTTAGAAAATATTGATATCGATTCGAGTTTATCAAGATATGTAAAAAATTTCCTTTGAACGAGAGCCGTTCTTTCGATTTTAAGAATCACATAAAACATTAGATAAATTCTAATGTTCTACAACATTGTAACTAAAGATTAATAAATTCCTTTTTATTTTTCATTACAGGTAACAATATACACATAATTTTGTTCATAAATTCCATAGTTATTTTAGTTAAAAATTTTTTTTTATTAAATTTTTAAAAACAGGTTACAATTTAGAATTAAAAAATAATATAAAATATTACGTTGAAAATTGAAGGGCATTATTTTTTTCATTTTAAAGCCATTTTTTGGCTTTCATAAACTTTTTTTTGCATCTCTTAAAAGTACTTTTCAAGAATTTTTAAGGCTATTTTTAAGACAATCCTAATTCTGGAAATAAGTAATAATAATAATAATACACAATTTGGTAATATGAGCGAATTTTCTTCTTCTAAAGTCTAATTTTCGAGTATTCATTTAAAGTCTCCTCTCATGTGTACACTTTTTCTATTTGTGAGGAAAATAAGGGTGATTTGAGGGAGAGAAGTGAGCATATTTTCGGAATATATCTTCCTACTGAATTTAATGAGACGAATTCCAAGACGATCAGCCTAATAGTTTAAAAGTTATAAGAATTTTATGCATGAAAAGTACTAATTTGTACTTGAATCTATTTACGCTTCTGATATTGCGATGTAAAACAGTAAAATATTGTTTTCTTCGCATTCGTGTATTATACGCTAGTCAATAGAAGAAAAAGTTTAATAGCGGAAAGAATTTTTATGTATCAGCAATATTTTTTTTTCATTTCCGATGCAATTGTTTCCGCTTATTATATGAGGTGATTGGACTAATAGTTTAGAAGTTGTAAGCGTTTTACGTACAAAAAATATAATTTTGTACATGCTCTTATTTAAATATCTTACATTGCTATAAAGACAAGGGAGGTACTTTTTCCTATGTATTTTTTTCTGGTTTAATCAAATGAGACAAAAACACGAATCAAAAGGGCAGATATTTGAAATGAGTACAGAGGAGAGTTGAGGAGTTTTCATTTATCACTTACATAATTGCATTTTTCCGATATCAACGTCTCTTTATATATATATATATATATATATATATATATATATATATATATATATATATATATATATCTATATATATATCTATATCTATATATATATATATATATATATATATCTATATATATATATATATATATATATATATATATATATATATATATATATATCTATATCTATATATATATATATATATATATATATCTATATATATATATATATATATATATATATATATATATATATATATATCTATATATATATATATATATATATATATATATATATATATATATATATATATATATATATATATATATATATATATATATATATATACATATTATAATTATTGGACTATTAAATTAGAGCGAAGAAAATGTATAGGAACCCCAAGTTTATATTCAGAAACAAATTTCTGAGAGAAGAGAAGCAATGTGTGAAATCGATGTTCGAGAAGGACAATAACTATTTTAAAGCAACCAACAGAACCTTTTTTGCTCATTTATGTATTTTATTGTATTAAGTAAGTTAAATAGTAACCCTAAACTTAAAAATGATTTGAGAAACATGATGTGTACACAAAAAAATAGTAAATTGTGGCGACATTAGAAAATATTACTTAAAGATATTGTATCATGCTGAATATTGATACACGAAAAAGAAAAAAAAACTTGGATCTAATTTTCACGCTTTAAGACTCAATTTTAATGGTCTAACCATAAAAATGTTAATTAACTAATGCAGACGATAACACAAAAACGTAAGTTCTCTATTAGACATACCTTTTTTTGTGTGAACCCATAAAATATTGGAAGTGAACTTAGAATATATGGTTTTGATAATTCAATCAGGACAGCAGTCGAATAATTGCTTATTTCGCTATTATTTGCTTATATAACTTTTTGCTTATTTCACTATAACAAAGAAGTCGTATTTTTAAACTTTTATCACTCGAGAAGTAACCAGTGGGTTTCCTTTAGATTTTAAGATTTATCTTTCAAACGACAAAGATTTGAAATTTTCGTAATCTCCTGGTGTTAAAACGTGTATGCCTTAAAATTGAATTTTTTTACACCTTAAGTAAAAAGAGATTAAGGAAAATAATTAACAACTATTTTTATATGTATCCTTGAATAATACCATTTTATTTTCGTGTACAAAAATGTTCAAATTCGCTTCGCAATAGTTCCGGAAAAATGACGAAAAACAGAAAGAATGAAATAAGCATTTGTTGTATTTAATGCCACTTACGAAATGAAACGAAGCGAATTAAAATGCATAAGGTGCTTTTCTTGTTTTTCAACTGCGCCATCTACGCCAAAAATGCGACAGACAAACACACACGTCACAGCCCGTTTTAGAGGACAAGCCTCTTCATACATCTATTCATTCTGAGGTCTTATTTTGAACTGAACCAGAGAACGATAAATCTCCAATTCTGCTTATTTAGAGTTATTGATTTGTTATGGGAACTTGAGGGACTGAACCGACAGATTTAACGTGCAACAGTCACTATTTAATACAATATCCTTGATTTGCAAGGATCGAACTCACGACCTATTAGACAAGTGCCCAACGTCTTATTAATTAGGCTATCTCAGCGCGAAATGAATATTTTGGAGTCTTTAGCTTTCGATCACTCTCATGACTAAACTATTGGGACAATATCTGCCAGGTTGCGCGTCCTCTCAATATTTAGAAGGCCAATAATCGAAATCCGGGGAAAAAAAGATATGATTCTTCAATAAATGTACATTTTCGTGTAGTTCTTTCGTATTTAAAATATCTTCTGCACTAATTAGTTGCCATATTCAATGTTAGAGTCGTGATGGCTCAGAAGATGAGCCATCCATTGATTTGAACCGGGTTCCCAGCAATGGCTGATCGATACGAATTCCGCATTTATCTTGCACTGATCACAGTGCAGACGTAAAATACCCTCAGTGGTTAATGGATCATAGGTTAGAGTCCCCTGCCGTCAGTCTAACCATGGGAGGTTTTAGTGGTTTTCCACTCCATGTAATGCAAATGTGGGTTAGTTCTATCAAAAAATCCTCCACGAAGGCAAATGTCTCACAGTGCTTGATCCAGGAGTTCCCTTGTCCTCTGGATTGGGTTCAAAAGTATAAGGATACGAAATTCAACATAAGTAGCTGTAAACCCAAAAAACTGGATCGGCTGTTCAAAAATAAAACATATTCAATGTTAGACTCTCAATTCATTTTTGCCCACTGTACATAAATGGGGTTGATCTGTACTGAGTATATTTTATGGTTGTTTTAATTTCAATATATTGTGGGTAGGAGAAAAGATTTGAAAAATGAAGTATTATTTTTTTACTTTATTTGAAGTGATGATGTCTGGAGTTCATTTTTTTAAGCTAAAAATTTTTGTAAGCTATAAATATATATATATTTTTTTGCGTAATTTTAAAGTGTGCAATTTAACATGGCAAAATACAAAATGTGAGCGAAATCATTCGAATATTTTCAGAGAAATCGCGTTTGAAATATACGACTTTTTTAAAATTCCATTTCGTAGGAATTATTCGATTTTGCTTGCATTTTTCTGCGTAAAATTACATTCTTTAAAATCATGCAAAGAATTTTATACCTTACAATTCAAAACTTTTTCGACCCTTCTGAAATAAAATAATAATAAATATTTGCTAAAAGTTACTTTTTTTTGCATGGAATTATCTTTGGATAAACGAATTTTATAATTGAGAGTTCATTTTAGAGTATATTTAAAAAGTATTCAAAATATAGCAAAATAAGCAAAGAGTAGAGGAGAAGGTGTAAAAATGGGCACAGGTGTAAATATGGGCACCCCTCCCTAGTGACTATGGGAGGTACTGAAGACTTGCGGCGAGGACTGTAGATGGCGCCAGTTGCTAATATAAGATAGTAGAGAACAATTTGAACCATTCTATCAAGTAGTGTGGATGCAGCGTAAGTTATTGTGCAAATTGGTGTTTATTCTGGACTGCAAACTTTTGAGATGCATGTGAAATCGTTTTCTTTTCATGTACGTTTAGTTAAAAATAATTTCACAGTGATATCCGGAATGTGGAGATCTTAAGCTACTTTTTGAAGCACACCTTTAGTCATGCACGCTTTTAGGTTGCATGTGATAGTGGCCATCTTTCTTAGGTGGGGTTGCTGTAAATATGGGCCCCCATTTAAAGGGTTCTCATAATTACACCACCTTTTTTTTAAACAACAAAAATTTGTTCACTAATTTTTTACGGGAAAACAGCAAGACCCAGAACAAACATGACCCAAGCTCTAATGAGAGGATGCAATTGGTAGAGTCCATCCTTCAGGATGGGTTAAAAACAATTTGTTCTCCGAATGGTTCACTCACTTCATTGAGAAAACATGTCCTACTGAACAAAGGCCTGTTCTACTCATGTTAGATGGTCATTATAGCCACGTTCGAAATCCAGATGTCATTGACTTAGCCAGAGATAACCATGTGACAATCATTTAGAAGAGAACCACTACTCGTGGACGCAAAGCAGCAAGGTCCAGCCTCATCACCGGATCACCATACAAGGATCAGTTGACCATCAAGTCGCTTGACAAAAGTGCTTTCAAGAAGACGTCCTTGAGTTTTCCCAGGGTAAGTGACCGGCCAGGGGGCAGGAGTGGGAAGAAGAAAGGTCTTCATAAAAGGAAAATTTGACCCATGCAACGATACGATTCATCATCGGACTCATCAGACTATGATGACCATCCCCTTATGGATAGCTATGATGATACCAATCTAGATGTCAACGGTGGGGATAAACCAAACTCAAGAGATGCATTTTTCGTGATGGAAAGCTCTCCGAAGACACTCGGGGAGAGGTGTGGGTGAAATGTGGGCACACTTAGATTGTGCCGGGGCTGAAAGTTATGTTTGCGATTTCTGTAAAAAAAAATTTTCCCTGTAATAAATAAATTCTCTACCATTTTGTATTTTTTTTATCCTGTTTTTAAACTGTTTTTGGTGACTTTTTTGAAGAGGGCCCATATTTACACCCCCTTTTTTTGGGTGCTTTTTTAAAAGATTTTTGAAAATCGTGATTTTTGAAATGAAATAATTGATGTTAATCATTGTTTTGCCATCTCGCATTTAGGAAACTTGTTATAGTTGTTAATGAGAGACAAAAATCTAGAATTTTTTAAATAGAAAGTAACTTTATCAAACAAACAAAAGAGGGTGCCCATATTTACAGCTTTTCCTCTAATATTAACATTAAGGTGTCTAAACTTCGGACCGCTCTCCTGATCAAACTATGGGGGATTGCTACTACCCTTATGTTCGTTGATAAAAAAAGACATGTTTACTCTGAGAAAGTCGTAACTTAAAATACAATCTGCACTAATTAATTAGCATATTTGAGGTCAACCATTAAGATAGAGTTCTAGAACGTGAAGATCCGTTCATAGATCAAAAGTTATTCAGCGTTGTACATTAAATAATTGTGCAGATCAGATTCTTTCGCTACTGAGAGTGACCCAAATTATGAGAACTAACTAATGATTTATTTGAAGAGGATGTGTTTTATGCAGTCTTTGAAATGTCTTTTTTCAGTTGAAGAAGCTTTTCTTGGTTGTAATGCACCTGAGCAAGGAGAAGAAAAAATTGAATGAATTAGCGACGAAGCTAAACTTAATAATTTTCCCTTCTTTGTCTATTTATTCTCATATATATATATATATATATATATATGAATAATGACCATAAAAATTGGGCAATTTGATAAATTTGAATTACTTGACGATAATTTCTCACATTGCCCGGTCATTATAAATACCGCTATTATTTCTTTGGGCACTTTGATTAATTGACAGCAATGGGACAGCCACGTGCGTGTGGTGTGATTTTGGCTGGCCAATCAGCATTCATTTTCAGTCGCTTGTCGCGAAATCATTCACAGTAACATGCACATCATTATGTAAATGATGTGCATGTTACTGTGAATGACCGAAATCGGTGGTTGTTGACTTTCACCGGTGAATGTTGACAATCAAATGAGTCGCTTTGGTGAATGTCCGAAATATTTATTACATCCAATTTGATACAATTTATTCGTGGATATAATTACATTTATTCGATATTTTAATACTTACTGACGATAGATTAGAACAAACATCAGTGTTTGGAGTATCGGGCAAATATATACCGGGCAATAGCGCTTGACTTTAAAAAAATATCAGTGTAGGGTATACCGGGCAAATGTATACCGGGCAGTGGCACTTGACCTTAAAAAAACATCAGTGTAGGGTATACCGGCCAAATGTATACCGGGCAGTAGCACTGAACCTTAATAAAACGTCAGTGTAGGGTATACCGGGCAATGGCACTTGACCTTAAAAAAATATCAGTGTAGGATATACCGGGCAAATGTATACCGGGCAAAGGCACTTAACCAGACCTAGTATGACTAGACCTTTGGTAAATGTCCGAAATATATACTAGGTCTAGTGCCACTTTTGCTATAGCTTAAATATTTAAAAAAAATTATACAAAGCGTTTGAATCAATTTTAAACTGATACCGAAATTATTGCTTTAAAATTAAAAAAATAATAATAATAACTGCGCCAGATAAGAGTAATTGAAGTAGTTGCTTTATACAGCGCATGTGCGAGAAAAAAGTTTTAAAAAAATAATCCAGGTGCATCTAAAAGTGGATGAATATCCCAAGACACCCTGTGCGTGTGTGTGACACAAATTGCCCACTTGACTTTTTGCATTATACATAACGACCGGGCAATGTAATATTTGCAACATAATTTATCATTTTGACATATCCTTTTGGGCACTTTTTAAATTGCCCGGGCATTATAAACAATGCCCAATTATTTACATTGCCCGTAACATACATATATCGGGGCAACATTCCTGATATCATGGGTGTATTCAGCTTGAATTAATCAGTTGTAATACTCTCTATAAAGGTTTATTGAAATGAAGGCTGGTGGTTATAATAGTTCACATCCACAAGGGAGGGGGTGTGGACAAAAGTCCAGATGGTTCCGGCAAATCTTACATGGAACACTTCATGTTGAAAGAGACAAGCGAAAACCATTGCTCTCGCATTTTATACTAACACAGAGATAGGTGAAAAGGCTCAGTCTTTGCATTCCTGCATATTAAGGAAAATCATTTAATGCTTCCTAATATGGAAGTGAAAGAGGGAAAGATTCTAAAAATAACTCCTCTTATGAAATATAAATCTAATTATAATTCAATGGTGTGTTTTCAGCCTTGAATTACCAAAATAGAATATCTCCACGCTCATTCTTTAACAAAGACATTTCATGAAAACGAAAGAGTTTTAATAGTTTTATTAATACAAAAGTATTTATAATTTTTGCATTACATATATATATATATATATATATATATATATATATTATATATGACTCTAGACTCAGCGGCGCGACAGCCCACAGAGGGCCAAGGCCTACTGTGCCCATCTCAGTTTTCTTGACCTTGGGCTCTGGGGTGCAGGAGCAGATGTTCCGGTCAGGTAGTCAGCCGAACGCGGAACCCCCAGTGTTTAGTTCCCAAGCATGCTTGGTACTCATTCATCGACCCACTGAAGGGATGAAATACATATATATATATATATATATATATATATATATATATATATATATATATATATATATATATATATATATATATATATATATATATATATATATATATATATATATATATATATATATATATATATATATATATATATATATATATATATATATATATATATATATATATATATATATTATTCTCTCTGAAAAGAGTTTCATTTTGTTAAAATATGTAGTAAACTGATTTATGTTATACCTCAAAGCCTATTAAGATGAAACAAAATGAAATTTTGAAGAACTCTTGAAAAATGCTTAATTGATACGACGAATTTTAGTCTTAGAATAATTTTGTCAAATTTAAAGTTTTTTTTTAATTTGCGCTAATTAATCGACTGATTAATTCGACTGATCGTAATTTTGACCTGAATCAGAGAATGATCAATCCCTAATTCAGTACCACCAGAGATATAATTTGTTATGGTACTTTGTAACCCGACAGATTTAACATGCACCAGTTACCATTTATTACACACGGAGTCTTCGGCTGGCTGGATTCGAATTCTCGTTCCCACGAACAGAAGTCCAACGCTCTGCCAAATTGTCTAAATAATGCATACAAAATATTGGGTGAATCTGACTATTATATATATATGCCGATATTCGTAGCAGGGTGGCTGTAAAAAAAAAATCGAGTGAATTGGAGCCAAGATTCATAAATATTGGTCAATCCCAAGTTAATTTGCTACTAGGGATGGCACAGTTAAAGTGTACCATTTTTATTTTGTTAAGGTGTATTTTAGCACTGGTAAATAATTTTTAAAAATCTGCTACATCAACATTTAAAATATGCTTATGTAAGAATAAGACAATACATATTTACAGTAATCTCCCTGAAAATTAAGAGAAGGAGTGTGACAAAAAAAAAAAAAAAAAGAGCTCCTTCAAAGGGCACTAATCTTGCAAATTATCATTTCAGTTATATTTAGCTAGCAATAACAATTGTATTTATCTAATTGTATTTAGCTCGGTTATGTTTAGCTAGACTAGAGCCTCTCAAAACGGAATAAAAAATATTCAAATATGAGAAATAATATTTTACACACATTGACTTCTAGTCTAAAAATAATTTGCAGTTAGTTATTGTACTATTCTGAAGTTACTGCTACTGCAAACTCTTTTCTTATAATATGAATCACAGTCCCTGGCCAAATTATTAGACGCACTGTAAGAGTCTATGTAAAATATTAATCATCAGGTGATACTAAACCGATTTATTGTTTTTACACGACTGAAACCCGTCTGCACTTATTTACGTTAGTGTATCAGTGGGTTAAATTACACGATATATAATGTAAATTCAACGATTGGATAAGTGAGACGATATATTATATAAATATAGAATAATTATTACATCAGGTAATATATTAGTGTATTATAATAAATATACGAAATTACTAGACGCTCTGTAGTTTTTTAATAATGACATATTTTCCATGAGTTTATAGGCAATACTTTTGTATTTAAACATACATGTAATGGGTTTTTATTCAGGAGATTTTTTAATATACTTCCTATTTATATTTATTTTTAACGTATTGTATAACAACATCAACCAATTGATACACGAGTATAAACAAGTGCAAATCAGTCACATAAAAACAATTGATAATTAAAATTTCACATAAAATCTTAGAGTGAGTTTAATAATTTGGCTGTAAAAAGAACATTTTTTTTTGGAAAGGGGAGAGGTAACATTTATACAAAGGCAAGGCCCTTCTAAAAATACACAGGACTGCAATAACACCTGAATATCTATTTGCATTTATTTAAATTTATATGATACGAAGGTAAAATTTTCTGTGAAAAAACAGAGAGCAGAGGGTACTTCGTTTTACTATAAAATAGGCCAATTTAAATCATTGAAACAATTCAAAGAAATTTAAAGCACAATTATAATTATTTTAAAAGATGTAAAAATTATGTACAACTTAATAATTACTTAAAGTTTTTTATAATTATCCAAAAACTAGTTCTTCAACTATTCTTTTTTACCAAAAAATTAGTTATACTAACTTAAATGAAGAATGAAAATTTCAGGGCATAATAGTAAATGTTAATAAATATTTCGAGAAATGCTTAAATTAAAATGACCTTAAATTTGTTTTGAAGAGCACAAGATGTTAATTTCATTTATTAAAGTTTCAACAAGCTAGTTTTATTTTCAAGAAATATTTACAAAAATATTACTACTTACCTTTAGTTCATTTAGTAAAAAAATTTATAATCACTTTACATAGCTGTAAAAAAAGTATTTTTAAATAGAGTATGTAATTAACTCCTTACAATTACAGAATAAATATCTGTGTATTTGAATGTTAAGAGAATAATTAAATTTTATCTAACATTACATTCTTTTCAAGGAGTAATTACTAAGAATAAAATTTTTCATACGAATAAATTATTGAGATTGCTTGTTTTAATAATTAAGAATTCTACTTACTTGAGCAATTGATAATCCGCATTTCAACTTATGAAAAAAGGCGTGAAGAGAAGGGAAGATATCAATAATATAATAAAGCTTAATAATAAATAATAGGTTTAATAAAGTAAAATTTTTCAACTCATAGGTGAACGTAGAGGGTAAGAACAACATTTTTAACACAAATTAGAAAATTTAAATTTTGTGTTATTTCTTTTACGGACGACTAGTAATACTAGGTTAAAATCAACTGTTCTAAACTTTTGAGGCAAACTTCAGATGACGCCAAACAAAATAAAAATAAAGTAAAGGCAGCTGTCAATAATTTAAAATCGTTTGCTTTCTGCTATGAAATATCAGATGTTTAGTTTTTTAATAATTCGCGATCGCAACGAACTATAGGGGGCGTTGTTGTATGTGCCGAATCCCTGCGATTTCCATATGAACAATCATTCAGTTACACTGGAGACGTCTTTAATGTAGCATGTAGCATTGTAACGTTCCATCTTTATTGTGGCTGATTAAATTTAAAAAAGAAAAATGTTTGTTTTCTTTCTTATGCAAACGAAAAAAAAATGGTATCTCTTTTTTTTAGAGAAGGAACATCCAGAACACATCTGAAAAATATTTGTAAATAAAGAGAAAAAAATAGGTATATTCTTATAAGAGTTCAAACCTAATGCCTGATAAATAGTTTTACTAAATTTAATGGTATAACATGAAAGGCCCATTTAAATTTTAACGTAAAATAAAGAATGCTTACGAAACAAAGAGAAAAAAAAGAACCATTCTTTTTTTGTCGCCATTTTTTAGTGTTACGAAAATGCGTCTTTGGGACTTGCCAAAAACAAAACAAGATGCAATTTTATTTTTTTAGGAGCGAAATATTTTATGGAGTGAAATATAACGAAAATGTACCAAAGTCCATAACATGAAACTTTATCTTAGTTAGCGTCCGTTTTGGAAATGTTATTTCATTTTGAATCTTATTTATTAGAGTTCATTATGGCTATAGAATCAGGTGAGAGAAAAGTTTGTTTTGAATCTATGCTAAACTCTATATCGGCCCATTTTCCACCGAAATCCGATTGACTACTTTGATTTTAAACAAAGTGTTTCATTTTAAGATTTTTTCCAAAAATTTTAAGTGTAGATTGGCGGCACTAAAAATCTGCCAAATCTGTAGCTGTGGTTAATACGTAAGTACCGAATTTTCTTCCATACTTTTCTGAATCATATTACTTCAAATATTAGAATATGCAAGAAGTATACATAAACACATAATTTAATACCATTTAATTTTTCAAAAAAAGTATTTTGACAACAATTTTATCAAAAAATTATAAACTAAAAAGCGTAAAATAAAGAATTCTTAGGATAAAAATGATTTTAAAAATTCCTCATTTTTCAATAAAAACTTTCGTATTGTTTTTTTTTAATTCTTATAGTATTTAATCAGACGTAAAAAAAACATTTTGTAGAGAACGATCATCAAGTAAGAAAAAAAATTATTTACAAGCAAATTTTTTATTATAAAAATCATAACACTTACCTGATTTATAAGTCCGGAGAATTCCAAAATGATATGTTCTTTGTTTGAAAACTTTATTCTCAAATAATATATACATAGTTTATCCCTTCATTACTTTTAGGTAACATACCACACATCAAAATTTTATAATTGTAAGATCTCGATATGAATTTTAATATGTAGCTTAAAAACAGAATAGCTGAATTCTAGTTGAAATTCTTTCAAAACTAAAAAACACTTACCAAGAAAACGATAAAAATTTTATTTATAATCAGCACAAAAGATACTTTTTCAAGTAATTCGGATTATTCTTTATTGCTGTTTTCTGAATTATGTAGATACAGAAATATATACAATTCTATGGAGAAGAAGAGTATTCTATAACTATTACAGTTCTGTATGGAATTCATTGGAAGACATTTATTCATTGGAATGACGAAAGCAATGTTGACTTCATTTTAACTTGTAATGAGTTGAAGACAGAAAAATTATTTTACCGCAATACACACATCTGTAACAGCAAGTGATCAGGAAAACATTTTATGTTGTTGGTAATAGAAAGGTAAAAATTATTGAGAAGTTGTTATTCAAATGCTTGGCATGTTCTGATTAGTTTTTTCAAGAAGTTTTATCTTTTCTTTAGCGAAATTTTGCTTCCTATTTGCTGCTAAGAAAATGGCGTCCGTCATTGCCAATGGTTATGTGGGAACTAATGCCCGATATTTACAGTCTTCCGCTAGATGGCGTATCGAGTGTTGCGATCGCGAATTGCCTTTTATCGCATTAACGATCTCTGCATCCGCGTTTTTATGATTTGTAAAATTAAAGTTAGTATAAGTTTTCACAAATTATAATATTCTTTTAAATCTACAAATTAAAAAATTTATGAAGCTTTTAAACAAACAAACAATATGTTACATTGTTCACATTCTATTAAAAATTAGTCAACATTTCTTCCTGATGAAAAAAAAATTGTATTAACATAAAATAATTTGTCACAATGCATGCAAATTGAGTAAAAAATTTTATTCAAAATTGAAAAATTACATAAATGCTCCTTTTTTTTTTTTTTTTTTTTTTTTGAATTGTTCATTAAAATAATATCGTTTTTCTTTCTTATCAATACAATTTTTGAAAAAAATATATATTGTGAACAATTTAATAAATTTGTATAGAGTGAAATAGTAACTTTTGTGAGACAAATCACATAAAAGTATCCATGTGACTTTAGTAACACAAAGATGTGAAAGGCGACAACGACAAAGATGTTGCGACAACGTTTCTCATTGACTTTGGTCCTAGTTATGTATGGTTGTGACTACAAAGTTTCAGTCAGTAAATAGTCACTGAGACTTTTATGATAAGTCACAAAATAAAGTAACACCAAAGTCACATTAAGACCTCTTAGGAGTAGTATAAAGCGGTTCCTTAGTGTGACTTCGACTACTGTATTTGTTTTTGACTTTATTGTGACGTCACTTTGACAGTTTGGGCTATCAGGGCAGGCATTAACACCCGTGACTATAATAAATAAAAATTTTAATATCACGATGTTTAGTCAAAAGTCAAAAATATATTGTGATTTTATAAAGTTAATTGGGCTACGAAGTACCAATAACTACCGTTGTATATATATATATATATATATATATACCAATAACTACCGTTGTGTATATATATATATATATATATATATACCAATAACTACCGTTGTGTATATATATATATATATATATATATATATATACCAATAACTACCGTTGTATATGGCTATAGGTTGGTAAGGCACCATGCCGAAGAGATCGCCGGCCGAAGACTACCGTGCATGCACGCTAAATCTGTCGGATCCGAAATCCTCCATGTTCCCATAACAAATCAATACCTCTGGGTGTACTGATCCAGGAGTTCCCTTGTCTTCTGGATTGTGATCAAAATTACAAGGATACAGACTTGAACACTGGCAATCGTAAACCCAGAATTAGGTCGGCTGTTCAACAATAACTGTTATAAAATAAAATTACAAGAATTAAGTCATGGTGACTCAGGGGAGAAAACACTCCCCTCCCATTAATGGTTCGATCCCAGGGATAACTGGTCGATTCAAATTCCGTACCCGGCTATCACCGATCACGTTCTGGTGTAAAATATCCTCAGTGGTAGACGGATCTTGGGTTAAAGTCCTCTTGCCATCAGGCTAACCAAGAGAAGTTTTCCTCTCCATGTTACCTAAACAAGGGATAGTTGCATCAAAAAGTCCTCTTCGAAAGCAAATTTTTCTCAATAGTTAATCCAGGAAGTTCCCTTGTTTTCTAGATTATGTTCAAAATTACAAGGCTGCGGAGTTGAACATTACTAGCCATAAAACCTGAATGGGATCGGCTGTTCAAGTGACCGTTATAAAGTCAAATTAAAAGGATAATAGATGAGAGATAATTATATACTCTTATTAGTAGAATACATAGAACAGATAACTAAAAAAGACGTGTTGAGTACTAGATTAGCAATTTTTATTTTCGATTGAATTACTTTCTAAATTAAGTAACGTTTCAAAAACGATGATCAAGGTTGATATCTTAGCAACTAATAATTTTCTGGGAATCGGCGAAAATTTTATATCAGTCAAAATTGTTTACGAGTTTTTAGGAAAATTGGAGTTATATTCGAACATTTGAATTACCAACTCCATTGCAATTTAGGCAGGGGAAGATTTCCATATCGTGATCTGTAGCCGAATAATTGCCAAGTCTTTTCAACTTCCGGGCAGAGGCCAGCGAGAAACTAAAAGAAACATCACAGAAATAAACCTACTCGAAATGTATAGTCTCGTAGCCGATTCCGGGCAAACATCTACATGTTTTTATTTTTCCTGTTCAAAATGAATTTAGTGCCTCGGCGATTGTAGTTGGTGCATCAGATCACAATGCGGAAATATCCCTTTTAGTAGAGAAGGGTTCCGCAGTGGACTGATCGTTAAGACACGGTTCCCAGCAGATCACAGAAGTCAAGCATCACTGGCTGCGGTCAGTGTGCGAGTGAGTGACCACTTGGATCAGTCTGCGTAGGGACCGAGGGTGTGCGGTATTGGTCTTCGTTAAACTGTTCTACCGTAAAGTGCTTGACTTCGCGCGCAGGTCGTCGGGCTACCGAAGCGGGGGTGCCATCCCCTCTGCAGAGGATCAAAATTGTGATGGCATGTCTTCGGATCATCCTCAGGGATGTTTCCCAGACCGTCGCCAATAGCCCATTGTGCAGCTCTAGTGCGACGTAAATGAAATACAACTACAACAAGTAGAGAAGGACTGTCTATTATAATATTTAGGAAAAGCGGAATTCGACCTACTATCACCACGCTTAGAATAAAGTTATTTATTCTTATTTCTGCTTTCTTTTTTATATAACTTTGTAATACGTATAAACTTTGATTTCCAAAAAAACTAAAAACGTCACAGAAAACAAGTAAGCTAAAAGCGTAAAAATATTTTCGCACAATCTTTCGATACTGATTTAAAACCAATAATTTTTACCATTTGATGAATACTTTAGCTTGTCATTTTAGATTAACGAATTCAATTAAAATAAAAATGCATTTTTTTAAAAATAGTAACTACCTATTCAGGTTGCACAACCTTTTTAAATTCATGGCTACTTGTATTGCAAGTTGAATAATGATAAATTTATAATAATAATTAGGGGTCTGTCCAGGCCGAATTTACTACTGTACCTTCACAAATTCAATTTTGGGTAAAACGGTAGTTTCACAAATTCAACTTTAGGATAAACGGTAGTTTCTCAAAATACTTTTTCTTAAAATTTTATTTTTGTATCCCTTAAGAAACGATAAATCTATATTTTTACCTTGTTTTTGTGTTGATTTTTTAATACAATTTTTAATTTTTCACAAATTATGTCAAAATTTTCACAAAATAGGTATCTTTCAGAAAAATCTAGACAGACCCCTGATAATGAATAATCATAAATTTTAATTTTATTCTCTGTGATAACTAAGGATATCATAATTCTTCCATTTCATGCAGTTTATTCCATTGCATTCTGTATGTACAAAATTAGTGTCTTATCCCTGTTAGGATGCATGGCATGTCATAAATAAAATTTAACCCTATTCTGAATTTATAAATTTCAGAAATGTTTCAAGCAAATTTAAGAGGAAATCGTTAGGCAGGAATTTTAGCTTAACTCTGTGGCGTATTAATCAGTATAAGAAAAAATACATCCTAGTACATTAACATGTTAATTTTATTCATCCAGTCTTTAAAATAATTATTTTTTCTATTATGAGAAAACATAAATATTAACTGAAGGCAAGTAAACAACTATATTGACATTAGCATGACTCTGAAATTTTGTACAACTTTTTTATTTCAATAAAATGAAATACATTCAATGACTATACTCTTATGAATGGACACAGAGTTATATTAGTTTTTATTTGGTATAAAATAACATAATTATAATTTATAAGTATTTCTATGCGAAGATATTATTATTATTATTTTTTAAATTTGAAATATTTATGCCAGATTCTTACTGATTTTCTAAAGTTATTTTTCAATCTTTACTACCATTTTTTTTTTTTTTCCTGCTTGAGGAGAATGCTTAGGAGGAAAAAAAAGCTACTCGCAAGAATTTGCAATAGTTAGTTTAAAGCATTTACATTAATACATTACATTACATAATTGAAAAACAACTTCCAATATTCCCTTTCTTTTATGTTTCAAAATTTATGATAACTACTGAAATCAAAAAAAAAAAAAAAAAAAATATCAATATATATAATGAATGGGGGCAAGTGCTTACAGTCTAAATTTTTAAAATCTTGGTCATTTATTAATTGATTTTTGTAACATAATAGACCAGAGAATTGTAGCTAAGGTCCTGGTTTTCAGTTTTGCTGCATAAATGTTTCATTTACTACTTACCTTTAACTACCATACATTACATTTTATATTTTTAACATCTCATTATGTAAACACTTTTTAAATGGTATAGTTACATATTGATCAATTATCTCTTGTTAAAAGTTTAAAATTATGCTATCATTAATTTCACTTAGCATTAAATTCTTCTAGCCTATTTCTTATAACAGGAATAGTAAAAGTACTATCAGTATTGTTGCAAGTAGGGTGTCAGCATTTTAAAATGCATATTTATCAACTATCTTTAATTTAATAAAATGCCAATCCATATCTGTTAAATATGATACAACAGATAAGATACTGTAAAATTTGTATTTCAAAATAAGTTCCTTATAAGTTATATTCTCTTACATTATTTAGATTTTATATTTTCTTCCCTAACACAACAATTAAAATACATAGTTGGTTACTAAATTTGCTGCACATAAAATAGTCCTAACTTCTTTTTCATATGTATTTTTTCAATCGTTATTTTTCATTCATTTATTTTTTCTTCTTTTTTACTATACCAGCCAAGTCTCTTGTTTTTTAACAAAGACTCTTGTATTTTACGCCTATCTCCTGTTTACTTGTTTATTCTCAAGTTTCTCTGTCTTTGTTGAAGAAATTTAAAAAAAAAAAAAAAATATTTTGCAATAAGATATCCGCTGATTTCAAAAATAAAATATCTTAAATTTATATTTTTTTGCTTATTATTTAAAAATATAAGCAAAACAATTCTTCTTTAGATTAAATACATATTTTTTACTTAGCATGATGTAAGTGCTTATATTATTTCCAATTTTGAATTTCTCTTTTTGACTTACATGATTATGCATGATGTATCAAAACTTTACTCGTAGTCTAGAAAATGTCTCTAGTAATTTTAAATTAAATGTCACTAGTAAAATCTCAGTTATTTTATTTCTCCAATGTTGGCAGGTATGTGAATGCATTTATCTATTGGTCTTCTTTATTTTGATTAATTAATAAGATAGGTCATAATCTAGACAACTTATATTTCTGTTATTGAGCCTGTTTGAGCTAGTCAATGATTAAAATATTTAATGCATTGTGAGTACAAATAATATTATTATAATGTGCTGTGTAAGAGTCAAATATCTTAAATCTCATCACCATTAAAACAGGAAGGGGAAAAAGACAGTTTTCTGAAATGCATAGCTTTTGTGTTTTTATTGTGAATAAAAACATTCAGTGCTAATATGCTGGAATTGAGGATTACTCAATATTATCCAGTAATAGTGACCTCATTTTTGTATTTTACTTTTAATTAAGAATCATAATTAGGAACATAACAGTTAGGATCAAGATGATTAGATATAGAAATTTAATAGAACAATATTAATGTTAGTTTTTATAAAGTTAAATATAAAACTGCGAGTTCCCTGGAAACATCATGCTTATTTTGGTGCTAACGACCATTGGCACTTTTAACAGCAATAAGTTTATATATGTATTTCTAACTATGTTTATTTATTAATTCAAAATATTTTTGGGGATATAAACATAAAATCAATGAAATATTAAATTTTAATGCAATGAAAAATTAAATTTTCCTTTATTTATATACAGGGTGCATAGCATTTTTAAAGAGTGCTTAAAGGTGCTTATTTTTGATTTATGTTTTCTAAAAGCTCTTGAAGGTGCTTTTTCTATTCGGGATTAAAAAAAAGTGTTTAATTCTATCTTTTAAAAATATATTTTTTCTTTGCTGTGTCGATAGTCATTTAAAATTACTAAAAAAGCATGATTTTCACAATTTTCTCTACAATATTTATCAGAAACTAGTTATTTTATCATGTTTATGTTAAGTTTTTTTTAAATGTTATTGAATTTTATTGATTTTATGTTTATAAATTAAGAACTTTCAGTGTTTTCATTATAGAAAAAAAATGGGAGAGAATTTCTCACTCTTTCTCAAAAACTGGGTGAGATTTCAAAAAGTTAAGTGAGATTTCTAAAAATTAAAAAAACACGAATAGACTTGGGAAAAAAAATATTTCTTTAATTATAATACATTTTTAACATCTTCTAATTTCTAAACCATTGAATATTTTTGCTGCATCATCATATGGAAAATGTTCTATATCTACTTTTTCATCAGCTATTCTCATTAGGTTGCTCAAATGCTCATCAGTCAATCTATTACGATATTTTGTTTTATTTCAGTTTTGGGTGCTAAATGACCTTGCAACAGATGCTGAACTATTCGGAATCACTAATTAAATTTGTAGCATTGTGCTCACACTTTCCTATCCTCTACATCTGCCAGCATAGGCTTTTCAATTATTTTTGTTATAGAATAGTGAAGTTTGTTGAAGTTCATACTTCTTGTTCCATGTTCATACTTCTTGTTAGGTCTTCCAGCATAGTTTTCACAGACTTCAACTTTTACAAATTGCTGTAAATTATCGATGAGGGAGTTTGGTAATTCATTAACAGCTAAAAATAGAGCTAACTTTAAACAACTTATTATAAAGGACTCATTTTTTTTTCTCAACACTTGTCGTAGCTGTTTTCATGTCTTTTTCAAAATGGCAGATTTTATTCAAAGTGGCGGAAGACTAAATTTTTTCCGAAATTCGAGAGATTCTCACATTTTAAATTTGATTAATAGAGTGTGCAAACTTCTCGCGTAAAAATTTTTTTAATGCGATGAAAGAAAAAAATGCGAGATTGTCGCGCTGTAGTGAAAACACTGACTTTAAACGATAGAAAGAAATTCATTTTTATTACTGCAAAGATCATAATTATGATTTTTGAAAGTTTGGTTAAATATATTTTTTGAGTGCTTAAAAAGTGCTCATTTTTTTTTGAAAAATCTGGCTACACACCCTAAAATAAAATATTGTTTATGCAGGTTGATGACGATCTTGAAATCAAAGCTTATTATGCTGGGCATATGTTTGGTGTAGCAATGTTTTTGATAAAAGTAGGATCATGATCAGTAGTCTACACAGTAAGTCTTTTTTTTTTCCCCTCAACTATTGTCATCGTAAATAATTTACTAGATTATTGTTTCATATATTTATTTTGATTGAGCTTTTGTGTTTTTGAAATGGGTTTTAAGTTTTATGCTTTTATTATTACAATTATTTTTGGAAGGTCTGTAATAAATTTATTTTATTCACATTAATTTGCATTACTACAACACAATACTTACCCATACTTGTCAGATGTATTTCAGTTTTTATTTTTTATTCAGTAAAGCCTACTAAGTTTATCTTATGTCTAAGTTGACCTCTTATCAAGAACCAAATTCATCCTTTGTTGAAATAGAGGACAAAATTTTTGTAACTCATCCATCTTCCTATTTTCTTCTTTTTTTTTTTTTAATCAATTTTTGAGTCTGGAATATTCAGTTTTTAGAATTTATATATAAAAAAATTTAGCCTAAAATAGTTCAAAGAATTAAATTATTTGACTTTTTAATTGGTTATAACTAAAATAAAATTAATTGCTGGGTTGCCACAGACTACTAAAATGCGACTTTTTGCTACTATTTTTTGCCTTTGGCGACTATGGCGACTTTTTTTGCTTGAAAAGGCTACAAAAGCAATTTTTTTCAGGAATAGGTGACTATAGGGAGACTTTTTTACTCTTAGTGAAGTTTTTTCGCAAAAATAAACATTACTTTTCAGTCCCCTCACTATCTCGTAAGTTGTGCCGCCTACCATGTACGTAGTGCTCAGTGACCTCATCATGCTAACCCCTCCCTTGTTATTTCACCCCACTGAAAGAAACAGCTGTCAAGTTGTCAGAAGAAGCAAATAAAAGACTTAAAGAAGCCCTTACGCTAAAGATATGCAAGGAATTAGACTTGCACAAGGCATGATTGCAGGTAGTCTAAAATTACAACAAAAAGAAAAAGAGCATGAAACAAATGAACAAAAATTAACTAAATTGTTAATTAAAGACAGAAAACTCTTATACAATCATTTATGTCCAAAAATTTAAATTTTCATTAGATTTAAAAAAAGTACTTATTATTTTTTCTCTCTGAGGGGCAGCTTTGTTCTTTTTAATTGTTTTTTCCTTCTATTAACACTAATATTTTATTGTAATTAGACTTTTATTTTGGTACTTATTTTCTAATATGTGTACCTTTTATATTTGTGCAAAACTTTTTTTAAATTTGAGCATAGTTAGGACTCGGCAATAAATAGATGTATCATGAAATATCGATTTAACGTATATATCGGTAAGCCGATATAGTGACTTTCGTTTTAGGCGATGCATCAGAAATCTGATTTAAGCCGCCGGTATAAAACTACAATTGCAGATTAATGATTTAATATGCAAGAATCCTTGACTAAGCTAACGCTGTTACAGCACTGATGGAGACGATTTTGATTTCGTCTGGCTGCAGAGATGTAGATAGCGTTTAGCTAGCTATAAAGACGATGTTAGTTTCGCAATGCATAGTTTCTTTATGTTTTTTTTTGTTTTGGGGATTTTGCGTTTTTTGAAGATTATTTTCAATGGGACTTAAGTCATTTTGTGATCGTTATGCATTTTATTTCGTCAGGAATAATTCTCAGGTTTCTTGTAAATTATTTTTAGTGAGACTTTTGCTACTTAGCGATCGTTTCGTTCTGAATTATTTCATACCATTTTTTTTCTGTCTGTTTTTAATGATTCTTGTAAATTATTTTTAGTAGACCTACTGTTACTTTGCGATTGCTGCACGATCGCGGTTGTCTTACATTTTCGTTCTGAACTCAATTGATTAATGAAAAGAAAATATAAATAAAGAAAAAGATTCTTCATTGATTTTTTTCAATTATCATTTTTCATTTTAAGCGATACAATTTAATAGGGGTATTTTGTATTTAACTTTGTTATAAAAAGTTAGTTTTTTTTAAAAAATTTATTTAATGTGATAATAATTTGATTATTTTTAAACCAATAAATGTTCAGTCGTTTTTAATTATAAAAAAATTAAAACAAAGCTTACCTTTAATTAATGTGCTTTTACTTTTGAGAAACTGAAAATAAAGTTTTAAAAAAATGCGGATATTAATTAAAACTAATAATCTTTTTTAATTAAATAGAGAGAAACGTTTTAGCGCTTTTTAATAATTTAACATTAGTACTTAGAGTTTTTTTTTTTTTTAATTTTTATTAAAATTCTTTTGGTTTATAATTTGTTACTACTGTTTGTTTTTACTTGTTTGGTTTATAATTTGTTAAATAGTCAGTATTATTTTTAAACAAATAAACCTTTAGTCGATTTTATTTTCAAAAAAGAAAATATTTTGACATTTATTAAGTACAGAATTTGACCATTAGTTAATACTACTTTTTATTATTTTAAATAAAATAAAAGAGGGTCTAATGATGTTTCAAAAGCATGGGTTTTTTTCAACAAATAATTTTTAAAAATTTTTTTTTTTTCTAAAGTGAACATTTCTTTGGTTTGTTTTCTATTTTTTTTTCTTCTTTTAATTTTCAATGCATGTATGTAAAATATTTAGTTACAGTGTTATTATTTTTAAACCAATACATCTTAAATCATTTTTAATTTAAGAAAAATGAAATAAATCTTGGGTTTGCTTTTACTTTGACTTCTTTATTATTTTAATTGAAAAAATTAAGCAATGATATTGATCTCATTGTAGGATATGTTTAGAATTAATATTTTCTTTTGTAATAGATTTATTCCTTTTTATTTATTTTTAATTGATTTAAAGATTTGCCATAGGAAATTTTTGAACATATGCTAAATACATGATACATCGCTATATCGTGATGTCTAACGGAGGATGTATCATGATTTAAAATTTCTGACATCACCCAGCCCTAATCATAGTCATAATGTATGACAAGTAAGCTACAATTTTAGTTATTTGGCTACTATTTTTGATACATTTTTGTCCCTGTTCAGGCAACTATTTTCGTAGATTTAGGCAGTTATTTTTCTGCTTGAGGCTACTAAAAGCAACTATTTTTGTTCCATTTTTGCTGTGGCAACCCTGTAATTGAAAAAGGGGGGAAATTGGAGAAAATTGGCATGAGGAATTATTGTTTTATTAAATAAATTT
Source organism: Parasteatoda lunata (assembly GCA_949128135.1). NCBI lineage: Eukaryota > Metazoa > Arthropoda > Arachnida > Araneae > Theridiidae > Parasteatoda > Parasteatoda lunata. The sequence continues at coordinate 88,488,925 of OX421979.1, read as the reverse complement.
TGTAACACAATAAAAATGAAATGAAAATTTATGAAGTTTAATTTTTTTATGTATAATAAATAACATTAATAGTGAAATATCTATATATTTTTTTATTTAAGCTTATGTGTAAGTTAACTATTAATTATTCTTAGCAAATTGTAATTCATTTTGATATTTAATTAAACTTTTTTAATTGAAGGAGATAGTAGTTAATTGAAAATCTAGTTACCAATTTTAAAATAATGTGGAAAATAAAGTAACATTTTTTATCTTTACTAGAAATAGGAATTAATAGATAAACATAGAAAAAGAAATTTATACTATCTGAGTCAACTACTATAGCTATGCATTGCAAGTGGTCAGCTTATATAGTACTGTAAACTACAATAAATTGAAGTGAAATGCAGTTGACAAATTTATAAAATAATTAGCCGTTGATCTCTTTAAAAATTAAATTATGTTTATTTCTTAAAGTATATGTGTATCTGTAATACTTTTTCTTTTATTCACATTTATGTTTTTACATTTCAACACAGTTTTCTGTTTTTGCATATTCTAAAATACATCATAGGTTTAAGTATGTTCATTCATGTATTCAGATTATTTTCTGTTTTAAGGAGATTATAACACCACACCAGATCGTCACTTGGGGCCTAGGATTAATAAATGCAGGCTAGACCTGCTGATTACAGATTCTACATATGCAGATTCTACTATTACAGACTCAAAACGTTGTAGAGAAAGAGATTTTTTGATGGAAATACACGACTATGTCAAAAAAGGTGGTAAAGTAAGTTTACAACTTCCTATTTTCTGAATTATCTTCAGTGTTGTGGATGTTCATCATTGAAAATTATCTTATTCTCATATTAGTTAGCATGAAATTACAATAGCCCTTTGTTATATTGTGCCTTCCAAGGGTCTAAAATGAATAAAAGTTTTAAAGGGCATTTGACAATGTCTGTTAGGCTGAATTTATAAACTGTTTTGTTTTCAGTAAAAGCATTTGCTTCAATCTTTATAACCAGGCCAATCAATCAGTTATAACCTGGTAAAAGGTTAAATTGGTTCTATTACTTTACAAATTTTGCTTGTTCATTTGTGACGTAGAAAATTTCAGTCTCTGTCCAGTCACGCAAAGCTGTGTTTTTCAATACAGAATAAGATTGAAGAAATATTTATATTTTGGGTATAAACTTAAGTAAACCGTTAACTTTGTTGTATTCATCATCATCATTGGTACAGCAATCCATTTTGACCTTCTCTAGAACATTTTCTCATATTGTGCTTCTTGTTACCAGGTCTTGCCAGTTCCTGTTAGGCTGAGCTTTCCTGATTCAAAGTATTCTCTGATTGTTTTAAAATCTACATTAGCAGAGTTCAGCCATCAAATTTCTAGGCATCCTCTATCATCATCAACATTTATCACCATCATTATAATTATCATTCATCATCTATATTCATCCTTTGCATTCATCATAATCTAATTTGCTGCATTTATCATCATTATTGGCACTACAACCCAGTATGGTCCTTGACCTTCTTTAGAATATTTTCTCTTTTTGTCTTCCTGGTTGCTAGGTCTTGCCGGTTCGTGTTCGGCTGAACTACTTTTCTGATTCAGGGTATTCCATGATTGTTTTAAAATCTGCATTAATGGAATTCAGCCTTCAAAGTTCTGGATGTCTTCTAGCTCTGCTACTAATTTGTTTGTGTTTAAATATTTATTCATGAGTTTTTGAAATAGGTGAGTTTTTATGAGGTAGGATTGCTAGCCCTTTGCTCAACCCCCAACCTGGAGGATCAGTGTTTTCCTTTTTGTTTGGTGCCTTCCCTAGGCACTGACTGGTTTGTCTGACATTGCCACCAGTTTATCTACCACAGGCATGTATCTAGGGATCGACTACATAGACAAATTGCAGCACCATGCTAAGGTGGGAACGCGTCTTAGATAGCCTAGATAAAGAAGTCTAGACTTGTTTTGTAATGGAAAATAGCATAAAGAGAATACTTATTTTTAATATAATGTTAATAAGATGGACAGAGTGTGGAGTTTTTCCAAGAGTTCTACAATTAAAATCAGTACACAATGTTTTACCATAGTGCGTAGTATTTTTAAAAAGTGCTTAAAGGTGATTATTTTTTATTTTTGTTTTTTAAAAACCCTTAAAGGGGCTTAATTTTACCTTAAAAAGTGCTTAATTTTACATTTTCAAAAATGAGTAAATAAAAAAGAAAATTTTTTCTTTACCATGTTGTTTTTCGCTACGTATCATGCAAAAGCGTGGTTGACACATTGTTCTATTCAACGCTTTCACAATTCATTCAAACACAATCCATCTTGGGTACCGTCAATTCATAAAGTATGATGACGCCAATCATGCTACATATTTGATGGAATTCTTGGGGGTGCACATGTGTGTCTACTGAGCTGAATTCAGTGAGATTTTTGCACTCTCGTGTGCAACTCTACTGCAGTTTGCAAGGTATTCTCAATTCTTCATTTCTACCCTCTGAAATTGATCCGAAAAATCTTTCGATCTTTTTATGGTGGCTAATATAATCAGGAAAGAGTTCTTTGTCAGAAAATAGTTATTTTATCATGATCATGTAAAGTCTTTGAAAATTCCTTTGCATTTTGTTAATGTATATATAGTGTGTAAAAATCCTTTTTGGTTGCTTAAAAAGTACTTGAAAGGTGCTTATTTTTTGTTGAGATATTTGGCTAAGCACCCTGTTTACTTATAGCTGTATAATATGTGTTAAAAAAAATTTCGTATATTTAACACAGAATCGTGAATTAAAACACATTTTACTATTGGTGACTTTACTATTTCTGTGATTCTCATGTGTATTCGTTTTTGTAAACATTATCAATTTGAATATTGTGAAAAATTCTGTTTAACAAAGATTCCATTTTCACAGTCAATTTTTTTTATTCTTTCTAAACTTTTTTTTAATTTGAAGTAGGTAGAAAAGCCTATTTGACAAGGATTCTATTTTAGCAGTCTAATTTTTTTAAAACTCATTTTTAGTTGAAATGGTTTAGAAAAGCCTAATTTAAAAGGAATTGGTTACAATAGATGTGTGTCTTGATGATAATAGATGTAAAGATAAGATACCCAGTAAAGGGTATCATATCTTTAAAAATGAAAAACAATTATGAGTTGATTTTTTTAAAAATTTGTTTTGAAATGCAAAAAATCCTCCTTTTTAGTAGTTTAAAATAATTTAGTTTTAAAGAATTTTAAGTTTGAATATATTTTGGGGCAAAATTTCTTTTGTTTTTACTACATTTTTAAGCATTCCCATTTAAACAACTACTACTTGTTTGATGGATGAAACTAATTACTTAACTGTAGCAAATGCAGCATGAAAGACTAGTGTCTGGAGAAGTTCTTAAGATAGCATATATTGCAGTTAATTAATCAAAATGGAATGAAGAATCATTGATCATAAGTTTTTTTTTATCATAAAAAATACTTTTTTCTTTTTTAAATTTATCTAGATTAAAGGTATATAGTTTTTTTTTTTTAATAATGTGTTATTAATTATTTGTACTGGTTTAAAATTTAAGAAATAATTAGGATCCAGGACATTGAAATAGAACTACAGTTTTTAGAATCTATACCCTTTATGTACAGTGAAATACTAGTACTTTTTGATCTGTGATCTAGAAAAAAATGCTTCTTACCAAGACAAATTGGTAACATTTATAAATTATGAGGAAAAGCGGTTAAAGCCTTTTTTTTTTTTTTCTTCTTCTTTTAATGTGAAATTTAACAATGTTTTGAATATCCCTTGTAGACTTAAGAAATTTATCCTTCTATAAGTGTAATATCTATAATATTTTCTGAAATACTAAATTAAAAAAATACATTATATTTATCCTTATCTTGTAAATTAAAGTTTTTTCTGCTACCAATTATTTTGGAATTTAGTAACAAATTTTGATTCTTAAAAAACGATGTCTTTTGATTTCTGAAAGAAGTTTATCAGCGTTAAATTACTTACATAAGTTATGGAGGGATTAACAGAATAAAAAAAAGTTTCTATTACAGATTTTTAAGTTTTAAATTTTTATTTTTACAAATAATGAAATAGATATGAGGAGACAAATATATGGCATTTTCTATACTAGGTATACATTTTCAATATATATATACATATATATTCATAAATACTTAAACTATTATAATTTTGCTGATAGATTGTTAAAAAATTCCTTACGCTTCTATGGTTAGTTTTTACGTTAATAAAGAGGTTTAAACTTGAATGAATTTTTTTCAAATCCATTTTACTCATAAATTTTGAATGCATTATATTATCTGTGCATAAATGTTCATTATTTCTTGTTTAGTTTTTAATGTATTCTTCTTGAAACTTACTGAGAGAGGATGAATCTTAAAGTACCCATCTATTTTGCTGTTGGTCTAACTGAAAAAGTAAATATATAGATATAAAAAAACCTACATTATGGATTTTAAAATGTAAATAAAAAATTTTCACTTTAATATTCTTTTTTCATTTATGCTGCCACTTTTTATAAGATGTTCATAACTTGGACCATCCAAAAAATCAAGAAAACATTTGTGCACTTTAATATGTTTGATTTCAAATATATCAAGATAGTTAATTTAAACTAATAAAATATTTTGTCATTTTTCTTTTATTGAGAATATTTTAATTTTATCATTGTGAGTATCTAATTTTAGTATTTTTAAATTTTATCAAATGTAGCACTTTAAGTATTCATATTTTTTTACAATAATAAATTGCGTTTTTTTTATTCAATGTAAATATCTCAATATATTAGGTGATTTGCTTTATAATAACTCCTCTTATAATTTCACTTAGTTCCAATTTTAAAATTTTATTAATAATTCAAAATTTCCTCTCCCTTCTTTATATTTCTCTGCTGGGCTGATTGTATTCCAGGTGTACCCCCCGGTTTTTTTTATATCATTCCTTCAGGTCTAGGAGCAGAGCATGTGATTTTTTTCGTAGAATTCCGTCTATCTCAGGACCATTGATTCGTTAACTCCGTCAATAAAAACTTATAATTTGATAAATTTTCACTGCAACCTAAAATTGAAAGAATTAAATTCTACAGTTTAAATATTGAAACCTTCACTAAATCGCGTTAATGAGACGTTTTCATAGATGTGACTGTACCGTAATTTTGATTTTTTTTTTGGTTAGTCGATCATTTTTAATATTTGAAACTATGCCGGGATCTGCTAATATTGCGATCCATATCCATGAAATTTAAATATCAAACATTGATTTTCGTATTTACCAGATTTAAAAGTTACTCATTGTGAATTGTAATCACTTGATTTAAAAATCGTACATTTCGATTGGTGTTCATGTGATTTAAAAATCCAATATTGCAATTTGTATCTACGTATTTTTGAAATTTATATTGCGATTTGTATTCACACGAACTTAAAATCCAATGAATTTAAAATCCAATCAACGCTATTCACATTCATGGGATCTAAAAATAATGCATCCCAATTTGTATCTACTAGTTTCAAATATCCAATATTGCAATTAGTATTTTCTTGTTATTAAATCCAATATCATGATTAATATTCACACGAATTTGGAACCCAGTATTGCGATTTTTGAAGTTTTTTCTTAAATTAGTTACCATAAAAGTGTGATATTCTTTAAAGGTAGATAATTTAATTATAAATCTTTAGTTTAAAAAATTATATTAAATATGAATCATATATAAATTTATATCTTGTTATCGAGTTTTTACTCATAAAATTTCAGGGTTTTTCACTTTGAGTCACAATCACCTGTGTCTTTTTGTAGAAGAAATAAGAATCTTTTACAGTTTTTGAAGTACAGTTTTATCCAAGGAATATCTCAGAATTATTACAGTTAAACCTGTTTATCTCAAACCTCTTTATCTCAAAAACCTCTATATCTCAAAATTTCTAAAATTCCTCACATTCACTATTTTAACTCAATGTATTTTCCATGTCTATGTCGAAATGTTTTCTTTCAAAACCACTGTTTCTCGAATTTCTCATAATCAAGCACAAATGCTCAAACAACATAGCAAACAAAGAAGGTTAGATGTCAAAATCTTTAAAAAGATTATTTTCAGTGTTAAAGGTTTGTTAAAAAATTTTATGTATATAATTATTTACAGAAATGTCTGTATATTTCTACTAAAAACAATTAAAGCACTTATAATAAAATTTCTTAATTAAATTAAATTTTTTAAAGTAGGGGAGAATGGGGCACATGTGAACAAATTTTCAAAAAATATCATCAATTTCTCACAGTAAAGAAGTCCATATGTTTAAATAATCTTTTCTTTGTCTTATGGAATTTTTTGAGATTTTTCAATAAAATATTTCTTTATGATACTTTAGAAAAATGACTTCAATTGTTCACATGTGCCCCTATAGGGTGGCACATGAGAACATGCCTGGGGCACATATGAACAAGATTAAAAACACAAAGCAATCATCACATTTAAAAGAAAAAAAATCTTTAATATAACAGATATAGATACACATTATACTGAAGGGGTTGTAGTGAATTTATTGGTGATACTTAATACTCCTTACGATGTGAATTTATTGGGTTTATATGTTTATGTGAAGTTATTGGGTTGATTTTGTCAATTGGGTTTTTTGCAACTTCATGCTTCTCAAGAGTTGTAATGGGCCTTTTTCTTTCTTCTCTGATACTCTTTCATGCTTTTTTTCTCCTTTTCATTCAAAACTTAAGACTATGCAGCATAAAGAATATTTTATTAAATATAGATTATTTTTACATATATTGCTTTTGTAAAATTGGTTTTCTACTAAGAATAATAATATATTTTAAAAATTATTTTAAAATTATCTTTTAAAGTAATAAAATATTATGTCTTTTTACTTCTTGTAATCATTATATAACACAAAATTGTTGATCAACCATTTAATAAAAAAAATTTAAAAGAAAAATAAACAATTAATTAATTAATTATGGAAAATGAAATAATAATAATTTTAAATGCATACATATTTTTTAAACTTATATCATGAGGATAATAATCTTATTACTATGTAAGGGCACATGTGAACTGTTCACATTTGCCCCAGATGTTTTGTTCACAAGTGCCCCATCATCTTTCTTAAACCTAACTTGAAAAATAAAGAATTTTTAATTGATTAAAGAAAATGATAATTGTCATAAACTTACCTGAATGTTCATATAATGGTCTGCAATAGTTAATTTTAGCTTTTTAGTTTATTTATACTATGTTTTCACTTGAAGAAGCGAGTGATAAAAGTATATACAACACCAGCTGATACAAAGAAATTGTCAGAATAGAACAACAAAATGACTCATTGTTCTGAAAGTTACAAGTGGTCTGCAATAGTTAATTTTAGCTTATTAGTTTATTTATACTATGTTTTCACTTGAAGAAGCGAGTGATAAAAGTATATACAACACCAGCTGATACAAAGAAATTGTCAGAATAGAACAACAAAATGGCTCATTGTTCTGAAAGTTTTGCAGAGAGGTAGGACTAGTACTACCATCTATTGAAAATTTTTCAAGATTTTTTATTTCAAATCATATTGGTAAAACATACCATGTTCACATGTGCCTCCCTCTCCCCTACCTGTATAACTCAAAACCTTTTTATTTCCAATTGTTCGCTTTTTCCAAGAGATTCTATATAAACAAGTCCGTCTGTATAAACTTTCAGAAATGCGGTTCATGCCAAAGAGCTTTGTCAATATTTTCCTACTCAAGAGTGCTTTGAACAAATAGCTTTGTTCAATCTGCGACACTTGTAAATATCATTGAGAATGAAATCAATTCTTGATTGAAAAATGATAGTTACACTAGTGTAAAATGCTAAATACAACGATAATTATATTTATAATAAGGCAAGTTTTTAAGGGACTTGAAAAAAAGTTGTGAGGTTTTAGGCCGGTTAAAATATCTACTCGTTGTCTCAAAATCTATGATAAATAGCTGCCAGATTTTGGAATCTATGTACTTTAACTATTTTATTTTAACTTGAGTTAAGGAATTTAAAAAGTCTTTTTGGATTACATTTTTAAACATTTTCTTGCTTTTTATTGGGTTAATAATTTGAATTGCATAAATCTTTTTCAGCCCTTTGATCATGCTTATATAGATAATCCTGGTCTTATGGTTGTTTTTGAAACTCCAGGAATGTTGTGCTCTTGATTATCTGTTCAAATATTCAAAATAAAAATAACATGTTTAGTGCTTTATTTATTTATTTATTTTTGTTTACAAGTATTAATAAACATATTCTCAATGGTCATGTATGATCCATGAGGATATTTCACGTCAGCATTGTGGTCTGTGCAAGTGGGATGCGGATTCGTATTGACCAGCCATTGGTGTGATTCGAACCCGGTTCACCTCATTGGAAGGCGAACGTTCAATCTCCTGAGCTATCACAGCTCTACAAGGTTCATTTGTAAAATGAAGAAACTATCGTGAAATAAAGTAATTTTCAGAATATTATAAAATATTCATATTAATTTCATACTTATGAAAAAAAGCTGACAAATAGTTACAAAATGCACCGAGTATATTTTCTACAAAAAAAATAGTGATGATCATGTGGCTACTCGTAGGCCATATTTTAATCACCACTCATTATATTTAGTTACTTTGTGATCAGTGGTGACTATTAATTTTGTACTATACTCTCAAAGCACAAGGAATAAAAAAGTTTTTAAAAAAAGAAAATTGGAATTTCAAAATTATTGCAATTTTTTAAATGAATAGTCAATACTGAAATTTTTCACCAGTGTTTCAGAATTTTTTTTTTAAATTTCTGTAGCATTTAATTATTTTGTTCTTAATGTTATAACTCATTTAAATGAAAATGTTATATTGCAAGATATGTAAATATACCATGTTTTACTTCAACCAAACTCCTTCAACTCCTTTTATAATCAAACAACCTTCTTTTTCAAATACATTTGACGAAAAAAAATTTTCGTTTGAGCAAAGCTTTTCAACTAAAAGTTAATAGAATTTTCTAAAATGATTTTAAATAGAAAAACTTAAGTTGATAAACAATAATTTGTATGGGATAGGTTAGATTATAAAAAAGATTATTTTTTTATACTCTCCTTAGCTGTCACAACTTACTGCCAAAAGAAAAAATGTGTTGCATGGAATGCTTGTGATGAATAATAATTAAGTTTTCAATTTTATTTCACAATTTTCATTTTACTTTTTGATTGATCTGAAATTTTTATACCGCCTTCTTTTTTGTCTATTCTAAAATTTTTTGCAAGTTATAAGTCAGAAAAGAAAGATTTATTTTTAGATCAAGCATTTTTCTCATATTACTCATTTACCATTTTCAAAAAACTTCAGTGTGTTGTTTGTTGACAATATTAATGTTACATATTGATTTGAATCTTCTGTAGTCTCCTGTGATTCTTCTGTTTGTCTCTTAAAAGTAATTGTGAATATAGATTTTGTGTTGTTATGGTGGTCAAGCCTGCTTGGTTTAACCAAGCGAGTTTGAGAAAGAGGGTGTCTTTCTTTCTTTATATATCATAGTAAAATAGTCAGGTTCATTTAGGTTAATTAGTTTGCATTCAATAAATAATATTAACTTTTTTATTATTACTTGTATTAAGAATTTTGGTCACAGTTTTATTGTTAAATGATAATAAGTTTTTATACGTTTTATTAAAATTTTGATTTTAAAATGTGAAAGGAGTTTTAAAAAAAATCTGGTTGAAATAAAAAATTGCAATGTTAAGTCTGTATTTTTTAAAAACAAAACATGATTAACATTTATAAAGTGTTTCGCCCTTGACTACTAAAACCCTAAGCATTTAGTTGTGGGGTATTTTATTTATTTATTTATTTATTTGCTGTTTAAGATAATTATTTGTTTGCTAAAAGTTACTAATGCAGAAAAGTCTTAACTAATAATGTTGTTAATTTGTATAACCGAAAAAATTAACTGATAGTTTATGTTTTCTCAGAATTAAGAAGGAATTTCAATGACCTATTTTTTCCAAATAGATTCAAATAAATGTAAAATTCACCTCATTGATTAATTATTTCTATTTTTTAAACTCTTAAGAAAGCATTTTTGTTCGTAATTTATTTGATTTGATTACCTGATTATCCAAAATATTTTTAGACATCAAAATTTATTTTTTGAGTGATCAAAATGCAAGTAAATTTATTAAAATTGAATTTCTTACTTTTTATTCAAAATGAACATTATGAGACTTATTTAATAAGTTTAAAATTTCTTGTTTCACTCAATATGAAACCATGAACAGTGTGATAAAGAGCTTTATGTATGCATGATCAGTCAGTAGCAGTAATACATAATTATTTAATTTAAAAAATAAAATAAAAAAATAAATTCTTACAAATTTAAGAGGATCTGTTTCTTTGAATTTTAACAAAAGTGAAAAATACTAATCATGAATGAGTGAATATTACTTTTAAGGTGACACAAAGCAATATAACCTCTTTCAATTAAATATAAATTAAGATCAAAATTATTTTTTATAAAATTTTAAACTTTGCGATTTTTTTTAAAATTAACACCCTCAATTCTAAACGAATAAGTTTTTCACCGATATTACTATTATTACTGAAGTAAAAAATCCTTTTATATGTTTGTCTCCATCTGGTATATACCATCTGTCACAAGCTGCTGATTTTACTAAAATCATTCATTTAGATTAAGCAAAAATGTTTCAAGTATGTTCTTTTTAAGATTTTTGTACGAGAAATTAAATCATGATAGTCAAAATGTAGTTATTCAGAGATATACTCATGATAGTTATTCAGAGAAAGTATGTTTATGTATGTGACTTAAAATATCGTCTACATTAATTTATCAACATATTTGAGATCACCCCCTCGAGCCATTAAGATTGAGTCTTAGAAGGTGAAGATCTGATCACATTAAATCAAAAGCTATTCAGGGTGGCTCTTTTTTATTTTGTCCACTATACATAAGGCAACTTAGTTAAGATCTTTAATGTAAAAATTAACTGAAAATGTGTCATAAAACAATAAAGAGTATAAAACTTTTGCTACTTCCAAAAAATATAGAATTTATTCAGTACTGATTCATTGAATATTTTCTTTTCATTCATCTACTATGAAAATGGTTATTCAGCTAGCATACATATTGTAATATGTGATTTTTCATTCCTAAATTTTTAACATTTTTGCTAAAGGTACAGTTTTTATTTTTTATAAAGGTAAGATATATATATTTGTGAAACTACAATTGTTCATAAAAGATTACATTTATTTTAAAGCTAACAAGTACAAATTTTATAAATTTGTCAAAAACTGTCCTTATAAATTCTTTGTCATAAATCATGTATAAATTTGAAAAATACAGTTTTTGTGAGGCGTTTTAAAGTTAATAATGACCTGCCTCTAAAAACATCAGAAAAAAATAAAATTTTGTAAGGTTTTTTTCCTATAAATGTAAACAAAGTCTGAATTTATTTCAATTTTTCAGATTTAGAACACATATTATTTTATTTTTACTTAGTATTTCAAAGTCTTAATGCCCAAATAATGTTTATTTCATTAAATATTGTTAAAATTAGGCATTTAAAAAACTTAAAAAAATATAAGCATAAATAGTTTGAAAACAAACAATTTAGTATCATGCATGATAATTATTGTGAAAAAATGGTAATGATGAACTCATGTGTGAAATCTAACATCTTAAATATTCTAAAGAATAAAGGACAAAAAATGCCAGAATGTGTTTTATGTTTAATGTTGAAATGTGCATGTTTTTTTACACATGCATCCTTTACTGATACATTTTGCTTTAAAACTCTGAAGTTATTTTCTCGACAAAATGTTGACTATGATGCACAGAACAAACCATTCAAAATTAATTTCATATGTGAAGTTTTTAATTTTGAGATTCCAAGTAGGTAACATGTTACAAGTCTGATATAGTACGTTTTTATGTCTGATTTTGTTTGTTAAAAAATCATCTGCACTAAGTAATTAACATATTTGGTGTCACCCTTTTAAACCATTAAGATTCAGTTTTATTGCCGGAAGGTATGATCACCAAATAAAAAATAATGTATGGTGTATTATTTTTGTGCTTTGTACTTACCAAATTTTAATTATGTAAAATACATGAATTAAATTTGAAGAGAAAATTAACTATGTCTTATTATTCGTGGAATTACGCAATTAGTAATTGATATTATTATTATAGATAATATTACTACAACGAAGAAAAGTTCAGTTTAAATAACTTCTTTTCTGCAAGAAATCTTATTAGTAATTTTAATTCAATTTTTTATGGGAAGTTAAAAATTTCTAGTAATTTTACTTTGCACAACACAAATATTGTGATAATAAAGGTTTTTTAGTGATTAATGTTTTCAATATTTAAAATTATATTTAAACACAAATTTTTTCTTTTATTTAATATTAAGTTTTAATTTGTATGTATATTTATTTGCATTTTTAATAATTATCTTGGTATTTTTATGCAAAATCAAGCTAGAATTAAATTATTATTTTTGCTTTTATAGGAATTTTAGATTAAGATAATCTTCCGCAAGAGATTCTAGATAGAAATGAACTATCATGTGCATATTCTAGGGAAATTTTTCAATAGTGATTTACATTAGCTGAAATTCTATCTATATTTAGGGTTCATGTCCTTTCAGAAAAAATCTAAGCCTTTCAGGAGCGACCATTCTCTGTTCCACAGTAAAATGGTCCCTGTGGCAAAATTTTTTCGTGCTATCTGCGACAAAACTCTCGAGCACTAATATCTTTTTGCAAGATACTTTTAATAATAACAAACTTTTTAAATTAATAACATATATGTTTGTTATTATTAAAAGTATCTTGCAAAAAGATATTAGTATATAACACAGTGCTTTTGTTATTTTAAATTAGTAACATATATAACAAAAGTGCCGTGTTTTCAAAGAAAATATATATATATAGTTTTTATTTATTGAACATGTAATAATTTTTTATTCCAATATTATTGGTGTTATTCTCGCATTTTGTCAAGGATGGGGGGACACTAAATATTTCCTTCTATGCTTTTCCTAAATAATAATCATAAAAAATATAATTAAAAATCACGAAATCCATAGTAGTAATCGCCAAGAAAAAAAAGATCGATGACGAAATCACACAAATTAGATTCCTCAAAAGGGGGGGGGGGGGTTACTCAAATGCGTGTTTCGTTTTGATATTAGGTTGTTGTAAAAAAATATCAGATTTAAAAACTAAGGAGAAATCAGTAGCAATAACAGAAAAAAAAATCTATAGAATCATGGCCTTAAGTGTTAATACTCAAAGGCATGATACGAATTTTCTATATTGTTAGAAATATATCATGATATTTAAAAACCATGTGAAAATCAATATCGATAACTACCGAAAATAAAATCCAAATAGTACATGGATTTATTTACGTTACAATTGGTTTAAATTGATTTGAAATGATTATCTAACTGCATGATTCAAAACATTAAATATAAATTTTTGTAGAAAAGAAAACATTTTACTTTTCAGAAGAAAAATCTTTCTGTAACGTTCTGCAACAAGATCAATGTGTCTCTGCAATTCTACCACTGGTAAAATTTCTTTTGACAATTTTCTATGGTATTTGTATGATAACAATAAATATTTTAAAATAAAGTTATTTAAATATATGCAGTGCCTATGTTGCCTGAGCTTGAAAAAAAAAAAAAAAACAAGTCTAATTCTGTTTTTTTTTATAATACTTAATGTAAAAATTTATTTTTCAAACTAAAGAATATAGTTTATGAATGCAATACAAAAAAGAAAGTTCACCTAATTTCATCATATAATTTTTTTTTATGTTGATCACAAATATTTTAGTAAAGAGTAATATCTTCATAATGATAAAATTTTTGTCTCCTGGTTTTAAATTTTTGAGATTAACTAAAAATTACTAATTTATATTTTTACTGCTCATTGGTTTTATCCCTTTGTAGCTTGGTGAAATTTTTTTGTTTCAAGACCATCACCAAGTATCTTTTCTAGTAAATGATTCTCTCACTGTCAAGTTTTTACATTATTGCCAGAAAAAAAAGCAGTTATTAGAGAAAATTAATCTTCTTTTAAAGAAAGCTTTTTCTTTAGTAAATGAACTCAGTTCTTGACTGTGTTTTCTTTGCACATGGCCATGATTTTGCTTCTAAAACTCCTCCACCCTTATCATAATTTGTTTGATTTAATTTTTTATTGTCATTTATGCTTTTTCTTGTTTCATCATTTTGCATTGTTTCTCTTAAGTTTTCATCATTCACATGTTGTTATCCTGATGAAGAGGGTCTAATTTTAGGTATTCAAAACATAGACCTATCTACCAATCTTTCTATATAGCAAAAAAAGTTTATTTTCTAATACCAAACAATTATTGATTTTTCTCTTCATAACATAGTTTTATCGTTTTCATAGTAAGATAAATTATTATTTTAATTTACTGTTTTGGGTAAGAACAAAAGTTCCCTTGAAATTTTAAAAACTAATTTTTAAAGATACAGTTTATATGTTAATAAGATGAATATTCATACTAAATAGTTTAATGTATGTTGTCAATGAATACAATAAAGTTTTCTCCCATGTATAGAAAATTATATATTTTAACTGTTATGTAATTTTAAGCAACTCTATCTTTAATTTAAGATTAAAATATATTTCATTTAACAAATTCTTTAGTTACTTGTTAGATATGTGTGAAAGTTGTGTACAAATTAAATTGATGCAGATGGTAATGATTTAAAACAAACAAGATTCTTAAAATTTGTTACTTTCAATTCTGTTAAATAGTCCTCTGATTATTTAGTAATTGAAAATTTTCTTAACCTTTTTTTCCTCTTGAAAATATTAATGGCTTTTTCATGGGAACAAACTTTTGCAAGAATATATTTCAATTTCTTATTGGATTTGCTTACAATATGAAAAATTAATAATTTATCAGTCTAGTTTAAAATTTATAGCAAAAATTTTTTTAGATATATTTATTATTTTTACTTTTTTCTATATTTAAGAAAATAACAAACTATCTTTTAGAAAAAAAATAGTTTAGTTTATGATTGTATTAAATATTTTTATGATTTGATTTTTTATAAATATTGAAATATTTATCTTATTAGAAAGATTTTGCAAAGCTTGTATTTAATTTTTTCCTTAATGCTAATTTTATTTTCAATCCTTAGTAATATTGTAATTTCTGGAGAATTATTTGCTCATACTAATGTAGTTCAGATATCGTTTAGGTTGCGAAATGATAACCTTTTAAAAATCTATTTTTTATTAAATTCAAAGAAGATTTTTTTTTCATTGTTTATTCAAAAATCAAAAAATGCAATGTTTTTAGAGTTTTACTTTTTTAAAAATATTTCCTGTTTTTTTCATATGTAGGTGCCGCCATAGTTCTTCTGTACCTGCTCTTAGGTATACTTGTTTACATTCACTAGCTGCTGCTCCTGTTTCAAATCCAATTTTTTCTGATTTATCACCCTCATTTGTTATCAGAGTATTCCCTCCAAACTTAAAGAATTCTAGTTTTCCGTGTGTGTTAGGTGCTGCATCAATGAATCAATGGAGAGACAATGACCTATTTAAATCAAGGTTCGTTTTATATGAGATATATATTTTTCACTTGTATTTTATTTATTTCAGCTATAAGGTTTTTTAAATTATTTAAACCATATATTCATTACTTTTTCAAATTAACTTCTTTCAAAGTTTATTTATTTTATTTTATTTTTTAACTGACGAAATGAATAAATTGTAATATATTTCAACTAGCTTAGCATTTTTATTCAAAAAAATAAAGAAATAAAAAAAAACTTGACAAAGTTAATTCTATTGTTTAAATCTCCCCCCCCCCCTAAATTATAAATGCATACCTGCCAACACTAGAGAAATAAAATTACGGAGATTTTACTTGCGACATTTCTTCGGCTACTTGTAAAGTTTGATACATTATGCATTATCACGTAAGTCAAAAAAAGAAATTCAAAATTGGAAATAATATAAGCACTTACATTAAGCAAATTAAAAAATATGTATATAAATCTTAACCAAAAGATTTTTTAAACCATTATTTATATTTACTTAACACTCAACAAGCTGCAGTACTGTATATTATATCTGTTATAGTATATCTGTTATTATAGTATTATCTGTTGAGGAATAAGAGAAGTATTTTCTCCATCAGCAGATATTTCGTCATCAATTTTTTTAATTTTTTTAAAATTTCTTCAACATATACAGAGAAATTTGAGAATATACAGGTAAACAGGAGGGAGTTGTAAAATATAGGAGTCTTCATTAAAAAATAGGAGATTTGGCAAGCATGTAAATGTTTAATAGGGATGTAACCTTTAAGATATTATGAGTTGCTGTATTCTAGTTTGTTATAGAAAATATGTGTCAATTGATTTAATTTTAGTTTTCAAGTCCTAAAATTTTTTAAATGTGTGTAAATATTTTGAAATTCAGATTACCAAATTTTGATATGCAAGAAAATATGTTTTCTTCTCTAATGGTGTCCGAAAATTCTTTTTAATTCTTTTTTGATAAATTGTGTTTTGTGCAAAATATGATAAAGTTTATTTTTAAAATTTAATCATAATCCCGGCTGTTAAGAGGGGGGGGGGGGGAATTCAGTTGTTGAGAGCGGAGGTTTTAGAATATTGAGTGTTAAATACAAAGTTTCAAAATGTTTTGTCTATAATCTGACTTTAATTTAAATTTGAAAAAAAGTCAACAAAAACTAAAGGACAAAAAAATTCAAATACTTTTGAATCTCATGATGGACTTTTTTAAGAGCAAAAACTGTTTTTTTTAAACCAAACAAAGAGTAATAAAAGGTTAACTTTGTATCACTTATCTGTACATATGTTTTTATAATATTGAGTGTTAAATATAAAGTTTAAAAATGTTTTGTCTATAATCTGACTTTAATTTAAATTTGAAAAAAAGTCAACAGAAAACTAAAGGACAAAAAAATTCAAATACTTTTGAATCCTCATGATGTACTTTTTTAAGAGCGAAAACTGTTTTTTTTAAACCAAACAAAGAGTAATAAAAGGTTAACTTTGTATCACTTATCTATACATATTTTTTATATATACTTTTTATTATTTTTTCTAAACTTTATTATATTCTATATAGCAAGAAGTAAATGTTTTTAAAATTACAAATTACGTTTCCTGAAATATACTAATTGCTATCTAATGAAGTATAAAATTACACAACCATGGTACCCACTTATTGCAAGCAATAGAAGGAATTGCACAGAAGGAATTATATATTTTATTAATCATAATATAATTTAAAAAGTGCTTCACTGATTTTTAATCTGAAGTATTATAAGAATAGTATGCTCTAAAATTGAGAAATCTGTTAAAGACAAAAATTTTATCTGTTTAAGTGGGACAAATAAATTAAGATTTTACATCAATTGATTATAATTTGAATAGCACTGGAAAACAATTATTATTATTTTGTTTTGCTTTCCAATGAATAAGATATTTTAACAAAATAATTTTTATGACGCTTATTTCGAATCTGCAATCAATTTCTTACTCCAAGCTACGGTTTTTTCAAATAATATTTTTAAGTGTATTTTTTGTCAAAATGTAGAAATTTAAAAATATTACCTATAACAGAGGATCGCATAAATGTTATGAGAATTTTCTAGGGGAATAAAAGCACATCATCTGTATTAAACTTGCTTAGCGACATGCCATGATTTTTCCACATACTCTGTGGTTCACTATTATGGACTGCTTTTTACTGTGCTTCTGAACAAGTCATAATAGCCACATATGACGATATTTCCATGCATGTTTGCAAGTTTGATTCTGATGATAAGCCCAATTCCCCTAGAAGTTTGTCACAACATTTATGTGAACCCCTGTTATGCATGACATTTTAAAAACTTGTGCATTTGGACAAAAATATACTAAAAATATCATTTCAAAAAGAATCTATAGATTAAGGAACAAAACTAATTTCTGATTTGAAATTTCCGCCCACGAGTTAGGCAAGATCAGGTTTTTGTATAAGCATAACAAAAGATTTGTACCAATGTAATCTTTATTTAATATTGAAAGATCACCTTAAGATTGTAAGATTCACCTTAAAATTTATAAACAAATCTCTCTTGAACTATGTTTATATTTCTATAATGTTTCTAGATCAATAAATGCACAATATTTTTGAATTGAAAACATTTGAACTTTGAATACTTTGCCTTCTGCATAAATATAGATTGTATCAGGTTCATAAAAAGAAGTTTTATGAAAATTCATGAAAATTTAAAATATTAAATGAAAATAAAAATTATTTTTAATGAAAATTAATTGATTTAGAAAAATTATATTTAACTCTTTACACAACCATTAAAAGCAAAATTATTATAATCATTTTATATATTTGATATCATTTAATGATTCAAATTGATATTTTTTTAATTGAAGTAATTTAAATTACAGTTTAAATAGAAAGTTTTAATAATTTGATTTAAATCATCTGCTCCTTTCACAATGTTTTATTATTTTATGTCATGAGCCAAACTGGATGAAAACCTTCAGATAGTAAGTCTTTATGTATAGATTCTTCAAGAAACAAAGTTGTGAAAACTGAATGAAACTATCAAAATCTTAGGGTGGAACCTGAGATTTAAGAGATAAAAGAAATTAAACATGAAATATTTTTAGCAAGCTTTGGATTTTTACTGTACTATGTTTATTTTTAAAATGTTATTAATTATTTTTTGCATTATTTCCATTTTTTTTATTTAGACATATTACTCATATATTTTTATGGGTAGTAATTCTTAAATATGTCAGTGTATTGTTAATAACACAATACAATAAAAATTAATTACATAAAAGAAATAAAACTTCAAAATGTGGGATAAATGCAGATTTGCTTTTTGTCTTGCTTTTTATTATTATCTATGTTATTTTTACATTCTCTCTTGTTATGTAATCTATGTATATCTCTGTTATTATGTGATCTTTTTGAACAAATAAATTACACATCCATTCATTTTTTAGGGACTCTTTGGTTTTGGTTCGGCAGTCAACCTAAACTGATTTAACTTTTAATCTGACAGACAAAATTGTAATTTATAAGTTAAATTTACAATTTCAAATCAATGTTAACTTCTTATTGTGACAGGACAGAAAAACATTCCTTTTCCTAAAAGCATTCATCTTCATTCTAAGAATAACTTTTTGAACAAATCTATATAAAACTGTGCTTTAAAAAATTGCACATTATTTGAAATCATGTAAATCAAAAAAGGAGAAAACTTGATGATGTTCCTTAACAATTTACTGGATTTCTAATTAAGCATTTTTTACAGATTTTAAAATTGCTAATTTGTGATTTAGATTTCATTACCATTAGGTGTATGTTATAAGATTCTTCTATTATTCTTACATGTTTCTGGAATGTTGTCAGTTAAACTCTGGAGTGTTGTTAAGGATCTGCCATTTTTGTTCTCCTTGATATTTTATGACAAATTGCTTTATAATTTCATATGAGACTTTAATTATTAAGAACAAAACGTTTTTTGTAAGCTGCTATGTTTACTTGATGTCTTTTAAAGAAACAATAATTTGTAGCTAAATAAATTTAGATTCCTGAGAAGGACTGTATCATTTGCAAGTTTTGCCTAATGTTGAATCACCTCTGGTTTCGTTTAAAAAATCATTTAATTTTATAAAGAAACAAAAGTAAAAGATTGTTTATATATTATAAGCGTACAATTAATTATTACTAAAAGCAGACAATTATTTTATAAAGCAGATTGCAGCTTTTTCTTTTTACAAGTGATACAGATTTCACTGCAGTTTAAGTTTTTTTTTTTTTTTTTTCTTTATTCATCATGAAATTCATTCTCAATAAATTAATACTTATTTATAAATTTTAAGGTGAAGTTTTTTTAAAAAATTCAGTTAATTTTATTACATCCTACCTTGCACTGGATTGTAATATTTATGTTATATTTAGTTTTTTTTAACTATCATTTCCATTTCGTAAATTTTAAGTGTTGTTTTTATATAATTTATTAAGTTAATTTATTAACTTAATTAAGTATAAAATATATTGCATTTTTTAATTACTAATTTTGTTTTATATTAGTTAATTTGGTGATTTTAGTTTTTTATAATAAATCTTTAGTTTATTATAATTTGGTTTTATTTAGTTTAATATAATTTAGCTGAACTTCAATTAAATGAAAATCTTTAATTGACTTATATTTATCATACTAAATAAGTTTGTTTTTTTAAATTTTTTTTATTAATTTCACAATTTTGCCATCATAATTTATATTTTTCTATCTATTTATCAATCTTATTAATGATGTTTTTTTAATAGAAAATCTTAGCATATTGCAATTTATACTTATTTTTCGATTTCTCTTCTGTGGATTAACTTTAATTAAATATGGATTTTTCACACATTCTTAAAATTATTTTCAGGATAATACAATATTTAGAGTTAAAAATGTTTTATTTTTAAATTAAGTAATGCTCAATTAAGTTTCCCAGTCTTATTGGTGCTTATCTTTCCCATAATTAATATTTTAATCGATGCTTATGTATTGGAGTTTATTTACTTAATGTGTTTTTGAAAAATGTTCTTACATTAATTAAATATGATTTAACATTGATAATATACAGATTATGTGCATATTTTTAGTATTTCTTTTGCAAAAACTTTGTACTTATAATTTTTTTTCAACTGTTGCATAGTAAATTCCTTTTGTCTTGTGTTTTCTTTCAGTCATATTTATATTTCTGATACTTCATTATTCTTAATCATAATTGACGTAATTTAAATGTTCTGCTTTTTTTAAAAATAAAAATAACATTTGCTTACTTGGATTTGCAATTTTAATTTGCAGTTTTATCAAATAAAAATGTTATTGAATTTTTTCAAAAATAAATAAATTAATAAATCCTGGATTTGTAGGCAAATTTGCTTGGAAAAGTTGGTGAAAAAACTTTTCTGAGTATGAGCTCTGTTTGCTACTTCTAAATAGAAATGCTTAAATGTTTTTTAATTGCTTAAATGCATTTTTAATGGATATTTTAATTTTTCTTAAATTATTTACAAACTTTCTTATTTAAATGTAATTTTGTATCTAACAGGATGTAACCTGTATTACTATACTGAATGGGGCTACTGTAATGAATTATCCTGCTGCAAAAGTTCTATTGAACTAGCTGAGCTACAAGATATAGAAGTTACTAGTGGAACTACATCTGTTGTAAGTAAAAATCATTTTTTCTAGATAATTGCATGCTAGGGAAGCTATTTGCACTTTCTTTAGCTATTTACATTCTTGTTCCTTATACTTCAAGTTCAGTTGTATTTTCTTTTCTTTGTAATAGTTCATGCTTGATATTACTTGTATGTAATTTGTTAATAACTTTATAAAAAAACATCATTCTAATGAAATTTGTTTAAAAAAATCATAGTTGGATTATGAAAACAGTAGAAAGTTACTTTGGACTTCTTTTATTCATGATTAAGTTTTAAAATGCATGCTATAAATTTTATTTTAATCTTACCTTTCTTTTAATCAAAAGTCATTGGAACAGATTTTCAAATCTTGCTATTTTTTTTTTCTAAATTTCTTTACATTATTTCTTTATTACAAATAGTGAATAACACTGATAAAATAACTGGATTATGTAATTGGCTGATTTTAATAGCTAATTTCAGAGAATAAAATCATCACCATTTTATTAAATCAAGCTTTAAGGGAGCATATATGTTTTAAAGATGAAAAAAAAAATTCCTGTCAAAATATTTATATTTTTTTCTCTTAAATTTAGAAAGATGCATAGCAAATTCAAATATACCAATTTGACACCGAGTCAAAATGCTCTCTTATAAAAATTAGGGAACATCTTGCTAAAAACTCCTGACAAACTCTGAAGTCACATGCGAAAAAGGGAATTATTATTTCTTGTAGCTTGATCAAAAATAGAACATGTTTTTCTTGGTTTAAACTATATATATGTTATGGCCAAAGCCCGAAGTTCAGCCAATTGGCGATCTGACCGACCAGATCTCGAATTGGCCGGACCTCTTGGCCAAAGTCCAAAAATTTCTTGATTTCGGGAATTGGCCGGCCAGATCGCGAAGTGGCCGAGGATGGCTAGCCATAAGTCCGAAATAATTGAAACAATCAGTGAATATTTTACTTTGGTGGCCTTCTATAATTATATAAATAATTCTTATAAATCTTCTAATTTAAAAATATAAAAAATAGAAGTTTTTAAATTGTCTATTAAATAATCATTAATTTAATAATCATTATTAAATTGTCTATTTAATTGTCTAGTCATGCATACACCAAAGGTCTAGTCATACTAGGTCTAGTTAAGTTCCACTGCCCGGTATACATTTGCCCGGTATACCCTACACTGATGTTTTTTTAAGGTCAAGTGCCCCTGTCCGGTTTGCCCGGTATAATGATTTTTTCTTCCAACTTTGGCTGATCTTCCCGTGCCAATTCGCTATTTGGGCGGCCAATTCCCGAAATCAAGAAAAATTTCGGACTCTGGCCAGCCAGCTAATTTACAGCATTCTTGGCCAATTTGCGAGCTTCGAACTTTGGCCGCAACATATATATATTAAAAAACATATATATATTATAATATTATATTATATAATATTATATTATATAATATTATAATATATATATATTATAATATATTATATATTATAATATATATATATTATAATATATTATATAATATTATAATATATATATATTATAATATATATATATATACATATATATATAAATATACATATATATATATATATATATATATATATATATATATATACATACATATATATATACATATATATATACATATATATATTAAAATATTGAAATTACGGGAACTAGTCCAATGTATTTCATACCATTTAACTATTCCATTAAATATTAATTAATGTTTTCAATAAACAAAAAATATCTACCTTAAATATGTTAACAAAATAGTAAAAAAAGAAAAAGACAAGCTGAATAATTTAAGTATGCTTTTAAAAATGTTATTTTACCACTTCCTTTAGCAAGCAAATAAACACAACATTTAAATTTTATTTTAGTAATATAAGTTAAATAATGATTTCCCCCTCACCCTTGCTTTTCTGTAATGTAAAATGCTATATTTTTAAGCATTATTCAATTAGCATCATTATCAGCTGTATAAAATTTATAATATTAGTATTTCATTAAATTTTATGAAACATTTCTTTTTTTTTTATCCATTGAATCAATACAAGTTTTAATATATTTAAAGACCAATATATCATATATATTTTATATCAATAACAATTCAAAAAAATATTTTATAATAATGAATTTATGAAAAAGTACAAAGTATAAACTATTTTCATTAATTTTAACATAATAAAGTTTAGTACATGATTAAATACATGATAAAGTTTAATAATATCAAAGACTGTAGTCCTGAAATTTCTGAATTCCTGACTAAAAAAATTTTTTTATTGTTATTTTTAGCTTTTTATCCTGATATTTCTGATTTATTTGTACTAAGAACTTCCTATTTTCTATGAATACTAATACAGTTTCTAAAGTAATCAGTTTGAATGATAGAAATATTTGTATTTTCAATTCAATATTTTTTTTATTTTTTAGTTCATGCAGAAAATTACTTTTGAAAACAAATGTGCATATTTATCGTGCTTTCGTTTCAAAATTATTGCAACCCTACTTCAAAATAATTTATCAGGGTGGCCGCCCACCTTGAAAACCTGGAATTATCAGGTAATTTTTTTTATACTGGAAAAATCAGGGAAATTTGGATAAATTTTTTCTTAGATATTTTTTTAATTTCACTAATTTAAATTATTTCATCCATTATACCCACATTTTTTTGATGGAAATATATCTCCAAACAGTTAAAATGTCATCAACTTGGCTATACTTTGCTTGCATCAAGATTTGCTCCATTATAACCCTGTTAAACTAGAATGTCACATAAAATTCTCTCATGGTTTCTAAACAAATGTAGAAACCTTTGATCTCTATGGAGACTATGGGACTGTAATTTAAGAAAGGCAAAGATTGTGCTAGATGTGGTTAGGATATTTGCTTCTGTTTTAAAATTCTGTCAGTCGGGTGAATCCATTAATGGCTCAAGTTTGTTCCAATGCTTTGGTGGTAGTTTTTTTCTATTTGGACGGAATGAGTCAAAATGATTTTGTATTTTTAACTTAATAAAATTCTCCAAAAATTAGTTGGTTATAATTTAATAATAATAGATTTTGTAATGCACTCTTTTTCTGAAAGCTTTTGTGTTACCATTCAAAGAAATCTGTAAATTATTTTTTCTCAGCAAACTAACTAATCACACATTTCTTTATAATCTCTGAACAGCAATGTTTGTTGACAAATTGTTACTATTGTTGCATTAATGCTAATCTTTTCTATTTCATGTTAACCTTTTATAACATATTTTAATTTTTAAAAAAATGTTAGAACTAACTATATATTAATATTTAATTCTACTGTTTTGTTGGTAAATATTTGACTTTTAATTCAAAATTCAAATTGTATCAAAAGTTCGTAAATGTTGCCTGCATTCCAGGAATGATATTTCCAAAACTATGCCTCCTTTTACTCTAAAAAGCTGACAAAGACTAGAGAATACATAGGAAACATATTAAATGATGTATAAACATAAAATATAATTTTTTTTTAATTTTATATGTGTTTAGTCCGAAGAAGGAAAATGCAACTTAGTGTTTTAGTTATGTGCTGTTCAAGATTCTAGCTGTTAAAACAAAAACAATTAACTATGCTAAACTAAAAAACTGTGTGTTTAGATTGGAATTCTTTAAATGTTTTAATTTCAAATAAGAAAAAAATCAAAAAAGTATAAAATGTAAAGAGTTTTATCTATTTTTTTTTTCAATACAGTGTAGAACAAAAACTTGACAATTTTACATTTGTGACACTTATTTTTGTATACTGAATCTCTTAAAATAATAATGCTAATTCAAAACAAAATTATTTAAAAATTTGACTTGAGATATTGGTTTAAAAAAATATATGATCAATGAATTTTATAAAGAGCACTGGTAAGAAAAAATACAGTATAATGCAGTATACAGTACAGCTTTATATTGAAATGTAATTGCAGTGACTCACAAATGTGTTGGTACACTTATGACTTTCAAAGAAATAAGACTAACCATTAATTAAAATGAATATTTCAGAATGGATATTTAATTATAAAAAATGTATTCTAATCTTAACAAAACTGTATGAAATATTTTAAAAACAAAGGAAAAGTTTATTTTTAAGAAATCAATCATCAAAAAGTGACAAAAAATATATTCCGCAAAAGTCATTGGTGCAGTCATTGCAAAAGTCATTGGCCGCTTCGCCCCCACATTTTTAACTTCTTAAGGAACTCACGAACTCTACTTAAAATGATGTTATCGTATCAGATGTCGGTAGTGATGGTGAGAATAGTAAAATAAGTTTTTAAATAAAAGAATAAAACAAAGAAACTTTAGTAACCATATTTGGTGATAAATAAGTAACTGATCGCAATCGAAGAGCTTAGGGAAAAAACATGTTTGCAAAAGTCAGTTTCGGAATTTATACATAAGGATGCTATTTGTAAATCCTACTTATTTAAGAAAAATACGTAACCTAAATATTTGTCAGAATGAAATGACCTTTAACAATAAAATAAAAATGCAAGTAAAATTTACTCTTATACTAATATATATATAGCATAACAGGGTTTTCATTACAGAAAAAAAATGGGAGAGAATTTCTCACCCATTCTCAAAAACTGGGTGAGATTTCAAAAAGTTAAGTGAGATTTCTAAAAATTAAAAAAACACGAATAGACTTGGAAAAAAAATATTTCTCTAATTATAATACATTTTTAACATCTCCTAATTTCTAAACCATTGAACATTTTTGCTGCATCATCATATCGAAAATGTTCTATATCTACTTTTTCATCAGCTATTCTCATTAGGTTGCTCAAATGCTCATCAGTCAATCTGTTACAATATTTTGTTTTAACTTGGTTTTGGGTGCTAAATGACCTTGCAACAGATGCTGAACTATTCAGAATCACTAATTAAATTTGTAACATTGTGCACACACTTTCCTATCATCTACATCTGTCAGCATAGGCTTTTCAATTATTTCTGTTATAGAATAGTGAAGTTTGTTGAAGTTATTTCCATGTTCATACTCAGGGCTAAAGGTTCATACTTCTTGTTAGGTCTTCCAGCATAGTTTTCATCGACTTCAATTTTTACAAATTGCTGTAAATTGTCGATGAGAGTTTAGTAGTTCATTAACAGCTAAAATAGAGCTAACTTTAAACAACTCATTATGAAGGACTCATTTTTTTTCTCAACACTTGTTGTAGCTGTTTTCATGTCTTTTTCAAAATGGCGGACTTTATTAGAAACGACGGAAGCCGAAATTATTTCGAAAATTCGAGAGATTCGCGCATTTTAAAATTGATTAATAGACTGCGCGAGCTTCTCGCGTTAATAATTTTTTAATGCGAGAAAAGAGAAAAATATACAAGATTCTCGCGCTGTAGTGAAAACACTGCATAATAAGTAAATACAAAAAACACGAAGAAAATTAAGAAAAACAATAAGTTTTATTTATTGCACATAAGCTGCAATTAAATAGAACTCTAAAATAAGTTCAAAATGTAGATAAAAACAAGGAAAAAATTACATAACAATGAAAAAAGGAGAAAAAAATAAAAATAATAAAAAAATAAAAAAGAACAAAAACTGGGAGGGAAGAAAAAAGGACAAAAATATTTTTACAAAAATCCGGAAAATAAAAGATATAGCTAGATAGAAAATAAAGATTTGATCAGCCCACACGATTATATTCGCAAAAAAAAGTGCTTTTTAATATTGAGAATATAATCATGCTGGCTGTCAAAAAGATTATATCTTTTATTTTCCGGATTTTTTAAAAACAAATTTGCCCTTTTTTCTCCCGGTTTTTTGTTTTTTTTATTTTTTTATTATTTTTAATTTCCCCCCTTTTTCATTGTTCTGTAGTTTTTCCCTTGTTATATATATATACAGGGTGATTTATAAAAGATGGGCAAAATTTTAGGAAGTGATAGTATACGCCCAAGAAAAAAATTTTTATCAAAAAAATGCATGGTCGAAAACAAAACGCAAAACCGTTAGGGGGCGTCAAAAGTTATGTTCTTATATGAGGCAAAAACACACAAAGAACGATGAAGTTAAGTTATAAAAGCAAATTTAATGGTATGTGGTTACAATAAGTGTTCAAAACAGTGGTCAGCAGCGGCTGTGCACTCAGTACAACGGCGAAGAAAAGATTGGTGAACATTCTGAAACACACCAGGCATATCTCAAACTTTCGCTGCAATGGCCGAAAGCTTGGCGACATGTTCTTCTGCAGATTCAATGGGAGTCTCTTACATAAAAGCCTTCAGCTGTCTCCACGAAAAGAAATCGAGACATGAAAGATCTGGCGAGAGTGGTGGCCATGTTATAGGACCACCTCGACCATTTCACACAACTGTCGGTGCAAGAGCTGAAACGTTTTACGATTGGGCAACTGCCTGTTATGAAATTGTTCTCCGTACAACTGTTGAGCCTCTAAGCTATTTCTATTTGCAGCTCCATAAACAAAATGCTTATCGGCTTTTTCCTTATTAGAGAAGGGCAACATCTTCCGATGTGTTTCTACCACAATTGTCAATGCACTCTTGAATCAACAGCATTTACGTATGAATCGTGACGAAAATTTGCGTATGAGCTCTTCTTCTTCCCATAACATGCAAATAATAACTGGCAGCTCGGTAACTAGCAACAGGAATGTGTTGCAAAATCGGAGCCATTATTATTTGAGTTTCTGATATTGAAAATAATCTATTATAAATAAAGAATTCACTTCATAGAAAACTATATTTATTGAAGACAAAACTTTAAATATAAGGAAAGAAAAACTACTCTTAATTAAACTAAACATAACTCTTTAACATAACTCTCTCTCTAAACATAACATAAGAGAAGGAACATACTCTATACCAAAGCAAAACACCAACTAACTAAAAAACAAAAACACCCACTTCCTTCTAGATGAGATAACAGGAAGTGACCCAACTTCCCACAGGTAATGACACAGCAAAGAGGAAAAAACAGCCCATCTATTTATTTACATTTCCAACAGAATGGAGCTTTCTGGTTTGCATGAAACAACTTTCCAAATACGGCAGCACCTTTGCGTTTTGTTTTCGTCCATGCATTCTTTGATAAAAAATTTTTTTGTTTGGGTGCGTACTATCACTTCATAAAATTTTGCCCATCTTTTATGAATCACCCTGTATATATATATATATATATATGTAATACAAAAATTATAATACTTTTGTATTAATAAAAGAATTAAATCTCTTTCGTTTTCATAAAATGTCTTTGTTAAAGAATAAGCGTAGAGAGATTCTATTTTGGGAAGTCAAGGCTAATAACATAGGACTGAGTTATTTTTAGAATCTCTCCCCCTTTCACTTCCATATAAGGAAGCACGAAATGATTTTCCTTAATGCGTAAGGATACAAGTATTTAAAAGACTGTGCCTTTTTACAACAAAATGTGTTAGTATAAAAGCGAGAGCAATGCTTTTCGCATGGCTTTTTCCATCATGTTGTGATCCTGAAAAGTTGTTCCGGAATTGTCCAAAGTCTTGTCCATCCCCTCCCTTGCGGAGCGTGGATGTGAAGTGTTATCGATACCAGCCT
Organism: Parasteatoda lunata; assembly: GCA_949128135.1. Classification (NCBI taxonomy): domain Eukaryota; kingdom Metazoa; phylum Arthropoda; class Arachnida; order Araneae; family Theridiidae; genus Parasteatoda; species Parasteatoda lunata. The sequence continues at coordinate 88,460,054 of OX421979.1, read as the reverse complement.
ACTACCATAAATAAAGATTTTTTGAGTGTAACATGGCTTACGACTGCATTATTAAAGCTAAATACACCACTGATAACAGGGATGAAGCTCTGTTATTATAAGCCGGCAGGATGTTACTTGCTGAGGAAACCTTGTTATCTATTTTCCGGCTGACTACAACGTTGATAAAACCTCATCCCGGGGGACGAAGGACGAAAGAAAGAAGTGCCTAGTCCGCGGTGAAAAAAAGAATGAAGGAAGAAAGGATTGAGTTCACTACCTGTACACCTCATCGCAGTGAGAATGCTGACGTTGGCTCGAGCTCGTCACATGCCTCTCTGAAACCCATAGTGTTGATCGAGATGACCCTACAATTCCGTAGTGCTCAAATTGTGAAAACAAAAGTGAATGTGCGCGATTTATATTAAATTTAGAGAGAAACTTTTTGCTTCTTTCTTAAAAGTTCCTTTCTCATGAAAGTGGGAGAAAAATTTGGCAAATGAAAAAAGAAAACAAAAGTGAATGTGCGTGAATCTTAATCATGAATATTCATGAAGTGCAATGATATTTGTTCTTTCTCTTCAACGAAAAACAAAAAGTCATGAAGGTCAAAGAACAGTGTGGAAAATGGAAAGAAAGTACTGTAGATATATTTTTTTTTTTATTCTCTTAGTTTTCGTTCTCACGAGTATGATCAAATATTTTGTTGATATTGGATATGAAAATGCTCTAAACTTTTTATTATGAAATTTAATCAATAGAATTTTAAGTTAATGGTTGAAGTGCATTTCTTGTTTTTATATTGCTTTTTCTTTATAAATTATGAATAACTGAGTATATTATTTTATAAATAATATGATTGCATTTCTTGTGTTTAGATTGCTTTTCTTTAAAATTATGATATAATAGTGTATTTTTATGCATTTAAAATGTTTTTGAGGGAAATAAATGTGTTTCAAACGTCAATTAAATTTGTGACGGCAAACAAAATTCAAAATTTTTCAGGTTTTCAAACAAAAAACAAAACTAAAAGAAATTTGTAATACTTTTTCGGACTTGGTCAAAACTAAATATTCCTATTAAAAATGTGAAAAATTAAATGTTACCCAAACAAAAAGACATTTCACACTTAACAAAATTTGTGAGTTTCCCCTTATTACGATAGGCGAAATTGTTAACTCAGCTAAGTTTTTTATACTTGATACTGAGATAATGTATGCTTTAGTAGGGTTGCAAACTTGCAAAGATTTTTGTTTGTTTATTAATTGTGTCGGGCCAGTTGTTACTCAAGTTGGTAAGAGACTGATCATCTCTGCTAAATCTAACAATGACAACTTATCCTTGCACATTAGACAACAGAATTCTCATCATGTTAAGGTCAAAAATTGTGAAAAAAATGAAAGTTTAAGATGTTTCAACAAAAGTAAACATTTTGAAAAATGGAAGTTTAAGATGTTTCAATAAAAGTAAACATTTTGAAAAAAAAAATAGAAGTTTAAGATGTTTCAACAAAAGTAAACATTTTGAAAAAAGTTTAAGATGTTTCAGTAAAAGTAAACATTTTGAAAAAAAAAATGTGAGGGGTAACAAAAATAAAAAGAACAGGAAAATAGGAAAAAGAAAGAATGACCAAGAAGTTAATAAAAAAAAGTACAGGAAAAATAGGAAAAAGAATGAAAGGCCAAACATTTCAAATGATTCGAAGATAGAACTAGGTAATTGGTGCATACATTATCAGGTTAACATCGACGAAAAAATAGGAAATAAAAAGAAAAATTTAAGTAAACAAAATTTTGAAATAGTACATGTATCAAATCTTAGGAAATATAACAACCCACAAATGTTGAAATTAAATCATGAATAGAGTACAAAACAAAACAAAATATGTTACTTTCTTCAATGGAAGAAGTACACCCTATATTTTTTTTGGGAGATCCGAATCGCGTGTGGAGATATACCTCAACATCAATTGGATGTGAGGGCGATGAAAGTTGAACTTTTTTTCTCTCTCAACAAGTTGAGAAAAGTATTATAAAATATTTTTGTAATGACTCGTCTGGATCTCTCAATATCACTGTGCTTCATGAAATTCTGTTTTCCTCCATTTTAACGGGGAATACAGATTTTCATAAAGTAAATAACCCCTTTAACCATACAGAATCTTAAATTCTGATTAAAGACACTTGTTGTCCAGTTCGTTTCCATAAAAATTATGTATATTTTTGTGTGAAAAATTTATGAAATATTTAGTAGATTAGTTATAAAAATATGTTTCATTTTTCTTTCTGTTTAGTTGCCTAAACAGATAAAGTGTATTATCATGTTTTTGTTATTGTCATTGTATATAGTTGTTTTTTTTTTTTTACAGATAATTGAAAAAATGTTATTTGTAGTAGTGAAAAGGAACAGTCGTACCAACATAAATTTTAGAAGTTCAGAGAATTCTAAATTTTATTATGATTTCTTTTTGGCTTGCCAAAAATCTTTTTTGGGGGGGATGTAATACAAAAATTATAATACTTTTGTATTAATAAAAGAATTAAATCTCTTTCGTTTTCATAAAATGTCTTTGTTAAAGAATAAGCGTAGAGAGATTCTATTTTGGGAAGTCAAGGCTAATAACATACGACTGAGTTATTTTTAGAATCTCTCCCCCTTTCACTTCCATATAAGGAAGCACGAAATGATTTTCCTTAATGCGTAAGGATACAAGTATTTAAAAGACTGTGCCTTTTTACAACAAAATGTGTTAGTATAAAAGCGAGAGCAATGCTTTTCGCATGGCTTTTTCCATCATGTTGTGATCCTGAAAAGTTGTTCCGGAATTGTCCAAAGTCTTGTCCATCCCCTCCCTTGCGGAGTGTGGATGTGAAGTGTTATCGATACCAGCCTACTACCATAAATAAAGATTTTTTGAGTGTAACATGGCTTACGACTGCATTATTAAAGCTAAATACACCACTGATAACAGGGATGAAGCTCTGTTATTACATATATTTCATTTTTATCGAAAAGAAATAAAGAAATACCCTGAATTTTATAAAACCTTCTGATTGCACATCAGAATCATGCCCCAAATTTTTTGCAGGATCTCTTTTTTTTCTTTTCCTTACTGACTTGAACTGAGGTGTAAAAGCAATTAGCCCTACAACTCTTCATAAATCATAAATTTATAATAACTTAAGTAAATTTGGTTTCAGTACAGCATTTTTATACAAATAACATCTTTAAAAAAATTAAAAATGTCAGATAAAAAGTTTAAATTTTGAAATATTGGAAAATCAAAAAAAATTTCTTTTTCATTTCTTCATTTTAAATTCAAATTTTATTTTCAAAGTATTAAAACGAATACTATTTTCTATGCCCAGAAAGCAGATCCAAAAATTCTCTTCTTGGTTTCCTATAGCAACAGAGACACACAATATTATGACGTTCCCTCATTCATTCAGTTTCTTTATGGTTGTTTTAAATTGTTTCACTTTATATGGTGGGGTAATTTCATTCAGTTTCTTTATGGTTGTTTTAAATTGTTCCACTTTATATGGCGAGGTAATTTGGCATTTTTTTTAAACTTTCCCCATATATATAAATCTTTATGCAACCCAACTTACATCTCAATTTTTTCGAAATTTTGTTTTTTTCAAGGGTCAGGATTCCAAATATGTAAAAAAAATATATATATGTTTATTCAGAGAAAGTACGTTTTTGTGTCTGATTTCGTAACTTAATTAATAGTTAGCTCTAATTAATTAGCGTATTTGAGGTCACCCCCAGGAACCATTAAGATTGACACTTAGTTCGTGAAAATCTGATCATTAGAACGAAAGTTATTCAGGGTGATTCGTTTTTTTTTTTTTGCGGACTGTACTTAAGTTGAGAAAACTATACTTTTTTTTAATTTTGTTTGCTTTTTTAAAAAAGTAAACTAATATATGTATAGTGTTTCTAAACATGTCCTAATTTCATTTTTAGCCTACTGCGACCTGAAATCTGCTTATTAACATAATGCAGCATTTAAAAAAATGAAAATGTGGTAAATTAAATCCCGGGTTGGCAAAAATCATAATTAAAAAACCAAAAAAGATTTGTTACATTTAAATCAGATTTTTTCACTGACTAAAACATCTAATAAATTGTTTTAATGATATTTAACATTATTTAAAACACTATTATAGCTAAAATAGTTAACATTTCTGGTGATGGGTAAAACCATTATTTAAGTATTAAAAAACTAATCATTGAAAAAATAAAATCATAGTTACATTTTTCAAGCTCAATTTGATAATGAATGTTAAAGATTAGGATAATATTTGTCAGTTAGAAAGATTAAATTAGTTAATATTAGAAAACATTGTTGAAAGCAACTATTTTAAGTTACTTTTTGGGTTGAACAAGTCTTGATATATGTATGCTATTTATACAAATTGCATTTAAATAAGCTTTACACTAAATGTGTATAATTGAAATATTTTTTTTTTTTTTTGGTCACAAGCTATTTTGTTGAATTCCAACAGCAGACAACAGCGTAACAGAGAGAAATCACACAACTATTTTATTCTGAAAAATATACTTAATATTTTTGAAACAAAACATTTTACAAGAGTATGCTATAGGGAGCAATATTTTATTAATTGGCATAAAATAATATAAGAGACTCATAATTAAATTGCAAGTTAATTAAAAGTACTTGTAACAGAGGGGAGAAATAAAATCCCACTTTTTAGACATGCACTGTTATTTTCACTAAATTTGTGATTTTGACCATACTAAACAATATCTGTAATTTTTTTAAAATTATAACATTTTAACGTAAAATAAATTATTATGATACTTTTAAAATTGCAAACACATTTTTATTAAGTCCTAATACTATGTTGTAAATGGACATGAAATGTAATAACGGGGTTGTTTTACAAATTTGACAAATAGTTGAAGAGAAATATCACTGTCAAGAGTGACTCTTCGGTTATTTAAAGTTAGAGTTGGCAGCATTGCTATAATAACTGACAAGTGAACCCATGCTACATTCTTGTAGTTTTATTTGAAAGTTTTTTTTTCAAAAGACTGTGTTAAAAAAACATGCACATTGTTTGTTTCTTTCTCAGTTTCAGTTATTTGGGCAACAAAATCAACTACCTTATTTTTCCCTTAAATTGTTTACACTTGCAAAGCTATCTATTACAACATCAAAAGAATCCTAGTGTTTTAAATGGGGACTGGTACACGTTAAATCTGTTGGGTCACAAAGTCCTCCAATTTCTCACAACAAATCAATACCAGTTCCCTTGTATTTTGAATTGGGTTCAAAATTACAGGGCTACAGAGATAAACATTGGTAGCCGTAAACTTAAATTTGGGTTGGCTGTTCAATAATGGTTAGAAAATCAGTTGAGCAATTGTCACAAGTCGCTATATTTAGTAATTCTATGTAATTATTAAGTAAACAACTGTGCAATTTTAATAGTAAATTTACATTTTCATGAATAGCCCATACACACATTAATTGATGTTTTACCTACGCATAAAATATGGATAGGTCATAATACAGCAAACTTAGATTTGGCAAGTTTTATGTTTGGATGCATCGGCTTTAAAACTCGATATGCTTCCATCAAGGTGCACAGCACATACTTTTTTTTTTTTTTGCTTTGTAACTTTCTGTACATTTTCTCTGACAATCATGCACTCATCTCTACCAGAAGCCTGGTAAGAAAATTTATCAGATGAGTAGAAATTTATTACAAGTTTTTTGTTCCATCAGTAACTTTGTTACTAGGCTGTTTCTTTTGTTTTGGTAATAAGGTTACAGAATATGCGTAGAACAGTACAACGTTTTCTTGGAGATACAGGTAATGCATGGTTCGCTTTTTTAATAGCTTTCCCCAATACCTAAGGAATATTACAAAGAGAATATCCTTCCTGAATTTCCACTGCTTGTATCAGTGCCTTTTTATTTTCCCATTTTACAGGATTCAAAATTTCATGATTTTTGACAATTGTCAAAAACTATACCAAAGTTTTTTTTTTTTTTTTTTTTTTTGACATGATAGTTAAAATAAGTTAAAACCATCAATTGTCAAAAACTTTCCAACCCTGCTTAATTATGATATTTTTAAACTGCTTAAAAATATTGTTTGAGTGCTTAAAAGGTGCTTATTTTTTGTTGCACCCTGTTATATTTTTTTGGGTAGTAATTCTTATTAATGTCAGTGTATTGTTAATAACAAAATACAATTAACCACATAAAAGAAATTAGCCTTTTATAACAGAGTTGACAGGGTGTGGGATAAAGGCAGATTGTTTGTCAAAGAACCAAAACTATCTAAAATCTAAGATAATAATAATAAAAAAAACGAAGCTCGTAGTAAATTTTAATTCTGTCACATATTCATGTATCTTAAATGTGTTAAAATTTATGCTCATATGTACTGTTAATTAAATTATAAAACTTAGTTGTTGTTGTTTCATCTTGCTTTATAAATATGAATTGCCTTCATATATTTATGAACAGTTTTATAATGAATACACAGGGTTTGTCTAAAAAGTAATGTCAGTATATCAATAAAAAATCATTTCTTGTTTTGATTAGCTCAATATGTTGAAGGTTTGAGTATAGGCTTCTTCTACTTTCAATAAGATAAGACTTCCAAAATTCCAAGAAACTGCCATGTTCAGTTTTTTTAGAAATATGCTTTTGAACCTTGGTGCAATCCTTTTTTACTTTATTGGCTTTATAAGAAATAGAACCCCCGTGGCAGAATCGTTGTGACACGGCGACATTGTCACCAAAAGTTGCATAGTTCTTGCAAAAAGAATCTTCTTTTGAAAAGTAAAAAATTTTACTTTCCTTTACTGCAGAAATGTATTTGTAATATTTGAAAATTTAAATAATCACTTTTTGACACTCTCAATTTACGCCGATAGTATTGTAAACCGATGCAATGTTTCGATTGTATTTTGTGCAGTTACTGATATTGATTTTTACATGTTTTTTAAATATCTCTATATATTTCAAACAGTACGGAAAATTCGAATTATGCATTTGAGTATTTACTTTTTAAAGCAATAATTGTAGCGAATTTTTGGCAGTTATTGCTGTGGATTTCTCCACAGTTTTTAAATCCAATATTTGTAATACAATATTATTTATAACAACCTAATCTCAAAATGAAACACATAATTGATTAGTCTAATTCATGTGACTTCGCCGTCGATCTTTTTTCCGACAATTACTACAATGGATTTCATTATTTTTAATTATTTTTTTATTGTGACGATTATTTACAAAATGCAAAGAAGGGAATAATTTCTGCGTCCCCCCCCCCCCCAACAAAAAGCGAGAATATCACCCATAATATTGAATAAAAAATTATTATATGTTCAAATAAAAAAATTATGCTTATTTTTTTCCTTTTTTAAATGCAGCGCTTTTGTTATTTTAAATTAGTAAGATATATGTTTGTTAATTATTAAAACTATCTTGCAAAAAGACATTAGTAACTGAGAGTTTTGTCACAGCTCGAAGAAATTTTGCCACAGGGAAAATGATCTTATCTTGCATATTTTTATTGATGTACGTGTTTTATCTATTATAGATACATACATTCAGCTATTGCATAACATATATTACTTTTTATACCAGTATACTTTAAGTATTTTCACAAATATGTACATTTCTTACATATATAAATTTGTGTACAACAGTCATATTAAAAAATTTTTAATGTCGTTTTGGTGAAATCATAGATTTGAGGTGATTTTTTGTGATCAAAATTTTGACAAAATAAATTTTAAAAAAAGTTGATACAATATTAAATGTGTTTTAAAGTGAAACTTGAGAAATGTGGATGAAATTTTTTTTTTCGTTTTTTATAGATTTTCCTTTTTCTTGATTTAATTTTTTTTAATTTTTTTTTTTTACGTATTTCCTGTGTTGAAATACGCTTTTTTTTCAAGTTGCAATTTATTATGAAAATATGATATTTGATGAAGCAATTTTTATAATGTGTGTAAGAATTTTGATAAAGCTGTAACTGTTGACTATTGTGTTCGTATTAGCACTAAATTAGTTTTTGATTGTTGTATATATATAGTATATAAACTGATTTCGTAACCAAAATTTCTGATGACTCATATTGTAAATTTTTTCTAGTACATTAATGGTGGAAGCTTGGAACAGCTTTTACATAACAAGCATATTGAGTTGTCATGGGTGACAAGAATTAAACTTTCATTAGATATAGCTTGTGACATATGTTACTTGCATTCACATGGTGTTTTTCACAGAGATCTTACTTCGGTACATATATTCTGATCATTAAAAGACTTTATGTTTTGATTTTCGATCTACATTTTCTTTCTTTTAAAATATTACTTTTGAAGCGTAATCTGTAAAATTATTTTAAAGATGAAAATGTTCATATTCAAATTCAAGCAATAGTTTTCAACTCTTTTTATTTTTAATTTACGTTATTTAAGAGGCCAAGTGAAAGAAAATTAATCTGCTTTTTATAATTCTTTATTAAAGCTAGATTGCTATATTTCGAGTTATATTAATGAATTGTATTAATGTAACTAAATATTAAGAACTAATTAATTTTTGTCTTAAGAAAATGCTTAGCAATGTTGAAATTTTGCATTAGGATACTTAAAATCATTTGTTTTGATAAAAACAATTATTTCAAATTTTTGTTTTACTTTGGTTCAAGTATATATTAAATATCATCTAAATTTTTAGTATTTTTATTTTATCGAAGTAAATTATTTGCAGATTTAATTATTATTAAAGAAATTTTCCTTGTACCGGTAATTTATTTGCATTTCTATCTAAATTAACAAAATATTTCCTGCATCATGAGTTGTTTGCAATCTACTGTACATATTTCAATATATTTTTAAAAAATGATATTATTACTTTCCAGACCCATTAATTCTACTTTTGAAAAAAAAAATTTTTATTTGCAAAACCATGGAATTACCTATATTGCTCAACTGTTTTTCACTTTTGAAATATTAAACTCTAAATATTTCACTATTTTTATATTGCCATACTGTGTTGCTATACAATAGATTTTGAGAAAAGCGGTTTGACGACTATTCTCTTTCCTTGATAATGTTAAGAAGGCTAAAATTAATTTTCGGAAAACTGATTAAAGAAAATTGAGTTGTAATTTTTTTAATTTTTTTTTTTTATAATATGTAGCTTTCTATATAAAAATATTAAATATGTAAAAATCTCATTTGCGAATTTCTTGTCGCTTGTGTTGATTTTTCTATTTCACGCCAGTATAATTCAAAATGATGTTGCCTCTTTGTTGATAGTAAAACAAGTAAATTATGTTATACTTTTTAAATGTGCAGTTGAAAAATCAGTATAAGATACAAAAAATTTAAAATTAGAATTTTTGTATGTATCTCATTTTTTTAAGATGTTTTGGTATTATAATAAATATAAATTTTAAATGTTAATTTTTCAAATATAAATTTTTTTTAAATTGTTTTTTCAAATTCTATTTTAACGTTGATAGTGTTAGCAACGGAAAGAGAATAGTCGTCATTCAGTTTTTTAAAAATCTATTGCGAAGGACATGTTTCTTTTTTTCAATTGCATTGTAATTTCACTATTTACAATTATTCTAAATGGAAAATTAATACTTGAATTATTATTTATTTATTTTGAGTGATAAAGTCTTAAAGTTGTGAGTGTTTTCGTTTATTTATTTATCTTTAATTTTAAAGTAAACATTATAAATATAAGATTAATTTCACTTTATATAGCTACCACTGAAGTCGCGGCTGTTGCACAGTCATCCCAAAGCTATTCAGAATCTATGTTGGCAGACAGTGACATTGCGATTACTCTCAATGGTATGTATATGTTCAAATTTGATTTAATTTTAATGATATCGTATACAGTGTGCTTTAATATAAAATATTAAAAATCGCAAACTTCTATATTTATTTTATCAAGTCAGATTAGCAATTATAGATTTCTGTATAATAAGTATTTGTTATAGTTTTTTTTTAATGTTTCATAAAATTATTGGCTAACTTTTTCACCTTGTTTTAAAGTATTATTAAATTTTTGCTTATTTCTAAGATTAGTTTGTTTTTTATCATTTATGAAGGGGTCCCATCAATTCCCATTGTCTTTGATGAAGTTCCACAGACTTCCAGCAAAGTCCCAGAGATGTTTCCAGCTATGCCAGAGCTGAATAATTTGTATCCAGAAACCTCTGTTACAGTTCCAGTGCCAGAAATTACCGATGTTGTTGAAGCCAATGCTACCTCATTATTTGGAATGAGTGAGTTGTTATTAATTATTCCTATCATTATTTATTGATAATGATTTAATAAAAGTTGCTTTAATATATAGTCTTTTATAAACTTATAACATTTAAATAGCCCTGGTAATTATTATGTACAGTCAGCAAAAAAAAAAAGATATCACCCTGAATAATTTTCGTTCTAATGATCGGATTTTCACGAACTAAGTGTCAATCTTAATGGTTCCTGGGGGTGACTTCAAATATGCTAATTAGTTAGTGCTAACTATTAATTAAGTTACGAAATCAGACACAAAAACGTACTTTCTCTGAATAAACATATATTTTTTTTTACATATTTGGAATCCAGATACTTGAATTAGGGGGGGTAGACAAAATTTTGAAAAAAATGGGTGGTAAATAGGGTCGCAACAAAGGTTTATATATTTGGCGATAGTCCAGAAAACCGCCAAAAAAAGTCGCCAGCTCAAATGAATATTTTAAGATAACCCATTGACTAATTCAAAAGAAGAATGCTTAATTTTACTAGGTTGCTAAGCAACCAAGCTCTGACTGGAAAAAAAATTTAAATAATGTTCTGTGATTACTCAGAGAGGTTTAATTAATAGTTAATAGAAAATATCTCGAGGTTTCTAGGCAATTGACAATTTTTAAGCTGATTTCTGTCCAAAAAGCAAAATTTTTTTATATTTTAATCTCCTTTGAAAAGAAAATTTGAATCGATTATAAATTATTTATGATTTTCTAAGTTTTAGAATTTAAATACATGAACATTTTATCTGATATTATTTAGATTATGTTGTTTCTGCTATATTTATTCGAGGATTTCATACTAAAATCAAATTAACATAACTTATTATGGCTAAATACAAAATTTTAGGGATAATCACTTTTACAGCTTTAATCAAGTCTTCTAGGCAAGAAAGTTTGAAGAAAAAAAAAGTGCTTGAAAAATAAAATGTATATTGTATAGTAATTCTAATGCGCATTCACAGGTTTTTCTATAATTTACGATATTTCTTTTTCCTTTAACTCAAGGAATTGCTGAATGTTTAGAGGTATTTTAAAAGCATTGAAATAGGTTATGTTTAAAAATAAGATATTGAAATAATATGTTGCATATAGTATGATTCATTGTATCAAAAATCGCTTCATTCTGCTAGATATTTAGATAACAAGGTTTTCTTTGGATAAAGATGATTAGCAAATAGCATCCTTATGCTTCGATACATTTAGAAACTTACGTTCGCAAATTCACCATAAAATATCGCACAGCATATTCTTCAATTACGATAAGCTACATTTACCACCAAATACTGATACTATGATTATTTTTGTTTTCTCACATATATCTGATATGATACTCTCTTTTTAAACAGAACTTGTAAGATCCTTAAGATACTGAAAGGGGGGCACGAAAACTTAAAAGATAAAATATTTAATTTCATTAACTCAAAATATCTGGTCTCAAAATTTTGATTTTGAACCAAGTTAAATATAACTTTTACAATATTGATGCTCTTATGTTTTTAAAGACCACATAATTCCTGTTGAAATATGAAAATGCATATTTTTACTTTAACGAGTGTAAAATCCTTATCAAAATAATGATCAAGACCCAAATGTAAAACAGTATAATTGATGATAAAAACTCAACTGGCTTCAAAAAATAAGAAGAGGGAAGTAAAAGTCGACATGTTTCGAGCGTTCAAATATATTCACCCATTCTCAAAACTTGTCAAGCTTGAATAACTTGTGACTTTTATTATTGTGCTCAAAACATGTTTATATTTATCATCATCTATTAATTTTTAAATCAATAATAAAGTTTTTATATTTTCAATTCAATTTCTTGGGATTATCTATTTAGTTACACAATATATTAAATTATTTCACTCGATATTAAAATAAGTTTTACTTTAGTTATAGGCACAGGTTCTTAGATTAAAAAAATAATAATTCGCTATTTTGTAAAAAAATCAATGCAGTACAATTTTTTTTGCTGCAAGCCTTATCATTTTAATTTAAGGACATAAAAAAATTCCGTTTACAATTGAAATTTCAAAAGTCGAATGTGAAAATGAAATGTCCCCTAGCACCAGAAATCGAAATTAAATAGTTACAAGGACAACTATTTTAAACAAGTTAGCGTTTCCGTCCTACTCGAAGTTGTTTGAAAAGGTATTTTGTATATATAGATTCCAAAGTTTATTCTACAAATATTTTAGGGTATACTTTCGGAGTATTTTGATCGAGTTTATTTTTACACCCTTATTTGCTTAAAATTATTAAATAATAAGCTTAAAATAAATTATTCAAGCAACATGATTTAACGCATTTATAGTATAATAGTAAACGGGGCTTCCATCGCATATCCTTAACCTTGATACCGCTATCATTAAATGAATGGAATAAGCTTAGATAAATAATAAAAGTTAATTTTTTCCCCGTTTTTATTTTCAAGGAAATATGTTTCGATCAAACAGGTTTCACTCTGGAAATAGCGAAATTATTGAGTAGGTCCCTTGGAGCAATATCATTCTTATCCTCTTTTGACGAAATATAGGAAAAACTGTTTTTCACAGTTCTGTAAAAAGTATGTTAGGCTTCTTGCCACGTTTTTTATTATTTTTTTATTTTTAATCAAAATAAGTTCGGAAATTTACGTATTTTTTATTGCATTTTTTTAAATCAGATGATTCTAAAATTCGCACGGCTTCGGAAACTTTTTACAAATTTCAATTTTTAGTGTTTCCTGCTAAACAAAATGAGGCATTGTTCCTGATAACAAATTATACTACAATAATATCTTGGGAATCGTGCTAAAGTAAAAAATTAAACAAAATAGTTTAGTATATTATCCGGAAAAAAATCTACATGGAATCATAAAGAAAGAATCATTTAAGATACTGAGATATTTTAAGACGCTTAAAAGTTTTAGCTACGTATTTGTCAGCTTTTTATGTTCGGTATCTTTATACTCTTTGTAGTGACTTGTAAAACATGGACACTATTATAGATAATCTATGTTGAAGTCACAAGAAACAAAACAAAAAAGACAATCAATGATTTATATTCTTTTTTCGAAAAAAATAGTATGCTTAGTAAATAATCAGCTGTTTTGCATTAAATAATTTTAAACAGCAGAGTGTTTTTAATTTCGTAACAAGGCTTTATTCTTAGCTAGCAGACAATAATTCTTTTAAAAAAAAACTTGACTATAATGTAAAAAGGAACTTTACTTTAAAGAAAATCTAAATTAAAGTTCTAAAAAAATTGATTAGTATATTAATGAAGAAATAATAAATGTAGTAGGGTAAAGAATAAAATTTTTAAAAATGCTAAAATTTAATTAAATAGTTGGTAAAATAGTTCTGCGAAACACTTCCGGACAGGTGATTAAAAAATTACTTTTAAGATTAACACGATATATAAGATGTTGAGAAATTTGCGATGATGTGAGATATGCTTAAATATGTTTACTACGTATTTTTATTAATATTCATAAAAAATATATACAAGAAACTGAGAAATATTTTATTCCAAATCTGTTCATACGTAAGTATATTATTGTAATTGTATCAGTTACTGAGAAAAAAAAACTAAAAAATAATCACATTAAATAAGCACAATCTGGTGTATAATCATATTCTATCAAAAGCATGCTTTTATAAAACTCGACATTCGTTGAATAAAATGTTTTTTATTCAATAAAATGTTTTATTCAAATTTCTTTACTTAATTTCAAATAGATTTTTAGAGGACTAAAAAAGAAACATTGTATTTTATAGTTTTAAAAAAATAAAAATAAAAAGATTAGCAAACGATTATTAGCGAAAAAAATATGAATGAAATTTTACGCCACGTGCGCTTAATCAAGTTCTTCGTAAGTTTATCACATTTAAATATTAATCGCCCCACTTAATCATTTTTTCATTGTCGCCAAATTATTTTTTTTTAAAATAATTAATTTTAATTTTTCTCATCTTCTAATAAATAAAAACAGTTGATACTTTAGATTTTTTAATTGAAAAGCATGTAGATTGATATGTTATAAAAAAATCCATACCTTATAATTCAAAATTGTTTCATCCTCTCTTTAATTAAATAATAAAAAATAATTAATAATTATTAAAAATTGTTTTTTTCATGAAATTATCTTTGGGTAAATGCGTTTTATGAGTTGGTGCAATATTTTTTTGAATTGCTTCATTAGTTTTTAAAATATTACTGAAAACGCAAAAAGTGAAATTAACATTAAGGGGTCCAAACTTTGAATCGCTCTCCTGACCAAACTATGGGGACCACATTTCCCAGATTGCGGCTACCCCCTATATTTTGAAGATATGGAATCCAAATATGTAAAAAAAAAAAATATGTTTATTCAGAGAAAGTACGTTTTTGTGTCTGATTTCGTAACTTAATTAATAGTTAGCACTAACTAATTAGCATATTTGAAGTCACCCCCAGGAACCATTAAGATTGACACTTAGTTCGTGAAAATCCGATCATTAGAACGAAAATTATTCAGGGTGATATCTTTTTTTTTTTTTGCTGACTGTACATTTGTCACTCCAGTGAACGATGCAGTCCCTACATTGTCTAGTAGGGCACAGAAAAGGTGTCTATTTAAGATCCAATACAAATTATTTTTACATTTGAAGTCTTTATTTTGTTTACTGCAAGTGCAAATATTAAAATTTGATTTTATCTTTTATTTAGTGAAACGTTTGTTTTATGAATTGGAGCGGTTGAGTCTGCAGATAAAAAAATTGACACACAAGCATGCCCAAATGAATGCCTCATAAGTAGGGTTACAAATTGATGCTGGAAAAAGGGTTGCCACTCCCATTATTTCCAATCTTATTCCGGACCTTAATTTGCCAATCCAAACAGATGATGATTTAGTTTGTTTAAATCAAAAGTTATCAGAAGATACTACATTGTCTTCAATTTTGGTAATTATAACATTTTTAAAATATTTTTTAAATATAAAATATTCATTAATAAAATATTCATTAGCTTATAAATAATTATTTGTGTGTGTATTTGTGCAATATTTAATTCTTTGTAGACACTTTTAAAAGCAAATCAAATTATTGTAGCCACTTAAATTTAGAAAGCTACTAGCAGTTTCTTATTTATTTTTGACAAAATTATGATTCCTCATAAAATGAAGTCATAAATCCTTTCTTTTTATGTCATTTAATGTTTCAAAATAATATATTCAGCATATATATTATCTAAAATTAATGAAATATATAGTACAAAAGTGGTGTCAAAAGCTTATGTGCTGTTGGTCCAATAAGGGTTAAATCCCTTTTAAATATGTTCAAACATTTCTTAAATTTTAATCATTTAGATATTTTTCGGTGCTGGACAAAGAAAAAAAAATTTAATAAGCTTTTACCATTTAGATGTTTATTTAAAATATAATCTTTTAGGGGAGGACTAAGACAAAACGCATTTCTAATTAAATTTTTTTTAAAAAAAAGAGAAATTAAAATAAATTATAAAACGTTCAGTTTTTTTTATTTTACTGATTCCAAACATTTTGTAAAATAACCATCATATTAATTGTTTGTTAATCATAAATTGAAAAATATCTCAAATAAAAATTAATTCTTAAAAAGTTTTTACTTTAGTAAAATTTGTTTGTATATTTAGTTAGATTTGCTTTGTTCATTTACTTTACATTTTATAGCTACTTGTCTTACAGCAATACTAAATTATGCTTAAACTGGTTCCTTTAAATTCTTCTGTCTATTTTGCTTCAATAATAATTTTTTTACTTTTATTTTTTTTGGGCTACCTACCTTTCAAATATATCTTATGGCAAACATTTGTCCTTTTTTACCACTAACTTATTATTATTATTATGATAACATTAAGAATAAAACATTTAAATATATGTGTCCGAGAATTGCCGGAAATAAAATAGATTATCAAAACTTTCTTTTTTATAAAGAACTTTCTTCTAAGCCTGGCTTTTGCCTGCTGTCACCTTGCTTTAATGTGCTAGTCTGTTTGTTCTTCAATTTTTTTGTTTTAACCTGATCTCAAACTATTAATCAGTGAAGTAGTGGGAAATGAATATAGTCTATCTTCGCCATTAAAATCCATTGAATCACGGAGTGGGAAAAATGTTACAAATGGTTTCAATTTTAAACTAAGCCAGTTTTAAATGAGTTTTTTTTATTTGCAAAGTAAAATAAAAAGAAATTTTTTATTGCAAAATTTATATCAATTATTTATTTAAAAATAAAAAAATGTTTTTTTTTTTAATTGTTCACTTTTTTCCTCTTATTTTTATTAGCTACAATGTCACTCCGCTTTCCAGAAGTTAAACGTGAAGAGCTCACAGAAAGACTTGGCAAGGTCCTCTCTTGTGCAAAAGAATGGGGTAATTCAAAGAAAAGATCTTCCCTGGTGGAGTTAAACTACCTCAGTAATTCATCGGATTTATCGGATAACTTGTAAAAACGAAAAAGGACATGATATATGATCTGTGTATTCTGATGTGATATTAATATTATAAGAAGTTTTTATTTTTTCTCTATCATTTCATTTTTTTCACTGTGATATAACCAAGAAATTGTAAAAAATCAATAAAGATTTTAGCTTAATTATTTTTGAATTTATTGACTTAGCACAAATTTTTCTGTAATAATTTTCTTTGTAAACATGTTTCTTTTATCTTCATTTTGTCAACAAAACAATTACAAGTAATGTTTAACAGTTTGTAGTTTTTCTTAATATGATTGTAACTTTTTTTCATAACACAATTTTATAGAGATTTTTTAACTAATTATTAAAAATTCAATCATATTTTTTTTAAGTTGAGAGAGAAACATTTTAGATTGACTATGTTTCAGTAATAGTAAACTTATAATGTCATTAAGCCTAGAAAAAAAAAAATTATTTTTTATCAATAAGAGATAAGCTGCTCAAAATTTAGCATTCAATTTTTAGTATATTTTATTATATATTAGTGCAAATTTAATAAGATAAAACACAATATTACTTGGTTTTGAAATTTAAATGTCATGTAAATTTTTTGGATAAAATTTCTGGTTTAATTCATAGTAGCTTTAATTCCATTATAGAATTATTAAATTTTTCTGATGTGCCATGTATTTTTTTTTTTTTTAAATAAGAATTTAATGACTAATTTTAATATTAAATCCTTTTCTGGTTTCACTGTCTGAAAAAATATCTTCAGATGTCATTGGGTTTTGTTTTAAGTTTTTCTGTTAGGTGAAATTTCAGGTATAGAAAAAATTAAGTTACGTAAGTATTTCTCCATTCAATTTCAATAGAAGAAAAATATTTAGAAATAAGTAATTTATTTATTTTTAAATTATTTAAAGAGATTATTATATTATTTTAAATTATTTATTAATTAATTTATCAAATTCAATTGAGATTATGATAAACTTGGCCTGATTTTAAAAAAGTTAAGAATATTTTTAAAATTAAAGATAAACACTTGAAATGATATAAAATTTATCACTTAAATCTTGATATAAAGAAAGAAAAAAAAATCAAAACTTTATATATTTAAGTATTATGTCTTAATAAAATTTGAAAATTTCATTCATAAAAATCAGTTGGATCCAAAATAATTTGGAGTAAGCGGAAGGAAAATAGTTGGTAGTTGAATTCGGTTATATAATTTTTTTAGTATTTATGTGTTGTTAAAGTAAATAATGCATGGAAAGACATTATTAAACTGTTGTTCCATGTTTTACTGCTTTGCAGCAATACGTAAAATTATATCACCGAATTATTCTACCATCCATATCTTCCTCTTGCTTACTCCAAAATATAAAAAGCAATGCAAGATAACAGAAAATACAAAATCTAATAATATATAGCATCAAAACTAATGCAAAACAATATTACGGCGAACGCTAGATAATATTACTTTGCATAGAATCTAATATTATATAATATTACAGCGAACGCTCGATAATATTAGTTTGCATTGAATCTAATAATATACGATGCTGAGCAAACAGCAACCTCTTGTATCTTTCTAATAATAGAAGTTGTGCAAGATAACGTTACATTTTACCGATTTTCTGATAATATCTAATATCAGGTGCTACCTGGGTATAGTGATTTTTAATATTATTTTGATTCACAAGAGAACTTTAATTTCAAGTCATTGGGTAGGTGTCAAATTTTCTAAAAATATATACATATGCTAAGAAATATAGATTAAACATCTTTAAAAAAATTTTAATTTGTGCGTGTCTGCCTAAAGTATTAGCACAGGTGACGCTAAAATCAATAGTGTTGCAAATTAGATATAAGAAGGGAGGGGAAAATTCGTTTTGGCCTACTTTTGACGTAATAAGCTATTGTCTATTTCAGCTCTAGGCCTTGTTCTCATTTGCTTTCTAATTAATATTAAATGCTGCATTTGAGGGGGTCATTAGGCGGACACTTTAATGATTTTTCATATATTCTTGGATCACAAGAAAACTTTGGTAGTAATTTCAAGTAAATGGATAGGTGTCAAAATTTCTAAAAATATATACATATGCTAAGAAATATAGATCAAACATATTGAAAGATAAGGCGAGAAAGCAAAAAAAGTAGCCGTATGAATAGCGTCACAAACAATTTATGGTTTATTATCCAGTGATTGGTGCAAAAAGATCTTAACTACTATTTTTATCTTGTTTACTGTGAAAAGTAACAAAATGGAAAAAAATTAAATCATTGATATGTGCCATTATTATGGAAATATACATTTTAGAGTCAGTGAGCTATAAATTTCTGGTAAGCAACTCTAGATTGTGTTAATTAGTCCAAAAATAAGTTCTGTCATGAAATTTGTTTAGAGTGGCGCCCATGTAGGTACGTCGGTGAAGCATTAAAATGTGATTGCCTGCACAATTGTCGTTTCGGGAGAATCCTTTCCGATCCAAAATCACAGGTGTTCATCACTCAAAGTTTTCCCACATCCCTCGATGAATTAGGATAATATTTTATTAATCAATATTTTCAAATATTAACCTTTTGACAAAAATTTTAAAACTAGCGAAGAGTGGTGTTTATGAAAAAAAATTATTATGAATGTTTCTGAAATATAGATGGAACAGTTGTGTTCATCAAGGCACTATTTTATAACAAATAAAACAGCTATGAAATAAAACTAAGGAAATTTAAATATACACTACCGCGCAATAATAAATAAGACACTATCAGTTTTTGACTTTTTTTTTTTTTGAATTCCTCAAAAAATACCTGGAAGATTATTTTATAAATTTCAAGAATGTAATAAATTTTAAAAACTTAAGACAGAGGTGGTCTAAGGGGCTGGCAATAAGTTATGAGCGAAAACAAGTATTATAACAACTTATTTCAGAAAATGTAACAATAAATTTATTACCTAACTCAAACGACACTTTGTCATTATTTGTAAGAATTGCATAAAATTTCGGAAGCTAAGCTTAAATATTATGAAAATATGGACATTTTTATAAAATAAATAAAAACTTTTATATGTCCTACGATTTTTTTCCTAAAACAGCAAAAATATTCACTGAAATAAAAGTTTTAGGAGCAATTTTTCATTAACAACAAGCATGCTAAAAATAATAAAAAAAAAGACATTTAAAATACGTTTTTAAAGTAGTTCTTTCCCCCCTGCGCAGAAAAAAAAAATTTTCCTAATTTTTCAGTATAATTGTTTGAAGATATTCAATTTCACTAGTTACTAACTATAATTCCCAACAAAATTTTGAAAAAAAAAGTTTTATTTTTCGTTTTTTTTCCGGCCATGTGCAATGTGAAAAAAATACTTAATACGCTCATATCTTGCGCAATTTTTAACGATTTATTTTCTGTTCAATTTTAAAATCATTATGTTGTAATTAATTAAAAATTGCTACAAAACTTTTGTTCAATTTTATTCAATATTTTTAAGCTATAGCAAAAAGCAGTTACAAAATAATCCTCAAATTAGGGCAGTGTATGTTCTACATTTACATAACTGTAAGAGGACCAATTTTACTCGATCGTGAAAGATTGAAAAATTCTTTTGATTGAGGTATTACCTATGACAGGGATGGGCAAACTGTGGCCTGCCAGAAGGTTTTATCCGGCCCACGGATAGAATTTTAACTTGCCGATGCGTTGCGAATATAAACAATATACATCCATTCCATATTAGAAAATACAGAATGGCATTTCTCACAGATCTTCTTTTTCATATGAACAACTTGAATGTTAAGATGCAATGGAAAAATCATTTCATTGATGATATCTGGGCCCATCTCAAAGCTTTTAAACTGAAGCTTAATTTATTTGCCGATAAGAAAGACTTGTCTCATTTCTCGAGGTTAAATTCAATACCCCCAGTATATAAGGAAAAGCTAAAGAATTATGAGGATGGCTTGAAAAAACTTCATTTTTAGTTTCAGGTATCAATATTTTAGTGCCATTCAAATAGAATTAGATATTTTCACTATGCATTTTAACGTAAATTGTGTTGTAAAACTGTGAGGTCAGATTTGCAGCTTGAATCTGAATCATCATCTACAATCATCTGAAGCAGTTGTTTCTAACCGTGCCAAAGTTAGAGTTTTAAAAATCATTACCAAAAGCTTGTTTCCCAAGTTTAATAACTCAACCACAGAAAATCAGCGCCATGTTTGATTCATCTTATATATGTGAACAAGTGTTTTCAACTATGAACCTAAGAAAAAATAATTTCAGAAGTAGACTAACAGATAAGCATATAGCCTCGTTCCTTAAAATAAGTTCACCTCACTTCGAACCTTAATATAAGGAACTTTAAAAAATGAAATCGCAATTTTATTCATCTCATTAAATATTTAAATTAAGACTTGTATATTGTTTCTTTATTTTAGACATTTTTACTTGGCGCACCTAACTTTTCTTTTTCGATTTTTGGCCCTCGACCTAAAAAGTTTGCCCATCCCTGACCTATGATATGATTAGAAAACGTAAGTTTATATATAATTCTATGCTATTAACCTAGATTTCTGATAGACAATTCTTCGTGTAGGGGAATTTATTTATTATACTGGATATAACCTATATATTGATATACTATTCAATAAATATATGCTATACACTAAACCGTCTAGACGAGAAAAAAAAATCCATAAAATTCGATACATTTTTATTTTTTGGTACTTTGAAAATTCGATATTTGTCTTAAATTTCATTCATACACATAAACATTTTAATTTAAGAATTAAAAGACTTCTTTTTTTGAATAATTTAAATCCTACTTTTATGTAATTTTAATTTAAGAATTTATAAAATTAAATTAAATAAATTAAAATACTTCTATCGACAGCAGTTTATGATAATTTTTTTTTTACATGAATGTAACGGTAATTTAAAGAAAAGTTATGATATATTTTACAAAAGCAGGAATTAAAACTTTAGTTTTTTGAATGATACTGAATCTAATTTTATCGATAATTATAATGAATCTAATTGAATCTAAATTGTATTAAATTAATAACTGAATCTAAATGAATCTAACTTTAATAACAAAAAAGTTTATCTTACACAACTCAACAAAATATTCGTACAGTAACGTATTTGCAAGGATCTCTAAAGTATTTAAGTTTTAATAAATTCTGCCGAATAGTTTTTTCCTTATTATTTTAAGTCTTACTTTTTTATAAATTGATTACAAGAAATCAATTTCAAATTTAGAAGTAAGAGAAAATTCATTAATTTGTTTTAAAATAAATGTTTCAAACAGAACTATTTTATTTCGTCTCAACTTTGGACTGATTCTAGATCTCGGAGTTCCATAGTTATTAAGGTTCATGTCATTAACGAAGAAAGATGCTCGATTTTACACAAAGACTACCTCACCCATGCTAAACTACCTAAAATTTTGCAAAAGGAGTTAAAAAACAGCAAATAAATTTATTTTTCTGGATTTTTCCAGTTTTTTCCCATTTTCCCAATAAAAAAAATTTTCTTACATGCAGAGGACCCTGCAGAGTATCAAAAAACACGGAAACATTTATTTTTATTCAAAAAAGTGCTCTTTAACAAAGAAAGATGCTCGATTTTATACACAGAACACCTTATGCATGATAGACAACCTAAAAAGTTGCAAAAGGAGTCGAAAAATAACAAATAAACTGATTTTCCTAGATTTTTCCAGTTTTTTCCCATTTTTCTAATTAAAAAAAAAATCTCCAACATGCAAGACCCTCCAGAATATCGAAAAACACATTTAAAAAATAATATAATGTAAAATTAACAAAAGAAAGAAAAAAAAAATTTTTCAACAAGTGTCCGCATCTGGGATTCGAACCCCCGACCCCTCCCTCCAGCCTAGACTTGCCCGTCAGGTGTCCTACCTCCAGATCAAGGAGGTACTTAAAGAAGGAAACAATTTCGCTTCAAAAGCCCTTTCTCGGTTACCTATGCAATAGAAATTTAGGGCCCCACTGGGGCCCTCTTTAATAACATATAAAAATTTCCTTCGGCAGGCATGATCGGTCTATAGAGGCCTACCTTGGTACCGAGTTTGAAAATTCTAACTTAATAAAGGGAGCTAGGAGGTCTGATTATCCTAGATGTTTCCAGTTTTGTCCCATTTTCCTAATTAAAAAAAAAATCTCCAACATGCAAGACCCTCCAGAATATCGAAAAACAGATCTAAAAAATAATATAATGTAAAATAAACAAAAGAAAGAAAAAAACAAATTTTTTTGAAAAAGTGTCCACAGCTGGGATTTGAAGTTGACCCCTCCCTCCAGCCTTGACTTGCCAGTCAGGTGTCCTACCACCAGACCAAGGCGTTACGGGAAGAAAGAAACAATTTCGGTTCAAATGCCCTTTCTCGGTTACCTATGCAATAGACCTTTAGGGCCCCACTGGGGCCCTCCTAATTAAAATTTAAACATTTCCTTCGGCAGGCATGATTGGACCATAGAATCCTACCTTGGGACTAGGTTTGAAAATAATGACTTAATATTAAAGATAGCTAGGAGGTCTCGAAGCCTGTACCTTATTCTCGACATTTCGACTTTTTTAAAATTTTTTTCATTATTATTCCAAAAAGTGTTCTTTAACAAAGAAAGATGCTCGAATTTATACAAATAACACCTTATGCATGATAGACTACCTAAAATATTCCAAAAGGAGTCGAAAAATAACAAATAAACTGATTTTCCTTGATTTTTCCATTTTTTTTCCCATTTTCCTTATTAAAAAAATTCTCTCCAACATGCAAGACCCTCCAGAATATCGAAAAACACATTTAAAAAATAATATAATGTAAAATTAACAAAAGAAAGAAAAAAATTTTTTTTTCAACAAGTGTCCGCATCTGGGATTCGAACCCCCGACCCCTCCCTTCAGCCTAGACTTGCCCGTCAAATGTCCTACCTCCAGATCAAGGAGGTACGGAAAGAAGGAAACAATTTCGCTTCAAAAGCCCTTTCTCGGTTACCTATGCAATAGAACTTTAGGGCCCCACTGGGGTCCTCTTTATTAACATATAAAAATTTCATTCGGCAGGCATAATTGGACCATAGAGGCCTACCTTGGTACTGAGTTTGAAAATTATAACTTAATATAAAAGGGAGCTAGGAGGTCTCGAACCCTGAGCCTTACTCTCGACATTTCGACTTTTTAAAAAAAAAAATTATTATTATTCAAAAAAGTGCTCTTTAACATAGAAAGATGCTCGATTTTGAAACAAAGAACAACTTATGCATGATAGACTACCTAAAATGTTGCAAAAGGAGTCGAAAAATAACAAATAAACTGATTTTCCTAGATTTTTTCAGTTTTTTCCCATTTTCCTAATTAAAAAAAAAATCTCCAACATGCAAGACCCTCCCGAATATCGAAAAAAACATCTAAAAAATAATATAATGTAAAATAAACAAAAGAAAGAAAAAAACAAATTTTTTTGAAAAAGTGTCCGCAGCTGGGATTTGAACCCTCGACCCCTCCCTCCAGCCTTGACTTGCCAGTCAGGTGGCCTACCACCAGACCAAGGCGTTACGGGAAGAAAGAAACAATTTCGGTTCAAATGCCCTTTCTCGGTTACCTATGCAATAGATCATTAGGGCCACACTGGGGCCCTCCTAATTAACATATAAACATTTCCTTCAGCAGGCATGATTGAACCATAGAGTCCTACCTTGGGACCGGGTTTGAAAATAATAACTTAATATTAAAGATAGCTAGGAGGTCTGGAAGCCTGTACCTTATTCTCGACATTTCGGCTTTTTTTAAAATTTTTTTCATTATTATTCCAAAAAGTGTTCTTTAACAAAGAAAGATGCTCTAATTTATACAAATAACACCTTATGCATGATAGACTACCTAAAATATTCCAAAAGGAGTCGAAAAATAACAAATAAACTGATTTTCCTTGATTTTTCCAGTTTTTTCCCATTTTCCTAATTAAAAAAAAAATCTCCAACATGCAAGACCCTCCAGAATATCGAAAAACACATTTAAAAAATAATATAATGTAAAATAAACAAAAGACAGCAAAAAAAAAAATATTTTTCATAAAGTGTCCGCATCTGGGATTCGAACCCCCGACCCCTCCCTCCAGCCTCGACTTGCCAGTCAGGTGTCCTACCTCCAGATCTATGAGGTACGGAAAGAAGGAAACAATTTCGCTTCAAAAGCCCTTTCTTGGTTACCTATGCAATAGAAATTTAGGGCCCCACTGTGGTCCTCTTTATTAACTTATAAAAATTTCCTTCGGCAGGCATGATTGGACCATAGAGGCCTACCTTGGTACCGAGTCTGAAAATTATGACTTAATATAAAAGGTAGCTAGGAGGTCTCGAAACATGTACCTTATTCTCGACATTTCGACTTTTTTAAAATTTTTTTTATTATTATTCCAAAAAAATGCTCGATTTTATACAAAGAGCAACTTATGCATGATAGACTACTTAAAATGTTGCAAAAGGAGTCGAAAAATAACAAATACTAAACAGATTTTCCCAGATTTTTCCAGTTTTTCCCATTTTCTTTATTAACCTTCGGCAGGCATGATTGGACCATAGAGGCCTACCTTGGTACCGAGTTTGAAAATTATAACTTAATATTAAAGGGAGCTAGGAGGTCTCGAAACCTGAGCCATACTCTCGACATTTCGACTTTTTAAAAAAATAATTTCTTATTATTCCAAAAAGTGCTCTTTAACAAAGAAAGATAATCGATTTTATACACGGAAAACCTTATGCATGATAGACTACGTAAAATATTGCAATACGAGTCGAAAAATAACAAATAAACTGATTTTCCTAGATTTTTCCAGTTTTTTTCCCATTTTCCTAATTAAAAGAAATCTCCAACATGCAAGACCCTCCAGAATATCGAAAAACACATTTAAAAAATAATATAATGAAAAATAAACAAAAGAAAGAAAAAAAAGAATTTTTTTTGAAAAAGCGTCCGCAGCTGGGATTCGAACCCCAGAACCCTGCCTCCAGCCTCCACTTGCCAGTCAGGTGCCCTACCACCAGACCAAAGCGGTATGGAATGAATGAAACAATTTCGCTTCAAAAGCCCTTTCTCGGTTTCATATGCAATAGACCTTTAGGGCCCCACTGGGGCCCTCCTAATTAACATATAAAAATTTCCTTCGGCAGGCATGATTGGACTATAGAGGCCTACCTTGAAACCGAATTTGAAAATTATAACTTAATATTAAAGGGAGCTAGGAGGTCTCGAAGCCTCAGCCTTACTCTCGACATTTCGACTTTTTTTAAAAATAATTTCTTATTATTTCAAAAAGTGCTCTTTAACAAAGAAAGATAATCGATTTTATACACGGAAAACCTTATGCATGATAGACTACGTATAATATTGCAATAGGAGTCGAAAAATAACAAATAAACTGATTTTCCTAGATTTTTCCAGTTTTTTTTCCATTTTTCTAATTAAAAAAAAATCTCCAACATGCAAGACCCTCCAGAATATCGAAAAACACATTTAAAAAATAATATAATGAAAAATAAACAAAAGAAAGAAAAAAAAGAAATTTTTTTGAACAAGTGTCCGCTTCTGGGATTCTAACCCCAGACCCCTCCCTCGAGCCTTTACTTGCCAGTCAGGTGTCCTACCACCAGACCAAGGCGGTACCGAAAAAAGAAATAATTTCGCTTCAAAAGCCCTTTCTCGGTTACCTATGCCATAGAACTTTAGGGCCTCACTGGGGCCCACTTTATTAACATATAAAAATTTCCTTCGGCAGGCATGATTGGACCATAGAGGCCTACCTTGGTACCGAGTTTGAAAATTATAACTTAATATTAAAGGTAGCTAGGAGGTCTCAAAGCCTGAGCCTTACTCTTGACATTTTGACATTTTTTTAAAAAAAATTTATTATTATTCAAAAAAGTGCTCTTTAACAAAGAAAGATGCTCGATTTAATACACAGAACACCTTATGCATGATAGACTACCTAAAATATTGCAATAGGAGTCGAAAAATAACAAATAAACAAATTTTCCTAGATTTTTCCAGTTTTTTCCGATTTTTTCCTAATTAAAAAAAAATCTCCAACATGCAAGACCCTCCAGAATATCGAAAAACACATTTAAAAAATAATATAATGTAAAATACACAAAAGAAGGAAAAAAGGAAATTTTTTTGAAAAAGTGTCCGCAGCTGGTATTCGAACTCCCGACCCATCCCCCCAGCCTTCACATACCTGTCAGGTGCCCTACCACCAGACCAAGGCGGTACGGAAAGAATGAAACATTTTCGCTTCAAAAGCCCTTTCCCGGTGACCTATGCAATAGACATGTAGAGCCACACTGGGGCCCTCCTAATTAAAATATAAAAATTTCCTTCCGCAGACTTGATTGGACTATAGAGGCCTACCTTGGGACCGAGTTTGAAAATTATAACTTAATATTAAAGGTAGCTAGGAGGTCTCGAAGCCTGTACCTTATTCTCCACATTTCAAATTTTTTTTAATTTTTTTTATTATTATTCCAAAAAGTGTTCTTTAACAAAGAAAGATGCTCGGATTTATACAAAGAACAACTTATGCATGATAGACTACCTAAAATGTTGCAAAAGGAGTCGAAAAATAACAAATAAACTGATTTTTCTAGATTTTTCCAGTTTTTTCCCATTTTCCTAATTAAAAAAAAAATCTCCAACATGCAAGACCCTCCAGAATATCGAAGAACACATCTAAAAAATAATATAATGTAAAATAAACAAAAGAAAGAAAAAAAGAAAGTTTTTTGAAAAAGTGTCCGCAGCTGGGATTTGAACCCCCGACCCCTCCCTTCAGCCTAGACTTGCCAGTCAGGTGTCCTACCACCAGACCAAGGCGGTACGGAAAGAATGACACATTTTCGCTTCAAAAGCCCTTTCTCGGTTACCTATGCAATAGAAATTTAGGACCCCACTGGGGCCATCTTTATTAACATATAAAAATTTCCTTCGGCAGGCATGATTGGACCATAGAGGCCTACCTTGGTACCGAGTTTGAAAATTATAACTTAATATTAAAGTTAGCTAGGAGGTCTCAAAGCCTGAGCCTTACTCTTGACATTTTGACATTTTTTAAAAAAAAATTTATTATTATTCAAAAAAGTGCTCTTTAACAAAGAAAGATGCTCGATTTTATACACAGAACACCTTATGCATGATAGACTACCTAAAATATTGCAATAGGAGTCGAAAAATAACAAATAAACAAATTTTCCTAGATTTTTCCAGTTTTTTCCCATTTTCCTAATTAAAAAAAAATCTCCAATGCGGTACGGAAAGAAAAAACAATTTCGCTTCAAAAGCCCTTTCTCGGTTACCTATGCAATAAACCTTTAGGGCCTCACTGGGGCCCTCCTAATTATTATATAAAAATTTCCTTCGGCAGACATGATTGGATCATAGAGGCCTACCTTGGTACCTAGTTTGAAAATTATAACTTAATATTAAAGGGAGCTAGGAGGTCTCAAAGCCTGAGCCTTACTCTTCACTTTTGGACATTTTTAAAAAAAAATTTATTATTATTCCAAAAAGTGCTCTTTAACAAAGAAAGATGCTCGATTTTATACACAGAACACATTATGCATGATAGACTACCTAAACTATTGCAAAAGAAGTCGAAAAATAACAAAAAAGCTGATTCTCCTAGAATTTTCCAGTTTCTTCCAATTTCCCTAATTAAAAAAAAAAATCTCCAACATGCAAGACCCTCCAGAATATCGAAAAACACATCTTAAAAATAATATAATATAAATAAACAAAAGAAAGAAAAAAAGAAATTTTTTTGAAAAAGTATCTGCAGCTAGGATTTGAACCCCCGACCCCTCCCTCCAGCCATGACTTGCCAGTCAGGTGTCAGACCACCAGACCAAGGCGGTACGGAAAGAAAGAAACAATTTCGCTTCAAAACTCCTTTCTCGGTTACCTATGCAATAGACCTTCAGGGCCCCACTGGGGCCTTCCTAATTAACATATAAAAATTTCCTTCGGCAGACTTGATTGGACTATAGAGGCCTACCTTGGGACCGAGTTTGAAAATTATAACTTAATATTAAAGTTAGTTAGGAGGTCTCGAAACCTGTACCTTATTCTCGACATTTCGACTTTCTTTTAATTTTTTTATTATTATTCCAAAAATTGTTCTTTAACAAAGAAAGATGCTCGATTTTATACACAGAACACCTCATACATGATAGACTACCTAAAATATTGCAATAGGAGTCGAAAAATAACAAATAAATTGATTTTCCTAGATTTTTCCAGTTTTTTCACATTTTCCTAATTAAAAAAAAAACTCTCCAACATGCAAGACCCTCCGGAATATCGAAAAACACATCTAAAAAATAATATAATGTAAAATAAACAAAAGAAAGAAAAAAAGAAATTTTTTTGAAAAAGTGTCCGCAGCTGGGATTCGAACCCCCGACCCCTCCCTCCAGTCTCCACTTGCCAGTCAGGTGCCCTACCACCAGACCAAGGCAGTACAGAAAGAAAGGAACAATTTCGGTTCAAAAGCCCTTTCCCGGTTACCTATGCAGTAGACCTTTACGGCCCCACTGGGGCCCTCTTAATTAACAAATAAAAACTT
Organism: Parasteatoda lunata; assembly: GCA_949128135.1. Lineage (NCBI taxonomy): Eukaryota > Metazoa > Arthropoda > Arachnida > Araneae > Theridiidae > Parasteatoda > Parasteatoda lunata. Next base: position 88,430,702 of record OX421979.1, on the reverse strand, counting down.
CCTTCGACAGGCATGTTTGGACCATAGAGGCCTACCTTGGGATCGAGTTTGAAAATTATAATTTAACATCTAATGTAGCTAGGAGGTCTCGAAGCCTGTACTTTATTCTCAACATTTCGTCTTTTTTTAAATTTTTTTTATTATTATTTCAAAAAGTGTTCTTTAACAAAGAAAGTTGCTCGATTTCATACACAGAACACCTTACGCATGATAAACTACCTAAAATGTAGCAAAAGGAGTCGAAAAATAACAAATAAACTGGTTTTCCTAGATTTTTCCAGTTTTTCCCATTTTCCTAATTAAAAATAATTTGCAACATGCACGACCGTCTAGAATATCAAAAAACACATCTGAAAAATAATATAATGTAAAAAAAACTAAAGAAAGAAAAAAAAGAAATTTTTTTGAAAAAGTCTCCCCAGCTGGGTTTCGAACCCCTGACCCCTCCCTCCAGTCTCGACTTGCCAGTCAGGTGTCCTACCACCAGACCAAGGTGGTACGTAAAGAAAGAAACAATTTCGCTTCAAAAGCCCTTACTCGGTTACCTATGCAATAGACCTTTAGGGCCCCACTGGGGCCCTCTTAATTAACATATAAAAATTTCCTTCAACAGGCATAATTGGACCAGAGAGGCCTACCTTGGGATCGAGTTTGAAAATTATAACTTAATATTAAAGGGAGCTAGGAGGTCTCAAAGCCTGAACCTTATTCTCGACATTTCGTCTTTTTTAAAATTTTTTTTATTATTATTTCAAAAAGTGTTCTTTAACAAAGAAAGTTGCTCGATTTTATACACAGAACACCTTACGCATGATAAACTACCTAAAATGTTGCAAAAGGAGTCGAAAAATAACAAATAAACTGATTTTCCTAGATTTTTCCAGTTTTTCCCATTTTCCTAATTAAAAAAAAAATTCCAACATGCATGACCGTCTAGAATATCGAAAAACACATCTGAAAAATAATATAATGTAAAAAAAACTAAAGAAAGAAAAAAAAGAAATTTTTTTGAAAAAGTGTCCGCAGCTGGGTTTAGAACCCCTGATCCCTCACTCCAGTATCGACTTGCCAGTCAACTTTCCTACCACCAGACCAAGGTGGTACGGAAAGAAAGAAAGAATTTCGCTTCAAAAGCCCTTTCTCAGTTACCTATGCAATAGACATTTAGGGCCCCACTGGGGCCCTCCTAATTAACATATAAAAATTTCCTTCGGCAGGCATGATTGGACCATAGAGGCCTACCATGAGACCGAGTTTGAAAATTATAACTTAATATTAAATGGAGCTAGGAGGTCTCGAAGCCTGAAACTTATTCTCGACATTTCATCTTTTTTTAAATTTTTTTTATTGTTATTTCAAAAAGTGTTCTTTAACAAAGAAAGATGCTCGATTTTATACACAGAACACCTTACGCATGATAAACTACCTAAAATGTTGCAAAAGGAGTCGAAAAATAACAAATAAACCGATTTTCCTAGATTTTTCCAGTTTTTCCCATTTTGCTAATTAAAGAAAAAATTTCCTACATGCATGACCCTCTAGAATATCGAAAAACACATTTAAAAAATAATATAATGTAAAAAAAACTAAAGAAAGAAAGAAAAGAAATTTTTTTGAAAAAGTGGTCGAAGCTGGGATTCGAACCCCCGTCCCCTCCCTCCAACCTCGATTTGCCAGTCAGGTGTCCTACCACCAGAACAAGGTGGTACGAAAAGAAAGAAACAATTTCTCTTCAAAGGCCCTTTCTTGGTGACCTACACAATAGACCTTTAGGGCCCCACTGGGGGCCTCTTAATTAACATATAAAAATTTCCTTTCGCAGGCATGATTGGACTATAGAGGCCTACCATGAGACCGAGTTTGAAAATTTTAACTTAATAGTAAAGGGAGCTAGGAGGTCTCAAAGCCTGAACCTTATTCTCAACATTTCGTCTTTTTTTAAATTTTTTTTATTATTATTTCAAAAAGTGTTCTTTAACAAAGAAAGTTGCTCGATTTCATACACAGAACACCTTACGCATGATAAACTACCTAAAATGTAGCAAAAGGAGTCGAAAAATAACAAATAAACTGGTTTTCCTAGATTTTTCCAGTTTTTCCCATTTTCCTAATTAAAAAAAAAATTTGCAACATGCACGACCGTCTAGAATATCGAAAAACACATCTGAAAAATAATATAATGTAAAAAAAACTAAAGAAAGAAAAAAAAGAAATTTTTTTGAAAAAGTGTCCGCAGCTGAGATTTGAACCCCCGACCCCTCACTCCAGTCTCGACTTGCCAGTCAGGTGTCCTACCACCAGACCAAGGTGGTACGAAAAGAAAGAAACAATTTCTCTTCAAAAGCCCTTTCTTGGTGACCTACGCAATAGACCTTTAGGAAACCACTGGGGGCCTCTTAATTAACATATAAAAATTTCCGTTTGCAGGCATGATTGGACCATAGAGGCCTACCTTGAGACCGAGTTTGATAATTATAACTCAATATTAAAGGGAGCTAGGAGGTCTCGAAGCCTGAGCCTTATTCTCGACATTTTGACTTTTTTAAAAAAAATTTTTATTATTATTCCAAAAAGTGTTCTTTATCAAAGAAAGATGCTCACTTTTATACACAGAACACCTTATGCATGATAAACTACCTAAAATGTTGCAAAAGGAGTCGAAAAATAGCAAATAAACCGATTTATCTAGATTTTTCCAGTTTTTCCCATTTTGCTAATTATAGAAAAAATTTCCTACATGCATGACCCTCTAGAATATCGAAAAACACATTTAAAAAATAATATAATGTAAAAAAAACTAAAGAAAGAAAAAAAAGAAATTTTTTTGAAAAAGTGGCTGGGATTCGAACCCCCGTCCCCTCCCTCCAACCTCGACTTGCCAGTCAGGTGTCCTACCACCAGACCAAGGTGGTACGAAAAGAAAGAAACAATTTCTCTTCAAAGGCCCTTTCTTGGTGACCTACGCAATAGACCTTTAGGGCACCACTGGGGGCCTCTTAATTAACATATAAAAATTTCCTTTCGCAGGCATGATTGGACCATAGAGGCCTACCTTGAGACCGAGTTTGATAATTATAACTCAATATTAAAGGGAGCTAGGAGGTCTCGAAGCCTGAGCCTTATTCTCGACATTTCGACTTTTTTTAATTTTTTTTTTAATATTATTCCAAAAAGTGTTCTTTATCAAAGAAAGATGCTCACTTTTATACACAGAACACCTTATGCATGATAAACTACCTAAAATGTTGCAAAAGGAGTCGAAAAATAACAAATAAACCGATTTTCCTAGATTTTTCCAGTTTTTCCCATTTTCCTAATTAAAAAAAAATTTCCTACATGCATGACCCTCTAGAATATCGAAAAACACATTTAAAAAATAATATAATGTAAAAAAAACTAAAGAAAGAAAAAAAAGAAATTTTTTTGAAAAAGTGGTCGAAGCTGAGATTCGAACCCCCGTCCCCTCCCTCCACTCTCGACTTGCCAGTCAGGTGTCCTACCATCAGACCAAGTTGGCACGAAAGGAAAGAAACAATTTCGATTCAAAAGCCCTTTCTTGGTGACCTACGCAATAGACCTTTAGGGCCCCACTGGGGGCATCCTAATTAACATATAAAACTTTCCTTTTGCAGGCATGATTGGACCATAGAGGCCTACCTTGAGACCGAGTTTGATAATTATAACCTAATATTAAATGGAGCTAGGAGGTCTCGAAGCCTGAACCTTATTCTTGACATTGCGACTTTTTTAAAATTTTTTTTATTATTATTCCAAAGAGTGTTCTTTAACAAAGAAGGATGCTCGATTTTATACACAGAACACCTTATGCATGATAGACTACCTAAAATGTTGCAAAAGGAGTCGAAAAATAACAAATAAACTGATTTTCCTAGATTTTTCCAGTTTTTCCCATTTTCCTAATTAAAAAAAAAATTTCCTACATGCATGACCCTCTAGAATATTGAAAAACACATTTAAAAAATAATATAATGTAAAAAAAACTAAAGAAAGAAAAAAAAGAAATTTTTTTGAAAAAGTGTCCCCAGCTGGGTTTTGAACCCCTGACCCCTCCCTCCAGTCTGGACTTGCCAGTCAGGTGTCCTACCACCAGACCAAGTTGGTACGGAAAGAAAGAAACAATTTCGCTTCAAAAGCCCTTACTCGGTTGCCTATGCAATAGACCTTTAGGGCCCCACTGGGGCCCTCCTAATTAACATATAAAAATTTCCTTCGGCAGGCATGATTGGACTATAGAGGCCTACCATGAGACCGAGTTTGAAAATTTTAACTTAATAGTAAAGGGAGATAGGAGGTCTCAAAGCCTGAACCTTATTCTCGACATTTCGTCTTTTTTTAAATTTTTTTTATTATTATTTCAAAAAGCGTTCTTTAACAAAGAAAGTTGCTTGATTTTATACACAGAACACCTTACGCATGATAAACTACCTAAAATGTTGCAAAAGGAGTCGAAAAATAACAAATAAACTGATTTTCCTAGATTTTTCCAGTTTTTCCCATTTTCCTAATTAAAAAAAAAATTTCCCACATGCATGACCCTCTAGAATATCGAAAAACACATTTAAAAAATAATATAATGTAAAAAAAACTAAAGAAAGAAAAAAAAGAAATTTTTTTGAAAAAGTGTCCGCAGCTGAGATTTGAACCCCCGACCCCTCACTCCAGTCTCGACTTGCCAGTCTGGTGTCCTACCATCAGACCAAGGTGGTACGAAAAGAAAGAAACAATTTCTCTTCAAAATCCCTTTCTTGGTGCCCTTCTGCAATAGACCTTTAGGGCCCCACTGGGGGCCTCTTAATTAACATATAAAAATTTCCTTTTGCAGGTATGATTGGACCATAGAGGCCTACCTTGAGACCGAGTTTGATAATTATAACTCAATATTAAAGGGAGCTAGGAGGTCTTGAAGCCTGAGCCTTATTCTCGACATTTTGACTTTTTTAAAATTTTTTTTTATTATTATTCCAAAAAGTGTTCTTTATCAAAGAAAGATGCTCACTTTTATACACAGAACACCTTATGCATGATAAACTACCTAAAATGTTGCAAAAGGAGTCGAAAAATAACAAATAAACCGATTTTCCTAGATTTTTCCAGTTTTTCCCATTTTCCTAATTAAAAAAAAATTTCCTACATGCATGACCCTCTAGAATATCGAAAAACACATTTAAAAAATAATATAATGTAAAAAAAACTAAAGAAAGAAAAAAAAGAAATTTTTTTGAAAAAGTGGTCGAAGCTGAGATTCGAACCCCCGTCCCCTCCCTCCACTCTCGACTTGCCAGTCAGGTGTCCTACCATCAGACCAAGTTGGCACGAAAGGAAAGAAACAATTTCGATTCAAAAGCCCTTTCTTGGTGACCTACGCAATAGACCTTTAGGGCCCCACTGGGGGCATCCTAATTAACATATAAAACTTTCCTTTTGCAGGCATGATTGGACCATAGAGGCCTACCTTGAGACCGAGTTTGATAATTATAACCTAATATTAAATGGAGCTAGGAGGTCTCGAAGCCTGAACCTTATTCTTGACATTGCGACTTTTTTAAAAATTTTTTTATTATTATTCCAAAGAGTGTTCTTTAACAAAGAAGGATGCTCGATTTTATACACAGAACACCTTATGCATGATAGACTACCTAAAATGTTGCAAAAGGAGTCGAAAAATAACAAATAAACTGATTTTCCTAGATTTTTCCAGTTTTTCCCATTTTCCTAATTAAAAAAAAAATTTCCTACATGCATGACCCTCTAGAATATTGAAAAACACATTTAAAAAATAATATAATGTAAAAAAAACTAAAGAAAGAAAAAAAAGAAATTTTTTTGAAAAAGTGTCCCCAGCTGGGTTTTGAACCCCTGACCCCTCCCTCCAGTCTGGACTTGCCAGTCAGGTGTCCTACCACCAGACCAAGTTGGTACGGAAAGAAAGAAACAATTTCGCTTCAAAAGCCCTTACTCGGTTGCCTATGCAATAGACCTTTAGGGCCCCACTGGGGCCCTCCTAATTAACATATAAAAATTTCCTTCGGCAGGCATGATTGGACTATAGAGGCCTACCATGAGACCGAGTTTGAAAATTTTAACTTAATAGTAAAGGGAGATAGGAGGTCTCAAAGCCTGAACCTTATTCTCGACATTTCGTCTTTTTTTAAATTTTTTTTATTATTATTTCAAAAAGCGTTCTTTAACAAAGAAAGTTGCTTGATTTTATACACAGAACACCTTACGCATGATAAACTACCTAAAATGTTGCAAAAGGAGTCGAAAAATAACAAATAAACTGATTTTCCTAGATTTTTCCAGTTTTTCCCATTTTCCTAATTAAAAAAAAAATTTCCCACATGCATGACCCTCTAGAATATCGAAAAACACATTTAAAAAATAATATAATGTAAAAAAAACTAAAGAAAGAAAAAAAAGAAATTTTTTTGAAAAAGTGTCCGCAGCTGAGATTTGAACCCCCGACCCCTCACTCCAGTCTCGACTTGCCAGTCTGGTGTCCTACCATCAGACCAAGGTGGTACGAAAAGAAAGAAACAATTTCTCTTCAAAATCCCTTTCTTGGTGCCCTTCTGCAATAGACCTTTAGGGCCCCACTGGGGGCCTCTTAATTAACATATAAAAATTTCCTTTTGCAGGTATGATTGGACCATAGAGGCCTACCTTGAGACCGAGTTTGATAATTATAACTCAATATTAAAGGGAGCTAGGAGGTCTTGAAGCCTGAGCCTTATTCTCGACATTTTGACTTTTTTAAAATTTTTTTTTATTATTATTCCAAAAAGTGTTCTTTATCAAAGAAAGATGCTCACTTTTATACACAGAACACCTTATGCATGATAAACTACCTAAAATGTTGCAAAAGGAGTCGAAAAATAACAAATAAACCGATTTTCCTAGATTTTTCCAGTTTTTCCCATTTTGCTAATTAAAGAAAAAATTTCCTACATGCATGACCCTCTAGAATATCGAAAAACACATTTAAAAAATAATATAATGAAAAAAAAAACTAAAGAAAGAAAAAAAAGAAATTTTTTTGAAAAAGTGGTCGAAGCTGGGATTCGGACCCCCGTCCCCTCCCTCCAACCTCAACTTGCCAGTCAGGTGTCCTACCACCAGACCAAGGTGGTACGAAAAGAAAGAAACAATTTCTCTTCAAAGGCCCTTTCTTGGTGACCTACACAATAGACCTTTAGGGCCCCACTGGGGGCCTCTTAATTAACATATAAAAAATTCCTTTCGCAGGCATGATTGGACTATAGAGGCCTACCATGAGACCGAGTTTGAAAATTTTAACTTAATAGTAAAGGGAGCTAGGTGGTCTCAAAGCCTGAACCTTATTCTCAACATTTCGTCTTTTTTTAAATTTTTTTTATTATTATTTCAAAAAGTGTTCTTTAACAAAGAAAGTTGCTCGATTTCATACACAGAACACCTTACGCCAGATAAACTACCTAAAATGTAGCAAAAGGAGTCGAAAAATAACAAATAAACTGGTTTTCCTAGATTTTGCCAGTTTTTCCCATTTTCCTAATTAAAAAAAAAATTTGCAACATGCACGACCGTCTAGAATATCAAAAAACACATCTGAAAAATAATATAATGTAAAAAAAACTAAAGAAAGAAAAAAGAAATTTTTTTGAAAAAGTCTCCCCAGCTGGGTTTCGAACCCCTGACCCCTCCCTCCAATCTCGATTTGCCAGTCAGGCGTCCTACCACCAGACCAAGGTGGTACGTAAAGAAAGAAACAATTTCGCTTCAAAAGCCCTTACTCGGTTACCTATGCAATAGACCTTTAGGGCCCCACTGGGGCCCTCTTAATTAACATATAAAAATTTCCTTCAACAGGCATAATTGGACCAGAGAGGCCTACCTTGGGATCGAGTTTGAAAATTATAACTTAATATTAAAGATAGCTAGGTGGTCTCAAAGCCTGAATCTTATTCTCGACATTTCGTCTTTTTTAAAATTTTTTTTATTATTATTTCAAAAAGTGTTCTTTAACAAAGAAAGTTGCTTGATTTTATACACAGAACACCTTACGCATGATAAACTACCTAAAATGTTGCAAAAGGAGTCGAAAAATAACAAATAAACTGGTTTTCCTAGATTTTTCCAGTTTTTCCCATTTTCCTAATTAAAAAAAAAATTTGCAACATGCACGACCGTCTAGAATATCAAAAAACACATCTGAAAAATAATATAATGTAAAAAAAACTAAAGAAAGAAAAAAGAAATTTTTTTGAAAAAGTGTCCGCAGCTGGGTTTTGAACCCCTGACCCCTCACTCCAGTATCGACTTGCCATTCAAGTGTCCTACCACCAGACCAAGGTGGTACGGAAAGAAAGAAAGAATTTCGCTTCAAAAGCCTTTTCTTGGTGACCTACGCAATAGACCTTTAGGGCCCCACTGGGGGCCTCTTAATTAACATATAAAAATTTCCTTTTGCAGGCATGATTGGACCATAGAGGCCTACCTTGAGACCGAGTTTGATAATTATAACTCAATATTAAAGGGAGCTAGGAGGTCTCGAAGCCTGAGCCTTATTCTCGACATTTTGACTTTTTTTAAATTTTTTTTTATTATTATTCCAAAAAGTGTTCTTTATCAAAGAAAGATGCTCACTTTTATACACAGAACACCTTATGCATGATAAACTACCTAAAATGTTGCAAAAGGAGTCGAAAAATAACAAATAAACCGATTTATCTAGATTTTTCCAGTTTTTCCCATTTTGCTAATTAAAGAAAAAATTTCCTACATGCATGACCCTCTAGAATATCGAAAAACACATTTAAAAAATAATATAATGTAAAAAAAACTAAAGAAAGAAAAAAAAGAAAATTTTTTGAAAAAGTGGTCGAAGCTGGGATTTGAACCCCCGTCCCTTCCCTCCAACCTCGACTTGCCAGTCAGGTGTCCTACCACCAGACCAAGGTGGTACGAAAAGAAAGAAACAATTTCTCTTCAAAGGCCCTTTCTTGGTGACCTACGCAATAGACCTTTAGGGCCCCACTGGGGGCCTCTTAATTAACATATAAAAATTTCCTTTCGCAGGCATGATTGGACCATAGAGGCCTACCTTGAGACCGAGTTTAATAATTATAACTCAATATTAAAGGGAGCTAGGAGGTCTCGAAGCCTGAGCCTTACTCTCGACATTTCTACTTTTTTAAAAAAAAATTTATTATTATTCAAAAAAGTGCTCTTTAACAAAGAAAGATGCTTGATTTTATACACAGAACACCTTACGCATGATAAACTATCCAAAATGTTGCAAAAGGAGTCGAAAAATAACAAATAAACTGATTTTCCTAGATTTTTCCAGTTTTTCACATTTTCCTAATTAAAAAAAAATTTCCTACATGCATGACCCTCTAGTATATCGAAAAAAACATCTGAAAAATAATATAATGTAAAAAAAACTAAAGAAAGAAAAAATGAAGTTTTTTTGAAAAAGTGTCCGCAGCTGAGATTCGAACCCCCGTCCCCTCCCTCCAGTCTCGACTTGCCTGTCAGGTGTCCTACCATCAGACCAAGGTGGCACGAAAGGAAAGAAACAATTTCGCTTCAAAAGCCCTTTCTTGGTGACCTACGCAATAGACCTTTAGGGCCCCACTGGGGGCATCCTAATTAACATATAAAACTTTCCTTTTGTAGGCATGATTGGACCATAGAGGCCTACCTTGAGACCGAGTTTGATTATAACCTAATATTAAATGGAGCTAGGAGGTCTCGAAGCCTGAACCTTATTCTCGACATTGCGACTTTTTTAAAATTTTTTTTATTATTATTCCAAAAAGTGTTCTTTAACAAAGAAGGATGCTCGATTTTATACACAGAACACCTTATGCATGATAAACTACCTAAAATGTTGCAAAAGGAGTCGAAAAATAACAAATAAACCGATTTTCCTAGATTTTTCCAGTTTTTCCCATTTTGCTAATTAAAGAAAAAATTTCCTACAAGCATGACCCTCTAGAATATCGAAAAACACATTTAAAAAATAATATAATGTAAAAAAAAACTAAAGAAAGAAAAAAAAGAAATTTTTTTGAAAAAGTGGTCGAAGCTGGGATTCGAACCCCCGTCCCCTCCCTCCAACCTCGACTTGCCAGTCAGGTGTCCTACCACCAGACCAAGGTGGTACGGAAAGAAAGAAACAATTTCGCTTCAAAAGCCCTTACTCGGTTGCCTATGCAATAGACCTTTAGGGCCCTCCTAATTAACATATAAAAATTTCCTTTCGCAGGCATGATTGGACCATAGAGGCCTACCTTGAGACCGAGTTTGATAATTATAACTCATTATTAAAGGGAGCTAGGAGGTCTCGAAGCCTGAGCCTTATTCTCGACATTTCGACTTTTTTTAATTTTTTTTTTATTATTATTCCAAAAAGTGTTCTTTATCAAAGAAAGATGCTCACTTTTATACACAGAACACCTTATGCATGATAAACTACCTAAAATGTTGTAAAAGGAGTCGAAAAATAACAAATAAACCGATTTTCCTAGATTTTTCCAGTTTTTCCCATTTTCCTAATTAAAATAAAAATTCCTACATGCATGACCCTCTAGAATATCGAAAAACACATTTAAAAAATAATATAATGTAAAAAAAACTAAAGAAAGAAAAAAAAGAAATTTTTTTGAAAAAGTGGTCGAAGCTGAGATTCGAACCCCCGTCCCCTCCCTCCAGTCTCGACTTGCCAGTCAGGTGTCCTACCATCAGACCAAGGTGGCACGAAAGGAAAGAAACAATTTCGCTTCAAAAGCCCTTTCTTGGTGACCTACGCAATAGACCTTTAGGGCCCCACTGGGGGCATCCTAATTAACATATAAAAATTTCCTTCATCAGGCATGATTGGACCATAGAGGCCTATCTTGGGACCGAGTTTGAAAATTATAACTCAATATTAAAGGGAGCTAGGAGGTTTCGAAGCCTGAACCTTATTTCCGACATTGCGACTTTTTTAAAAAATTTTTTATTATTATTCCAAAAAGTGTTCTTTAACAAAGAAGGATGCTCGATTTTATACACAGAACACCTTATGCATGATAGAGTTCCTAAAATGTTACAAAAAGAGTCGAGAAATAACAAATACACAGATTTTCCTAGATTTTTCCCGTTTTTTCCTATTTTCCCATTTAAAAAAAAATTTCCTACATGCAGGACTCTGCAGAACATCGAAAAACACTTCTAAAAAATAATATAATGTAAAAAAAACAAAAAAAGAAAAAAATGGAATTTTTTTAAAAAAGTGGCGAAGCTGGGATTCGAACCCCCATCCCCTCCCTCCAACCTCCATTTGCCAGTCAAGTGTCCTACCACCAGACCAAGGTGCTACGGAAAGAAAGGAACAATTTCGCTTCAAAAGCCCTTTCTCGGTTACCTTTGCAATAGACATTTAGGGCCCCACAGGGGCCTTCCTAATTAACATATAAAAATTTCCTTCGGCAGGCATGATTAAACCATAGAGGCCTACCATAAGACCGAGTTTGAAAATTATAACTTAATATTAAATGGAGCTAGGAGGTCTCGAAGCCTGAACCTTATTCTCGACATTTCGTCTTTTTTTAATTTTTTTTTATTGTTATTTCAAAAAGTGTTCTTTAACAAAGAAAGATGCTCGATTTTATACACCGAACATCTTACGCATGATAAACTACATAAAATGTTGCAAAAGGAGGCAAAAAATAACAAATAAACTGATTTTCCTAGATTTTTCCAGTTTTTCCCATTTACCTAATTAAAAAAAAAATTTGCTACATGCATGATCCTCTAGAATATCGAAAAAAACATTTAAAAAATAATATAATGTAAAAAAAACTAAAGAAAGAAAAAAAAGAAATTTTTTTGAAAAAGTGTCCGCAGCTGAGATTCGAACCCCCGTCCCCTCCCTCCAGTCTCGACTTGCCAGTCAGGTGTCCTACCATCAGACCAAGGTGGCACGAAAGGAAAGAAACAATTTCGCTTCAAAAGCCCTTTCTTGGTGACCTACGCAATAGACCTTTAGGGCCCCACTGGGGGCATCCTAATTAACATATAAAACTTTCCTTTTGCAGGCATGATTGGACCATAGAGGCCTACCTTGAGATTGAGTTTGATAATTATAACCTAATATTAAATGGAGCTAGGAGGTCTCGAAGCCTGAACCTTATTCTCGACATTGCGACTTTTTTAAAATTTTTTTATTATTATTCCAAAAAGTGTTCTTTAACAAAGAAGGATGCTCGATTTTATACACAGAACACCTTATGCATGATAGACTACCTAAAATGTTGCAAAAGGATTCGAAAAATAACAAATAAACTGATTTTCCTAGATTTTTCCTGTTTTTCCCATTTTCCTAATTAAAAAAAAAATTTCCTACATGCATGACCCTCTAGAATATCGAAAAACACATTTAAAAAATAATATAATGTAAAAAAAACTAAAGAAAGAATAAAAAGAAATTTTTTGAAAAAGTGTCCCCAGCTGGGTTTTGAAACCCTGACCCCTCCCTCCAGTCCGGACCTGCCAGTCAGGTGTCCTACCACAAGACCAAGGTGGTACGAAAAAAAAGAAACAATATTGCTTCAAAAGCCCTTACTCGGTTGCCTATGCAATAGACCTTTAGGGCCCCACTGGGGCCCTCCTAATTAACATATAAAAATTTCCTTCAACAGGCATGATTGGACCATAGAGGCCTATCTTGGGACCGAGTTTGAAAATTATAACTCAATATTAAAGGGAGCTAGGAGGTTTCGAAGCCTGAATCTTATTTTCGACATTGCGACTTTTTTAAAAAAATTTTTATTATTATTCCAAAAAGTGTTCTTTAACAAAGAAGGATGCTCGATTTTATACACAGAACACCTTATGCATGATAGAGTTCCTAAAATGTTACAAAAAGAGTCGAGAAATAACAAATACACTGATTTTCCTAGACTTTTCCAGTTTTTCCCATTTTCCTAATAAAAAAAAAATTTCCTACCTGCATGACCCTCTAAAATATCAAAAAACACATCTAAAAAATAATATAATGTAAAAAAAACAAAAGAAAGAAAAAAAGAAATTTTTTTGAAAAAGTGGTCGTAGCTGGGATTCGAACCCCCGTCCCCTCCCTCCAACCTCCACTTGCCAGTCAAGTGTCCTACCACCAGACCAAGGTGGTACGGAAAGAAAGAAAGAATTTCGCTTCAAAAGCCTTTTCTCGGTTACCTATGCAATAGACATTTTGGGCCCCTCTGGGGCCCTCCTAATTAACATATAAAAATTTCCTTCAGCAGGCATGATTGGACCATAGAGGCCTACCATGAGACCGAGTTTAAAAATTATAACTTAATATTAAATGGAGCTAGGAGGTCTCGAAGCCTGAACCTTATTCTCAACATTTCATCTTTTTTTAAATTTTTTTTTATTGTTATTTCACAAAGTGTTCTTTAACAAAGAAAGATGCTCGATTTTATACACAGAACACCTTACGCATGATAAACTACCTAAAATGTTGCAAAAGGAGTCGAAAAATAACAAATAAACTGATTTTCCTAGACTTTTCCAGTTTTTCCCATTTTCCTAATTAAAACAAAATTTCCTATCTGCATGACCCTCTAAAATATCGAAAAACACATCTAAAAAATAATATAATGTAAAAAAAACAAAAGAAAGAAAAAAAGAAATTTTTTTGAAAAAGTGGTCGTAGCTGGGATTCGAAACCCGTCCCCTCCCTCCAACCTCAACTTGACAGTCAAGTGTCCTACCACTAGACCAAGGTGGTACGGAAAGAAAGAAACAATTTCGCTTCAAAAGCCCTTTCTCGGTTACCTTCGCAATAGACATTTAGGGACCCACTGGGTCCCTCTTAATTAACATATAAAAATTTCCTTCGGCAGGCATGATTAAAAAATAGAGGCCTACCATAAGACCGAGTTTGAAAATTATAACTTAATATTAAATGGAGCTAGGAGGTCTCGAAGCCTGAACCTTATTCTCGACATTTCGTCTTTATTTAAATTTTTTTTATTGTTATCTCAAAAAGTGTTCTTTAACAAAGAAAGTTGCTCGATTTTATAAAAAGAACACCTTACGCATGTTAAACTACCTAAAATGTTGCAAAAAGAGTCGAAAAATAACAAATAAACTGATTTTCCTAGATTTTTCCAGATTTTACCATTTTCGTAATTAAAAAAAAAATTTCCAACATGCATGACCGTATAGAATATCGAAAAACACATCTGAAAAATAATATAATGTAAAAAAAACTAAAGAAAGAAAAAAAGGAAATTTTTTTAAAAAAGTGTCCGCAGCTGAGATTCGAACCCACGACTCCTCACTCCAGTCTTGACTTGCCAGTCAGGTGTCCTACCACCCGACCAAGGTGGTACGAAAAGAAAGATACAATTTCGCTTCAGAAACCCTTACTCGGTTACCTATGCAATAGACATTTAGGGCACAACTGGGGCCCTCCTAATTAACATATAAAAATTTCCTTCGACAGGCATGATTGAACCATAGAGGCCTACCTTGAGACCGAGTTTGAAAACTATAACTTAATATTAAATGCTGCTAGGAGGTCTCGAAGCCTGAACCTTATTCTCGACATTTCGTCTTTTTCATAATTTTTTTATTATTATTCCAAAAAGTGTTGTTTAACAAAGAAAGATGCTCGATTTTATACACAGAACACCTTATGCATGATAGACTACCTTAATGTTGCAATAGGAGTCGAAAAATAGCAAATAAACAGATTTTTCTAGATTTTTCCAGTTTTTTCCCATTTTCCTAATTAAAAAAAAATTTCCTACATGCAGGACCCTCCAGAATATCGAAAAACACATCTAAAAAATAATATAATGTAAAATAAACAAAAGAAAGAAAAAAAGAAATTTTTTTGAAAAAGTGGTCGAAGCTAGGATTCGACCCGCGTCCCCTCCCTCCAACCTCGTCTTGCCAGTCAGGTGTCCTACCACCAGACCAAGGCAGTACGGAAAGAAAGAAACAATATCGCTTCAAAAGCCCTTTCTCGGTTACCTATGCAATAGACATTTAGGGTCCCACTGGGGCCCTCCTAATTAACATATAAAAATTTCCTTCGCCAGGCATGATTGGACTATAGAAGCCTACCTTGAGACCGAGTTTGAAAATTATAACTTAATATTAAAGGGAGCTAGGAGGTCTCGAAGCCTGAACCTTATTCTCGACATTTCCCCTTTTTTTAAATTTTTTTTATTATTATTTCAAAAATTGTTCTTTAACAAAGAAAGTTGCTCGATTTTATAGACAGAACACCTTACGCACTATAAACTACCTAAAATGTTGCAAAAGGAGTCGAAAAATAACAAATAAACTGATTTTCCTAAATTTTTCCAGTTTTTCCCATTTTCCTAATTCAAAAAACAATTTCCTACTTGCAAGACCCTCTAAAATATCGAAAAACACATCTAAAAAATAATATAACGTAAAAAAAAATAAAGAAAGAAAAAGAAGAAATTTTTTTGAAAAAGTGTCCGCAGCTGGGATTAGAACCCCGGACCCCTCCCTCCAGTCTCGACTTGCCAGTCAGGTGTCCTACCACCAGACCAAGGTGGTACGAAAAGGAAGAAACAATTTCGCTTCAAAAGCCCTTACTCGGTTACCTATGCAATAGACATTTAGGGCACCACTGGGGCCCTCCTAATTAACATATAAAAATTTCCTTCGACAGGCATGATTGAACAATAGAGGCCTACCTTGAGACCGAGTTTGAAAACTATAACTTAATATTAAATGTTGCTAGGAGGTCTCGAAGCCTGAACCTTATTCTCGACATTTCGTCTTTTTCATAATTTTTTTTATTATTATTCCAAAAAGTGTTCTTTAACAAAGAAAGATGCTCGATTTTATACACAGAACACCTTATGCATGATAGACTACCTTAATGTTGCAATAGGAGTCGAAAAATAGCAAATAAACAGATTTTCCTAGATTTTTCCAGTTTTTTCCCATTTTCCTAATTAAAAAAAAATTTCCTACATGCAGGACCCTCCAGAATATCGAAAAACACATCTAAAAAATAATATAATGTAAAATAAACAAAAGAAAGAAAAAAAGAAATTTTTTTGAAAAAGTGTCTGCAGCTGGGATAGGAACCCCGGAACCCTCCCTCCAGTCTCGATTTGCCAGTCAGGTGTCCTACCACCAGACCATGGTGGTACGAAAAGAGAGAAACAATTTCGCTTCAAAAGCCCTTACTCGGTTGCCTATGCAATAGACATTTAGGGCCCCACTGGGGCCCTCCTACGTAACATATAAAAATTTCCTTCGACAGGCATGATTGAACCATAGAGGCCTACATTGAGCCTGAGTTTGAAAACTATAACTTAATATTAAATGTTGCTAGGAGGTCTCGAAGCCTGAACCTTATTCTCGACATTTCGTCTTTTTCATAATTTTTTTATTATTATTCCAAAAAGTGTTCTTTAACAAAGAAAGATGCTCGATTTTATACACAGAACACCTTATGCATGATAGACTACCTTAATGTTGCAATAGGAGTCGAAAAATAGCAAATAAACAGATTTTCCTAGATTTTTCCAGTTTTTTCCCATTTTCCTAATTAAAAAAAAATTTCCTACATGCAGGACCCTCCAGAATATCGAAAAACACATCTAAAAAATAATATAATGTAAAATAAACAAAAGATGGAAAAAAAGAAATTTTTTTGAAAAAGTGGTCGAAGCTGGGATTTGAACCCCCGTCCCCTCCCTCCAACCTCGACTCTCCAGTCAGGTGTCCTACCACCAGACCAAAGCGGTACGGAAAGAGAGAAACAATTTCGCTTCAAAAGTTCTTTCTCGGTTACCTATGCAATAGACATTTAGGGCCCCACTGGGGCCCTCATAATTAATATATAAAAATTTCCTTCGGCAGGCATGATTTGACCATAGAGGCCTACCTTGAGACCGATTTTGAAAATTATAACTTAATATTAGCTAGGAGGTCTCGAAGCCTGAACCTTATTCCCGACATTTCGACTTTTTCATAATTTTTTTTAATATTATTCCAAAAAGTGTTCCTTAACAAATAATGATGCTCGATTTTATACACAGAACACCTTATGCATGATAGACTACCTTAAATGTTGCAATAGGAGTCGAAAAATAACAAATAAACAGATTTTCCTAGATTTTTCCAGTTTTTTCCCATTTTCCTAATTAAAAAAAAATTTCCTATATGCAGGACCCTCCAGAATATCGAAAAACACATCTAAAAAATAATATAATGTAAAATAAACAAAAGAAAGAAAAAAAGAAATTTTTTTGAAAAAGTGTTCGAAGCTGGGATTCGAACCCCCGTCCCCTCCCTCCAACCTCGACTTGCCAGTCAGGTGTCCTACCACCAGACCAAGGCGGTACGGAAAGAAAGAAACAACTTCGCTTCAAAAGCCCTTTCTCGGTTACCTATGCAATAGACATTTAGGGCCCCACTGGGGCCCTCCTAATTAACATATAAAAATTTCCTTCGACAGGCATGATTGAACCATAGAGGCCTACCTTGAGCCTGAGTTTGAAAACTATAACTTAATATTAAATGTTGCTAGGAGGTCTCGAAGCCTGAACCTTATTCTCGACATTTCGTCTTTTTCATAATTTTTTTTATTATTATTCCAAAAAGTGTTCTTTAACAAAGAAAGAGGCTCGATTTTATACACAGAACACCTTATGCATGATAGACTACCTTAATGTTGCAATAGGAGTCGAAAAATAGCAAATAAACAGATTTTCCTAGATTTTTCCAGTTTTTTCCCATTTTCCTAATTAAAAAAAAATTTCCTACATGCAGGACCCTCCAGAATATCGAAAAACACATCTAAAAAATAATATAATGTAAAATAAACAAAAGATGGAAAAAAAGAAATTTTTTTGAAAAAGTGGTCGAAGCTGGGATTTGAACCCCCGTCCCCTCCCTCCAACCTCGACTCTCCAGTCAGGTGTCCTACCACCAGACCAAAGCGGTACGGAAAGAGAGAAACAATTTCGCTTCAAAAGTTCTTTCTCGGTTACCTATGCAATAGACATTTAGGGCCCCACTGGGGCCCTCATAATTAACATATAAAAATTTCCTTCGGCAGGCATGATTTGACCATAGAGGCCTACCTTGAGACCGATTTTGAAAATTATAACTTAATATTAGCTAGGAGGTCTCGAAGCCTGAACCTTATTCTCAACATTTCGTCTTTTTCATAATTTTTTTTATTATTATTCCAAAAAGTGTTCTTTAACAAAGAAAGAGGCTCGATTTTATACACAGAACACCTTATGCATGATAGACTACCTTAATGTTGCAATAGGAGTCGAAAAATAGCAAATAAACAGATTTTCCTAGATTTTTCCAGTTTTTTCCCATTTTCCTAATTAAAAAAAAATTTCCTACATGCAGGACCCTCCAGAATATCGAAAAACACATCTAAAAAATAATATAATGTAAAATAAACAAAAGATGGAAAAAAAGAAATTTTTTTGAAAAAGTGGTCGAGGCTGGGATTTGAACCCCCGTCCCCTCCCTCCAACCTCGACTCTCCAGTCAGGTGTCCTACCACCAGACCAAAGCGGTACGGAAAGAGAGAAACAATTTCGCTTCAAAAGTTCTTTCTCGGTTACCTATGCAATAGACATTTAGGGCCCCAATGGGGCCCTCATAATTAACATATAAAAATTTCCTTCGGCAGGCATGATTTGACCATAGAGGCCTACCTTGAGACCGATTTTGAAAATTATAACTTAATATTAGCTAGGAGGTCTCGAAGCCTGAACCTTATTCCCGACATTTCGACTTTTTCATAATTTTTTTTAATATTATTCCAAAAAGTGTTCCTTAACAAATAATGATGCTCGATTTTATACACAGAACACCTTATGCATGATAGACTACCTTAAATGTTGCAATAGGAGTCGAAAAATAACAAATAAACAGATTTTTCTAGATTTTTCCAGTTTTTTCCTATTTTCCTAATTAAAAAAAAATTTCCTATATGCAGGACCCTCCAGAATATCGAAAAACACATCTAAAAAATAATATAATGTAAAATAAACAAAAGAAAGAAAAAAAGAAATTTTTTTGAAAAAGTGTTCGAAGCTGGGATTCGAACCCCCGTCCCCTCCCTCCAACCTCGACTTGCCAGTCAGGTGTCGTACCACCAGACCAAGGCGGTACGGAAAGAAAGAAACAACTTCGCTTCAAAAGCCCTTTCTCGGTTACCTATGCAATAGACATTTAGGGCCCCACTGGGGCCCTCCTAATTAACATATAAAAATTTCCTTCGACAGGCATGATTGAACAATAGAGGCCTACCTTGAGACCGAGTTTGAAAACTATAACTTAATATTAAATGTTGCTAGGAGGTCTCGAAGCCTGAACCTTATTCTCGACATTTCGTCTTTTTCATAATTTTTTTTATTATTATTCCAAAAAGTGTTCTTTAACAAAGAAAGAGGCTCGATTTTATACACAGAACACCTTATGCATGATAGACTACCTTAATGTTGCAATAGGAGTCGAAAAATAGCAAATAAACAGATTTTCCTAGATTTTTCCAGTTTTTTCCCATTTTCCTAATTAAAAAAAAAATTTCCTACATGCAGGACCCTCCAGAATATCGAAAAACACATCTAAAAAATAATATAATGTAAAATAAACAAAAGAAAGAAAAAAAGAAATTTTTTTGAAAAAGTGGTCGAAGCTGGGATTCGACCCGCGTCCCCTCCCTCTAACCTCGTCTTGCCAGTCAGGTGTCCTACCACCAGACCAAGGCAGTACGGAAAGAAAGAAACAATTTCGCTTCAAAAGCCCTTTCTCGGTTACCTATGCAATAGACATTTAGGGTCCCACTGGGGCCCTCCTAATTAACATATAAAAATTTCCTTCGGCAGGCATGATTGGACTATAGAAGCCTACCTTGAGACCGAGTTTGAAAATTATAACTTAATATTAAAGGGAGCTAGGAGGTCTCGAAGCCTGAACCTTATTCTCGACATTTCCCCTTTTTTTAAATTTTTTTTATTATTTCAAAAATTGTTCTTTAACAAAGAAAGTTGCTCGATTTTATAGACAGAACACCTTACGCACTATAAACTACCTAAAATGTTGCAAAAGGAGTCGAAAAATAACAAATAAACTGATTTTCCTAAATTTTTCCAGTTTTTCCCATTTTCCTAATTCAAAAAACAATTTCCTACTTGCAAGACCCTCTAGAATATCGAAAAACACATCTAAAAAATAATATAACGTAAAAAAAAAATAAAGAAAGAAAAAGAAGAAATTTTTTTGAAAAAGTGTCCGCAGCTGGGATTAGAACCCCGGACCCCTCCCTCCAGTTTCGACTTGCCAGTCAGGTGTCCTACCACCAGACCAAGGTGGTACGAAAAGGAAGAAACAATTTCGCTTCAAAAGCCCTTACTCGGTTACCTATGCAATAGACATTTAGGGCACCACTGGGGCCCTCTTAATTAACATATAAAAATTTCCTTCGACAGGCATGATTGAACAATAGAGGCCTACCTTGAGACCGAGTTTGAAAACTATAACTTAATATTAAATGTTGCTAGGAGGTCTCGAAGCCTGAACCTTATTCTCGACATTTCGTCTTTTTCATAATTTTTTTTATTATTATTCCAAAAAGTGTTCTTTAACAAAGAAAGATGCTCGATTTTATACACAGAACACCTTATGCATGATAGACTACCTTAATGTTGCAATAGGAGTCGAAAAATAGCAAATAAACAGATTTTCCTAGATTTTTCCAGTTTTTTCCCATTTTCCTAATTAAAAAAAAATTTCCGACATGCAGGACCCTCCAGAATATCGAAAAACACATCTAAAAAATAATATAATGTAAAATAAACAAAAGAAAGAAAAAAAGAAATTTTTTTGAAAAAGTGTCCGCAGCTGGGATAGGAACCCCGGACCCCTCCCTCCAGTCTCGATTTGCCAGTCTGGTGTTCTACCACCAGACCATGGTGGTACGAAAAGAGAGAAACAATTTCGCTTCAAAAGCCCTTACTCGGTTACCTATGCAATAGACATTTAGGGCCCCACTGGGGCCCTCCTACTTAACATATAAAAATTTCCTTCGACAGGCATGATTGAACCATAGAGGCCTACCTTGAGCCTGAGTTTGAAAACTATAACTTAATATTAAATGTTGCTAGGAGGTCTCGAAGCCTGAACCTTATTCTCGACATTTCGTCTTTTTCATAATTTTTTTTATTATTATTTCAAAAATTGTTCTTTAACAAAGAAAGTTGCTCGATTTTATAGACAGAACACCTTACGCACTATAAGCTACCTAAAATGTTGCAAAAGGAGTAGAAAAATAACAAATAAACTGATTTTCCTAAATTTTTCCAGTTTTTCCCATTTTCCTAATTCAAAAAACAATTTCCTACTTGCATGACCCTCTAGAATATCGAAAAACACATCTAAAAAATAATATAACGTAAAAAAAACTAAAGAAAGAAAAAGAAGAAATTTTTTTGAAAAAGTGTCCGCAGCTGGGATTGGAACCCCGGACCCCTCCCTCCAGTCTCGACTTACCAGTCAGGTGTCCTACCACCAGACCGAGGTGGTACGAAAAGGAAGAAACAATTTCGCTTCAAAAGCCCTTACTCGGTTGCCTATGCAATAGACATTTAGAGCACCACTGGGGCCCTCCTAATTAACATATAAAAATTTCCTTCGACAGGCATGATTGAACCATAGAGGCCTACCTTGAGACCGAGTTTGAAAACTATAACTTACTATTAAATGTTGCTAGGAGGTCTCGAAGCCTGAACCTTATTCTCCATATTTCGTCTTTTTCATAATTTTTTTTATTATTATTCCAAAAAGTGTTCTTTAACAAAGAAAGATGCTCGATTTTATACACAGAACACCTTATGCATGATAGACTACCTTAATGTTGCAATAGGAGTCGAAAAATAGCAAATAAACAGATTTTCCTAGATTTTTCCAGTTTTTTCCCATTTTCCTAATTAAAAAAAATTTCCTACATGCAGGACCCTCCAGAATATCGAAAAACACATCTAAAAAATAATATAATGTAAAATAAACAAAAGAAAGAAAAAAAGAAATTTTTTTGAAAAAGTGTCCGCAGCTGGGATTGGAACCCCGGACCCCTCCCTCCAGTCTCGATTTGCCAGTCAGGTGTCCTACCACCAGACCAAGGTGGTACGAAAAGAGAGAAACAATTTCACTTCAAAAGCCCTTACTCGGTTACCTATGCAATAGACATTTAGGGCACCACTGGGGCCCTCATAATTAACATATAAAAATTTCCTTCGGCAGGCATGATTTGACCATAGAGGCCAACCTTGAGACCGATTTTGAAAATTATAACTTAATATTAGCTAGGAGGTCTCGAAGCCTGAACCTTATTCCCGACATTTCGACTTTTTCATAATTTTTTTTAGTATTATTCCAAAAAGTGTTCCTTAACAAATAATGATGCTCGATTTCATACACAGAACACCTTATGCATGATAGACTACCTTAATGTTGCAATAGGAGTCGAAAAATAGCAAATAAACAGATTTTCCTAGATTTTTCCAGTTTTTCCCATTTTCCTAATTAAAAAAAAATTTCCTACATGCAGGACCCTCCAGAATATCGAAAAACACATCTAAAAAATAATATAATGTAAAATAAACAAAAGAAAGAAAAAAAGAAATTTTTTTGAAAAAGTGGTCGAAGCTGGGATTCGAACCCCCGTCCCCTCCCTCCAACCTCGACTTGCCAGTCAGGTGTCCTACCACCAGACCAAGGCGGTACGGAAAGAAAGAAACAACTTCGCTTCAAAAGCCCTTTCTCGGTTACCTATGCAATAGACATTTAGGGCCCCACTGGGGCCCTCCTAATTAACATATAAAAATTTCCTTCGACAGGCATGATTGAACCATAGAGGCCTACCTTGAGCCTGAGTTTGAAAATTATGACTTAATATTAGCTAGGAGATCTCGAAGCCTGAACCTTATTCTCGACATTTCGTCTTTTTCATAATTTTTTTTATTATTATTCCAAAAAGTGTTCTTTAACAAAGAAAGATGCTCGATTTTATACACAGAACACCTTATGCATCATAGACTACCTTAATGTTGCAATAGGAGTCGAAAAATAGCAAATAAACAGATTTTCCTAGATTTTTCCAGTTTTTTCCCATTTTCCTAATTAAAAAAAATTTCCTACATGCAGGACCCTCCAGAATATCGAAAAACACATCTAAAAAATTATATAATGTAAAATAAACAAAAGAAAGAAAAAAAGAAATTTTTTTGAAAAAGTTTCCGCAGCTGGGATTCGAACCCCCGATCTCTCCGTCCAGTCTCGACTCGCCAGTCAGGTGTCTTACCACCAGACCAAGGTGGTACGAAAAGAAAGAAACAATTTCGCTTCAAAAGCCCTTTCTCGGTTACCTATGCAATAGACATTGAGGGCCCAAGTGGGGTCTTCCTAATTAACATATAAAAATTTCCTTTTGCAGGCATGATTGGACCATAGAGGCCAACCTTGAGACCGAGTTTGAAAATTATAACTGAATATTAAAGGGAGCTAGGAGGTCTCGAAGCCTGAACCTTATTACCGACATTTCGACTTTTTCATAATTTTTTTTAATATTATTCCAAAAAGTGTTCATTAACAAATAATGATGTTCGATTTTATACACAGAACACCTTATGCATGATAGACTACCTTAAATGTTGCAATAGGAGTCGAAAAATAACAAATAAACAGATTTTCCTAGATTTTTCCAGTTTTTTCCCATTTTCCTAATTAAAAAAAAATTTCCTACATGCAGGACGCTCCCGAATATCGAAAAACACATCTAAAAAATAATATAATGTAAAATAAACAAAAGAAAGAAAAAAAGAAATTTTTTCAAAAAGTGGTCGAAGCTGGTATTCAAACCCCCGTCCCCTCCCTCCAACCTCGACGTGCGAGTCAGGTGTCCTACCACCAGACCAAGGCGGTACGGAAAGAAAGAAACAACTTCGCTTCAAAAGCCCTTTCTCGGTTACCTATGCAATAGACATTTAGGGCCCCACTGGGGCCCTCCTAATTAACATATAAAAATTTCCTTCGACAGGCATGATTGAACCATAGAGGCCTACCTTGAGCCGGAGTTTGAAAATTATAACTTAATATTAAATGTTGCTAGGAGATCTCGAAGCCTGAACCTTATTCTCGACATTTCGTCTTTTTCAAAATTTTTTTTATTATTATTCCAAAAAGTGTTCTTTAACAAAGAAAGTTGCTCGATTTTATACACAGAACACCTTACGCACTATAAACTACCTAAAATGTTGCAAAAGGAGTCGAAAAATAACAAATAAACAGATTTTCCTCGATTTTTCAAGTTTTTTCCCATTTTTCTAATTAAAAAAAATTTCCTACATGCTGGACCCTCCTGAATATCGAAAAACACATTTAAAAAATAATATAATGTAAAAAAAACTAAAGAAAGAAAAAAAAGAAATTTTTTTGAAAAAGTGTCCGCAGCTGGGATGCGAACCCCTGACCCCTCCCTCCAGTCTCGACTTGCCAGTCAGGTGTCCTACCACCAGACCAAGGTGGTACGAAAAGAAAGAAACAATTTCGCTTCAAAAGGCCTATCATGGTTACCTATGCAATAGACATTTAGGGCCCCACTGGGACCCTCCTAATTAACATATAAAAATTTCCTTCGACAGGCATGATTGAACCATAGAGGCCTACCTTGAGACTGAGTTTGATAATTATAACTTAATATTAAATGGAGCTAGGAGATCTCGAAGCCTGAACCTTATTCTCGACATTGCGACTTTTTTAAAAATTTTTTTATTATTATTCCAAAAAGTGTTCTTTAACAAAGAAGGATGCTCGATTTTATACACAGAACACCTTATGCATGATAGACTACCTAAAATGTTGCAAAAGGAGTCGAATAATAACAAATAAACTGATTTTCCTAGATTTTTCCAGTTTTTCACATTTTCCTAATTAAAAAAAAATTTCCAACATGCATGACCGTCTAGAATATCGAAAAACACATCTGAAAAATAATATAACGTAAAAAAAATTAAAGAAAGAAAAAAAAGAAATTTTTTTGAAAAAGTGTCCGCAGCTGAGATTCGAACCCCCGACCCTTCCCTCCAGTCTCGACTTGCCAGTCAGGTGTCCTACCACCAGACCAGGGTGGTACGAAAAGAAAGAAACAATTTCACTTCAAAAGCCCCTTCTTGGTGACCTACGCAATAGACCTTTAGGGCCCCACTGGGTGCCTCCTAATTAACATATAAAAATTTCCTTTTGCAGGCGTGATTGGACCATAGAGGCCTACCTTGAGACCGAGTTTGATAATTATAACTTAATATTAAATGGAGCTAGGAGGTCTCGAAGTCTGAACCTTATTCTCGACATTTCGACTTTTTCAAATAAAATTTTATTTTTATTCCAAAAAGTGTTCTTTAACAAAGAAAGTTGTTCGATTTTATACACAGAACACCTTACGCACTATAAACTACCTAAAATGTTGCAAAAGGAGTCGAAAAATAACAAATAAACTGATTTTCCTAGATTCTTCCAGTTTTTCCCATTTTCCTAATTAAAAAAAATTTCCTACTTGCATGACCCTCTAGAATATCAAAAAACACATCTAAAAAATAATATAATGTAAAAAAAACTAAAAAAAGAAAAAAAAGAAACTTTTTTTGAAAAAGTATCCGCAGCTGGGATGCGAACCCTCGACCCCTCCCTCCAGTCTCAATTTGCCAGTCAGGTGTCCTACCACCAGACCAAGGTTGTATGAAAAGAAAGAAACAATTTCGCTTAAAAAGCCCTTTCTCGGTTACCTATGCAATAAACATTTAGGGCCCCTTTGGGGCCCTCCTAATTAACATATAAAAATTTCCTTCGACAGGCATGATTGAATCATAGAGGCCTACCTTGAGACCGAGTTTGAAAATTATAACTTAATATTAAATAGAGCTACTAAGTCTCGAAGCCTGAACCTTATTCTCAACATTTTGTCTTTTTCATAATTTTTTTTATTATTATTCCAAAGAGTGTTCTTTAACAAAGAAAGATGCTCGATATTATACACAGAACACCTTATGCATGATAGACTACCTTAAATGTTGCAATAGGAGTCGAAAAATAGCAAATAAACAGATTTTCCTAGATTTTTCCAGTTTTTTCCCATTTTCCTTATAAAAAAAAATTTCCTACATGCAGGACCCTCCAGAATATCGAAAAACACATCTAAAAAAATAATATAATGTAAAATAAACAAAAGAGAGAAAAAAAGAAATTTTTTTGTAAAAGTGGCCGAAGATGGGATTCGAACCCCCGTCCCCTCCCTCCAACCTCGTCTTGCCAGTCAGGTGTCCTACCACCAGACCAAGGCGGTACGGAAAGAAAGAAACAATTTTGCTTCAAAAGCCCTTTCTCGGTTACCTATGCAATAGACATTTAGGGCCCCACTGTGGCCCTCCTAATTAACATATAAAAATTTCCTTCGGCAGGCATGATTGGACCATAGAGACCTACCTTGAGACCGAGTTTGAAAATTATAACTTAATATTAAAGGGAGCTAGGAGGTCTCGAAGCCTGAACCTTATTCTCGACATTTCGCCTTTTTTAAAATTTTTTTTATTATTATTTCAAAAAGTGTTCTTTAACAAAGAAGGTTGCTCGATTTTATACACAGAAAACCTTACGCACTATAAACTACCTAAAATGTTGCAAAAGGAGACGAAAAATAACAAATAAACTGATTTTCCTAAATTTTTCCAGTTTTTCCCATTTTCCTAATTATAAAAAAAATTTCCCACTTGCATGACCCTCTAGAATATCGAAAAACACATCTAAAAAATAATATAATGTAAAAAAAACTAAAGAAAGAAAAAGAAGAAATTTTTTTGAAAATTGTCCGCAGTTGGGATTCGAACCCCCGTCCCCTCCCTCCTGTCTCAACTTGCCATTCAGGTGTCCTACCACCAGACCAAGGCGGTACGGAAAGAAAGAAACAATTTCGCTTCAAAAGCCCTTTCTCGGTTACCTATGCAATAGACCTTTAGGGCCCCACTTGGGCCCTCCTAATTAACATATAAAAATTTCCTTCAACAGGCATTATTGGACTATAGAGGCCTACATTGGGACCGAGTTTGAAAATTATAACTTAATATTAAAGGGATCTAGGAGGTCTCAAAGCCTGAACCTTATTCTGGACATTTCGTCTTTTTTTAAATTTTTTTATTATTATTTCAAAAAGTGTTCTTTAACAAAGAAAGATGCTCGATTTTATACACAGAACACCTTATGCATGATAAACTACCTAAAATGTTGCAAAAGGAGTCGAAAAATAACAAATAAACTGATTTTCCTAGATTTTTCCAGTTTTTCCCATTTTCCTAATTAAAAAAAAAATTTCCAACATGCATGACCGTCTAGAATATCGAAAAACACATCTGAAAAATAATATAACGTAAAAAAAACTAAAGAAAGAAAAAAAAATTTTTTTTTGCAAAAGTGTCCGCAGCTGAGATTCGAACCCCCGACCCCTCCCTCCAGTCTCGACTTGCCAGTCAGGTGTCCTACCACCAGACCAGGGTGGTACGAAAAGAAAGAAACAATTTCGCTTCAAAAGCCCCTTTTTGGTGACCTACGCAATAGACCTTTAGGGCCCCACTGGGGGCCTCCTAATTAACATATAAAAATTTCCTTTTGCAGGCGTGATTGGAACATAGAGGCCTACCTTGAGACCGAGTTTGATAATTATAACTTAATATTAAATGGAGCTAGGAGGTCCCGAAGCCTGAACCTTATTCTCGACATTGCGACTTTTTTAAAATTTTTTTTATTATTATTCCAAAAAGTGCTCTTTAACAAAGAAGGATGCTCGATTTTATACACAGAACACCTTATGCATGATAGACTATCTAAAGTGTTGCAAAAGGAGTCGAAAAATAAGAAATAAGCTGATTTTCATAGATTTTTCCAGTTTTTCCCATTTTCCTAATTAAAAAAAAAATTTCCTACATGCATGACCCTCTAGAATATCGAAAAACACATTTAAAAAATAATATAATGTAAAAAAAACTAAGGAAAGAAAAAAAAGAAATTTTTTTGAAAAAGTGTCCGCAGCTGGGTTTCGAACCCCTGACCCCACCCTCCAGCCTGGACCTGCCAGTCAGGTGTCCTACCACCAGACCAAGGTGGTACGGAAAGACTCAATTAACATATAAAAATTTCCTTCAACAGGCATGATTGGACCATAGAGGCCTACCTTGGGACCGAGTTTGAAAATTATAACTTAATATTAAAGGGAGCTAGGAGGTCTCCAAGCCTGAACCTTATTCTCGACATTTCGTCTTTTTTAAATTTTTTTTATTATTATTTCAAAAAGTGTTCTTTAACAAAGAAAGTTGCTCGATTTTATACACAGAACACCTTACGCATGATAAACTACCTAAAATGTTGCAAAAGGAGTCGAAAAATAACAAATAAACTGATTTTCCCAGATTTTCCCAGTTTTTCCCATTTTCCTTATTAAAAAAAAATTTCCTACATGCATGACCCTCTAGAATATCGAAAAACACATCTAAAAAAAATATAATGTAAAATAAACAAAAGAAAGAAAAAAAGAAATTTTTTTGAAAAAGTGGCCGAAGCTGGGATTCGAACCCCCGTCCCCTCCCTCCAACCTCGTCTTGCCAGTCAGGTGTCCTACCACCAGACCAATGCGGTACGGAAAGAAAGAAACAATTTTGCTTCAAAAGCCCTTTCTCGGTTACCTATGCAATAGACATTTAGGGCCCCACTGTGGCCCTCCTAATTAACATATAAAAATTTCCTTAGATTGAAAATTATAACTTAATATTGAAGGGAGCTAGGAGGTCTCGAAGCCTGAACCTTATTCTCGACATTTCGCCTTTTTTAAAATTTTTTTTATTATTATTTCAAAAAGTGTTCTTTAACAAAGAAGGTTGCTCGATTTTATACACAGAAAACCTTACGCACTATAAACTACCTAAAATGTTGCAAAAGGAGTAGAAAAATAACAAATAAACTGATTTTCCTAGATTTTTCCAGTTTTTCCCATTTTCCTAATTAAAAAAAATTTCCTACTTGCATGACCCTCTAGAATATCAAAAAACACATCTAAAAAATAATATAATGTAAAAAAAACTAAAAAAAGAAAAAAAAGAAACTTTTTTTGAAAAAGTATCCGCAGCTGGGATGCGAACCCTCGACCCCTCCCTCCAGTCTCAATTTGCCAGTCAGGTGTCCTACCACCAGACCAAGGTTGTATGAAAAGAAAGAAACAATTTCGCTTAAAAAGCCCTTTCTCGGTTACCTATGCAATAGACATTTAGGGCCCCTTTGGGGCCCTCCTAATTAACATATAAAAATTTCCTTCGACAGGCATGATTGAATCATAGAGGCCTACCTTGAGACCGAGTTTGAAAATTATAACTTAATATTAAATAGAGCTACTAAGTCTCGAAGCCTGAACCTTATTCTCAACATTTTGTCTTTTTCATAATTTTTTTTATTATTATTCCAAAGAGTGTTCTTTAACAAAGAAAGATGCTCGATATTATACACAGAACACCTTATGCATGATAGACTACCTTAAATGTTGCAATAGGAGTCGAAAAATAGCAAATAAACAGATTTTCCTAGATTTTTCCAGTTTTTTCCCATTTTCCTTATAAAAAAAAATTTCCTACATGCAGGACCCTCCAGAATATCGAAAAACACATCTAAAAAAATAATATAATGTAAAATAAACAAAAGAAAGAAAAAAAGAAATTTTTTTGTAAAAGTGGCCGAAGCTGGGATTCGAACCCCCGACCCCTCCCTCCTGTCTCGACTT
This sequence comes from Parasteatoda lunata, assembly GCA_949128135.1. Classification (NCBI taxonomy): domain Eukaryota; kingdom Metazoa; phylum Arthropoda; class Arachnida; order Araneae; family Theridiidae; genus Parasteatoda; species Parasteatoda lunata. The sequence goes on along the minus strand of OX421979.1, from coordinate 88,400,812 downwards.
GCCATTCAGGTGTCCTACCACCAGACCAAGGCGGTACGAAAAGAAAGAAACAATTTCGCTTCAAAAGCCCTTTCTCGGTTACCTACGCAATAGACCTTTAGGGCCCCACTTGGGCCCTCCTAATTAACATATAAAAATTTCCTTCGACAGGCATGATTGAACCATAGAGGCCTACCTTGAGACTGAGTTTGATAATTATAACTTAATATTAAATGGAGCTAGGAGGTCTCGAAGCCTGAACCTTATTCTCGACATTGCGACTTTTTTAAAATTTTTTTTATTATTATTCCAAAAAGTGTTATTTAACAAAGAAGGATGCTCCATTTTATTCACAGAACACCTTATGCATGATAGACTACCTAAAGTGTTGCAAAAGGAGTCGAAAAATAAGAAATAGGCTGATTTTCCTAGATTTTTCCAGTTTTTCCCATTTTCCTAATTAAAAAAAAATTTCCTACATGCATGACCCTCTAGAATATCGAAAAACACATTTAAAAAATAATATAATGTAAAAAAAAACTAAAGAAAGAAAAAAAAGAAATTTTTTTGAAAAAGTAGTCGAAGCTGGGATTCGAACCCCCGTCATCTCCCTCCAACCTCGACTTGCCAGTCAGGTGTCCTACCACCAGACCAAGGTGGTACGGAAAGAAAGAAACAATTTCGCTTCAAAAGCCCCTTCTTGGTGACCTACGCAATAGACCTTTAGGGCTCCTCTGGGGGCCTCCTAATTAACATATAAAAATTTCCTTTTGCAGGCGTGATAGGACCGTAGAGGCCTACATTGAGACCGAGAGTGATAATTATAGCTTAATATTAAATGGAGCAAGGAGGTCTCGAAGCCTGAACCTTATTACCCACATTTCGACTTTTTTAAATAAAGTTTTATTTTTATTCCAAAAAGTGTTCTTTAACAAAGGAAGTTGCTCGATTTTATACACAGAACACCTTACGCACTATAAACTACCTAAAATGTTGCAAAAGGAGTCGAAAAATAACAAATAAACTGATTTTCTCAGATTTTTCCAGTTTTTCCCACTTTCCTTATTAAAAAAAAAATTTCCTACATGCAGGACTCTCCAGAATATCGAAAAACACATCTAAAAAATAATATAATGTAAAATAAACAAAAGAAAGAAAAAAAGAAATTTTTTTGAAAAACTGGTCAAAGCTGGGATTCGAACCCCCGTCCCCTCCCTCCAACCTCGTCTTGCCAGTCAGGTGTCCTACCACCAAACCAAGGCGGTACAGAAAGAAAGAAACAATTTCGCTTCAAAAGCCCTTTCTCGGTTACCTATGCAATAGACATTTAGGGCCCCACTGGTGCCTTCCTAATAAACATATAAAAATTTCCTTCGGCAGGCATGATTGGACCATAGAGGCCTACCTTGAGACCGAGTTTGAAAATTATAACTTAATATTAAATGTTGCTAGGAGGTCTCGAAGCCTGGACCTTATTCTCGACATTTCGTCTTTTTCATAATTTTTTTTATTATTATTCCAAAAAGTGTTATTTAACAAAGAAAGATGCTCGATTTTATACACAGAACACCTTATGCATGATAGACTACCTTAATGTTGCAATAGGAGTGGAAAAATAGCAAATAAACAGATTCTCCTAGATTTTTCCAGTTTTTTCCCATTTTCCTAATTTAAAAAAAAATTTCCTACATGCAGGACCCTCCAGAATATCGAAAAACACATCTAAAAAATAATATAATGTAAAATAAACAAAAGAAGGAAAAAAAGAAATTTTTTTGAAAAAGTGGTCGAAGCTGGGATTCGAACCCCCGTCCCTCCCTCCTACCTCGATTTGCCAGTCAGGTGTCCTACCACCAGACCAAGACGGTACGGAAAGAAAGAAACAATTTCGCTTCAAAAGCCCTTTCTCGGTTACCTATGCAATAGACATTTAGGGCCCCTCTGGGGCCCTCATAATTAACATATAAAAATTTCCTTCGGCAGGCATGATTGGACCATAGAGGCCTACCTTGAGACCGAGTTTGAAAATTATAACTTAATATTAAATGTTGCTAGGAGGTCTCGAAGCCTGGACCTTATTCTCGACATTTCGTTTTTTTCATAATTTTTTTTATTATTATTCCAAAAAGTGTTATTTAACAAAGAAAGATGCTCGATTTTATACACAGAACACCTTATGCATGATAGACTACCTTAATGTTGCAATAGGAGTTGAAAAATAGCAAATAAACAGATTTTCCTAGATTTTTCCAGTTTTTTCCCATTTTCCTAATTAAAAAAAAATTTCCTATATGCAGGACCCTCCAGAATATCGAAAAACACATCTAAAAAATAATATAATGTAAAATAAACAAAAGAAGGAAAAAAAGAAATTTTTTTGAAAAAGTGGTCGAAGCTGGGATTCGAACCCCCGTGCCTCCCTCCAACCTCGACTTGCCAGTCAGGTGTCCTACCACCAGACCAAGGCGGTACGGAAAGAAAGTAACAATTTCGCTTCAAAAGCCCTTTCTCGGTTACCTATGCAATAGACATTTAGGGCCCCACTGGGGCCCTCATAATTAACATATAAAAATTTTCTTCGGCAGGCATGATTGGACCATAGAGGCCTACCTTGAGACCGAGTTTGAAAATTATAACTTATTATTAAAGGGAGCTAGGAGGTCTCGAAGCCTGAACCTTATTCTCGACATTTCGCCTTTTTTTAAATTTTTTTTATTATTATTTCAAAAAGTGTTCTTTAACAAAGAAAGTTGCTCGATTTTATACACAGAACACCTTACGCATGATAAACTACCTAAAATGTTGCAAAAGGATTCGAAAAATAACAAATGAACTGATTTTTCTAGATTTTTCCAGTTTTTCCCATTTTCCTAATTAAAAAAAAAAATTCCAACATGCATGACCCTCTAGAATATCGAAAAACACATCTGAAAAATAATATAACGTAAAAAAAACTAAAGAAAGAAAAAAAAGAAGTTTTTTTGAAAAAGTGTCCGCAGTTGAGATTCGAACTCCCGACCCCTCCCTCCAGTCTCGACTTGCCAGTCAGGTGTCCTACCACCAGACCAAGGTGGTACGAAAAGAAAGAAACAATTTCGCTTCAAAAGCCCCTTCTTGGTGACCAACGCAATAGAAATTTAGGGCCCCACTGGGGGCCTCCTAATTAACATATAAAAATTTCCTTTTGCAGGCGTGATTGGACCATAGAGGCCTACCTTGAGACCGAGTTTGATAATTATAACTTAATATTAAATGGAGCTAGGAGGTCTCGAAGCCTGAACCTTATTCTCGAAATTTCGACTTTTTTTAATAAAATTTTATTTTTATTCCAAAAAGTGTTCTTTAACAAAGAAAGTTGCTCGATTTTATACACAGAACACCTTACGCACTACAAACTAACTAAAATGTTGCAAAAGGAGTCGAAAAATAACAAATAAACTGATTTTCTCAGATTTTTCCAGTTTTTCCCATTTTCCTAATTAAAAAAAAATTTCCTACATGCAGGACTCTCCAGAATATCGAAAAACACATCTAAAAAATAATATAATGTAAAATAAACAAAAGAAAGAAAAAAAGAAATTTTTTTGAAAAAGTGGTCGAAGCTCGGATTCGAACCCCCGTCCCCTCCCTCTAACCTCGTCTTGCCAGTCAGGTGTCCTACCACCAGAACAAGGCGGTACGGAAAGAAAGAAACAATTTCGCTTCAAAAGCCCTTTCTCGGTTACCTATGCAATAGACATTTAGGGCCCCACTGGTGCCCTCCTAATAAACATATTAAAATTTCCTTCGGCAGGCATGATTGGACCATAGAGGCCTACCTTGAGACCGAGTTTGAAAATTATAACTTATTATTAAATGTTGCTAGGAGGTCTCGAAGCCTGGACCTTATTCTCGACATTTCGTCTTTTTCATAATTTTTTTTATTATTATTCCAAAAAGTGTTATTTAACAAAGAAAGATGCTCGATTTTATACACAGAACACCTTATGCATGATAGACTACCTTAATGTTGCAATAGGAGTGGAAAAATAGCAAATAAACAGATTTTCCTAGATTTTTCCAGTTTTTTCCCATTTTCCTAATTAAAAAAAAATTTCCTACATGCAGGACCCTCCAGAATATCGAAAAACACATCTAAAAAATAATATAATGTAAAATAAACAAAAGAAGGAAAAAAAGAAATTTTTTTGAAAAAGTGGTCGAAGCTGGGATTCGAATCCACGTCCCTCCCTCCAACCTCAACTTGCCAGTCAGGTGTCCTACCACCAAACCAAGGCGGTACAGAAAGAAAGAAACAATTTCGCTTCAAAAGCCCTTTCTCGGTTACCTATGCAATAGACATTTAGGGCACCACTGGGGCCCTCCTAATTAACATATAAAAATTTCCTTCGGCAGGCATGATTGGACCATAGAGGCCTACCTTGAGACCGAGTTTGAAAATTATAACTTAATATTAAAGGGAGCTAGGAGGTCTCGAAGCCTGAACCTTATTCTCGACATTTCGCCTTTTTTTAAATTTTTTTTATTATTATTTCAAAAAGTGTTCTTTAACAAAGAAAGTTGCTCGATTTTATACACAGAACACCTTACGCATGATAAACTACCTAAAATGTTGCAAAAGGAGTCGAAAAATAACAAATGAACTGATTTTCCTAGATTTTTCCAGTTTTTCCCATTTTCCTAATTAAAAAAAAAATTTCCAACATGCATGACCGTCTAGAATATCGAAAAACACATTTAAAAAATAATATAACGTAAAAAAAACTAAAGAAAGAAAAAGAAGAAATTTTTTTGAAAAAGTGTCTGCAGCTGGGATTCGAACCCCGGACCCCTCCCTCCAGTCTCGACTTGCCAGTCAGGTGTCCTACCACCAGACCAAGGTGGTACGAAAAGAAAGAAACGATTTCGCTTCAAAAGCCCCTTCTTTGTGACCAACGCAATAGACCTTTAGGGCCCCACTGGGGGCCTCCTAATTAACATATAAAAATTTCCTTTTGCAGGCGTGATTGGACGATAGAGGCCTACCTTGAGACCGAGTTTGATAATTATAACTTAATATTAAATGGAGCTAGGAGGTCTCGAAGCCTGAACCTTATTCTCGACATTTCGACTTTTTTTAATAAAATTTTATTTTTATTCCAAAAAGTGTTCTTCAACAAAGAAAGTTGCTCGATTTTATACACAGAACACCTTACGCACTATAAACTACCTAAAATGTTGCAAAAGGAGTCGAAAAATAACAAATAAACTGATTTTCTCAGATTTTTCCAGTTATTCCCATTTTCCTTATTAAAAAAAAAATTTCCTACATGCAGGACTCTCCAGAATATCGAAAAACACATCTAAAAAATAATATAATGTAAAATAAACAAAAGAAAGAAAAAAATAAATTTTTTTGAAAAACTGGTCGAAGCTGGGATTCGAACCCCTGTCCCCTCCCTCCAACCTCGTCTTGCCAGTCAGGTGTCCTACCACTAGACCAAGGCGGTACGGAAAGAAAGAAACAATTTCGCTTCAAAAGCCCTTTCTCGGTTACCTATGCAATAGACATTTAGGGCCCCACTGGTGCCCTCCTAATAAACATATAAAAATTTCCTTCGGCAGGCATGATTGGACCACAGAGGCCTACCTTGCGACCGAGTTTGAAAATTATAACTTAATATTAAATGTTGCTAGGAGGTCTCGAAGCCTGGACCTTATTCTCGACATTTCGTCTTTTTCATATTTTTTTTTATTATTATTCCACAAAGTGTTATTTAACAAAGAAAGATGCTCGATTTTATACACAAAACACCTCACGCACTATAAACTACCTAAAATGTTGCAAAAGGAGTCGAAAAATAACAAATAAACTGATTTTCCTTGATTTTTCCAGTTTTTCCCATTTTCCTAATTAAAAAAAAATTTCCTAAATGCATGATCCTCTAGAATATCGAAAAACACATTTAAAAAATAATATAATGTAAAAAAAACTAAAGAAAGAAAAAAAAGAAATTTGTTTGAAAAAGTGGTCGATGCTGGGTTTCGAACCCCCGTCCCCTCTCTCCAACCTATTCTTGCCAGTCAGGTGTCCTACCACCAGACCAAGGTGGTACGGAAAGAAAGAAACAATTTTGCTTCAAAAGCCCTTACTCGGTTGCCTACGCAATAGACCTTTAGGGCCCCACTGGGGCCCTCCTAATTAACATATAAAAATTTCCTTCAACAGGCATTATTGGACCATAGAGGCCTACCTTGGGACCAAGTTTGAAAATTATAACTTAATATTAAAGGGAGCTAGGAGGTCTCCAAGCCTGAACCTTATTCTCGACATTTCGACTTTTTTAAATAAAATTTAATTTTTTTCCAAAAAGTGTTCTTTAACAAAGTAAGTTGCTCGATTTTAAACACAGAACACTTTACGCACTATAAACTACCTAAAATGTTGCAAAAGGAGTCGAAAAATAACAAATAAACTGATTTTCTCAGATTTTCCCAGTTTTTCTCATTTTCCTAATTAAAAAAAAATTTCCTACATGCAGGACCCTCCAGAATATCGAAAAACACATCTAAAAAATAATATAATGTAAAATAAACAAAAGAAAGAAAAAAAGAATTTTTTTTAAAAAAGTGGTCGAAGCTGGGATTCGAACCCCCGTCCCCTCCCTCCAACCTCGTCTTGCCAGTCAGGTGTCCTACCACCAGACCAAGGCGGTACGGAAAGAAAGAAACAATTTCGCTTCAAAAGCCCTTTCTCGGTTACCTATGCAATAGACATTTAGGGCCCCACTGGTGCCCTCCTAATTAACATATAAAAATTTCCTTCGCCAGGCATGATTGGACCGTAGAGGCCTACCATGAGACCGAGTTTGAAAATTTTAACTTAATTTTTAAGGGAGCTAGGAGGTCTCGAAGTCTGAACCTTATTCTCGACATTTCGTCTTTTTTAAAATTTTTTTTTTATTATTTCAAAAAGTGTTCTTTAACAAAGAAAGTTGCTCGATTTTATACACAGAACACCTTACGCATGATAAACTATCCAAAATGTTGCTAAAGGAGACGAAAAATAACAAATAAACTGATTATCCTAGATTTTACCAGTTTTTCCCATTTTCCAAATTAAAAAAAAATTTCCTACATGCATGACCCTCTAGAATATCGAAAAACACATCTGAAAAATAATATAACGTAAAAAAACTAAAGAAAGAAAAAAAAGAACTTTTTTTGAAAAAGTGTCCGCAGCTGAGATTCGAACCTCCGACCCCTCCCTCCAATCTCGACTTGCCAGTCAGGTGTCCTACCACCAGACCGAGGTGGTACGAAAAGAAAGAAACAATTTCGGTTTAAATGCCTCTTCTTGGTGACCAAAGCAATAGACCTTTAGGGCCCCACTGGGGGCCTCCTAATTAACATATAAAAATTTCCTTTTGCAGGCGTGATTGGACGATAGAGGCCTACCTTGAGACCGAGTTTGATAATTATAACTTAATATTAAATGGAGCTAGGAGGTCTCGAAGCCTGAACCTTATTCTCGACATTTCGACTTTTTTTAATAAAATTTTATTTTTATTCCAAAAAGTGTTCTTCAACAAAGAAAGTTGCTCGATTTTATACACAGAACACCTTACGCACTATAAACTACCTAAAATGATGCAAAAGGAGTCGTAAAATAACAAATAAACTGATTTTCTCAGATTTTTCCAGTTATTCCCATTTTCCTTATTAAAAAAAAAATTTCCTACATGCAGGACTCTCCAGAATATCGAAAAACACATCTAAAAAATAATATAATGTAAAATAAACAAAAGAAAGAAAAAAAGAAATTTTTTTGAAAAACTGGTCGAAGCTGGGATTCGAACCCCTGTCCCCTCCCTCCAACCTCGTCTTGCCAGTCAGGTGTCCTACCACCAGACCAAGGCGGTACGGAAAGAGAGAAACAATTTCGCTTCAAAAGTCCTTTCTCGGTCACCTATGCAATAGACATTTAGGGCCCCACTGGTGCCCTCCTAATAAACATATAAAAATTTCCTTCGGCAGGCATGATTGGACCACAGAGGCCTACCTTGCGACCGAGTTTGAAAATTATAACTTAATATTAAATGTTGCTAGGAGGTCTCGAAGCCTGGACCTTATTCTCGACATTTCGTCTTTTTCATAATTTTTTTTATTATTATTCCACAAAGTGTTATTTAACAAAGAAAGATGCTCGATTTTATACACAAAACACCTCACGCACTATAAACTACCTAAAATGTTGCAAAAGGAGTCGAAAAATAACAAATAAACTGATTTTCCTTGATTTTTCCAGTTTTTCCCATTTTCCTAATTAAAAAAAAATTTCCTACATGCATGATCCTCTAGAATATCGAAAAACACATTTAAAAAATAATATAATGTAAAAAAACTAAAGAAAGAAAAAAAAGAAATTTGTTTGAAAAAAAGTCCCTAGCTGGGTTTCGAACCCCTGACCCCTCCCTCCAGTCTCGACTTGCCAGTCAGGTGTCCTACCACCAGACCAAGGTGGTACGGAAAGAAAGAAACAATTTTGCTTCAAAAGCCCTTACTAAAATTTTATTTTTATTCCAAAAAGTGTTCTTTAACAAAGAAAGTTGCTCGATTTTATACACAGAACACCTTACGCACTATAAACTACCTCAAATGTTGCAAAAGGAGTCGAAAAATAACAAATAAACTGATTTTCCTAGATTTTTCCAGTTTTTCCCAATTTCCTAATTAAAAAAAAAAATTCCAACATGCATGACCGTCTAGAATATCGAAAAACACATCTGAAAAATAACATAACGTAAAAAAAACTAAAGAAAGAGAAAAATTTTTTTTTTGAAAAAGTGTTCGCAGCTGAGATTCGAACCCCCGACCCCTCCCTCCAGTCTCGACTTGCCAGTCAGGTGTCCTACCACCAGACCAAGGTGGTACGAAAAAAAAGAAACAATTTCGCTTCAAAAGCCCCTTCTTGGTGACCTACGCAATAGACCTTTAGGGCCCCACTGGGGGCCTCCTAATTAACATATAAAAATTTCCTTTTGCAGGCGTTATTGGACCATAGAGGCCTACATTGGGACAGAGTTTGAAAATTATAACTTAATATTAAAAGGAGCTAGGAGGTCTCGAAGCCTGAACCTTATTCTCGACATTTCGACTTTTTTAAATAAAATTTTATTTTTATTCCAAAAAGTGTTCTTTAACAAAGAAAGTTGCTCGATTTTATACACAGAACACCTTACGCACTATAAACTACCTCAATTGTTGCAAAAGGAGTCGAAAAATAACAAATAAACTGATTTTCCTAGATTTTTCCAGTTTTTCCCATTTTCCTAATTAAAAAAAAAATTTCCTACTTGCATGACCCTCTAGAATATCGAAAAACACATCTAAAAAATAATATAATAATAAAAAAAACTAAAGAGAGAAAAAAAAGAAACTTTTTTTGAAAAAGTATCCGCAGCTGGGATGCGAACCCCCGACCCCACCCTCCAGTCTCAACTTGATAGTCAGGTGTCCTACCACTAGACCAAGGTGGTACGAAAAGAAAGAAACAATTTCTCTTCAAAAGCCTTTTCTTGGTGACCTACGCAATAGACCTTTAGGGCCCCTCTGGGGGCCTCCTAATTAACATATAAAACATTCCTATTGCAGGCATGATTGATCCATAGAGGCCTACCTTGAGACCAAGTTTGAAAATTATAAATGAATATTAAAGGGAGCTAGGAGATCTCGAAGCCTGAACCTTATTCTCGACATTTCGACTTTTTCTTAATTTTTTTTATTATTATTCAGAAAAGTGTTCTTTAACAAAGAAAGATGCTCGATTTTATACACAGAACACCTTATGCATGATAGACTACCTTAAATGTTGCAATAGGAGTCAAAAAATAACAAATAAACAGATTTTCCTCAATTTTTCCAGTTTTTTCCCATTTTCCTAATTAAAAAAAAATTTCCTACATGCTGGACCCTCCAGAATATCAAAAAACACATCTGAAAAATAATATAATGTAAAAAAAACTAAAGAAAGAAAAAAAAGAAATTTTTTTGAAAAAGTGTCCGCAGTTGAGATTCGAACCCCTGACCCCTTCCTCCTGTCTCGACTTGCCAGTCAGGTGTCCTACCACCAGACCAAGGTGGTACAAAAAGAAAGAAACAATTTCGCTTCAAAAGCCCTTTCTTGGTGACCTACGCAGTAGACCTTTAGGGCCCCACTGGGAGCCTCCTAATTAACATATAAAAATTTCCTATTGCAGGCATGATTGGACCATAGAGGCCTACCTTGAGACTGAGTTTGATAATTATAACTTAATATTAAATGGAGCTAGAAGGTCTCGAAGCCTGAACCTTATTCTTGACATTGCGACTTTTTTTAAATTTTTTTTATTATTATTCCAAAAAGTGTTCTTTAACAAAGAAGGATGCTCGATTTTATTCACAGAACACCTTATGCATGATAGACAACCTAAAATGTTGCAAAAGGAGTCGAAAAATAACAAATAAACTGATTTTCCTAGATTTTTCCAGTTTTTCCCATTTTCCTAATTAAAAAAAATTTTCTAAATGCATGACCCTCTAGAATATCGAAAAACCCATTTAAAAAATAATATAATGTAAAAAAAACTAAAGAAAGAAAAATAAGAAATTTTTTTTGAAAAACTGTCCCCAGCTGGATTACGAACCCCTGACCCCTCCCTCCAGTCTCGACTTGCCAGTCAGGTGTCCTACCACCAGACCAAGGTGGTACGAAAAGAAAGAAACAATTTCGCTTCAAAAGCCCTTTCTCGGTTACCTATGCAATAGACATTTAGGGCCCCACAGGGGCCCTCCTAATAAACATATAAAAATTTCCTTCGACAGGCAAGATTTTCGACCTTATTCTCGACATTGCGACTTTTTTTAAATTTTTTTTATTTTTATTCCAAAAAGTGGGGCCCTAAAGGTCTATTGCGTAGAATATCGAAAAACACATTTAAAAAATAATATAATGTAAAAAAAACTAAAGAAAGAAAAAAAAGAAATTTGTTTGAAAAAGTGTCCCTAGCTGGGTTTCGAACCCCTGACCCCTCCCTCCAGTCTCGACTTGCCAGTCAGGTGTCCTACCACCAGACCAAGGTGGTACGGAAAGAAAGAAACAATTTTGCTTCAAAAGCCCTTACTCGGTTGCCTACGCAATAGACCTTTAGGGCCCCACTGGGGCCCTCCTAATTAACATATAAAAATTTCCTTCAACAGGCATTATTGGACCATAGAGGCCTACCTTGGGACCAAGTTTGAAAATTATAACTTAATATTAAAGGGAGCTAGGAGGTCTCGAAGCCTGAACCATATTCTCGACATTTCCCCTTTTTTTAAATTTTTTTTATTATTATTTCAAAAATTGTTCTTTAACAAAGAAAGTTGCTCGATTTTATAGACAGAACACCTTACGCACTATAAACTACCTAAAATGTTGCAAAAGGAGTCGAAAAATAACAAATAAACTGATTTTCCTAGATGTTTCCAGTTTTTTCCCATTTTCCTAATTAAAAAAAAATTTCCTACATGCAGGACCCTCCAGAATATCAAAAAACACATCTAAAAAATAATATAATGTAAAATAAACAAAAGAAAGAAAAAAAGAAATTTTTTTGAAAAAGTGGTCGAAGCTGGGATTCGAACCCCCGTCCCCTCCCTCCAACCATGTCTTGCCAGTCAGGTGTCCTACCACCAGACCAAGGCAGTACAGAATGAAAGAAACAATTTCGCTTCAAAAGCCCTTTCTCGGTTACCTATGCAATAGACATTTAGGGTCCCACTGGGGCCCTCCTAATTAACATATAAAAATTTCCTTCGGCAGGCATGATTGGACTATAGAAGCCTACCTTGAGACGGAGTTCGAAAATTATAACTTAATATTAAAGGGAGCTAGGAGGTCTCGAATCCTGAACCTTATTCTCGACATTTCCCCTTTTTTTAAATTTTTTTTATTATTATTTCAAAAATTGTTCTTTAACAAAGAAAGTTGCTCGATTTTATAGACAGAACACCTTACGCACTATAAACTACCTAAAATGTTGCAAAAGGAGTCGAAAAATAACAAATAAACTGATTTTCCTAAATTTTTCCAGTTTTTCCCATTTTCCTAATTCAAAAAACACTTTCCTACTTGCATGACCCTCTAGAATATCGAAAAACACATCTAAAAAATAATATAACGTAAAAAAAACTAAAGAAAGAAAAAGAAGAAATTTTTTTGAAAAAGTGTCCACAGCTGAGATTCGAACCCCCGACCCCTCCCTCCAATCTCGACTTGCCAGTCAGGTGTCCTACCACCAGACCAGGGTGGTACGAAAAGAAAGAAACAATTTCGCTTCAAAAGCCCCTTTTTGCTGACCTACGCAATAGACCTTTAGGGCTCCACTGGGGGCCTCCTAATTAACATATAAAAATTTCCTTTCGCAGGCGTGATTGGACCATAGAGGTCTACCTTGAGACCGAGTTTGATAATTATAACTTAATATTAAATGGAGCTAAGAGGTCTCGAAGCCTGAACCTTATTCTCGACATTTCGACTTTTTTAAATAAAATTTTATTTTTATTCCAAAAAGTGTTCTTTAACAAAGAAAGTTGTTCGATTTTATACACAGAACACCTTACGCACTATAAACTACCTAAAATGTTGCAAAAGGAGTCGAAAAATAACAAATAAACTGATTTTCCTAGATGTTTCCAGTTTTATGACATTTTCCTAATTAAAAAAAAATTTCCTACATACAGGACCCTCCAGAATATCAAAAAACACATCTAAAAAATAATATAATGTAAAATAAACAAAAGAAAGAAAAAAAGAAATTTTTTTGAAAAAGTGGTCGAAGCTGGTATTCGAACCCCCGTCCCCTCCCTCCAACCTCGTCTTGCCAGTCAGGTGTCCTACCACCAGACCAAGGCAGTACGGAATGAAAGAAACAATTTCGCTTCAAAAGCCCTTTCTCGGTTACCTATGCAATAGATATTTAGGGCCCAACTGGGGCCCTCCTAATTGACATATAAAAATTTCCTTCGGCAGGCATGATTGGACTATAGAAGCCTACCTTGAGACCGAGTTTGAAAATTATAACTTAATATTAAAGGGAGCTAGGAGGTCTCAAAGCCTGAACCTTATTCCCTACATTTCGACTTTTTTAAATTTTTTTTTTATTATTATTCCAAAAAATGTTCTTTATCAAAGAAAGATGCTCGATTTTATACACAGAACACCTTACGCATGATAAACTATCCAAAATGTTGCAAAAGGAGTCGAAAAATAACAAATAAACTGATTTTCCCAGATTTTTCCAGTTTTTCCCTTTTTCCTAATTAAAAAAAAATTTCTAACATGCATGACCCTCTAGAATATCGAAAAACACATTTAAAATATAATATAATGTAAAAAAAACTAAAGAAAGAAAAAAAAGAAATTTTTTTGAAAAAGTGTCCCCAGCTGGGTTTCGAACCCCTGACCCCTCCCTCCAGTCTCGACTTGCCAGTCAGGTGTCCTACCACCAGACCAAGGTGGTACGGAAAGAAAGAAACAATTTTGCTTCAAAAGCCCTTACTCGGTTGCCTATGCAATAGACCTTTAGGGCCTCACTGGGGCCCTCCTAATTAACATATAAAAATTTCCTTTTGCAGGCGTGATTGGACCATAGAGGCCTACCTTGAGACCGAGTTTGATAAGTATAACTTAATATTAAATGGAGCTAGGAGGTCTCGAAGCCTGAACCTTATTCTCAACCTTTCGACTTTTTTAAATAAAATATTATTTTTATTCCAAAAAGTGTTCTTTAACAAAGAAAGTTGTTCGATTTTATACACAGAACACCTTACGCACTAAAAACTACCTAAAATGTTGCAAAAGGAGTCGAAAAATAACAAATAAACTGATTTTCCTAGATTTTTCCAGTTTTTCCCATTTTCCTAATTAAAAAAAAATTTCCTACTTGCATGACCCTCTAGAATATCGAAAAACACATTTAAAAAATAATATAATGTAGAAAAAACTAAAGAAAGAAAAGAAAGAAATTTTTTTGAAAAAGTGTCCCCAGCTGGGTTTCGAACCCCTGACCCCTCCCTCCAGCCTGGAACTGCCAGTCAGGTGTCCTACCACCAGACCAAGGTGGTACGGAAAGACTCAATTAACATATAAAAATTTCCTTCAACAGGCATGATTGGACAATAGAGGCCTATCTTGGGACCGAGTTTGAAAATTATAACTCAATATTAAAGGGAGCTAGGAGGTTTCGAAGCCTGAAACTTATTCCCTACATTTCGACTTTTTTAAATTTTTTTTTTTATTATTATTCCAAAAAATGTTCTTTATCAAAGAAAGATGCTCGATTTTATACACAGAACACCTTACGCACTATAAACTACCTAAAATGTTGCAAAAGGAGTCGAAAAATAACAAATAAACTGATTTTCTCAGATTTTTCCAGTTTTTCCCATTTTCCTAATTAAAAAAAAAAATTTCCTACATGCAGGACTCTCCAGAATATCGAAAAACACATCTAAAAAATAATATAATGTAAAATAAACAAAAGAAAGAAAAAAAGAAATTTTTTTGAAAAAGTGGTCGAAGATGGGATTCGAACCCCCGTCCCCTCCCTCCAACCTCGTCTTGCCAGTCAGGTGTCCTACCACCAGACCAAGGCGGTACGGAAAGAAAGAAACAATTTCGCTTCAAAAGCCCTTTCTCGGTTACCTATGCAATAGACATTTAGGGCCCCACTGGTGCCCTCCTAATAAACATATAAAAAATTTCCTTCGGCAGGCATGATTGGACCATAGAGGCCTACCTTGAGACCGAGTTTGAAAATTATAACTTAATATTAAATGTTGCTAGGAGGTCTCGAAGCCTGGACCTTATTCTCGACATTTCGTCTTTTTCATAATTTTTTTTATTATTATTCCAAAAAGTGTTATTTAACAAAGAAAGATGCTCGATTTTATACACAGAACACATTATGCATGATAGACTACCTTAATGTTGCAATAGGAGTGGAAAAATAGCAAATAAACAGATTTTCCTAGATTTTTCCAGTTTTTTCCCATTTTCCTAATTAAAAAAAAATTTCCTACAAGCAGGACCCTCCAGAATATCGAAAAACACATCTAAAAAATAATATAATGTAAAATAAACAAAAGAAGGAAAAAAAGAAATTTTTTTGAAAAAGTGGTCGAAGCTGGGATTCGAACCCCCGTCCCTCCCTCCAACCTCGACATGCCAGTCAGGTGTCTTACCACCAGACCAAGGCGGTACGGAAAGAAAGAAACAATTTCGCTTCAAAAGCCTCTTCTTGGTGACCTACGCATTAGACCTTTAGGGCCCCACTGGGGGCCTCCTAATAAACATATAAAAATTTCCTTTTGCAGGCGTGATTGGACCGTAGAGGCCTACCTTGAGACCGAGTTTGATAATTATAACTTAATATTAAATGGAGCTAGGAGGTCTCGAAGCCTGAACTTTATTCTCGACAATTCGACTTTTTTAAATAAAATTTTATTTTTATTCCAAAAAGTGTTCTTTAACAAAGAAAGTTGCTCGATTTTATACACAGAACACCTTACGCACTATAAACTACCTTAAATGTTGCAAAAGGAGTCGAAAAATAACAAATAAACTGATTTTCTCAGATTTTTCCAGTTTTTCTCATTTTCCTAATTAAAAAAAAAGTTCCTACATGCAGGACCCTCCAGAATATCGAAAAACACATCTAAAAAATAATATAATGTAAAATAAACAAAAGAAAGAAAAAAAGAAATTTTTTTTAAAAAGTGGTCGAAGCTGGGATTCGAACCCCCGTCCCGTCCCTCCAACCTCGTCTTGCCAGTCAGGTGTCCTACCACCAGACCAAGGCGGTACGGGAAGAAAGAAACAATTTCGCTTCAAAAGCCCTTTCTCGGTTGCCTACGCAATAGACATTTAAGGCCCCACTAGGGCCCTCCTAATTAACATATAAAAATTTCCTTCGCCAGGCATGATTAGACCATAGAGGCCTACCATGAGACCGAGGTTGAAAATTTTAACTTAATATTAAAGGGAGCTAGGAGGTCTCGAAGTCTGAACCTTATTCTCGACATTTCGTCTTTTTTAAAATTTTATTTTTATTATTTCAAAAAGTGTTCTTTAACAAAGAAAGTTGCTCGATTTTATACACAGAACACCTTACGCATGATAAACTATCCAAAATGTTGCAAAAGGAGTCGAAAAATAACAAATAAACTGATTTTCTCAGATTTTTCCAGTTTTTCCCATTTTCCTAATTAAAAAAAAATTTCCTACATGCAGGACTCTCCAGAATATCGAAAAACACATCTAAAAAATAATATAATGTAAAATAAACAAAAGAAAGAAAAAAAGAAATTTTTTTGAAAAAGTGGTCGAAGCTGGGATTCGAACCCCCGTCCCCTCCCTCCAACCTCGTCTTGCCAGTCAGGTGTCCTACCACCAGACCAAGGCGGTATGGAAAGAAAGAAACAATTTCGCTTCAAAAGCCCTTTCTCGGTTACCTATGCAATAGACATTTAGGGCCCCACTGGTGCCCTCCTAATAAACATATAAAAATTTCTTTCGGCAGGCATGATTGGACCATAGAGGCCTACCTTGAGACAGAGTTTGAAAATTATAACTTAATATTAAATGTGGCTACGAGGGCTCGAAGCTTGGACCTTATTCTCGACATTTCGTCTTTTTCATAATTTTTTTTATTATTATTCCAAAAAGTGTTATTTAACAAAGAAAGATGCTCGATTTTATACACAGAACACCTTATGCATGATAGACTACCTTAATGTTGCAATAGGAGTGGAAAAATAGCAAATAAACAGATTTTCCTAGATTTTTCCAGTTTTTTCCCATTTTTCTAATTAAAAAAAAATTTCCTACATGCAGGACCCTCCAGAATATCGAAAAACACATCTAAAAAATAATATAATGTAAAATAAACAAAAGAAGGAAAAAAAGAAATTTTTTTGAAAAATTGGTCGAAGCTGGGATTCGAACCCCCGTCCCTCCCTCCAGTCTCGACTTGCCAGTCAGGTGTCCCACCACCAGACCAAGGTGGTACGGAAAGAAAGAAACAATTTTGCTTCAAAAGCCCTTACTCGGTTGCCTTCGCAATAGACCTTTAGGGCCCCACTTGGGCCCTCCTAATTAACATATAAAAATTTCCTTCAACAGGCATTATTGGACCATAGAAGCCTACCTTGGGACCGAGTTTGAAAATTATAACTTAATATTAAAGGGAGCTAGGAGGTCTCCAAGCCTGAACCTTATTCTCGACATTTCGTCTTTTTTAAATTTTTTTTATTATTATTTCAAAAAGTGTTCTTTAACAAAGAAAGTTGCTCAATTTTATACACAGAACACTTTACGCATGATAAACTACCTAAAATGTTGCAAAAGGAGTCGAAAAACAACAAATGAACTGATTTTCCTAGATTTTTCCAGTTTTTCCCATTTTCCTAATTAAAAAAAAATTTCTAACATGCATGACCATCTAGAATATCGAAAAACACATCTGAAAAATAATATAACGTAAAAAAAACTAAAGAAAGAAAAAAAAGAAATTTTTTTGAAAAAGTGTCCGTAGCTGAGATTCGAAACCCCGACCTCTCCTTTCAGTCTCGACTTGCCAGTCAGGTGTCCTACCACCATCCAAGGTGGTACGAAAAGAAAGAAACAATTTCGCTTCAAAAGCCCCTTCTTGATGACCTACACAATAGACCTTTAGGGCCCCACTGGGGGCCTCCTAATTAACATATAAAAATTTCCTTTTGCAGGCGTGATTGGACCGTAAAGGCCTACCTTGAGACCGAGTTTGATAATTATAACTTACTATTAAATGGAGCTAGGAGGTCTCGAAGCCTGAACTTTATTCTCGACGATTCGACTTTTTTAAATAAAATTTTATTTTTATTCCAAAAAGTGTTCTTTAACAAAGAAAGTTGCTCGATTTTATACACAGAACACCTTACGCAATATAAACTACCTTAAATGTTGCAAAAGGAGTCGAAAAATAACAAATAAACTGATTTTCTCAGATTTTTCCAGTTTTTCTCATTTTCCTAGTTAAAAAAAAAGTTCCTACATGCAGGATCCTCCTGAATATCGAAAAACACATCTAAAAAATAATATAATGTAAAATAAACAAATGAAAGAAAAAAAGAAATTTTTTTTAAAAAGTGGTCGAAGCTGGGATTCGAACCCCCGTCCCCTCCCTCCAACCTCGTCTTGCCAGTCAGGTGTCCTACCACCAGACCAAGGCGGTACGGAAAGAAAGAAACAATTTCGCTTCAAAAGCCCTTTCTCGGTTGCCTACGCAATAGACATTTAGGGCCCCACTAGGGCCCTCCTAATTAACATATAAAAATTTCCTTTGCCAGGCATGATTGGACCATAGAGGCCTACCATGAGACCGAGTTTGAAAATTTTAACTTAATATTAAAGGGAGCTAGGAGGTCTCGAAGTCTGAACCTTATTCTCGACATTTCGTCTTTTTTAAAATTTTATTTTTATTATTTCAAAAAGTGTTCTTTAACAAAGAAAGTTGCTCGATTTTGTACACAGAACACCTTATGCATGATAGACAACCTTAATGTTGCAATAGGAGTGGAAAAATAGCAAATAAACAGATTTTCCTAGATTTTTCCAGTTTTTTCCCAT
This sequence comes from Parasteatoda lunata, assembly GCA_949128135.1. Taxonomy (NCBI): domain Eukaryota; kingdom Metazoa; phylum Arthropoda; class Arachnida; order Araneae; family Theridiidae; genus Parasteatoda; species Parasteatoda lunata. The sequence continues at coordinate 88,382,166 of OX421979.1, read as the reverse complement.
TTTTCTAATTAAAAAAAAATTTCCTACATGCAGGACCCTCCAGAATATCGAAAAACACATCTAAAAAATAATATAATGTAAAATAAACAAAAGAAGGAAAAAAAGAAATTTTTTTGAAAAATTGGTCGAAGCTGGGATTCGAACCCCCGTCCCTCCCTCCAGTCTCGACTTGCCAGTCAGGTGTCTGACCACCAGACCAAGGTGGAACGGAAAGAAAGAAACAATTTTGCTTCAAAAACCCTTACTCGGTTGCCTACGCAATAGACCTTTAGGGCCCCACTTTGGCCCTCCTAATTAACATATAAAAATTTCCTTCAACAGGCATTATTGGACCATAGAGGCCTACCTTGGGATCAAATTTGAAAATTATAACTTAATATTAAAGGGAGCTAGGAGGTCTCCAAGCCTGAACCTTATTCTCGACATTTCGTCTTTTTTAAATTTTTTTTATTATTATTTCAAAAAGTGTTCTTTAACAAAGAAAGTTGCTCGATTTTATACACAGAACACTTTACGCATGATAAACTACCTAAAATGTTGCAAAAGGAGTCGAAAAATAATAAATGAACTGATTTTCCTAGATTTTTCCAGTTTTTCCCATTTTCCTAATTAAAAAAAAAATTTCCAACATGCATGACCATCTAGAATATCGAAAAACACATCTGAAAAATAATATAACGTAAAAAAAAATAAAGAAAGAAAAAAAAGAAATTTTTTTGAAAAAGTGTCCGTAGCTGAGATTCGAACCCCCGACCTCCCCTTTCATTCTCGACTTGCCAGTCAGGTGTCCTACCACCAAACCAAGGTGGTACGAAAAGAAAGAAACAATTTCGCTTCAAAAGCCCCTTCTTGGTGACCTACACAATAGACCTTTAGGGCCCCTCTGGGGGTCTCCTAATTAACATATAAAAATTTCCTTTTGCAGGCGTGATTGGACCGTAGAGGCCTACCTTGAGACCGACTTTGATAATTATAACTTAATATTAAATGGAGCTAGGAGGTCTCGAAGCCTGAACCTTATTCTCGACATTTCGACTTTTTTAAATAAAATTTTATTTTTATTCCAAAAAGTGTTCTTTAACAAAGAAAGTTGCTCGATTTTATACACAGAACACCTTACGCACTATAAACTACCTAAAATGTTGCAAAAGGAGTCGAAAAATAACAAATAAACTGATTTTCCTAGATTTTTCCAGTTTTTCCCATTTTCCTAATTAAAAAAAAATTTTCCAACATGCATGACCATCTAGAATATCGAAAAACACACCTGAAAAATAATATAACGTAAAATAAACAAAAGAAAGAAAAAAAGAAATTTTTTTTAAAAAGTGGTCGAAGCTGGGATTCGAACCCCCGTCCCCTCCCTCCAACCTCGTCTTGCCAGTCAGGTGTCCTACCACCAGACCAAGGCGGTACGGAAAGAAAGAAACAATTTCGCTTCAAAAGCCCTTTCTCGGTTGCCTACGCAATAGACATTTAGGGCCCCACTAGGGCCCTCCTAATAAACATATAAAAATTTCCTTCGCCAGGCATGATTGGACCATAGAGGCCTACCATGAGACCGAGTTTGAAAATTTTAACTTAATATTAAAGGGAGCTAGGAGGTCTCGAAGTCTGAACCTTATTCTCGACATTTCGTCTTTTTTAAAATTTTATTTTTATTATTTCAAAAAGTGTTCTGTAACAAAGAAAGTTGCTCGATTTTATACACAGAACACCTTACGCATGATAAACTATCCAAAATGTTGCAAAAGGAGTCGAAAAATAACAAATAAACTGATTTTCTCAGATTTTTCCAGTTTTTCCAATTTTCCTAATTAAAAAAAAATTTCCTACAAGCAGGACTCTCCAGAATATCGAAAAACACATCTAAAAAATAATATAATGTAAAATAAACAAAAGAAAGAAAAAAAGAAATTTTTTTGTAAAAGTGATCGAAGCTGGGATTCGAACCCCCGTCCCCTCCCTCCAACCTCGTCTTGCCAGTCAGGTGTCCTACCACCAGACCAAGGCGGTATGGAAAGAAAGAAACAATTTCGCTTCAAAAGCCCTTTCTCGGTTACCTATGCAATAGACATTTAGGGCCCCACTGGTGCCCTCCTAATAAACATATAAAAATTTCCTTCGGCAGGCATGATTGGACCGTAGAGGCCTACCTTGAGACCGACTTTGATAATTATAACTTAATATTAAATGGAGCTAGGAGGTCTCGAAGCCTGAACCTTATTCTCGACATTTCGACTTTTTTAAATAAAATTTTATTTTTATTCCAAAAAGTGTTCTTTAACAAAGAAAGTTGCTCGATTTTATACACAGAACACCTTACGCACTATAAACTACCTAAAATGTTGCAAAAGGAGTCGAAAAATAACAAATAAACTGATTTTCTCAGATTTTTCCAGTTTTTCTCATTTTCCTAATTAAAAAAAAAGTTTCCTACATGCAGGACCCTCCAGAATATCGAAAAACATATCTAAAAAATAATATACTGTAAAATGAACAAAAGAAAGAAAAAAAGAAATTTTTTTTAAAAAGTGGTCAAAGCTGGGATTCGAACCCCCGTCCCTCCCTCCAACCTCGACTTGCCAGTCAGGTGTCCTACCACCAGACCAAGGTGGTACGGAAAGAAAGAAACAATTTTGCTTCAAAAGCCCTTACTCGGTTGCCTACGCAATAGACCTTTAGGGCCCCACTGGGGCCCTCCTAATTAACATATAAAAATTTCCTTCAACAGGCATTATTGGACCATAGAGGCCTACCTTGGGACCGAGTTTGAAAATTATAACTTAATATTAAAGGGAGCTAGGAGGTTTCCAATCCTGAACCTTATTCTCGACATTTCGTCTTTTTTAAATTTTTTTTATTATTATTTCAAAAAGTGTTCTTTAACAAAGAAAGTTGCTCGATTTTATACACAGAACACTTTACGCATGATAAACTACCTAAAATGTTGCAAAAGGAGTCGAAAAACAACAAATGAACTGATTTTCCTAGATTTTTCCAGTTTTTCCCATTTTCCTAATTAAAAAAAAAATTTCCAACATGCATGACCATTATATCGAAAAACACATCTGAAAAATAATGTAACGTAAAAAAAACTAAAGAAAGAAAAAAAAGAAATTTTTTTGAAAAAGTGTCCGTAGCTGAGATTCGAACCCCCGACCTCTCCTTTCAGTCTCGACTTGCCAGTCAGGTGTCCTACCACCAGACCAAGGTGGTACGAAAAGAAAGAAACAATTTCGCTTCAAAAGCCCCTTCTTGGTGACCTACACAATAGACCTTTAGGGCCCCTCTGGGGGCCTCCTAATTAACATATAAAAATTTCCTTTTGCAGGCGTGATTGGACCGTAGAGGCCTACCTTGAGACCGACTTTGATAATTATAACTTAATATTAAATGGAGCTAGGAGGTCTCGAAGCCAGAACCTTATTCTCGACATTTCGACTTTTTTAAATAAAATTTTATTTTTATTCCAAAAAGTGTTCTTTAACAAAGAAAGTTGCTCGATTTTATACACAGAACACCTTACGCACTATAAACTACCTAAAATGTTGCAAAAGGAGTCGAAAAATAACAAATAAACTGATTTTCTCAGATTTTTCCAGTTTTTCTCATTTTCCTAATTAAAAAAAAAGTTTCCTACATGCAGGACCCTCCAGAATATCGAAAAACACATCAAAAAAATAATATACTGTAAAATAAACAAAAGAAAGAAAAAAAGAAATTTTTTTTAAAAAGTGGTCAAAGCTGGGATTCGAACCCCCGTCCCTCCCTCCAATCTCGACTTGCCAGTCAGGTGTCCTACCACCAGACCAAGGCGGTACGGAAAGAAAGAAACAATTTCGCGTCAAAAGCCCTTTCTCGGTTACCTATGCAATAGACATTTAGGGCCCCACTGGGGCCCTCCTAATTAACATATAAAAATTTCCTTCGGCAGGCATGATTGGACCATAGAGGCCTACCTTGAGACCGAGTTTGAAAATCATAACTTAATATTAAAGGGAGCTAGGAGGTCTCGAAGCCAGAACCTTATTCTCGACATTTCGCCTTTTTTTAAATTTTTTTAATTATTATTTCAAAAAGTGTTCTTTATCAAAGAAAGTTGCTCGATTTTATACACAGAACACCTTACGCACTATAAACTACCTAAAATGTTGCAAAAAGAGTCGAAAAATAACAAATAAACTGATTTTCCTAGATTTTTCCAGTTTTTCCTATTTTCCTAATTAAAAAAAAATTTCCTACTTGCATGACCATCTAGAATATCGAAAAACACATCTAAAAAATAATATAATGTAAACAAAACTAAAGAAAGAAAAAAAGAAATTTTTTTGAAAAAGTGTCCGCAGCTGGGATTCGAACCCCAGTCTCTCCGTCCAGTCTCGACTTGCCAGTCAGGTGTCCTACCACCAGACCAAGGTGGTACGAAAAGAAAGGAACAATTTCGTTTCAAAAGACCTTACTCGGTTATCTATGCAATAGACATTTAGGGCACCACTGGGGCCCTCCTAATTAACATATAAAAATTTCCTTCGGCAGGCATGATTGAACCATAGAGGCCTACCTTGAGACCGAGTTTGAAAATTATAACTTAATATTAAATGGAGCTAGGAGGTCTCGAAGCCTGAACCTTTTTCTCGACATTTCGCCTTTTTTTAAATTTTTTTATTATTATTTCAAAAAGTGTTCTTTATCAAAGAAAGTTGCTCGATTTTATACACAGAACACCTTACGCACTATAAACTACCTAAAATGTTGCAAAAAGAGTCGAAAAATAACAAATAAACTGATTTTCCTAGATTTTTCCAGTTTTTCCCTATTTCCTAATTAAAAAAAAAATTTCCTTTTTGCGTGACCCTCTAGAATATCGAAAAACACATCTGAAAAATAATATAACGCAAAAAAAACTAAAGAAAGAAAAAAAAGAAATTTTTTTGAAAAAGTGTCCCCAGCTGGGTTTCGAACCCCTGACCCCTCCCTCCAGTCTCGACTTGCCAGGCAGGTGTCCTACCACCTGACCAAGGTGGTACGGAAAGAAAGAAACAATTTCGCTTCAAAGGCCCTTACTCGGTTGCCTATGCAATAGACCTTTAGGGCCCCACTGGGACCTCTTAATAACATATAAAAATTTCCTTCAACCGGCATTATTGGATCATAGAGGCCTACCTTGGGACCGAGTTTGAAAATTATAACTTAATATTAAAGGGAGCTAGAAGGTCTCCAAGCCTAAACCTTATTCTCGACATTTCGACTTTTTTAAATTTTTTTTATTATTATTTCAAAAAGTGTTCTTTAACAAAGAAAGTTGCTCGATTTTATACACAGAACACTTTACGCATGATAAACTACCGAAAATGTTGCAAAAGGAGTCGAAAAATAACAAATGAACTGATTTTCCTAGATTTTTCCAGTTTTTCCCATTTTCCTAATTAAAAAAAAAATTTCCAACATGCATGACCATCTAGAATATCGAAAAACATATCTGAAAAATAATATAACGTAAAAAAAACTAAAGAAAGAAAAAAAAGAAATTTTTTTCAAAAAGTGTCCGTAGCTGAGATTCGAACCCCCGACCTCTCCCTCCAGTCTCGACTTGCCAGTCAGGTGTCCTACCACCAGACCAAGGAGGTACGAAAAGAAAGAAACAATTTCGCTTCAAAAGCCCCTTCTTGGTGACCTACACAATAGACCTTTAGGGCCCCTCTGGGGGCCTCCTAATTAACATATAAAAATTTCCTTTTGCAGGCGGGATTGGACCGTAGAGGCCTACCTTGAGACCGAGTTTGATAATTATAACTTAATATTAAATGGAGCTAGGAGGTCTCGAAGCCTGAACCTTATTCTCGACATTTCGACTTTTTTAAATAAAATTTTATTTTTATTCCAAAAAGTGTTCTTTAACAAAGAAAGTTGCTCGATTTTATACACAGAACACCTTACGCACTATAAACTACCTAAAATGTTGCAAAAGGAGTCAAAAAATAAGAAATAAACTGAGTTTCTCAGATTTTTCCAGTTTTTCTCATTTTCCTAATTAAAAAAAAAGTTTCCTACATGCAGGACCCTCCAGAATATCGAAAAACACATCTAAAAAATAATATAATGTAAAATAAACAAAAGAAAGAAAAAAAGAAATTTTTTTTAAAAAGTGGTCGAAGCTGGGATTCAAACCCCCGTCCCCTCCCTCCAACCTCGTCTTGCCAGTCAGGTGTCCTACCACCAGACCAAGGCGGTACGGAAAGAAAGAAACAATTTCGCTTCAAAAGCTCTTTCTCGGTTACCTATGCAATAGACATTTGGGGCCCCACTGGGGCCCTCCTAATTAACATATAAAACTTTCCTTCGCCAGGCATGATTGGACCATAGAGGCCTACCATGAGACCGAGTTTGAAAATTTTAACTTAATATTAAAGGGAGCTAGAAGGTCTCGAAGTCTGAACCTTATTCTCGACATTTCGTCTTTTTTAAAAAATTTTTTTTATTATTTCAAAAAGTGTTCTTTAACAAAGAAAGTTGCTCGATTTTATACACAGAACACCTTACGCACTATAAACTACCTAAAATGTTGCAAAAGGAGTCGAAAAATAACAAATAAACTGATTTTCCTTGATTTTTCCAGTTTTTCCCATTTTCCTAATTAAAAAAAATTTCCTACTTGCATGACCATCTAGAATATCGAAAAACACATCTAAAAAATAATATAATGTAAAAAAAACTAAAGAAAGAAAAAAAGAAATTTTTTTGAAATAGTGGTCGAAGCTTGGATTCGAACCCCCGTCCCTCCCTCTAACCTCGACTTGCCAGTCAGGTGTCCTACCACCAGACCAAGGCGGTTCGGAAAGAAAGAAAAAATTTCGCTTCAAAAGCCCTTACTCGGTTACCTATGCAATAGACATTTAGGGCACCACTGGGGCCCTCCTAATTAACATATAAAAATTTCCTTTTGCAGGCGTGATTGGACCATAGAGGCCTACCTTGAGACCGAGTTTGATAATTATAACGTAATATTAAATGGAGCTAGGAGGTCTCAAAGCCTGAACCTTATTCTCGACATTTCGACTTTTTTTAATAAAATTTTATTTTTATTCCAAAAAGTGTTCTTTAACAAAGAAAGTTGCTCGATTTTATACACAGAACACCTTACGCACTATAAACTACCTAAAATGTTGCAAAAGGAGTCCAAAAATAACAAATAAACTGATTTTCTCAGATTTTTCCAGTTTTTCCCATTTTCCTAATTAAAAAAAAATTTCCTACATGCAGGACTCTCCAGAATATCGAAAAAGACATCTAAAAAATAATATAATGTAAAATAAACAAAAGAAGGAAAAAAAGAAATTTTTTTGAAAAAGTGGTCGAAGCTGGGATTCGAACCCCCGTCCCTCCCTCCAACCTCGACTTGCCAGTCAGGTGTCCTACCACCAGACCAAGGCGGTACTGAAAGAAAGAAACAATTTCGCTTCAAAAGCCCTTTCTCGGTTACCTATGCAATAGACATTTAGGGCCCCACTGGGCCCCTCCTAATTAACATATAAAAATTTCCTTCGCCAGGCATGATTGGACCATAGAGGCCTACCATGAGACCGAGTTTGAAAATTTTAACTTAATATTAAAGGGAGCTAGGAGGTCTCGAAGTCTGAACCTTATTCTCGACATTTCGTCTTTTTTAAAAATTTTTTTTTATTATTTCAAAAAGTGTTCTTTATCAAAGAAAGTTGCTCGATTTTATACACAGAACACCTTACGCACTATAAACTACCTAAAATGTTGCAAAAAGAGTCGAAAAATAACAAATAAACTGATTTTCCTAGATTTTTCCAGTTTTTCCCTATTTCCTAATTAAAAAAAAAATTTCCTTTTTGCGTGATCCTCTAGAATATCGAAAAACACATCTGAAAATTAATATAACGCAAAAAAAACTAAAGAAAGAAAAAAAAGAAATTTTTTTGAAAAAGTGTCCCCAGCTGGGTTTCGACCCCCTGACCCCTCCCTCCAGTCTCGACTTGCCAGGCAGGTGTCCTACCACCTGACCAAGGTGGTACGGAAAGAAAGAAACAATTTCGCTTCAAAGGCCCTTACTCGGTTGCCTATGCAATAGACCTTTAGGGCCCCACTGGGACCTCTTAATAACATATAAAAATTTCCTTCAACCGGCATTATTGGATCATAGAGGCCTACCTTGGGACCGAGTTTGAAAATTATAACTTAATATTAAAGGGAGCTAGAAGGTCTCCAAGCCTAAACCTTATTCTCGACATTTCGACTTTTTTAAATTTTTTTTATTATTATTTCAAAAAGTGTTCTTTAACAAAGAAAGTTGCTCGATTTTATACACGGAACACTTTACGCATGATAAACTACCGAAAATGTTGCAAAAGGAGTCGAAAAATAACAAATGAACTGATTTTCCTAGATTTTTCCAGTTTTTCCCATTTTCCTAATTAAAAAAAAAAATTTCCAACATGCATGACCATCTAGAATATCGAAAAACACATCTGAAAAATAATATAACGTAAAAAAAACTAAAGAAAGAAAAAAAAGAAATTTTTTTCAAAAAGTGTCCGTAGCTGAGATTCGAACCCCCGACCTCTCCCTCCAGTCTCGACTTGCCAGTCAGGTGTCCTACCACCAGACCAAGGAGGTACGAAAAGAAAGAAACAATTTCGCTTCAAAAGCCCCTTCTTGGTGACCTACACAATAGACCTTTAGGGCCCCTCTGGGGGCCTCCTAATTAACATATAAAAATTTCCTTTTGCAGGCGGGATTGGACCGTAGAGGCCTACCTTGAGACCGAGTTTGATAATTATAACTTAATATTAAATGGAGCTAGGAGGTCTCGAAGCCTGAACCTTATTCTCGACATTTCGACTTTTTTAAATAAAATTTTATTTTTATTCCAAAAAGTGTTCTTTAACAAAGAAAGTTGCTCGATTTTATACACAGAACACCTTACGCACTATAAACTACCTAAAATGTTGCAAAAGGAGTCAAAAAATAAGAAATAAACTGAGTTTCTCAGATTTTTCCAGTTTTTCTCATTTTCCTAATTAAAAAAAAAGTTTCCTACATGCAGGACCCTCCAGAATATCGAAAAACACATCTAAAAAATAATATAATGTAAAATAAACAAAAGAAAGAAAAAAAGAAATTTTTTTTAAAAAGTGGTCGAAGCTGGGATTCAAACCCCCGTCCCCTCCCTCCAACCTCGTCTTGCCAGTCAGGTGTCCTACCACCAGACCAAGGCGGTACGGAAAGAAAGAAACAATTTCGCTTCAAAAGCTCTTTCTCGGTTACCTATGCAATAGACATTTGGGGCCCCACTGGGGCCCTCCTAATTAACATATAAAACTTTCCTTCGCCAGGCATGATTGGACCATAGAGGCCTACCATGAGACCGAGTTTGAAAATTTTAACTTAATATTAAAGGGAGCTAGAAGGTCTCGAAGTCTGAACCTTATTCTCGACATTTCGTCTTTTTTAAAAAATTTTTTTTATTATTTCAAAAAGTGTTCTTTAACAAAGAAAGTTGCTCGATTTTATACACAGAACACCTTACGCACTATAAACTACCTAAAATGTTGCAAAAGGAGTCGAAAAATAACAAATAAACTGATTTTCCTTGATTTTTCCAGTTTTTCCCATTTTCCTAATTAAAAAAAATTTCCTACTTGCATGACCATCTAGAATATCGAAAAACACATCTAAAAAATAATATAATGTAAAAAAAACTAAAGAAAGAAAAAAAGAAATTTTTTTGAAGTAGTGGTCGAAGCTTGGATTCGAACCCCCGTCCCTCCCTCTAACCTCGACTTGCCAGTCAGGTGTCCTACCACCAGACCAAGGCGGTTCGGAAAGAAAGAAAAAATTTCGCTTCAAAAGCCCTTACTCGGTTACCTATGCAATAGACATTTAGGGCACCACTGGGGCCCTCCTAATTAACATATAAAAATTTCCTTTTGCAGGCGTGATTGGACCATAGAGGCCTACCTTGAGACCGAGTTTGATAATTATAACGTAATATTAAATGGAGCTAGGAGGTCTCGAAGCCTGAACCTTATTCTCGACATTTCGACTTTTTTTAATAAAATTTTATTTTTATTCCAAAAAGTGTTCTTTAACAAAGAAAGTTGCTCGATTTTATACACAGAACACCTTACGCACTATAAACTACCTAAAATGTTGCAAAAGGAGTCCAAAAATAACAAATAAACTGATTTTCTCAGATTTTTCCAGTTTTTCCCATTTTCCTAATTAAAAAAAAATTTCCTACATGCAGGACTCTCCAGAATATCGAAAAAGACATCTAAAAAATAATATAATGTAAAATAAACAAAAGAAGGAAAAAAAGAAATTTTTTTGAAAAAGTGGTCGAAGCTGGGATTCGAACCCCCGTCCCTCCCTCCAACCTCGACTTGCCAGTCAGGTGTCCTACCACCAGACCAAGGCGGTACTGAAAGAAAGAAACAATTTCGCTTCAAAAGCCCTTTCTCGGTTACCTATGCAATAGACATTTAGGGCCCCACTGGGCCCCTCCTAATTAACATATAAAAATTTCCTTCGCCAGGCATGATTGGACCATAGAGGCCTACCATGAGACCGAGTTTGAAAATTTTAACTTAATATTAAAGGGAGCTAGGAGGTCTCGAAGTCTGAACCTTATTCTCGACATTTCGTCTTTTTTAAATTTTTTTTTTTATTATTTCAAAAAGTGTTCTTTATCAAAGAAAGTTGCTCGATTTTATACACAGAACACCTTACGCACTATAAACTACCTAAAATGTTGCAAAAAGAGTCGAAAAATAACAAATAAACTGATTTTCCTAGATTTTTCCAGTTTTTCCCTATTTCCTAATTAAAAAAAAAATTTCCTTTTTGCGTGATCCTCTAGAATATCGAAAAACACATCTGAAAATTAATATAACGCAAAAAAAACTAAAGAAAGAAAAAAAAGAAATTTTTTTGAAAAAGTGTCCCCAGCTGGGTTTCGACCCCCTGACCCCTCCCTCCAGTCTCGACTTGCCAGGCAGGTGTCCTACCACCTGACCAAGGTGGTACGGAAAGAAAGAAACAATTTCGCTTCAAAGGCCCTTACTCGGTTGCCTATGCAATAGACCTTTAGGGCCCCACTGGGACCTCTTAATAACATATAAAAATTTCCTTCAACCGGCATTATTGGATCATAGAGGCCTACCTTGGGACCGAGTTTGAAAATTATAACTTAATATTAAAGGGAGCTAGAAGGTCTCCAAGCCTAAACCTTATTCTCGACATTTCGACTTTTTTAAATTTTTTTTATTATTATTTCAAAAAGTGTTCTTTAACAAAGAAAGTTGCTCGATTTTATACACGGAACACTTTACGCATGATAAACTACCGAAAATGTTGCAAAAGGAGTCGAAAAATAACAAATGAACTGATTTTCCTAGATTTTTCCAGTTTTTCCCATTTTCCTAATTAAAAAAAAAAATTTCCAACATGCATGACCATCTAGAATATCGAAAAACACATCTGAAAAATAATATAACGTAAAAAAAACTAAAGAAAGAAAAAAAAGAAATTTTTTTCAAAAAGTGTCCGTAGCTGAGATTCGAACCCCCGACCTCTCCCTCCAGTCTCGACTTGCCAGTCAGGTGTCCTACCACCAGACCAAGGAGGTACGAAAAGAAAGAAACAATTTCGCTTCAAAAGCCCCTTCTTGGTGACCTACACAATAGACCTTTAGGGCCCCTCTGGGGGCCTCCTAATTAACATATAAAAATTTCCTTTTGCAGGCGGGATTGGACCGTAGAGGCCTACCTTGAGACCGAGTTTTATAATTATAACTTAATATTAAATGGAGCTAGGAGGTCTCGAAGCCTGAACCTTATTCTCGACATTTCGACTTTTTTAAATAAAATTTTATTTTTATTCCAAAAAGTGTTCTTTAACAAAGAAAGTTGCTCGATTTTATACACAGAACACCTTACGCACTATAAACTACCTAAAATGTTGCAAAAGGAGTCGAAAAATAAGAAATAAACTGAGTTTCTCAGATTTTTCCAGTTTTTCTCATTTTCCTAATTAAAAAAAAAGTTTCCTACATGCAGGACCCTCCAGAATATCGAAAAACACATCTAAAAAATAATATAATGTAAAATAAACAAAAGAAAGAAAAAAAGAAATTTTTTTTAAAAAGTGGTCGAAGCTGGGATTCAAACCCCCGTCCCCTCCCTCCAACCTCGTCTTGCCAGTCAGGTGTCCTACCACCAGACCAAGGCGGTACGGAAAGAAAGAAACAATTTCGCTTCAAAAGCTCTTTCTCGGTTACCTATGCAATAGACATTTAGGGCCCCACTGGGGCCCTCCTAATTAACATATAAAACTTTCCTTCGCCAGGCATGATTGGACCATAGAGGCCTACCATGAGACCGAGTTTGAAAATTTTAACTTAATATTAAAGGGAGCTAGGAGGTCTCGAAGTCTGAACCTTATTCTCGACATTTCGTCTTTTTTAAAAATTTTTTTTTATTATTTCAAAAAGTGTTCTTTAACAAAGAAAGTTGCTCGATTTTATACGCAGAACACCTTACGCACTATAAACTACCTAAAATGTTGCAAAAGGAGTCGAAAAATAACAAATAAACTGATTTTCCTTGATTTTTCCAGTTTTTTTCCATTTTCCTAATTAAAAAAAATTTCCTACTTGCATGACCATCTAGAATATCGAAAAACACATCTAAAAAATAATATAATGTAAAAAAAACTAAAGAAAGAAAAAAAGAAATTTTTTTGAAATAGTGGTCGAAGCTGGGATTCGAACCCCCGTCCCTCCCTCTAACCTCGACTTGCCAGTCAGGTGTCCTACCACCAGACCAAGGCGGTTCGGAAAGAAAGAAAAAATTTCGCTTCAAAAGCCCTTACTCGGTTACCTATGCAATAGACATTTAGGGCACCACTGGGGCCCTCCTAATTAACATATAAAAATTTCCTTTTGCAGGCGTGATTGGACCATAGAGGCCTACCTTGAGACCGAGTTTGATAATTATAACGTAATATTAAATGGAGCTAGGAGGTCTCGAAGCCTGAACCTTATTCTCGACATTTCGACTTTTTTTAATAAAATTTTATTTTTATTCCAAAAAGTCTTCTTTAACAAAGAAAGTTGCTCGATTTTATACACAGAACACCTTACGCACTATAAACTACCTAAAATGTTGCAAAAGGAGTCCAAAAATAACAAATAAACTGATTTTCTCAGATTTTTCCAGTTTTTCCCATTTTCCTAATTAAAAAAAAATTTCCTACATGCAGGACTCTCCAGAATATCGAAAAAGACATCTAAAAAATAATATAATGTAAAATAAACAAAAGAAGGAAAAAAAGAAATTTTTTTGAAAAAGTGGTCGAAGCTGGGATTCGAACCCCCGTCCCTCCCTCCAACCTCGACTTGCCAGTCAGGTGTCCTACCACCAGACCAAGGCGGTACTGAAAAAAAGAAACAATTTCGCTTCAAAAGCCCTTTCTCGGTTACCTATGCAATAGACATTTAGGGCCCCACTGGGGCCCTCCTAATTAACATATAAAAATTTCCTTCGCCAGGCATGATTGGACCATAGAGGCCTACCATGAGACCGAGTTTGAAAATTTTAACTTAATATTAAAGGGAGCTAGGAGGTCTCGAAGTCTGAACCTTATTCTCGACATTTCGTCTTTTTTAAATTTTTTTTTTTATTATTTCAAAAAGTGTTCTTTAACAAAGAAAGTTGCTCGATTTTATACACAGAACACCTTACGCACTATAAACTACCTAAAATGTTGCAAAAGGAGTCGAAAAATAACAAATAAACTGATTTTCCTTGATTTTTCCAGTTTTTCCCATTTTCCTAATTAAAAAAAATTTCCTACTTGCATGACCATCTAGAATATCGAAAAACACATCTAAAAAATAATATAATGTAAAAAAAACTAAAGAAAGAAAAAAAGAAATTTTTTTGAAATAGTGGTCGAAGCTGGGATTCGAACCCCCGTCCCTCCCTCCAACCTCGACTTGCCAGTCAGGTGTCCTACCACCAGACCAAGGCGGTACGGAAAGAAAGAAACAATTTCGCTTCAAAAGCCCTTACTCGGTTACCTATGCAATAGACATTTAGGGCACCACTGGGGCCCTCCTAATTAACATATAAAAATTTCCTGTTACAGGCGTGATTGGACCATAGAGGCCTACCTTGAGACCGAGTTTGATAATTATAACTTAATATTAAATGGAGCTAGGAGGTCTCGAAGCCTGAACCTTATTCTCGACATTTCGACTTTTTTTAATAAAATTTTATTTTTATTCCAAAAAGTGTTCTTTAACAAAGAAAGTTGCTCGATTTTATACACAGAACACCTTACGCACTATAAACTACCTAAAATGTTGCAAAAGGAGTCCAAAAATAACAAATAAACTGATTTTCTCAGATTTTTCCAGTTTTTCCCATTTTCCTAATTAAAAAAAAAATTTCCTACATGCAGGACTCTCCAGAATATCGAAAAAGACATCTAAAAAATAATATAATGTAAAATAAACAAAAGAAGGAAAAAAAGAAATTTTTTTGAAAAAGTGGTCGAAGCTGGGATTCGAACCCCCGTCCCTCCCTCCAACCTCGACTTGCCAGTCAGGTGTCCTACCACCAGACCAAGGCGGTACGGAAAGAAAGAAACAATTTCGCTTCAAAAGCCCTTTCTCGGTTACCTATGCAATAGACATTTAGGGCCCAACTGGGGCCCTCCTAATTAACATATAAAAATTTCCTTCACCAGGCATGATTGGACCATAGAGGCCTACCATGAGACCGAGTTTGAAAATTTTAACTTAATATTAAAGGGAGCTAGGAGGTCTCGAAGTCTGAACCTTATTCTCGACATTTCGTCTTTTTTAAAAAAAATTTTTTATTATTTCAAAAAGTGTTCTTTAACAAAGAAAGTTGCTCGATTTTATACACAGAACACCTTACGCACTATAAACTACCTAAAATGTTGCAAAAGGAGTCCAAAAATAACATATAAACTGATTTTCTCAGATTTTTCCAGTTTTTCCCATTTTCCTAATTAAAAAAAAAATTTCCTACATGCAGGACTCTCCAGAATATCGAAAAACACATCTAAAAAATAATATAATGTAAAATAAACAAAAGAAGGAAAAAAAGAAATTTTTTTGACAAAGTGGTCGAAGCTGGGATTCGAACCCCCTTCCCTCCCTCCAACCTCGACTTGCCAGTCAGGTGTCCTACCACCAGACCAAGGCGGTACGGAAAGAAAGAAACAATTTCGCTTCAAAAGCCTTTCTCGGTTACCTATGCAATAGACATTTAGGGCCCCACTGGGGCCCTCATAATTAACATATAAAAATTTCCTTCGGCAGGCATGATTGGACCATAGAGGCCTACCTTGAGACCGAGTTTGAAAATTATAACTTAATATTAAAGGGAGCTAGGAGGTCTCGAAGCCTGAACCATATTCTCGACATTTCGCCTTTTTTTAAATTTTTTTTATTATTATTTCAAAAAGTGTTCTTTAACAAAGAAAGTTGCTCGATTTTATACACAGAACACCTTACGCAGTATAAACTACCTAAAATGTTGCAAAAGGCAAAAGAAGTCGAAAAATAACAAATAAACTGATTTTCCTTGATTTTTCCAGTTTTTCCCATTTTCCTAATAAAAGAAATTTCCTACTTGCATGACCATCTAGAATATCGAAAAACACATCTAAAAAATAATATAATGTAAAAAAAACTAAAGAAAGAAAAAAAGAAATTTTTTTGAAAAAGTGGTCGAAGCTGGGATTCGAACCCCCGACCTCTCCGTCCAGTCTCGACTTGCCAGTCAGGTGTCCTACCACCAGACCAAGGCGGTACGGAAAGAAAGAAACAATTTCGCTTCAAAAGCCCTTACTCGGTTACCTATGCAATAGACATTTAGGGCACCACTGGGGCCCTCCTAATTAACATATAAAAATTTCCTTCGGCAGGCGTGATTGGACCATAGAGGCCTACCTTGAGACCGAGTTTGATAATTATAACTTAATATTAAATGGAGCTAGGAGGTCTCGAAGCCTGAACCTTACTCTCGACATTTCGACTTTTTTTAATAAAATTTTATTTTTATTCCAAAAAGTGTTCTTTAACAAAGAAAGTTGCTCGATTTTATACACAGAACACCTTACGCACTATAAACTACCTAAAATGTTGCAAAAGGAGTCGAAAAATAACAAATAAACTGATTTTCTCAGATTTTTCCAGTTTTTCCCATTTTCCTAATTAAAAAAAAAATTTCCTACATGCAGGACTCTCCAGAATATCGAAAAGCACATCTAAAAAATAATATAATGTAAAATAAACAAAAGAAGGAAAAAAAGAAATTTTTTTGAAAAAGTGGTCGAAGCTGGGATTCGAACCCCCGTCCCTCCCTCCAACCTCGACTTGCCAGTCAGGTGTCCTACCACCAGACCAAGGCCGTACGGAAAGAAAGAAACAATTTCGCTTCAAAAGCCCTTTCTCGGTTACCTATGCAATAGACATTTAGGGCCCCACTGGGACCTCTTAATAACATATAAAAATTTCCTTCAACAGGCATTATTGGATCATAGAGGCCTACCTTGAGACTGAGTTTGAAAATTATAACTGAATATTAAAGGGAGCTAGGAGGTCTCGAAGCCTGAACCTTATTCTCGACATTTCGACTTTTTCTTAATTTTTTTTATTATTATTCCAAAAAGTTTTTTTTAACAAAGAAAGATGCTGGATTTTATACACAGAACACCTTATGCATGATAGACTACCTTAAATGTTGCAATAGGAGTCGAAAAATAACAAATAAACAGATTTTCCTAGATTTTTCCAGTTTTTTCCCATTTTCCTAATTAAAAAAAAATTTCCTACATGGTGGACCCTCCAGAATATCAAAAAACACATCTGAAAAATAATATAATGTAAAAAAAACTAAAGAAAGAAAAAAAAGAAATTTTTTTTGAAAAAGTGTCCCCAGCTGGGTTTCGAACCCCCGACCCTTCCCTCCAGTCCCGACTTGCCAGTCAGGTGTCCTACCACCAGACCAAGGTGGTACGGGAAGAAAGAAACAATTTCGCTTCAAAAGCCCTTACTCGGTTACCTATGCAATTGACATTTAGGGCACCACTGGGTCCCTCCTAATTAACATATAAAAATTTCCTTCGACAGGCATGATTGAACCATAGAGTCCTACCTTGAGACCGAGTTTGAAAATTATAACTTAATATTAAATGGAGCTAGGAGGTCTCGAAGCCTGAACTTTATTCTCGACATTTCGACTTTTTAAAAAAAATTTTTTATTATTATTTCAAAAAGTGTTCTTTAACAAAGAAAGTTGCTCGATTTTATACAAAGAACACCTTACGCATGATAAACTACCTAAAATGTTGCAAAAGGAGTCGAAAAATAACAAATAAACTGATTTTCCTAGATTTTTCCAGTTTTTCCCATTTTCCTAATTAAAAAAAAAATTTCCATTATGCATGACCGTCTAGAATATCTCAAAACACATCTGAAAAATAATATAATGTAAAAAAAACTAAAGAAAGAAAAAAAAGACATTTTTTTGAAAAAGTTTCCGCAGCTGAGATTCGAACCCCCGACCCCTCCCTCCTGTCTCGACTTGCCAGTCAGGTGTCCTACCACCAGACCAAGGCGGTACGGAAAGAAAGAAACAATTTTGTTTCAAAAGCCCTTTCTCGGTTACCTATGCAATAGACATTTAGGGCCCCGCTGGGGCCCTCCTAATTAACATATAAAAATTTCCCTTGGCAGGCATGATTGGACCATAGAGGCCTACCATGAGACCGAGTATGAAAATTTTAACTTAATATTAAAGGGAGCTAGGAGGTCTGGAAGCCTGAACCTTATTCTCGACATTTCGTCTTTTTTTAAATTTTTTTTTTATTATTTCAAAAAGTGTTCTGTAACCAAGAAAATTGCTCGATTTTATACACAGAACACCTTACGCATGATAAACTATCCAAAATGTTGCAAAAGGAGTCGAAAAATAACAAATAAACCGATTTTCCTAGATTTTTCCAGTTTTTCCCATTTTCCTAATTAAAAAAAATTTTCCTATATGCATGACCCTCTAGAATATCGAAAAACACATTTAAAAAATAATTTAATGTAAAAAAAACTAAAGAAAGAAAAAAAAAAAATTTTTTTGAAAAAGTGTCCCCAGCTGGGTTTCGAACCCCCGACCCTTCCCTCCAGTCCCGACTTTCCAGTCAAGTGTCCTACCACCAGACCAAGGTGGTACGGGAAGAAAGAAACAATTTCGCTTCAAAAGCCCTTACTCGGTTGCCTATGCAATAGACCTTTAGGGCCCCACTGGGGCCCTCCTAATTAACATATAAAAATTTCCTTCAACAGGCATGATTGGACAATAGAGGCCTATCTTGGGACCGAGTTTGAAAATTATAACTCAATATTAAAGGGAGCTCGGAGGTCTCGAAACCTGAACCTTATTCTCAACATTTCGACTTTTTTTAAATTTTTTTTTATTATTATTCCAAAATTGTTCTTTATCAACAAAGATGCTCGATTTTATACACAGAACACCTTATGCATGATAAACTACCTAAAATGTTGCAAAAGGAGTCGAAAAAAACAAATAAACCGATTTTCCTAGATTTTTCCAGTTTTTCCCATTTTCCTAATTAAAAAAAAATTTCCTACATGCATGACCCTCTAGAATATCGAAAAACACATTTAAAAAATAATTTAATGTAAAAAAAACTAAAGAAAGAAAAAAAAGAAATTTTTTTGAAAAAGTGTCCCCAGCTGGGTTTCGAGCCCCCGACCCTTCCCTCCAGTCCCGACTTGCCAGTCAGGTGTCCTACCACCAGACCAAGGTGGTACGGGAAGAAAGAAACAATTTCGCTTCAAAAGCCCTTACTCGGTTGCCTATGCAATAGACCTTTAGGGCCCCACTGGGGCCCTCCTAATTAACATATAAAAATTTCCTTCAACAGGCATGATTGGACGATAGAGGCCTATCTTGTTACCGAGTTTGAAAATTATAACTCAATATTAAAGGGAGCTCGGAGGTCTCGAAGCCTGAACCTTATTCTAGACATTTCGACTTTTTTTAAATTTTTTTTTATTATTATTCCAAAAAGTGTTCTTTATCAACAAAGATGCTCGATTTTATACACAGAACACCTTATGCATGATAAACTACCTAAAATGTTGCAAAAGGAGTCGCAAAATAACAAATAAACCGATTTTCCTAGATATTTCCAGTTTTTCCCATTTTCCAAATTAAAAAAAAATTTCCTACATGCATGACCCTCTAGAATATCGAAAAACACATCTGAAAAATAATATAATGTAAAAAAAACTAAAGAGAGAAAAAAAAGACATTTTTTTGAAAAAGTGTCCGCAGCTGAGATTCGAACCCCCGACCCCTCCCTCCAGTCTCGACTTGCCAGTCAGGTGTCCTACCACCAGACAAAGGCGGTACGGAAAGAAAGAAATAATTTCGCTTCAAAAGCCCTTTCTCGGTTACCTATGCAATAGACATTTAGGGCCCCGCTTTGGCCCTCCTAATTAACATATAAAAATTTCCCTTGGCAGACATGATTGGATTATAGAGGCCTACCATGAGACCGAGTATGAAAATTTTAACTTAATATTAAAGGTAACTTTGAGGTCTCGAAGCCTGAACCTTATTCTCGACATTTCGACTTTTTAAAAAAAAAATTTTATTATTATTTCAAAAAGTGTTCTTTAACAAAGAAAGTTGCTCGATTTTATACAAAGAACACCTTACGCATGATAAACTACCTAAAATGTTGCAAAAGGAGTCGAAAAATAACAAATAAACTGATTTTCCTAGATTTTTCCAGTTTTTCCCATTTTCCTAATTAAAAAAAAAATTTCCATTATGCATGACCGTCTAGAATATCGCAAAACACATCTGAAAAATAATATAATTTAAAAAAAACTAAAGAAAGAAAAAAAAGACATTTGTTTGAAAAAGTGTCCGCAGCTGAGATTCGAACCCCGGACTGCTCCCTCCAGTCTCGACTTGCCAGTCAGGTGTCCTACCACCAGACCAAGGCGGTACGGAAAGAAAGAAACAATTTTGTTTCAAAAGCCCTTTCTCGGTTACCTATGCAATAGACATTTAGGGCCCCGCTGGGGCCCTCCTAATTAACATATAAAAATTTCCCTTGGCAGGCATGATTGGACCATAGAGGCCTACCATGAGACCGAGTATGAAAATTTTAACTTAATATTAAAGGGAGCTAGGAGGACTGGAAGCCTGAACCTTATTCTCGACATTTCGTCTTTTTTTAAATTTTTTTTTTATTATTTCAAAAAGTTTTCTGTAACCAAGAAAATTGCTCGAATTTATACACAGAACACCTTACGCATGATAAACTATCCAAAATTTTGCAAAAGGAGTCGAAAAATAACAAATAAACGGATTTTCCTAGATTTTTCCAGTTTTTCCCATTTTCCTAATTAAAAAAAAAATTTCCTACATGCATGACCCTCTAGAATATCGAAAAGCACATTTAAAAAATAATATAATGTAAAAAAAACTAAAGAAAGAAAAAAAAGTAATTTTTTTGAAAAAGCGTCCGCAGCTAAGATTCGAACCCCCTACCCCTCTCTCCAGTCTCGACTTGCCAGTCAGGTGTCCTACAACCAGACCAAAGTGGTACGGAAAGAAAGAAACAATTTTGCTTCAAAAGCCCTTACTCGGTTGCCCATGCAATAGACCTTTAGGGCCCCACTGGGGCCCTCCTATATAAACATATAAATTTTTTTTCAACAGGCATGATTGGACAATAGAGGCCTATCTTGGGACGAAGTTTGAAAATTATAACTCAATATTAAAGGGAGCCAGGAGGTCTCAAAGCCTGAACCTTATTCTCGACATTTCGTCTTTTTTAAAAATTTTTTTATTATTATTTCAAAAAGTGTTCTTTAACAAAGAAAGTTGCTCGATTTTATACAAAGAACACCTTACGCATGATAAACTACCTAAAATGTTGCAAAAGGAGTCAAAAAATAACAAATAAACTGATTTTCCTAGATTTTTCCAGTTTTTCCCATTTTCCTATATAAAAAAAAATTTCCTACATGCATGACCCTCTAGAATATCGAAAAACACATTTAAAAAATAATATAATGTAAAAAAAACTAAAGAAAGAAAAAAAAGAAATTTTTCTGAAAAAGTGTCTGCAGCTGGGATTCGAACCAACGACCCCTCCCTCCAGTCTCGACTTGCAAGTCAGGTGTCCTACCACCAGACCAAGGTGGTACGGAAAGAGAGAAACAATTTCGCTTCAAAAATGTTTACTCGGTTGCCTATGCAATAGACCTTTAGGGCCCCACTGGGGCCCTCCTAATTAACATAAAAAAATTTCCTTCAACAGGCATTATTGGACCATAGAGGCCTACCTTGGGACCGAGTTTGAAAATTATAACTTAATATTAAAGGGAGCTATTAGGAGGTCTCAAAACCTGAACCTCATTCTCGACATCTCGTCTTTTTTTAAATTTTTTTTTTATTATTTCAAAAAGTGTTCTTTAACAAAGAAAATTGCTCGATTTTATACAAAGAACACCTTACGCATGATAAACTACCTAAAATGTTGCAAAAGGAGTCGAAAAATAACAAATAAACTGATTTTCCTAGATTTTTCCAGTTTTTCCCATTTTCCTAATTAAAAAAAAAATTTCCTACATGCATGACCCTCTAGAATATCGAAAAACACATTTAAAAAATAATATACTGTAAAAAAAACTAAAGAAAGAAAAAAAAGAAATTTTTTTGAAAAAGTGTCCCCAGCTGGGTTTTGAAATCCTGATCCCTCCCTCAAGTCTGGACTTGCCAGTCAGGTGTCCTACCACCAGACCAAGGTGGTATGGAAAGAAAGAAACAATTTCGCTTCAAAAGCCCTTACTCGGTTGCCTATGCAATAGACCTTTAGGGCCCCACTGGGGCCCTCCTAATTAACATATAAAAATTTTCTTCAACAGGCATTATTGGACCATAGAGGCCTACCTTGGGACCGAGTTTGAAAATTATAACTTAATATTAAAGGGAGCTAGGAGGTCTCGAAGCCTGAACCTTATTCTCGACATTGCGACTTTTTTAAAAAAAATTTTATTATTATTCCAAAAAGTGTTCTTTAACAAAGAAGGATGCTCGATTTTATACACAGAACACCTTATGCATGATAGACTACCTAAAATGTTGCAAAAGGAGTAGAAAAATAACAAATAAACTGATTTTATTAGACATTTCCAGTTTTTCCCATTTTCCTAATTAAAAAAAAATTTCCTACCTGCATGACCCTCTTGAATATCGAAAAACACATTTAAAAAATAATATAATGTAAAAAAAACTAAAGAAAGAAAAAAAAGAAATTTTTTTGAAAAAGTGTCCCCAGCTGGATTTCGAACCCCTGACCCCTCCCTACAGTCTGGACTAGACAGTCAGGTGTCCTACCACCAGACCAAGGTGGTACGGAAAGAAAGAAACAATTTCATTTCAAAAGCCCTTACTCGGTTGCCTATGCAATAGAACTTTAGGGCCCCACTGGTGCCCTCTTAATTAACATATAGAAATTTCCTTCGACAGGCATGATTGGATCATAGGAGCCTACCTTCAGACCGAGTTTGAAAATTATAACTTAATATTAAAGGGAGCTAGGAGGTCTCGAAGCCTGAAACTTATTCTCGACATTTCGACTTTTTCATAATTTTTTTTTATTTCTATTCCAAAAAGTGTTCTTTAACAAAGAAAGATGATCGATTTTATACACAAAATACCTTATGCATGATAGACTATCTAAAATGTTGCAAAAGGAGTCGAAAAATAACAAATAAACAGATTTTCCTAGATATTTCCCATTTTCATAATTAAAAAAAAATTTCCTACCTGCATGACCCTCTAGAATAAGCATGGCCCTCTAGAATAACGAAAAACACATCTAAAAGATAATGTAATGTAAAAAAAACTAAAGAAAAAAAAAAGTAATTTTTCTGAAAAAGTGTCTGCAGCTGAGATTCGAACCCCCGACCCCTCCCTCCAGTCTCGACTTGCCAATCAGGGGTCCTACCACCAGACCAAGGTGGTACGAAAAAAAAGAAACAATTTCGCTTCAAAAGCCCTTACTCGGTTACCTATGCAATAGACATTTAGGGCACCACTGGGGCCCTCCTAATTAACTTATAAAAATTTCCTTCGACAGGCATAATTGGACTATAGAGGCCTACCTTGAGACCGAGTTTGAAAATTATAACTTAATATTAAAGGGAGCTAGGAGGTCTCGAAGCCTGAACCTTATTCTCGACATTTTGATTTTTTCTTAATTTTTTTTATTATCTCAAAAAGTGTTCTTTGGCAAAGAAAGTTTCTCGATTTTATACACAGAACACCTTACGCATGATAGTCTATCCAAAATGTTGCAAAAGCAGTCGAAAAATAACAAATAAACTGATTTTTCCACTTTTTCCCATTTTCCTAATTTAAAAAAAAAATTCCAACATGCATGACCATCTAGAATATCGAAAAACACATTTAAAAAATAATATAATGTAAAAAAAACAAAAGAAAGAAAAAAAAGAAATTTTTTTGAAAAAGTGTTCCCAGCTGGGTTTCGAACCCCTGACCCCTCCCTCAAGTCTAGACTTGCCAGTCTGGTGTCCTACCACCAGACCAAGGTGGTACGTAAAGAAAGAAACAATTTCGCTTCAAAAGCCCTTATCCGGTTGCCTATGCAATAGACCTTTAGGGCCCCACTGGGGCCCTCCTAATTATAACATATAAAAATTTCCTTCAACATGCATTATTGGACCATAGAGGCCAACCTTGGGACCGAGTTTGAAAATTATAACTTAATATTAAAGGGAGCTAGGAGGTCTCAAAGCCTGAACCTTATTCTCGACATTTCGTCTTTTTTAAAAAATTTTTTATTATTATTTCAAAAAGTGTTCTTTAAAAAAGAGAGTTGCTCGATTTTATACACAGAACACTTTACGCATGATAAACTACCTAAAATGTTGCAAAAGGAGTCGAAAAATAACAAATAAACTGATTTTCCTAGATTTTTTCAATTTTTTCCCATTTTCCTAATTAAAAAAAAAATTTCCTACATGCATGACCCTCTAGAAAATCGAAAAACACATTTAAAAAATGATATAATGTAAAAAAAAATAAAGAAAGAAAAAAAAGAAATTTTTCTGAAAAAGTGTCTTCAGCTGAGATTCGAACCCCCGACCCCTCCCTCCAGTCTCGACTTGCCAATCAGGTGTCCTACCACCAGACTAAGGTGGTACGGAAAGAAGGAAACAATTTCGCTTCAAAAGCCCTTTCTCGGTTACCTATGCAATAGACATTTAGGGCCCCACTGGGGCTATCCTAATTAACATATAAAAATTTCCTTCGGCAGGCATGATTGGTCCATAGAGGCCTACCTTGAGACCGAGTTTGAAAATTATAACTTAATATTAAAGGGAGCTAGGAGGTCTCGAAGCCTGAACCTTTTTTTCAGCATTTCGCCTTTTTTTAAATTTTTTTTATTATTATTTCAAAAAGTGTTCTTTAACAAAGAAAGTTGCTCGATTTTATACACAGAACACCTTACGCACTATAAACTACCTAAAATGTTGCAAAAGGAGTTGAAAAATATCAAATAAACTGATTTTCCTAGATTTTTCCAGTTTTTCCCATTTTCCTAATTAAAAAGAAATTTCCTACTTGCATGACCCTCTAGAATATCGAAAAACACAACTAAAAAATAATATAATGTAAAAAAAACTAAAGAAAGAAAAAAAAGAAATTTTTTTGAAAAAGTGGTCGAAGCAGGGATTCAAAACCCCGTCCCCTCCCTCCAGTCTGGACCTGCCAGTCAGGTGTCCTACCACCAGACCAAGGTGGTACGGAAAGAAAGAAACAATTTCGCTTCAAAAGCCCTTACTCGGTTGCCTATGCAATAGACCTTTAGAGCCCATCTGGGGACCTCCTAATTAACATATAACATATAAAAATTTCCTTCAACAGGCATTTTTGGACCATAGAGGCCTACCTTGAGACCGAGTTTGATAATTATAACTTAATATTAAATGGAGCTAGGAGGTCTCGAAGCCTGAACCTTATTCTTGTCATTGCGACTTTTTTTAAATTTTTTTTATTTTTATTCCAAAAAGTGTTCTTTAACAAAGAAGGATGCTCGATTTTATACACAGAACACCTTATGCATGATAGACTTCCTAAAATGTTGCAAAAAGAGTCGAAAAATAACGAATAAACCGATTTTCCTAGATTTTTCCAGTTTTTCCCATTTTCCTAATTAAAAACAAAATTTCCTACATGCATGACCCTCTAGAATATCGAAAAACACATCTGAAAAATAATATAATGTAAAATAAACAAAAGAAAGAAAAAATGGAATTTTTTTTACAAAAATGCAAAGCGGGGATTCGAACCCCCGACCCCTCCCTCTAACCTGGACTTCCCAGCCAGGTGTCCTACCACCAGACCAAGGCGGTACGGAAAGAAAGAAACAATTTCGCTTCAAAAGTCCTTTCTCGGTTACCTATGAAATAGAGATTTAGGGCCCAAGTGGGGCCCTCCTAATTAACATATAAAAATTTCCTTCGACAGGCATGATTGAACCATAGAGGCCTACCTTGAGACCGAGTTTGAAAATTATAACTTAATATTAAATGGAGCTAGGAGGTCTGGAAGCCTGATCCTTATTCTCGATATTTCGTCTTTTTCATAATTTTTTTTATTACTATTCCAAAAAGTGTTCTTCAACAAAGAAAGATGCTCGATTTTATACACAGAACATCTTATGCATGATAGGCTACCTTAAATGTTGCAATAGGAGTCGAAAAATAGCAAATAAACAGATTTTCCTAGACTTTTCCAGTTTTTTCCCATTTTCCTAATTAAAAAAAAGTTTCCTACATGCAAGACCCTCCAGAATATCGAAAAACGCATCTAAAATATAATATAATGTAAAATAAACAAAAGAAAGAAAAAAAGAAATTTTTTTTAAAAAGCGGTCGAAGCTGGGATTCGAACCCCCGAACCCTACCTCCAGTCTCGACTTGGCAGTCAGATGTCCTACCACCAGACCAAGGTGGCACGAAAAGAATGAAACAATTTCGCTTTAAAAGCCCTTTCTCGGTTACCTACGCAATAGACCTTTAGGGCCCTCCTAATTAACATATAAACATTTCCTTCTGCAGGCATGATTGGACCATAGAGGCCTACCTTGAGACCGAGTTTGAAAATTATAATTTAATATTAAATGGAGCTAGGAGGTCTGGAAGCCTGAACCTTATTCTCGACATTTCGACTTTTTCAAATAAAATTTTATTATTATTCCAAAAAGTATGATAAACTACCTAAAATGTTGCAAAAGGAGTCGAAAAATAACAAATAAACTGATTTTTCCAGTTTTTCCCATTTTCCTAATTAAAAAAAAAATTTCCAACATGCATGACCGTCTAGAATATCAAAAAACACATCTGAAAAATAATATAATGTAAAATAAACAAAAGAAAGAAATAAGAATTTTTTTTTAAAAAGTGGTGGAAGCTGGGAATTGAACCCGCGACCTCTCCGTCCAGTCTCCACTTGCCAGTCAGGTGTCCTACCACCAGACCAAGGCGGTACGGAAAGAAAGAAACAATTTCGCTTCAAAAGCCCTTTCTAGGTTACCTATGAAATAGACAATTAGGGCCCAAGGAGGTCCCTCCTAATTAACATATAAAAATTTCCTTCGACAGGCATGATTGAACTATAGAGGCCTACCATGAGACCGAGTTTGAAAATTATAACTTAATATTAAATGGAGCTAGGAGGTCTCGAAGCCTGAACCTTATTCTCGACATTGCGACTTTTTAAAAATTTTTTTTATTATTATTCCAAAAAGTGTTCTTTAACAAAGACGGATGCTCGATCTTATACACAGAACACCTTATGCATGATAGACTACCTTAAATGTTGCAAAAGGAGTCGAAAAATAACAAATAAACTGATTTTTCCAGTTTTTCCCATTTTCCTAATTAAAAAAAAAAATTTCCAGCATGCATGACCGTCTAGAATATCGAAAAACACATCTGAAAAATAATATAATGTAAAAAAACTAAAGAAAGAAAAAAAAGAAATTTTTTTGAAAAAGTGTCCGCAGCTGAGATTCGAACCCCCGTCCACTCCCTCCAGTCTCGACTTGCCAGTCAGGTGTCCTACCACCAGACCAAGGTGGTACGAAAAGAAAGAAACAATTTCGCTTCAAAAGCCTTTACTCGGTTACCTATGCAATAGACATTTAGAGTACCACTGGGGGCCTCCTAATTAACATATAAAACTTTCCTTTTGCAGGCATGATTGGAACATAGAGGCCTACCTTGGGACCAAGTTTGAAAATTATAACTTAATATTAAAGGGAGCTAGGAGGTCTCGAAGCCTGATCCTTACTCACGACTTTTCGACTTTTTTTTAAACAAATTTATTATTATTCAAAAAAGTGCTCTTTAAAAAAGAAAGATGCTCGATTTTATACACAGAACACCTTATACATGATAGACAACCTAAAAAGTTGCAAAAGGAGTTGAAAAATAACAAAAAACTTTTTTTCCTAGATTTTTCCAGTTTTTTCCCATTTTCCTAATTAAAAAAAACTCTCCAACATGCAAGACCCTCCAAAATATCGAAAAACACATTTAAAAAATAATGTAATGAAAAATAAACAAAAAAAAGAAAAAAAAGAAATTTTTTTGAATAAGTGTACGCTTTTGGGATTCGAACCCCCGACCCCTCCCTTCAGCCTCGACTTGCCAGTCAGGTGTCCTACCACCAGACCAAGGCGGTACGGAAAGAAAGAAACAATTTCGCTTCAAAAGCCCTTTCTCGGTTACCTATGTAATAGACATTTAGGGCCCCTCTGGGGCCCTCCTAATTAACGTATAAAACTTTCTTTCGGCAGACATGATTGGACCATCGAGGCCTACCTTGGGACCGAGTTTGAAGATTATAACTAAATATTAAAGGGAGCTTGGAGGTCTCGAAACCTGAACCTTATTCTCGACATTTCGACTCATTTTAATTTTTTTTTATTATTATTCCAAAAAGTGTTTTTTAACAAAGAAAGTTGCTTGATTTTATACACAGAATACCTTATGCATGATAGACTACCTAAAATTTTGCAAAAGGACAACTAAACTGATTTTCCTAGTTATTTCCAGTTTTTTCCCATTTTCCTAATTAAAAAAAAATTTCCTACATGCAGGACCCTCCAGAATATCGAAAAACACACCAAAGAAAATAAAATAATGTAAATTAAATAAAAGAAAGAAAAAAAAGAAATTTTTTTTTTGAAAAAGTGTCCACCGCTGGGATTCGAACACCCGACCCCTCCCTCCAGCCTCGACTTGCCAGTCAGGTGTCCTACCACCAGACCCAGGCGGTACGGAAAGAACGAAACAATTTCGCTTCAAAAGCCCTTACTCGGTTGCCTATGCAATAGACCTTTAGGGCCCCACTGGGGCCCTCCTAATTAACATATAAAAATTTTCTTCAACAGGCATTATTGGACTATAGAGGCCTACCTTGGGACCGAGTTTGAAATTTATAACGTAATATTAAAGGGAGCTAGGAGGTCTCAAAGCCTGAACCTTATTCTCGACATTTTGTCTTTTTTTAAAATTTTTTTTTTTTATTATTTCAAAAAGTGTTCTTTAACAAAGAAAGTTGCTCGATTTTATACACAGAACACCTTACGCATGATAAACTACCTAAAATGTTGCAAAAGGAGTCGAAAAATAACAAATAAACTGATTTTCCTAGACTTTTCCAGTTTTTCCCATTTTCCTAATTAAAAAAAATTTCCAACCTGCATGACCCTCTAGAATATCGAAAAACACATCTAAAAAGTAATATAATGTAAAAAAAACTAAAGAAAGAAAAAAAATAATTTTTTCTGAAAAAGTGTCTGCAGCTGGAATTCGAACCCCCGACCCCTCCCTCCAGTCTCGAGTTGCAAATCAGGTGTCCTACCACCAGACCAAGGTGGTACGGAAAGAAAGAAACAATTTCGCTTCAAAAGCCCTTACGCGGTTGCCTATGCAATAGACCTTTAGGGCCCCACTGGGGCCCTCCTAATTAACATATAAAAATTTTCTTCTACAGGCATTATTGGACCATAGAGGCCTACCTTGGGACCGAGTTTGAAAATTATAACTTAATATTAAAGGGAGCTAGGAGGTCTCGAAGCCTGAACCTTATTCTCGACATTGCGACTTTTTTAAAAAAAATTTTATTATTATTCCAAAATGTGTTCTTTAACAAAGAAGGATGCTCGATTTTATACACAGAACACCTTATGCATGATAGACTACCTAAAATGTTGCAAAAGGAGTCGAAAAATAACAAATAAACTGATTTTATTAGGCATTTCCAGTTTTTCCCATTTTCCTAATTAAAAAAAAATTTCCTACCTGCATGACCCTCTTGAATATCGAAAAACACATTTAAAAAATAATATAAT
Organism: Parasteatoda lunata; assembly: GCA_949128135.1. NCBI lineage: Eukaryota > Metazoa > Arthropoda > Arachnida > Araneae > Theridiidae > Parasteatoda > Parasteatoda lunata. Next base: position 88,352,607 of record OX421979.1, on the reverse strand, counting down.
GTAAAAAAAAACTAAAGAAAGAAAAAAAAAAAATTTTTTTTTAAAAGTGTTCACAGCTAGAATTCGAACCCCCGACCCCTCTTTCAAGCCTTCACAGGCCAGTCAGGTGTCCTACCACCAGACCAAGGCAGTACGGAAAGAAAGAAATAATTTCGCTTCAAAAGCCCTTTCTCGGTTACCTATGTAATACACCTTTAGGGCCCCACTGGGGCCCTCCTAATTAACATATAAAAATTTTCTTCAACAGGCATTATTGGACCATAGAGGCCTACCTTGGGACCGAGTTTGAAAATTATAACTTAATATTAAAGTGAGCTAGGAGGTCTCGAAGCCTGAACCTTATTCTCGACATTGCGACTTTTTTAAAAGCGACTTTTTGATTTTTCCAGTTTTTTCACATTTTCCTAATTAAAAAAAAAATCTCCAACATGCAAGACCCTCCGGAATATCGAAAAACTCATCCAAAAAATTATATAATGTAAAATAAACAATGGAGTGAAAAAAAGAAATTTTTTTTAAAAAGTGTTCGCAGCTAGGATTTGAACCCCCGACCCCTCCCTCAAGCCTTCACTTGCCGGTCAGGTGTCCTACCACCAGGCCAAGGCGGTACGGAAAGAAAAAAATAATTTCGCTTCAAAAGCCCTTTCTCGGTTACCTATGTAATACACCTTTAGGGACCCACTGGGGCCCTCTTTTATACACAGAACACGTTTTGCATGATAGACTACCTAAAATATTACAATAGGAGACGAAAATTAACAAATAAACTTTTTTTCCTAGATTTTTCCAGTTTTTTCCCATTTTCCTAATTAAAAAAAAATCTCCAACATGCAAGACCCTCAAGAATATCGAAAAACACATCTAAAAAATAATATAATGTAAAATAAGCAAAAGAAAGAAAAAAGGAAATTTTTTTAAAAATTCGTCCGCAGCAGGGATTTGAACCCCCGACCTCTACTTCCAGCCTTGACTTGCCAGTCAGGTGTCCTACCACCAGACCAAGGCAGTACGGAAAGAAAGCAACAATTTCGCTTCAAAAGCTCTTTCTCGGTCACCTATGCCATAGAACTTAAGAGCCCCACTGGGGCCCTCTTTATTAACATATAAAAATTTCCTTCGGCAGGCATGATTGGACCACAGAGGCCTACCTTGATACCGAGTTTGAAAATTATAACTTAATATTAAAGGGAGCTAGGAGGTCTCGAAGCCAGAGCCTTACTCACGACTTTTCGACTTTTTTTTAAAAAAATTTATTATTATTCAAAAAAATGCTCTTTAAAAAAGAAAGATGCTCGATTTTATACACAGAACACCTTATGCATGATAGACTTCCATAAAAATTTCCTTCGGCAGGCATGATTGGACCACAGAGGCCTACCTTGATACCGAGTTTGAAAATTATAACTTAATATTAAAGGGAGCTAGGAGGTCTCAAAGCCTGAACCTTATTCTCGACATTTCGACTTTTTTAAATTTTTTTTATTATTATTCCTAAAAGTGTTCTTTTACAAAGAAAGTTGCTCGATTTTATACACAGAACACCTTACGCATGATAGACTACCTAGAATATTGCAAAAGGAGTCGAAATATAACAAATAAACTGATTTTCCTAAATTTTTCAGGTTTTTCCCATTTTCCTAATTAAAAAAAGAATTTCCTACATGCATGACCCTCCAGAATATCGAAAAACACATCTAAAAAATAATATAATGTAAAATAAACAAAAGAAAGAAAAAAAGGAAATTTTTCTGAAAAAATGTCCGCAGCTGGGATTCGAACCCCCGACCCCTCCCTCCAGTCTCGACTTGATAGTCAGTTGTCCTTCCACCATACCAAGGCGATACCGAAAGAAGCAATTTCGCTTCAGAAGCCCTAACTCGGCTACCTATGCAATAGACCTTTAGGGCTCCCCCCCTGGGGCCCCCCTAATTAACATATAAAAATTTCCTTGGGCAGGCAGGATTGGACCATAGAGGCCTACCTTGAGACCGAGTTTGAAAATTATAACTTAATATTAAAGGGAGCTAGGTGGTCTCGAATCCTGAACCTTATTCTCGACATTTCGACTTTTTTTTTTTTATTATTATTATTCCAAAAATTTTTCTTTAATAAAGAAAGATGCTCGATTTTATACACAGAACACCTTATGCATGATAGACTACCTAAAATGATGCAATAGGAGTCGAAAAATAACAAATAAAATGATTTTCCCAGATTTTTCCAGTTTTTTCCCATTTTCGTGATTAAAAAAAAATTTTCTACATGCAGGACCCTCCAGAATATCTAAAAACACTTCTAAAAAATAATATAATATAAAAAAACAAAAGAAAAGAAAAAAAGAAATTTTAATGAAAAAGTGTCCGCAGTTTGGATTCGAAGCCCCGACACATCCCTCCAGCCTCGAATTGCCAGTCGGGTGTCCTACCACCAGACCAAGGCGGTACGGGAAGAAAGAAGCAATTTCGCTTCAAAAGCCCTTTCTCGGTTACCTATGCAAGAGACCTTCAGGGCCCCACTGGGGACATCCTAATTAACATATAAAAATTTCCTTCGGCAGGCATGATTGGACCATAGAGGCCTAACTTGAGACCGAGTTTGAAAATTATAACTTAATATTAAAGGGAGCTAGGGGTCTGGAAGCCTGAACCTTATTCTCGACATTTCGACTTTTTTATTATTTTTTTTATTATTATTCCAAAAAGTGTTCTTTAACAAAGAAAGATGCTCGATTTTATACACAGAACACCTTATGCATGATAGACTACCTAAAATATTGCAAAAAGGAGTCGAAAAATTACAAATAAACTGATTTTCCAAGATTTTTCCAGTTTTTTCCCATTTTCCTTATTAAAAAAAATTTCCTACATGCAGGACCCTCCAGAATATGGAAAAACACATCTAAAAAATAATATAATGTAAAATAAACAAAAGAAAGAAAAAAAAGAAATTTTTTTGAAAAAGTGTCCACAGCTGGGATTCGAACCCCGTCCCCTCCCTCCAGCCTTGACTTACCTGTCAGGTGTCCTACCACCAGACCAAGGCGGTACGGAAAGAAAAAAACAATTTCGCTTCAAAAGCCCTTTCTCGGTTACCTATGCAATAGACCTTAAGGGCCTCACTGGGGCCCTCCTAATTAACACATAAAAATTTCCTTCGGCTGGCATAATTAGGCCATAGAGGCCTACCTTGGGACCGAGTTTGAAAATTGTAACTTAACACTATTATTATATACAAACGTAGTAACCTATAGGGCAACATAGTGTACCCCTAATGAGCCTATAATATTTTTCTCAAGTTGGGTACACTAGTTCCCGGCAATATAATACGTGATCTAATATAAAAATTATCGGTCAATATTGAGATAAGATATCAGGCCATGTGTTAAAACAGAATATTGACTTTCAATTTCCTTATTTTAAAGCTATTTAACACGCTATTATTATATACAAACGTAGTAAACTATACGGCAACATTAAGTAACTCTAAATAAGCCTATAATTATTTCCACTGATAGGATACACTATTACTCGGTAATATAATACGTGGTCTAATATAAATATTATGGGTCAATAATAAGATATCGGGCAATGTGTTAAAACAGAATATTGACATCCAGTTTCCTCATTTTAAAGCTATTTAACACACCGTTATATATATACTTACAAAGTAAACTATAGGGTCATATTGTGTACCCCTTAATAAGCCTATAATTATTTCCTATGAAAGGGTACACTAGAACCCAATAATATAATTCTTGGACCAATATAAATATTATGGGTTAGTAAAAACATAAGATATCGGGCCATGTGTTAAAACAAAATATTGACTTTGAATTTCCTCATTTGAAAGCTATTAGACACACTATCATGAATATACATACATAGTAACCTATAGGGCAACATTGTGGGCCTCTTTATAGCCTGTAATTATTACCTATTGTAGGGTACACTATTACGCGGTAATACAATACGTGTTCCAATATGAATATTATTGATCAATGTTAAGGTCAGATATCGGACCATGTGTTGATATAGAATATTGACTACAAATTTCTTCATTTAAAAGTATTAAACACACTATTATAAATATACAAACATAGTAACCTATAGGGTAACATTGTGGGCCCCTTTAATAATCCTTTAATTATTTTCTATTGTGGGGTGCACTATTACTCAGAAATATATTACATGGTCCAATATAAATATAATGGGTCAATATTAAGGTCAGATATCGGGCCATGTGTTAATGTAGAATATTGACTTCGAATTTCTTCCTTTTAACGCAACTGAACACACTATTATATACACTGAAGAGCCAAAAAACTGGAATACCTGCCTAATATCGTGTAGGGCCCACGCGAGCACAAAGAAGTGCCGCAACACGACGTGGCATGGATTCGATCAATGTGTGAATTTGTGCTGGAGATAATTGACACCATGAATCCTGCAAGGCTGTCCATAAACCAGTGGGAATAAGAGGGGGTGGGGATATCTTCTGAACATCACGTTGCAAGGCATCCCAAATGTCACAGCGATGTCGTAGATTTGATGTTTTACCGGATTTCTGATACTCACGGTATACTCGTGAAATGGTCGTACGTGAAAATCAAAATTTCATTACTATCTCGTAGATGTTATGTCCCATCTCCCGTGCGCCGACTATAACACCACGTAAAAACAATCCTTTTTCTTCGTTAAAGACGGCATAATGGAATTAAAAATAACATAAAATAGGTATGTACGGGTCAATTTTCAAGACCACGTAACTCGCTTTAATATTAAGTTATAAATCTCAAACTCGGTACCTGAATAGGGTACCATACCCTCAACCCCCGTGCCAAGAGAAATATTTATAGCTTAATTAGGAGGGTCGCAATGGGCCCCCAAAGTACATCGTTCAACTGACCGGGAGAGTGCTTTTGAAGCCATGCAGTAGCACGCTCACCGTGAAAACGTGGTGGAGCGGATAGCGTGACCACGTGCTAGCAGCTGAGCGCGACGGCGCGGGTTCGAATTTCGGTGTGGAAAATTTTTCAATTTTTTTTTCTCTTGTTACTTTTTCATTATATTATTTATTTAATGTGTCTTTCTATATTTTGGAAGGAACTATATATGAAAAATAATTTTTTTAAGTTCGGGAAAGTGAGAACAGAGCTTAAAAACAGGAAAGATATATTAAAATTAATTTATTCATATTATTTACAATACTTTCGATAGTTTGGCCTGCCTAGTATGGTCTCTGTATAAAAACAATCCTCTTTCTTCGTTAAAGACGGCGTAATGGAATAAAAAATAACATAAAATAGGTATGTACGGGTAAATTTTCAAAACCAAGTAACTCGCTTTAATATTAAGTAATAAATCTCAAACTCTGTACCAAAATAGAGTACCATACCCCCAACCCCCGTGCCAAAGGAAATATTTATAGCTAAATTAGGAGGGTCGCAATAGGCCCCCTAATTTAGCTATACAAAGTACATCGTCCAACTGACTGGGAGAGTGCTTTTGAACGCTCACCGTGTGACGCTCACCGTGTAAGCGTGGTGGAGCATTGCTGTCCGGTCCGGCCCGGAACAGCGTCAGGGCCTTCCCGTGGAATGCCTCAGCTGCGCGGCGGAGCGTGTCTCGGTGCGGACCGACCGTTTCGGCGGGCGACTAACAGTCGACTATAAATAATTTTGCTTTTTGAATCGCTTATTTTTTTTTCCATGTTCGAATTTCGCATACACGACCAGTCGAGTACTTTGAAAAAAAAAATCAAAATCATTTCCGCACCAGGCAGGCCCGAGACTACACCGGAACACATCCGAAGAGGGTCCCCACAGTGACACGCAGTGTCACTGTGGGGACCGCAGTTTCAAAATTCGCACACAAGACCAGTCGAGTACTTCAAAAAAAATCAAAGTAATTTACGCTCCATGCAGGCCCTAGACTCCACCAAATTCAAAGTCTTTTCTCAATATTAATAAAAGACCTGATATCAGACCTTAATATTAACCCATAATATTTTAATTAGACCAGGTATTATAATACCGTTTAATATTGTACCCTACCAGAGGAAATAATTATAGACCTCATAGGGGGCACACAATGTGACCCCGCAATTTATTATGTATGTATATCTAAAATAGTGTTGCGAGAAGTCTTATTTTGAAGAAATTCGTCTTCCAAATAGCGTTAAAACGGGGAAATTCAAAGTCTTTTCACAATATTAACAAAAGGCCTCATATCAGACCTTAATTTTAACCCATAATATTTAAGTTGGACCAGGTATTAAAGTACCTTGTAATAGTGTACCCTACCAAAGGAAATAATTATGTACCCCATAGGGGGTACACAATGTGGCACTGTAGTTTACTATGTATGTATATCTAAAACAGTGCATTTTTCAATATTAAAAAAATGCTTCATATCAGACCTTAATATTAACCCATAATATTTTAATTGGACCAGGTATTATATTACCTTCTAATAGTGTACCCTAGCAGAGAAAATAATTATGGACCCCATAGGGGGTACACAATGTGACCCCGCAATTTATTATGTATGTATATCTAAAATAGCGTTGCGAGAAATCTTATTTTGAGGAAATTCGCCTTCTAAAAAGGGTGAATACGGGGAAATTCTAAGTCTTTTCTCAATATTAACAAAAGGCCTCATATCAGACCTTAATATTAACCCATAATATTTTAGTTAGTCCAGGTATTATAGTACCTTGTAATAGTGTACCCTACAGAAGGAAATAATTATGCACCCCATAGGGGGTACACAATGTGGCACTGTAGTTTACTGTAGTGTATGTATTTCTAAAACATTGCATTTTTCAATATTAAAAAAATGCCTCATATCAGACCTTAACCCACTGACGGTTCTGCACGTAGAAAGTTGTATTTTAACCTGCAGTCTTCACTGCATAGCAAAACCGGTTTTCCCATGTTAATGGATAGAGGAACTGTGTGTAGGGGAGAAACATTCTCGGCTGCCCCGGACGCGATATCAATTCAGTGGCTAAAGCAAAACTCAATGATAGGAGAATCAAAATCAAACTCCAAATCCCTGAAATCAGTACAAATAGAACTCTCACCAGTACACTAACAAGACTTCAGACAGGACACTTTAGGGGTATGAAGATTCATAAAGACGGGACAAGGAATTACTGTCTCTGCAAAAACTGTCCAGACATACAACTAACCCCCAAACATTTTTTCAACTGTCCCGCTATTCTGGCGAAATTGCAGAAAATAAGTGACAATCCATCGGCGGACCTATATGAGAGAAATAGCCTTCAAATTGCCGAAGCTGTATATGAGACCTTCGGTCCCATTTAAAATTATTGACTGTCCATGACACGACACCACCACCAAAGGAAATAATTATGCACCCCATAGGGGGTACACAATGTGGCACTGTAGTTTACTATGTATATATATCTAAAACAGTGCATTTTTCATTATTAAAAAAATGCCTCATAACAGACTTTCATATTATCCCATAATGTTTTAATTGGGTGTAATACTGTACCCTACCAGAGGAAATAATTATAGACCTCATAGGGGGTACACAATGTGACTCCGCAATTTATTATGTATGTATATCTAAAATAGTGTTGCGAGAAGTCTTATTTTGAGGAAATTCGTCTTCTAAATACCGTTAAAACGGGGAAATTCAAAGTCTTTTCTCAATATTAACAAAAGGCCTCATATCAGACCTTAATATTAACCCATAATATTTTAATTAGACCTGGTATTATAATACCGTGTAATATTGTACCTTACCAGAGGAAATAATTATGGACCCCATAGGGGGTACACAATGTGGCACTGTAGTTTACTATGTATGTATATCTAAAACAGTGCATTTTTCAATATTAACAAAATGCCTCATAACAGACCTTCATATTATCCCATAATGTTCAATTGGACCAGGTATTATATTACCGTGTAATAGTATACCCTACCAGAGGAAATAATTATGGACCCCATAAGGGGTACACAGTGTGACCTCGCAATTTATTATGTATGTATATCTAAAATAATGTAGCGAGAAGCTTTATTTTGAGGAAATTCGTCTTCTAAATAGCGTTAAAACGGGGAAATTCTAAGTTTTTTCTCAAAATTAACAAAAGGCCTCATATCAGACCTTAATATTAACCCATCATGTTTTAATTGGCCCAGGTATTATATTACCGTGTAATATTGTACCCTACCAGAGGAAATAACTATAGACCTCATAGGGGGTACACAATGTGACCCCGCAATTTATTATCTATGTATATCTAAAATAGTGTTGCGAGAAGTCTTATTTTGAGGAAATTCTTCTTCTAAATAGCGTCATTTCTCCACAGACAGAAACGAGATTCATCCGTGAACAATACCCGATGCCATTGGATGGTCCAGGTACGATGACGATGACACCACGCTAGGCGTCTAGCCCTGTGTAAAGCGGTCAACGGTACCCCTGTTGCTGGTACCCGTGCAGATAACTGTACTTCATGCAATCTGTTGCGTATGGTTTGGTTGGACACAGATCCACCTGTTCCTGAAGGCAACCGGCTTCGGATGGCACGTGCCGTGTAGAAAGGGTCTCGAATAGTCAACTGACGAAAACGCCGGTCTGTGCGCTCTGACGTGCACCTGTGCGCACCACTTCCTCTTCAGCGTGCACGTAGACCTTCCGGAATCCATCGTGTGACACAACGTTGGATCGTACTCACGTTGTGCCCAACACGAGTTGCTATTGCGCGCAGCGACAAACCAAGTTCATGGAGTTCGATAATTCGGTCACGTTCCCCGGTCGTTAACTGGTGGAATTGAGCTCGCCGACGTCTCAGAGGCATTTTCTACGCTTTTTCGAAAGTCGCAAATGCTACGCAAAACCTCAGATACCGTTTATGAGCAGGGAAAGTTGCTTGCCTTTATAGCTCGAATATGCGTACCACGTGATCAGATGCGTGCGCAAATTTAATCATTTGCATATCTATCTCACTACACTCGCTCCTGAAATTTGCATGACACTCCGTGCATTATTTCTTGGTGTTGCAATTTCACTTTTGAGGAGTGTATATATGCATAGTAACCCAAAGGGTCATATTGTGGGCCCCCTATTATTTCTATAGTTATTTTCCCACGTAGGGTACACTTGTACCAGGTAATATAATGCCTAGTTTAATATAAATATTATGGGTCAATATTAAAGGGTGATATGGGACCATGTATCAATAAAGAATATTGACTTCGAATATCCTCATTTTAACACTATTTAACTCAGTCTCATATATATACATGCATAGTAACCTATAGGGTTGCATTGTGGGTCCCCTGTTATGCCTATAATTGTTTACCCTAGTAGGGTTCACTTTTACCAGGTAATATAATATCTGGTTCATTATGAATATTATTGGTCAATATTAAGGGGTGATATAGGACCATGTTTCAAAACAAAATATTGACTTCAAATTTCCTCATTTTAACGCTATTTAACTCCGTCGTCTTATATATATATATATATATATATATATATATATATATATATACATGAGTAGTAACCTATAGGGTCACATTATGGGCCCCCTGTTATCCCTATTATTGTTTTCCTAGGTAAGGTACCTAAGCACCCGGTAACATTATTCCAGGGCCAATATGAATATTACGGGTCAATAATAAGATGTGATATAGGAACATGTAGTAATATAGAATATTGTAATATATTTATAAACAGGATATTGACTTCGAATTTCCTCATTTTAACACTATTTAAGTAACTCTTAGATATATATACATGCATAGTAACCTATAGGGTTGAATTGTGAGTCCCCAATTATGTCTATAATTGTTTCCCCTGGAAGGGTATACTTTTTTCAGGTAATATAAGAGGTATAATATCAGGTAATAAAAGGGGGTAAAATACCCTTACGTTAATCAGTCGTTTTACTTACTAGCAATAGATAGTGCTTGTGGATTAAATTACTGTAATTCAGCTAAAAAGTATTTAACTTTAATTATTGACCACTTAACACGATACATTTGGGCTTTTGTGTCAAAATCCATCAGTTCAGAAACTTATACTAATTTTTTACATCAAATTTTTCAAAATTAAATTCCTAAATCTTTGTTGAGTGATCGAAGCGCTGGTATTACTTCTTCTCCTTTTAAAAAATGTTTGAAACATAATAAAATTCAACAATTATTGACAACCGCACTAATCATCCGCAATCTAATGGCAAGGTAGAATTACTTGGTCAAACAATAATTACGCGTTTAAAATGTAAAATTAATGAAAAACCTACTAAAACTCCCTGGCCAACTTTGTTAAAAGATATAGTTAATGCTTATAACTTAACTCCCCATTCTGTAACAAAATTTCCACCTGCATACCTCATGCATGAAAGACTCCCCAATGAAAATCCCTTAAATGAAGAAATCTATCCACCTGTTGAGGAAGCTAAAAAATTAGCAATTCTAAGAACTAAAGAATATCATGAAAGAAATAAAATTTATTATGATGCTAGATTTTTAGATATAGACTTTAAAACTGATAAATTAGTTATGTTTGACGAATTTACTTATCCTAATACGAGGAAGTGTTCACCTCCTTTTAGTGGACCGTATAGAATTTTTCAAAAAATATCAGACGCTATTTAAAAAATAAATAAAAATAATAATTTAAATAAACAAAATTTTGAAATAGTACATGTATCAAAGCTTAGGAAATATCCAGTCCACAAATGTTGAAATTAAATCATGAACAGTGTCTAAAGAAAAAGAAAAAGAAAAGAATTTTTTTTTTTCACATTCTTCAATGGAAGAAGTAAACCCTATATTTTTGGGAGATCTGAATCGCGTGTGGAGATGTTTACCTCAGCATCATTTGGATGTGAGCGCGAAGAAAGTTGAACTTTTTTTTTTCTCTCAACAAGGTGAGAAAAATATTATAAACTATTGTTGCATTGTCCAATATGGATCTCTATCTATCACTGTGCTTCATGCAATTCTGTTTTCCTCCATTTTAATGGGGAATACAGATTCTTAATTTCTGATTAAATGACACCAGTTCGTTCGCATAAAAATTGTGTTTATTTTTGTGTGAATTTTTTTTTTTTTTAAATTTTAGTAGAAAAGTTATATAAATATGTTTCGTTTTTCTTTCTGTTTAGTTGACTAAACAGATAAATTGCATTATCATGTTTTTATGTTTGCCATTCTAAATAATTGTTTTTTTTACACATAATTGAAATATGTTATTTGTAGTAAGGAAAAGGACAGTCGTACCAACCTAAATTTTATAAATTTTTTCTAAATTTATTTTTATTTCGGCTTACCAAAAAAAAAATTTTTTTTTTTTGGGGGGGGGGGGAGGTCTATTTTTGGGTCCCTCACATCCGTTTTTGTAATACAAAAATTATAAAAAATACTTTTGTATTAATAAAAGCATTAAAACTCTTTCGTTTTCATAAACTGTCTTTGGTAAAGAATAGGCGTAGAGATATTCTATTTTGGAACTTTAAGGCTGAAAACATACCAATGAATTATAATTAGATTTATGTTTCAAAGAAGGAGTTATTTTAAAATCTTTCCCTCTTTCACTTCCATATTTAGGAAGTATTAAATGATTTTCGATTATGCGTAGGGATACAAGGCATGCACGACTGGGCCTTTTTACCTCTTTTAGTTGTAGTATTTAATGCAAGAACAATAGTTTTTGCGTGCCTTTTGAAGTATGATGTGAACCTAATAAGCTATGCGGAATGGTTTGAAAGTGTTGTATATATATATTATATATATATATATATAATATATAATATATTGTAACTTATAGGACCACATTGTGTACTCCTAATAGGCCTGTGTGCAGGATTAGGTTCAAGCCGGAGGTGGGTCTTAGATGTTTTGGGGGTATTTTTCTTTTTATGGATTTATGTCGCTGGCTTTATGAACTCTCAGATACTCAATTATATCTACTGACCTGCTAAATCACCTGACTTGAACCCCATTGAAAATTTAAGAGACATGTTGGAGCAACGGGTAAAACACCGAAATCAACTTTCTCGCTATTTGGTGGATTTGCGCGATCAAATCCTGGGCGAGTGGCTTAAACTGGATTCGACGTACAGTAGGCATTAAAAAAGGAGTGGATTTGTCCCTGAAACCCTCTACAAAATACGTTACTGCTTGCATGCGAAAAAATCACACACAGTCAGAATGGTTCTTTAGATACCTATATTGTTCAATTGCAAACTTTGTCATTAACATTTATCCTCAGTAACGAAACTAGCAATGATTAAACAAAGCGGAACTTTTTGTAGCGGTTAGTTTGATTAGGTTCGAAATGTACTATTTTTATAAACTTTATATCATTTAACGCACGAAATATTAATAGAAAAGTATCTATCTGAAGAAACGGAATAAGTTGCATTCCATGTCTGTGTTTAAAATATATAAGATGTAAACAAAAATCTCAAACATCAATTGACACAAAAGAAATTCGTATATATTTTCGTATTTTCATATCGTATTTCCTTTTTGTATTCGGCTGCAATAGCGGCACAACTCAAAAAAAAAAAAAAAAAAAAATCTAGTTTTGTGATAAGTGTGTTTAAAGTTTTCATTGCTAAGCAAAATGCATAAGAAATGTTTTCGTTTGCTCAAATAAAGATTACCTTCAAGTTGAATTATGAGTTGTGCAAGTATTGCTGATGAAAGAATGAATTTTCATATTTACACCTGTTCTTAGTCCGAAACACGTGTTTTTTGAGTTGTGCCACTATTGCTGCCCTTGAGTGATATATCTTTTATATAGCTATTTATAGATTATTCTGTAAAATATCATCTTCTGGAAGGGCTACAAACAAGCCTTTTAAAGGGAATAGTGCTTACTGAGGTTTTAAAATTTATTTGATTTAATTATTTTTCCTACACAAGTATCTTACTGTTTTCAATCATTAATTCTATTCTGTGATTATAAATGTGTTACTATTTCTGCTAAACAATTCGAATTAACATTTTCCAAATTCATGTGTTTAAAATTCATTAGTAAATAAGTTCTATATAGCACAAATTATGACTGTGAAATTTTCGTGTTATCTATACCAAAATAATTACTAAATCTTGGTGACTTCTAGGTAGTGCCCCCCCCCCCTGAAGAAACTTAAACAAAATAACAAAAAGAAAGAGGCCAAAACTTTAATGATATAGCTTCCTTAAAAAAAGAAAAATTGCAGGTTTGAAAATTTATTTTATGCCTTGGTGATTGAAGTTAGCTGGACAGTTAAGTGTATAAACTTCCAAGGATCACCTAGAGGGGTCCAGCCCAGATATAACCCTGCTGGGTTTTCCATATTGGGTCCTCATGAAAATACCCACCAAGTGGGCCACTTTTAATAATTTCTTTTGTTTGCAATTTTATAAAAAAAAAATTGTTCTTTGAATTAATGAACTACCTATTGTTGTATTGTTTCATAAATTTAACTTATTACACAAAATTATATGAAATAGTACACAATTCATTAATCTGATTTTTGCAAATGAATTTAATATAAATAAGCTAAATACATAAAAATTAAATTCATAATTAAAAAATTTTTTAAATTGTAATACATTACTTATCAGGGTTGGAGTTTTTGCCGGCAAAAAGTGGTTTTTGCCAGGACAGTGGCAAAAACCAAATTATTTAAATTGCTGATTAAATATTATTACAAAATACTTGAATCAAATTTAAATCAATCATAAGGAATAATAATTTTGATACATTACATGAAAAAATTATTTTTAAAATATTAATAATTAATATAAGGGTAATAATTTTTAAAGGATTGACTTTCATATGTATTATTTTACATATCACTCTTACACTATATTTAAAGAGAGACATAAGAAAGCTAAGATGGATGTTTTATTAGATAGATTTTGATAATCCCCTCATTTCTTAATATTACTTCAAAATGCAAACAAAACCACAAAATTTAAATTCTTGTAAAATTTCCAGTGAATTTTGGGATTAATGTCTCATTTACACTCATGTCCTTCTAGTAGTACTGCCATTGAAAAAGTGTTTTTGAATTTTTCATTTGTACATTCTAAAATTCGGAATAAGTTGACTCTAAATAATGTTTCAAAACTAGTGTTCTGTTATGCTATGTTGAGACAGCACAAATTGTATTGTGATGATTAATAAAGTATTGAATTTGGGCAAATTTAAAAAATTGCGTTGATACTTGTTTATTTTAGTTAACTACACATGTTGATAGGTATTTTATGTTTTAAATTATAGTTATATTAAATTAAAATAAGTTCATTTCACTGGAAAAAAGAGAATAATCACTAATTTTCCGATCAATAATGTTTTAAATTGTTGTTGTTGTAGTTAATTTACGTCGCACTATAGCTGCACAATGGGCTATTGGCGACGGTCTGGGAAACATCCCTGAGGATGATCCGAAGACATGCCATCACAATTTTGATCCTCTGCAGAGGGGATGGCACCCCGCTTCGGTAGCCCAACGACCTGCACGCGAAAACGAGCACTTTACGGTAGAACAGTTTAACGAGGACCAATACTGCACACCCTCGGTCCCTACGCAGACTGATCCAAGTGGTCACCCACCCGCACACTGACCGCAGCCAGTGATGCTTGACTTCGGTGATCTGCTGGGAACCGTAATAATGTTTAAATTACTAAAATGATATATTAATACATTATGATTTAATTATGGAATAATAATTTTGTTAATTTTTTTTAAATTATATATATTTATAGTATATATTTTAATTTTAGGAATAATTTTGTAATTTGTTTAAAAAATGGGTTTTTGTCCTCTCATTTTGGAAAATATAGGTTTTTGCCACTTAGCTTGGCAAAAACCTGTTTTTGCCAAGACGGTTTTTACCATGGTTTTTTCCACCTGCTGCAAAATCTTGCCAACCCTGTTACTTATCTATAAAGCAAATTATATGTAATATGCATACACATTCAACTAATTGCATATAATTTATTTGGGTTTTAATCTCAAAGGGGGGTATTTGTCTGATCACTCAAACAAGCTCTGGCAGAAATTCAAGCTGCCCTATGGAAATTTTTGTTCTAATTAAATAATAATAATTGCTACTTAAGATTTTAATTGTGAAAAAAAAATTTCACTTTACAAATTATAATTATTAAATATTACAATTTCAATATACTTTGAATTATATTACTTTATCACAAAGAAAAGAAAAGTGATTTGGAAAATTTATTCAAGAAATTTTCAAAATCATATATAATTTTTTTCTTGTTTAAAGCTAATATTTTATCAAAATACAGACTGAACCTCACTTTCCAGAAATATTTTGAGAAAGTTATTGTAGCTAAAAAAGAAAACTGTGTTCAGTAGAAATAAGAATTGTGAAGGATTTCCTTAAGATTTCCTTTTTAATTTAATTCAAGTCTTAGGGATTCTTATGAATGCTTTACATATTATGCTTTGTATTTTACAAAGAATTATTTTAGCAGCTTCATCATTATGCTATTTATTGTGCATTTAGAAGGCAGAAATATGACTGAAATAATTTTTCGCCTGATAATCATTTATTTTATTAATTCCTTTGATAATAATACAGCAATTTTCTATATGTTTATTCTATATCTTATTTTATATTATATTCTTATATGTTTAGTACATCTAAGAACACATGTAGAAAATATTTAAAAAATGCACTATCTTTGGACTAAATTGGATTGTTTTATGAAAAAACCTGGGAAAAAAAACAATTATCACCAAACATAATAAGATTTTTTCATAAAAAATAAATAAATAAAGAAACACGAACTTCCCTCTTAAGGGTTTTTGTACTTTTTAACTCATAGCCTGGTTTAGGTTTGAATTGTTTGACATTTGAATTTTATTAAAACTAGCCTTTTATTTCCCCCGTATATAAACCCATATGGGCTGGGTTTTTGCTAACCCAGCCAACTACCATCCTCTTAAGGCTTTTTATATTTTTAAACTCATAGCCTGGTTATGGTTTGAATTATTTAACATTTGAAGTTCATTAAAACTTACTTGCCTTTTATTTCTGATTACTATATCCATGAAAACTATGTTTTTAATTAATGTTTTTGAATTTGCTATAGGCAGTATCTAAAGAAACTAAACAAGAAATAGCTGCTGAAATGAAAGTTTCTGAAACTGCAATTCTTACAAGATATGCGGAAGATACTTTTGATAATGGTAAATAATCATTTGTTCAACTTTAATTTGTTTTTTTTGTTTATCGCTAGATCAAACTGTTGGTAGATTTTGTGAGGTTTTTTGAAATTCTCTTTTTTCCCTTGCTGCTTGGTAAATAAAAAAATTTTTATCCCAGATTTTTGCAATAAATATGATTTCTTTTTATAATTTTATTTCTAAAGACAAACTTCTAAAAAAAAAATTTTCTTAGAAATTTTATACCAGCATTTCAATTTTACGTACACAACATCAATGGCTCTTAGAAAAAAAAAGAATTTTGCATTAAAGAACCCCATTTAAATTATCATCAAATGATTTATAAACAAAACTAATTTTCTTATTCTATAATTTTGTTTTTTTTTATCGGTTTTTTTCTATATAATTCCTAAAATTGTAAAGATAGCTTCTTCTATTTTATGTATATATGGTAAATTAAAAACAAGATTTGCATGGTTAAATACAAAATTTTTCGGAAACTTATTTTTTGATGGTTTTTAACAAAAATTCTATTTTATTACCAAGGGTAGAAGGGATGAGCAAATGCTCTACTTGTTCTAATCTAGGGGTGCACATCTTTTTTGAGTGAAGGGCCAATGGCACAGCACATAAATTATGGCTGCACTCATATTTAGTCATGTTAGAGGCAAATGTGATAATTTTTATCTAAACATTAGTGTTCTAAGCACCAAATATTTTTATCAGTAAACTTAATAACATATTTTCAGAAAAATAATTATTTGAATGTATTTAAAACTATAAAAATTGACACATTGATTTAAAAAAACTTTTTCCATTTTTCTTAATAATTAATTTATCATATGCAGTTGAACCTGTTTATCTCAAATCTAACAAAAAAGGCGAAAAATTGGAGATAAAGTGGTTTCAAGTTATACAGGTACTTTTAAAAAAAATTAAATTTAATTAAGAAATTCTATTGAAAGTGCTTTAAATGTTTTTAGTAGAAAAATTTAGACATTTCTTTAAATTAATTATACCACATACATCTATTTACATAAAAAATTTTTTAACATATATTTGATACTGAAAATAATTTTTCCGAGATTTTTTACATATAACCTTATTTGTTTCAAGTGAAAGAATACAAAATATTTAATTCAATAATAACAGAACTTTCTTTGAAAGAAACGCACAAAGCAGCAGAATTTTCAAAAGAAAGAATAATAAAAGCAGTAAAGAAAAAAACAATGGAAATAAAAATATGGCCACCGAATCCGACGTCTTCAGGGGGTACCAGCTCCAGAAGCTATAGAGCAAAACCTTTTTGTTCAATGGTTTCCGGTACCCCCTGAAGACGTCTACTTTGGTGACCATATTTTTATTTTTATTTCCATTGTTTTTTTCTTTATTGCTTCTTATTTGTTTCAATTATTCTTTTGAGGTTAGAAAGATCGCAAATCCCTTATAGCCAACATTTTCCTGGGATTCAAGAGTAGTTTATAAGAATTCTACAGCTTTTTCTATTTCTTTCTCATTCACTTTTGATTCATCAATATGATCTTCGTCTGATATTCCTTTGACATTATCCATGATTTCCGCATCTGTCAATGTTCCGCATGTTACCAGGCAGTTGTCCACTTGTAAAAATCTTCAAAATTAATGTCAACATTAAATCCAGATTTTATTGCATTTGGACTGGGCCATAAATCGATGTATCGCGACATATCGATTTAACCCATATATCTGCAAGCCGGTACAGCGACTTTCGCTCCAGGCGATGCATCAGAAACCTGATTTAAGCTGTCGAGTAAAGACGATGAGCGCAAAACGATGTACTGATATAAGATAGGCAAGGATCTTCTCTTACGTTCTGATGCCAACTCACGCTGTGGAAGACTGTGTTCGTTTCGTTCGTTCGTTTTGAGAATATATATCGTGATCTTGTATTTTCCTTTTCGCACCTCCTAGTTTGTTTGTTTTTTCTTTGTTTGTACTTGATATCGTTTATTGTAGATTATTTTCAGTGGGACTAACTTTGTGATCGCCTTCGTTACCTTGTTCTAAACACAATCTATTATTGAAAAGAATATATAAACAAGAGTTTTTTCATTAATTGGGTACATTTTTTTTTAAACAAAACTTTTTTTTATTTTTAAATGTGAAAATTAATTTTGATATTTTATGTTTAAGTAATTTTTTACATTATTGAATTTGTTTCAATCGGAAATCTAATTTAAGGTGGCCATAAAGAATTAAATTACAAAGTAATTAAATTTGTTAGGTTATTTTTTTTACTTTCTTTTAATTTATTAAAAACTTTTTGTATAAAATACTAATAATTTAATGGATTTTTATTACTGATTTTAAATTTATAAATCTTTAGTTGTTTTTATTTTTAGGAATAAAATTAAAACAAAACTTATTTTTTGGTTTTGAACATAAGTCAGTCAACTTTGTTTATTCAAAACAATTTGAAGGGTTTGCAAATTTTGTTCATTTTCTTTTTAATCATTTAGCACTTTGTTTTATTAAAGAGTATAATCATTTTTTTAATTTTCTTTTAATATTATTAGTTAATTAGCTAAATATATTATCGAATATCACAATTCTTTCGTTTTTATGTTTAAGAAATTAAACCTTACTTTGTTTTTCGTTCCAGATTCGGACATTATTCAATTTAACTTAATTATTTAGTGAAATAATAATAATAAAAAATAGTGTTTAAAAAACGTATTTTTTTTTCTTTTTTCTAGAATTTATTTATCACTTTGTTTTAAACATGCAAATAATTTTTAATGAACTTATGTTTTTAATTTTCTTTAGGTAAATATATTGATAAATTTCAAGTTTATTTTTTTTTTTATTATTTATTTTTAAACTAAGAAATCTTTTGTTATTTGCAGGATCATTTTTAGAAAATATAACAAAACTTACGTTTACTTTTTCATTTAGAATTCCAACGTTACGATTGAACTTAATAATTATGTAATTATTTGTGCATAATAGTGCAAGAAAATATTGATTTGTTCAAAATGCTTTTTTTTTAACAAATTTTTTAACACTTTATTTTAAGTGTATAATGAATTTCTTAACAAACTTTTTTTATTTTTAAATTTTCTTTAAATAATTTTAGCTAGCTATAGCTTTTCTTTAAATATATTTATAAAATTTCATTTTTATTTTTTAACTGAGAAATCTTTCAAGAATCGAAAATTTTAAGAAATTATAACAAAACTTTTTAGTTTAAAATTCGAACATTGCACTAGTCAAACGAAAATTAGTGATGTTTCAAAAGCCTTTTATTAATTAATCCATACTGCTTTTTCATATGCAATCAGTTAGTTAGTTTTTTTTTTTTTTTTCTGTTCTTAATTTTTCAAAAACTTTTTTCCAGGCAATAAAGTTAAGTTTTCCTATAAATCTCTGTCTTCATTTTCAAAAAATTAAAAAAAAAAAAAAAAAACTTATGGTTGTTTTCTTTTTTTGAATTTGGCCAATAGTCAATCCAACTCATATTTAAATTTAAAAGAAGTTAAGAAGTGCTTTGATATTTAAATAGCAGGCAATTAATTTGATTTTTTAACTGCCATATTAATTTGGTTTACTGGATCTTTTTTCCACTTTGTAAACTTTCTTTTAATCGGGGCTAAAGAGAAGATAGAAGGGCTAGTTCATTCCGCTCTCAGAGCTGAAGCTACGATTTTTCTCCTCATGACGTCACTGTGTGCACAGATCTCGGAGGTCTCTTCCAAAGATATTATGATAACTTTGCATCATTCCCTCTGTAAAAATAAGTTAGACTTTTTCTGGTTCTTAGCTTTCAAAATTTACACATTATTTCCATTCAGAAACATAGTTCAAAAAAATTTTCTTGGCCACAATATTAAAATAAATACCATTTTAAACTATAGTAAATGAAGCTATAAATACTTTATTTTAAGATTTTCAGTTTTAACTTTTACTGTTTCAAAGAAATAAAGCATATATCAATACCTTTTTAGCTACATATTATTTGATAACAATAATTTGTAAAGTTTTGTTAAATTTAGAATCCTGATCTTAAAATAAGCTGTTAATGGTAATTTGTTTATACTTAATCATTCGGAAACTACGACCTTAAACGCTAGTTACTGAAATAAAATAATAATTTATTTTCATAATAACATTAGAAATTTTACATTTGCTTAAAGATATTTAAATTTTAGAGAATATAATTTTAAAAAAATCATAAATATGTAGAATAACTACATTCAAAACTTATTTATCTGTTATGAAATTAGAAGAAATTTGACTATTAATAATTTTACTTTTCACTTTTCATTTAAGTTTTACTTTTCTTTGACTTTATCCATTTTTTAATATTTTCGCCTGCCTTTCTTTTTGAAGTAACGGGTCGGTTTCTGTTTACATGGCGAATTCTTATAAAAGTTCTTAGACGACAAAATAAACGTTTTGCTGCTTTATTTAATGCAGGATATCGTCCCTCTAATTCATTTATAAGTTCTTTGATGACACCTTTTGATTTTCTGTAAATTGTCCCATGCACACTTTGAAAAATGTTCTCAAATTCCTGACACACTTCCATCCACTCTGCTGATGGAACAAATAATCCTCCCTTAGATAACAGATTTATCCATTCCGTGTTGTTCCCCTGTTGTTGGATGTACTGAGAAGATGGCATTCCTAATTTTGAATCAATATTTTTGAGGCGAAATGCTATGTATCCGGCAATATAATTTAGACCTTTTTCTTGTGAATTAATCATTTTGTTTCCCAAATTAAGTTCAACATCCCAAGACATAGGAATGGGAGTTAAGTCATGCATTATATCTTCAATATTGTCTAAAATATCATTATTTGCGGAAACTATATTTTTTGATGTGTCTTTTTTAAACGCTTTTACGAATAATTCCGAATATAACAACCTATATAACAACAACCTATAAATAACAACCTATTTCTGAATTTTTAATTTCTTTGCATACTTTTGACCAAAAATTAGGTAGCTTATTTGCAATTAACAAGTGTTTAAATCTTTTAATTACTTCAGTAGGACTTGGATGGTCATTAAATCTGCCAAGACCTCTAATTTGGCTAAATAAACTCTCTAGAGCATCTTGAGTCAATCTAGTGGTTAAAATGTATCTTGCTCCGACGGATTTTAAATTTTCTAACAATGAAGATATAGAGATAATAATTGCTTTTTGAAATGGAAGTAGACATTTTTTACCCCGCACTCTCATTTTGCTTATAGCTTCTCGGACTTCATTTAGAACAAGTGATTGAGACTGAAAATAATTTGAATTTCCGAAAGCAGCTTTCATACTTTTTGCTGGAGGGGGCTCTAAGCTGTTCATCACATCAAAAAAATCATCGATTAATTTTAAAAAAATCATGTGCCTTTTTGTTACCTGTAAACTTTAATATTCCCTTTGCTGTAGTGGCAGAGAATATCTTCGCTGATGTAACTTTTTGTATATCATTACCTTTGACTAATAGTTATGACTCTTTTAGTTTGTGGCACAATTTAATTTCTCCGGTATCTTTTCTCAATACTTCTTCAACAATTCCAGAGTTGATAAAAGTTCCATCCTCTAAAAGTAATCCAGAGTCCAAAAAATGATTCTGCAGTAACTTTACGTAATGAGGCATATCAGCAAAAACAAAAAATTTTGACGATGGTTGGATAGGATTCAAAAAATGAACTGATTCAATTGTTATTTCGAGATTCTTCCAGAGTGTCCCACATCCTCCTAAATCTGAAACAATTGCTTTTACATCGATTTCAATTATTACCAAGCTTTCTATGACTTTGAAAAGTAAGACTTTATTCATTGTAACTTCGAAATCGTAAAAAATTGGTTGTTTCCAATTTGAAAATAGTCCTCTAATCAAAAACAGTTGAACTTTTTTGAAAGGACCTAGGATTTGATCAAGTCCAGCATCATAGCAAATATCTGAGGAGACATGCATTTCATCAAAACTAAGGACACATATTTTTTTTTAATCCACATGCATTTTCTGCACAGTTTTTAACAAATTTAAAACCTCTTTCTGTAAGCCTGGAGCACAAGATAATTTTGCGCACCATCGCTTTAACGCACTAGTGCTTAGTAGAGGTAGGCCAATTTTAAATTTCCAAAAATTATATGCTTTTGAAGAAAGAGAACGTATAATAATACATTGGGAAGTGTCCTCTGTTGTCCATTTGACATTTGAAGTACCCTTCATTAAAGATTTTATTTGACCTCTTGTAAATACTTTTTTTACACTGTTTTCAAATTATGCATTTTCTTTAAAGCTTGTTCCAATTTCAACAATTCCCTTTTTTGCTCAGAATTTTTTTTCTACATGCGTTCCACCGTTTCATACGCTGAACTGATATTTTTTTAAACTTTATTTCTTCATTATTTTTATTTTTCAAATCCTTTTCTAAAGTTTCAATTCTCTCTTTCAGTACTTTAACTTCTGTTTCTAATTTAAAGCATTTATCACAATTTGTTGTACTAAATTTCATTCCTTGTATTTAAATTGCTTTTCTTTGGGCTTAGAGTTTTTAATCTGTCCAATGCACGAACCAACAATTTGCGTTTATTCAATCTTTCTTGCCGAGAAGAAATTGTTTGTGAACAAGAAAACGGAAAATTTACTCTTGGTATTGCAGAAGATTTTAAAATCATTCTAATCGGCAATCCAAGCAAACGATTTCTCATATCTTCATAATCTTCTTTCAAGAAATGATTACTGTATATACATGCATGTTTTATATTAACAGGGTCATTTCGTTTGCAACGTTGAAGCCATTATTTACACAGTTGTACATTTACTTTAGGGAAAGCATGGAAAATTATATATTTTCCTTCTGTATTTCTATCAGTGTTTTTGCAAGTTGCAATCGCACAAACTGGCATTTTGTTAATAATTTAAAATTTTTATAAATCACTTTAAAAAACAGAGGAAAATTATTATAGAAAACAACGAAAGTCTTGGAATATGTCTCAAAAAGGAATGCTCTAATTTTAGTTAAGAGTTAGCTAGACTGAACGCTCCGTTCTTAAAGTAAAAGTTCAAGCTTTGCGCCAAAGTGACGTCACAGGGGGAAATCGAAGGTTTGGCACTGCGAGAGTTTCTTCAAAGGAGTGAACCAGCCCTTCTATTCTCTTTACCCCTGCTTTTAATACTGTTCCTTAAATATTTTGATGAAATTTTATAAATTTTTTTAAACTAATAAATTTGAATTAATTTTTTTAAAACTGAAACACAACTTATGTTTATTTTTACTTTTAAAATTTGGCTTTTAGTCAATCTAACTTTTATTATAATTAAAATAGAAATTAAAGTATATTTTAAAATCAGTTTTTGGTTACTAACAATATTTTTTTTTTTTTTTCATTTAAGGGTGTAGTTTTTTTTACCTATTTTTCCTTTAGTTTAATTTTTTTTTAAAAATTTCAAATTCAAAATTTTTATAGTATTTCTGTAATTTCTAAAAAGTTGCAATATTGATTAAATAATATAAAACCAGGCTTTTTACATATGCTAATTTTTTTTTTTATAAAAATTTTTGTTTTTGTAATAATTTATTAACTCTTTACTCTTTTTTTCTTGTTCTAAAAATTATTCATAGTTGAATTTTTCAATTTTATTAATATTTAATTGGAATTATTTTAAATTTGTAATAAATAATTCTGATGAATGCTTATAGTTTAAATTTTATTGATAAAGTTTAATAATATCCTTTTTATTTATCTTAGCTATTTTCAGGTTTAATGTGTCCACTCTATTGCTCTAAAGTGTAAACAATGCATAATAATTTTGTTAAACACTATATAAATTTGTGATGAATATGTTTAATGAGAGATTAATACAAAAACTTATAAGGCATATTGTTTTATTTTTTTTTATTTCGATACATATATATATATATATATATATTTTTTAAAGTTTTTATCTTGAGATTTGTTCCTTATTTTGATAGATACAGAGTATCTGCGCACCCGGAATGTCATAAGAAATCATGGAAAGTCATGAATTTTGATATTGAACAAAATATGTCATGAAATGTCATGATTTTAACTATTTTTTAAAAAAAAAATCATGAAAAGTCAATGGTGTTTCGAATTTCTGCATTTGTAACAAAATCCCCACTTACAGTCATATTTTATTAAATATAAAATGTTTTTATCATGTTCTTTAAAATTTCATCAAAATCATTTCTAGAGCAAATTATCTTTTACACTTCTGTGATTTCAGAAGTTTTGTTATTATTTATTTTATTTTATCAATTTCAAATTCTAGCTGAAGCAAGCCACTTAAAGTGTTTTTATTCCGAAATGAGAACAGAAAAATCAGAAGTATTTCTTTCCTTTCCGATGAACAAGAAAAGTATCTTTAGAATATAATTCTGCAGAAAAAAAGAAAAAAAAAAATTTGCTTTTGTATTTTTTCATCTATTTCATTGCTTCATCTCTTTCTTAACTCTGTGTTTTAAATTTAAAATCTACAAATATGAAGATGCAAAGTATATTAGTTTTGGTTATACCTATCATTTCAATTAATGTCATTATAATGCATTTTAAAATTTATTGTTGTATTTTCCTTGGCGAAAATAGTAACTTCATTAAGTCATGAAAAATTCTTGGAATTAGTCATGGTTAGCCTCACGGCAAGGGGACTCTAACCCATGATTTGTCTACCCCTTAGAATATTTTATGTCATCACTGTAGTGAGCTGGTTGCGGAAAATTGAACCCAGTTAATTAAAAGGCGAATGCTCTATCCCCTGAGCAATCACGGCTCGTTGGAAGATATTCAGGAGGATGTTAAAAACTGGGAGTTTAAAATCCAAAACTGTTAGTAATGTAGGGCCATCCTGAGGCAGGCTCGAGTTTTCAAGGGTCTGTTAAAAAACACGTGTGTGTAATACTGTAGTTATAAACCACATTAATTTTGAAGCTCTGATTACAGACATTGTAAAAATAAATATAAAGTCATTTTTTAAACAATTCTCTAGACATGTTTAATCACTGACATAATTTCTATAGATTTTATTTTTGCATTCAAGTACCTCTGCTAAATGGTTAGGCAATAAGAAGTTTGGTCTGGAATGGTTTACTCCTGTGAAGTTAACCTTTATGGGCATGCAACTCTGTTTTATTCTTTGCTGTTATTTCATTCATTTTTTTTTTAACATTTAAATGATTGTTTTTAAATTGGCAATAATTATATTTTTTATCATTTGTTTAAGGATTTCTTTTATAATAATGTGGTATTTTAACTTCATTACGACTTAATTTAAAACTGATATCAGTTATTAGCTATCAGCTGTGGATTGCTAAATGATTTTATATTGATCCCATTTTAAGACAAATTATTAAATTGTTCATTTATACACAATTTGTATAAATGCTCTGCGTAAATTTATAAATATGTATTTTTAAAATTCACTCTTTCTTATCGAAATATCAGAGTTCGTATGTGCTGGGAATATCGGGAAAACAGGATTTGCAAAAAGTAATTTTACCCTAAATATGGAAATTCTCAGGGAATGTGACACATATCAAATTTCAGGATTTCACTCTTTTTGTTTCATTCGTAATTGTGAAATAGAGAATAAGAAAGAAAAAAATCATATTTTCTCTGGACCCATCTTCATGGATGAGTAGGGTTTTTGAAAAATACCTATTCTTAATGCTTATTTTCTATTTTTGTTTTTTAAAAGACCTTAAAGGTGCGTTTTTTTTTTTTTTTTGGTGTGTTTTAAAAAGTCCCTAATATTCCCTTTTCCAAACTCAGAAATTTTTTTATCATGTCTGTTTTTGTCACACATTGTGCCAAAAGTGTTGCTCTTGCACTATTTTATTCAATGTTTTCACATTTCACTCAACCGCAATAATAATATTATTAGAATGTGCACACTAATAAGAAATTTTTCTTCCTACTATTTAAAGTTCATTAGTATGAATATATATATATGTAATACAAAAAGTATAATACTTTTGTGTTAATAAAAGAATTAAATCTCTTTCGTTTTAATAAAATGTCTTTGTTAAAGAATAAGCGTAGAGAGATTCTATTTTGGGAAGTCAAGGCTGATAAACATAGGATTGAGTTATTTATAGAATCTCTCCCCCTTTCACTTCCATATAAGGAAGCACGAAATGATTTTCTTTAATGCGTAAGGATACAAGAATGTCAGAGACAGTGCCTTTTTACTACAAAATGTGTTATAGTATAAAAGCGAGAGCAATGCTTTTCGCATGGCTTTTTCATCATGTTCTGATCCTAATAATTTGTTCCGGAATTGTCCAAAGTCTTGTCCATCCTCTCCCTTGCGGAGTGTGGATGTGAATTGTTATCGATACCAGCCTACTACCATTAATAAAGATTTTTTGTGTGTAACATGGCTTACGACTGCATTATTTAAGCTATCTATATACAAAATAAAAGGGATTTTAACCCTTTTATTACAAGTTTAAGAGGATTATTACAAGCCGGCAGGATGTTACTTGCTGAGGAAACCATTGTTATCTATTTTCCGGCTAACTACAACGTTGATAGAACCTCATCCCGGGGGACGAAGGACGAAAGAAGAAAGTTGCCTATTCTGCAATGAAACAAAGAATGAAGGAAGGTCTGTTTTCACCATTCGATCTTTAACTACCCGTACCATCATCGCTGTGAGAATGCTGACGTTGGCTCGAGCTCGTCACATGCCTCTCTGAAACCCATAGTGTTGATCAAGATGACCCTACAGTGTCCAATCTGGAAATGACCGATGACCCTACAATTCCGTAGTGCTCAAATTGTGAAAACAAAAGTGAATGTGCGCGAATCTTAATCATGAATATTCATGAAGTGCAATGATATATTTTTTGTTTCTCTTCAACATAAAAAGTCATGAAGGCCGGAAAAAAAAAAAGGTTAGCAAAAAAGAAAAGAAAATACTGTAGAAATATTTTTTTTTTATCCTCTTATTTTTCTTTCTCGCTAGCATGATCAAATATTTTAGTGATATTAGATATGAGTAGTATTTTAACATTTTTATTTCAATAATTGAATAGAATTTTATTAAGAGTTAAAGTGCATTTCTTGTTTTTATATTGCTTTTTCTTTATAAATTATGAATAACTTAGTATATTATATTATGAATAGTTAGATTGCATTTCTTGTGTTTAGATTGCTTTTCTTTAAAATTATTATATAATAGTGTATTTTTATGCATTTAAAATGTTTTTGAGGGAAATAAATGTGTTTCAAACGTCAATTAAATTTGTGACGGCAAACAAAATTCAAAATTTTTCAGCTTTTCAAACAAAAACAAAAAACTAAAAGAAATTTTTAATGCTTTTTCTTTTCGGACTTGGTCAAAACTAAATATTCTTATTAAAAATGTGAAAAATTAAATATTACCCAAACAAAAGGACATTTCACACTTAACAAATTGTGTGAGTTTCCCCCTTATTACGATAGGCGAAATTGTTAATTCAGTAAAGTTTTTATACTTGATACTGATTTATCATAGGCTTTAGTAGGGTTGCAGACTTGCAAAGATTTTTGTTTGTTTTTTGATTGTGTCGGGCCAGTTGTTACTCAAGTTGGTAAGAGACTGATCATCTCTGCTAAATCTAACAATGACAACTTATCCTTGCACATTAGACAACAGAATTCTCATAATGTTAAGGTCAAAAATTGTGGAAAAAAAATGAAAGTTTAAGATGTTTCAGAAAAAGTAAACATTTTGAAAAAATGGAAGTTTAAGATGTTTCAACAAAAGTAAACATTTTGAAAAAATGGAAGTTTAAGATGTTTCAATAAAAGTAAACATTTTGAAAAAATGGAAGTTTAAGATGTTTCAGTAAAAGTAAACATTTTGAAAAAAGTTAAGATGTTTCAGTAAAAGTAAACATTTTGAAAAAAAAAAATAATGTGAGGGGTAACAAAAATAAAAAGAATAGGAAAAAGAAAGAATGACCAAGAAGTTAATAACAAAAAGTACAGGAAAAAGAAAGAAAGGCCAAACATTTCAAATGATTCAAAGATAGAACTAGGTAATGGCTGCAAGCATTATCAGGTTAATATCGACGAAAAAATAGGAAATAAAAAGAAAAATTTAAGTAAACAAAATTTTGAAATAGTTCATGTATCAAAGCTTAGGAAATATCACAACCCACAAATGTTGAAATTAAATCATGAATAGTGACCAAAACAAAAGAAAATTTTTTACTTCTTCAAGGGAAGAAGTGATATTTGGATAAAAATCCATAAAAATTATGTATATTTTTGTGTGAAAAAAAAAAAAAAATTTTTTTTTGAAAATTTTAGTAGATTAGTTATAAATATATGTTTCATTTTTCTTTCTGTTTAGTTGCCTAAACAGATAAAGTGTATTATCATGTTTTTATTATTGTCATTGTATATAGTTGTTTTTTTTTTTACAGATAATTGAAAAAATGTTATTTGTAGTAGTGAAAAGGAACAGTCGTACCAACATAAATTTTAAAAGTTCAGAGAATTCTAAATTTTATTATGATTTCTTTTTGGCTTGCCAAAAATCTTTTTTGGGGGGGATGTAATACAAAAAGTATAATACTTTTGTATTAATAAAAGAATTAAATCTCTTTCGTTTTAATAAAATGTCTTTGTTAAAGAATAAGCGTAGAGAGATTCTATTTTGGGAAGTCAAGGCTGATAAACATACGATTGAGTTATTTATAGAATTTCTCCCCCTTTCACTTCCATATAAGGAAGCACGAAATGATTTTCCTTAATGCGTAAGGATACAAGAATGTCAGAGACAGTGCCTTTTTACTACAAAATGTGTTATAGTATAAAAGCGAGAGCAATGCTTTTCGCATGGCTTTTTCATCATGTTCTGATCCTAATAATTTGTTCCGGAATTGTCCAAAGTCTTGTCCATCCTCTCCCTTGCGGAGTGTGGATGTGAATTGTTATCGATACCAGCCTACTACCATTAATAAAGATTTTTTGTGTGTAACATGGCTTACGACTGCATTATTTAAGCTATCTATATACAAAATAAAAGGGATTTTAACCCTTTTATTACAAGTTTAAGAGGATTATTACAAGCCGGCAGGATGTTACTTGCTGAGGAAACCATTGTTATCTATTTTCCGGCTAACTACAACGTTGATAGAACCTCATCCCGGGGGACGAAGGACGAAAGAAGAAAGTTGCCTATTCTGCAATGAAACAAAGAATGAAGGAAGGTCTGTTTTCACCATTCGATCTTTAACTACCCGTACCATCATCGCTGTGAGAATGCTGACGTTGGCTCGAGCTCGTCACATGCCTCTCTGAAACCCATAGTGTTGATCAAGATGACCCTACAGTGTCCAATCTGGAAATGACCGATGACCCTACAATTCCGTAGTGCTCAAATTGTGAAAACAAAAGTGAATGTGCGCGAATCTTAATCATGAATATTCATGAAGTGCAATGATATATTTTTTGTTTCTCTTCAACATAAAAAGTCATGAAGGCCGGAAAAAAAAAAAGGTTAGCAAAAAAGAAAAGAAAATACTGTAGAAATATTTTTTTTTTATCCTCTTATTTTTCTTTCTCGCTAGCATGATCAAATATTTTAGTGATATTAGATATGAGTAGTATTTTAACATTTTTATTTCAATAATTGAATAGAATTTTATTAAGAGTTAAAGTGCATTTCTTGTTTTTATATTGCTTTTTCTTTATAAATTATGAATAACTTAGTATATTATATTATGAATAGTTAGATTGCATTTCTTGTGTTTAGATTGCTTTTCTTTAAAATTATTATATAATAGTGTATTTTTATGCATTTAAAATGTTTTTGAGGGAAATAAATGTGTTTCAAACGTCAATTAAATTTGTGACGGCAAACAAAATTCAAAATTTTTCAGCTTTTCAAACAAAAACAAAAAACTAAAAGAAATTTTTAATGCTTTTTCTTTTCGGACTTGGTCAAAACTAAATATTCTTATTAAAAATGTGAAAAATTAAATATTACCCAAACAAAAGGACATTTCACACTTAACAAATTGTGTGAGTTTCCCCCTTATTACGATAGGCGAAATTGTTAATTCAGTAAAGTTTTTATACTTGATACTGATTTATCATAGGCTTTAGTAGGGTTGCAGACTTGCAAAGATTTTTGTTTGTTTTTTGATTGTGTCGGGCCAGTTGTTACTCAAGTTGGTAAGAGACTGATCATCTCTGCTAAATCTAACAATGACAACTTATCCTTGCACATTAGACAACAGAATTCTCATAATGTTAAGGTCAAAAATTGTGGAAAAAAAATGAAAGTTTAAGATGTTTCAGAAAAAGTAAACATTTTGAAAAAATGGAAGTTTAAGATGTTTCAACAAAAGTAAACATTTTGAAAAAATGGAAGTTTAAGATGTTTCAATAAAAGTAAACATTTTGAAAAAATGGAAGTTTAAGATGTTTCAGTAAAAGTAAACATTTTGAAAAAAGTTAAGATGTTTCAGTAAAAGTAAACATTTTGAAAAAAAAAAATAATGTGAGGGGTAACAAAAATAAAAAGAATAGGAAAAAGAAAGAATGACCAAGAAGTTAATAACAAAAAGTACAGGAAAAAGAAAGAAAGGCCAAACATTTCAAATGATTCAAAGATAGAACTAGGTAATGGCTGCAAGCATTATCAGGTTAATATCGACGAAAAAATAGGAAATAAAAAGAAAAATTTAAGTAAACAAAATTTTGAAATAGTTCATGTATCAAAGCTTAGGAAATATCACAACCCACAAATGTTGAAATTAAATCATGAATAGTGACCAAAACAAAAGAAAATTTTTTACTTCTTCAAGGGAAGAAGTGATATTTGGATAAAAATCCATAAAAATTATGTATATTTTTGTGTGAAAAAAAAAAAAAAATTTTTTTTTGAAAATTTTAGTAGATTAGTTATAAATATATGTTTCATTTTTCTTTCTGTTTAGTTGCCTAAACAGATAAAGTGTATTATCATGTTTTTATTATTGTCATTGTATATAGTTGTTTTTTTTTTTACAGATAATTGAAAAAATGTTATTTGTAGTAGTGAAAAGGAACAGTCGTACCAACATAAATTTTAAAAGTTCAGAGAATTCTAAATTTTATTATGATTTCTTTTTGGCTTGCCAAAAATCTTTTTTGGGGGGGATGTAATACAAAAAGTATAATACTTTTGTATTAATAAAAGAATTAAATCTCTTTCGTTTTAATAAAATGTCTTTGTTAAAGAATAAGCGTAGAGAGATTCTATTTTGGGAAGTCAAGGCTGATAAACATACGATTGAGTTATTTATAGAATTTCTCCCCCTTTCACTTCCATATAAGGAAGCACGAAATGATTTTCCTTAATGCGTAAGGATACAAGAATGTCAGAGACAGTGCCTTTTTACTACAAAATGTGTTATAGTATAAAAGCGAGAGCAATGCTTTTCGCATGGCTTTTTCATCATGTTCTGATCCTAATAATTTGTTCCGGAATTGTCCAAAGTCTTGTCCATCCTCTCCCTTGCGGAGTGTGGATGTGAATTGTTATCGATACCAGCGATACTACCATTAATAAAGATTTTTTGTGTGTAACATGGCTTACGACTGCATTATTTAAGCTATCTACATACAAAATAAAAGGGATTTTAACCCTTTTATTACAAGTTTAACAGGATTATTACATATATATAGGGAGAGAGAGGTAGTTAGATTTCCATATTGTGATCTGTGGCAGAATAATTGCCAAGTCTAGGAAACTTCCGACAAACTAAAAAAACAAAAATAACTTGACAAAATTAAAAAATACATCACTATGCCCGCCTAGTTTCCTGTTTTTGTAACGAAGACTCCTGTATTTTATGACTATATCCTGCTTACCTGTATATTCTCAAATTTCATTTCTCCAATGTTGGCAAGTATGCATCACAGAAAGGGACCAACTAGAAAGGTATAAATTATAATCACCTCCAGGCAAACATTGTAAGGCCTTTTTTTTTAATGTGTAAGTTTAAAATCTATTTGGAACCTTGGCGATTGCAGTTGGTGCAACAGATCACGATACGGAAATATCCCCTTATATTTTTTTTAGAAAACTAAAGAGTTAGGAATATTTTTTGAGTGCTTGAAAAGTACTTAAGAGGTGCTTATTTTTTGTTCAAAAATTTTGCTCAGCAGCTTGATTTTCATTAGGTGTATCCTTGAGATTCTATTATTCTCAAGCGTTGCTGGAGTGTTGTCAATTGGATGTCTGAGTTAAGGAACTTAAAATTTCTATCTTAAAAGTATTTTTTTAATCCACTTTTATTTCTCAATACCCGTTATCCTTGATTTATTGTGACAAAACATTATTTTATGATTTTGGATAATACATTATTATTAGGAACAAAAAGTTTTTTATCGTCTGCTATGCTTATTCATCTGCTATCTATTAAAGAAACAAAAATTTATTTGCATGTTTTCTGATTTCTCAGAGGTGGGTTATCATTTGCCTGATGTAAAATTACATTTGCTTTCTTTAAAATTCATCTGCTTTTATGCAAAAATAAAAGCAGAATATTGTTTATACATATGCATACTTTATTATTAAGAGGAGAATTGTTTTTTGTTAAGATTAGATATCTTTCTAATGAAGCAGATTGCAGCTTTCTCTTTTTACAACTGATACATTTCTGATTCCTAAATGTTTTGAGATTTTTTTTCTTCTTCACAATCATTCATACTCAATCAATGATTTCTTTTTATTTATGAATTTTAAGTTAAAGAATTTTTTAAATCCAGTTGATCTCGTCATATCTTGCTTTGTCCCAGGTTTTAATATTTATTAGTGCTTCTTTTAACAAACAATTCTGTTTAGAAATTTATTAGGGTTGTTTTTATTTAATTTTTTTATTAAATTGACCTTTTATTTTATTATTTTCCTTTCTTTGTTATAATCATTAATTTTGTTTTATATTTAATTTGATGATTTTAATAAATCTTTATTTTATTATAATTTGGTGTTATTTAGCTTATTATAATTTTGGCTTAATTTCAATTAACACATATATTTTTATTTATTTATTTATTCTTTAGTTTAATATTTATCATTAAAATAAGATTTTTTATTTTTTTTTTAATTTCACAATTTTATCCTCTTAATTAATATTTTGATTAATATTTAGATTATTTGTTCAATACTTCTAGTAATTTAATATTTTTTGGTGACTTATTTAAAAAAATTCTTTTATTTTATTGATTCGTTCTTTATTATTTGCTTTCTTGCATCTTTGTTTCTTATTTTAGGATGATAATTTATTTATTTTATAGCTAAGGATTAAAAGTATTAAGTTATAATCATTTATTTATCCATAAATCTATTTATCCATTACTGATTTTTATTTATTTTTTATTTTACTTATTTTATTTTATATATTACATTATTAACTGGGAAAGTTTAATGGGGTACCAAAATTATAATTATGACGATACAACATTGAAGTCAATGTTTAAAGGGGAATGACTTCCATTTGGTGTAGGCTTACACTATTTTTTATCCTCTTCTGAACTATTACAAATGTATAAGTCTCCCATTTTTATCCAAAAAAACAACAACAAAAAATCCCTAGAAAAGGTATATTTGCAAAAAAAGTCTTTTTAATCGAAAGAAAACTTTTTTTATCTAAGAATGAACAACTTACTAAAAATGTTTTTATTGCCTGAATAAATGTTATATTATATAAATATGTTATATAAATGTTTAATATTAGAATTGTGTTTATAATTTTCTTTTAATAGTTGTCTTTTTATTGGATAATTTGTAAAATCTTTCAAATTTGCTATTTTGAAAAATTGGCAATTATACCTTGCTGCTGAACTTCTGTGGTTAATTAGGACTCTAACAACCAAAATTCCACTTCATTAATATTAAGAGTTGTAATTTGGTATTGAATTTAATTTGACTAAAATTTAACAAAGTTTTAACTTTTGTCATAAATCTATAGATTTTTATTATTAGTTTTTTTTTTTTTTTTGTTGTTGCTGATAATAGTGTATTTATTTATTTTGCGAATTTTAGATTTATATTTTATTCCTACATATAACAAATCAGAAATTATGGAATTTGAAACTCTTAGTGGGTTCTTGAAAGTTAAATGCCTAAACAATAATAAGATAAAAATTGATTTGCCTGCCTATAATTTTGCATCTGCAAGTTATTCTTTCTAAACTTATAAGTCTATTGACTAGTTTTCATTTAATTTTATCTCATAGGTATCTACTTTTCCTCTATTTTTAGAGGGTATTCTTGATTTTAAATGCCATTTTAGTGTGTGTCATGTATATTTTTCTGTTTTTAACAAAATTGTGAAATTGTCTTAAAAAAACTTTTTTTAAGAGAAGATCATATATAATAAAAATTTTGTACATGCTATGTGTATTTTGTACGTATATGAATGTGCATGCTTTAAATGAATGATGTTAAATATAAAGTTTAAATAATTATAAGAATTAAAATATATTTCTGTTTAAGTTTATGGGGAAAATATCTTTCATATAAGTATAAAAAACTTTGTAAAACTATTTTTTTCAACATCTGTATAAATGTCATCAATGTTTAATATTGAAAATGAGTTGTAAAAAATACGTAATCAATGTGAAAAATTGCTTATGACTAATTTTTTTCTTGTAATGTAATTTTTAATAAAACCAAAAGGCTTTGCTCTCCTGTGCCCATAATTATCAATTTATTTAAGTTGATGTTTTCAATTTATTTAACACTAGAAAGACTGAAACATAGTATATACTTATATTGCAAAAAAACAAACAAAATAACTAGATTGTGAAGGAATAACTAATGTGTAAAAAAATTTGTTTAAAATTAATTTTTAATATTTTTTATATTATTTACAGTTATATAACAAGATAGTAGTAAATATTATAAAAAAAATATATGTTGTACAAAAGTCACAAAATTCTAAGAAATTGTGTTATATCATTGTTTTTCTAATTGAAATTAAAATGCAGTCAAAATTACTTTCTTGAGCAATCTAGTGTTACATTGATTTTCTAAAATTTTTAAAGATCGAAGATCAGAGAGAGAAAAATATATAGTTATTATAATTTTATGCAAGCATTTTATTAATTTGTTGATCCTAACAAAATGAGTGATTGTCTGGTTTTGAAAGTAATCAATTATACTTGAAAAAAGGAAACTTAGGAAAAGTATGTTACAATAAAAAATAATATGAAGTATTTTTATTTGATTGCAATATGTAATGTTAACCTTATATAACAGTTTAAATTTGAAACATCTTTATTTATTAAAGATTTTATATTTTTAAAAATTTTAATATATATGTTAAGTTATTATACTTGGCAACATCTAATTCTCCCTTTCTCTCTCTCTTTTTTTTTTTTTTTTTTTTTTTTTTTTTTTTTTTACTTTCAACATTAACTGAAGTGTGAGCATACAAAATGAAGATCTAAAGAGATAAAATTGTCTACAACATGAATAAACAGGTATTATTTAAAGCAAAAGGAATGAAAAAAATTTCTTTAGAAAAGCATTTAAAATTGCAGTGATTTTTTTGAATAAATTGAAATTTTGAAGAAAAACAAAACTCATGTTTATAAATTATCCTTTTCAACATGTCAAAATTCAATTCTTTAGTTGCGTACCTGAGGGTTGCAAAGTGACTCGCAGGGTATCTTTTTACTTCAAGTATAACAGTTACTGATTTTCTAGCTAAATTGTATCAAATGTAAAATTCCTTGTTAACCTTGTACATTTTTTATACACCTCTATAAACTCAAGTTTTTAAATCTTATAGATTTTGTGCAGAAAAACAAAATGTAAGTAGAACTCCCAAAACAGCTGTAGCTGGGTGTCTTACACTTTTATTTAATATAAAGAACGTCATTTTATTTTGTAATAGTGATAGCTATAAATTGTTGTTTCGTCTGCAAATTTATTTTACTCAAAATACACTAAATATTTAAATTAAAAACCATGTTTCAGACACTGAAATAATGTTAATTTGAATGCTAAGTTTTACTTACATTTTCTGTAAGACAAATGAAATCATTGAGTCTTAAAGGCAATTTATGAAATGCTAAAAACCGGAAATTCTGTTTTTGGCACCATGTTGAGTTTGAAGAATCAATCCTTAGAGCCAGGCTTGTGATTCTTCTGCTAATTCACAGAATTCTGTGAATCAATAATTAACATTACAAAAAAAAAAAATTTCGTCTTTCTGCTAGTCTAAAATTTAGATTTTGTTACTTACATACTTACACATACCTGCCAAATCTCCTTTTTTTAGCGAAGACTCCTGTATTTTACGACTATCTCCTGTTTACCGTATATTCTCAAATTTCTCCATATTTGCTGAAGAAATTTAAAAAAAATATATAGTTTTGGGGATAAAATATCAGTTAATAACAAAAATACTTCTCTTATTCCTCAACAGATGGTGCTATTACCTGCTTAATTTTAAGTACTGTTTTATATTAAGTGTTTATAATTTAAGTAATAATTTTTGAAAAAATCTTCTTTAGATTAAGATTTATATACACATATTTTACTTCGCTAAATGCAAATGCTTATAACTATTTCTAATTTTGAATTTCTCGTTTTAATTTACATGATTATGCATAATGTATCAAAACTTTACTCATAGCCTAGAAAATGTCACTAGTAAAATCTCTGTTTTTTTATTTCTCCTATGTTGACAGGTATGCTTTAAGTAAAATCTGGTTAATGAGTCACTTATTCTGTCTTTACCAGCACCCTCTTTTGTTTTTCTTTAGAAGTTCTTATTCACACGTGATAAGGACTTTTTTACACAGATTCAATAGAGAAAAACGGAGATCTGGACAAACTTCAACAACACTAGACTAAAAACAAATCCTATAAAAACTTGTCCTATAAATACTGGAACACTAAAGTATAAAATTGATATTCTAAAAAATAATTCCAAAATATAAAATTAAATTTTTTTTTTCTTATTGTTTTTAAAACTTATATTTTAACGAGCAGCAATTTAATGCTAGTACTGTTAAATACATGTTTTTATTAAATTCAAGTTATAGATTTTTAAATTTGGATACAATTTTAAGCCCAGAATTCATACAAAATTATTTTACAAAATTATTTACAAATTATTACAAATACAAAATTATTTACGAGTCATAATATGATTAATAAATGTATGATTTTTATTTGTAGTGAAAATTTTTAAAAATATTTCTTACTTTACCATATTTTTGTGTTGATTTTTTAATGTAATTTTTAATTTTCACAAATTATGTCTAAATTTTTACAAAATAGGTACCTCTCAAAAAAACCTAGACAGTCCCCTGAAGTTCCTGTATGTTCTATTAATTACCTTTTTCTTCCAAAAAATATCAAAAATATTTTGTGAGTACTGGTTCTTAAATGATTTGAAACTAATTACTAAAGTATATGCATATTTTATGAGACAACTTTATAAATTTTATTTTTATATACCTAATCATAAAATTTTAAGTTGTTTATAATTTCTAAAATAAACCTGAGAATTTTTTATTAAGAATTTTTCTTTTAGAAATTACTGAATTTCCTTTTTCTCATTAGTAAAAATTACATACAATTTTAGAATACAAATTTAAGCTTTGAAAATGAAGCTTTTAAAAAAATGATACCTTTTTTTTTTTTTTTTTTTTTTTTTTGAACTGAAAATTATAAAAAAATCAACATTCTAAACTGCAATATCAGATAAAAGGTATTTATTTTAAAAATAAAACTTGTACATTTTTAATAATGGAAGTCCCCCTTACGCTACATTTTGATAGCTGTAAATTATTCTGATTAGGAGTGTCAATATTATAATTTCATTGTGAAAAACTAGTTCTTATAATTTAGTAATAAATATCTTTTAATATAAATTATTGTTTTAGATAAACATATCTTTAAATTTCTTCTTCTTCTTAATCCCCAAAATTAGCAGGGCTACATGAAATTCATGACCTGAAGGAAGTCAAAGTGGGTTTTCTAGAATGTCCAGTCCAAGATATGTTGGAGAGAAGCCTGCATGTTGTGGCACCTGGGGCAGTTTGGGAAGATTTTAACAACCCTCGAAAGAAAGAGACTTAAGATGGCCGCTGGTAAGCTCCGTCTGATCCTTGCGGTGGCCCCGAATGTTGAGTGCGCCTCCTGGACGGGTGCTCTGGTACCCGTGATGTTTGGGGGATACGAGCCAAGAAACATTGTCTTCTTTTTTCTTTTTCAATGCCAGTTCCACGAAGGTGAGTGAATTTGAACTCATCAAAGTTTCTTCTGTCCCCTCCTTTCTTTAAATTTAAATATATTTGTTATTTATATTTTTTAAATTTAAAGAAGCAACTTTTATGCTCAATTTATAACTTGGAGAGATTCAATATGGCATT
Source organism: Parasteatoda lunata (assembly GCA_949128135.1). Taxonomy (NCBI): domain Eukaryota; kingdom Metazoa; phylum Arthropoda; class Arachnida; order Araneae; family Theridiidae; genus Parasteatoda; species Parasteatoda lunata. Next base: position 88,314,046 of record OX421979.1, on the reverse strand, counting down.
GAACCCACTAGGAAATGAATAATATTTAAAAATAAAAGATATATAGTTTTTTACTTATTCTCATATTTGTTGAAACAAGGGTATTAATTACATCATGCCTTGCTTGTGCAGACACCCTTTTTAAGTGTTTTGTTTTATTCAGTTGAACTGTAGTTTAACCTCTTCCTTGGTTTTATAAATTTTTTGAATTCATTTATTTCGTTTAGTTATTTTGATTTTTAAAATTTTTTCTTCTAATTTTTTGTTTATTTTAAATTTGGTAAGGACCTACTGGTAGAATAGATTAATAAAACTTTCTTTTCTAGTTTAAAAGATTTATTTTTTTCATTCAGTCATTTTGATTTACTAAAATTTTCTTATTATTTATTTTCCAATTTAAATTGTTAGGATTCAGTTATTTTGATTTGCAAAGATTTTGTTGTAATTATTTATTAATTTCCTAATTTAAAATATTTTGTTTTGTAATCGTCGTTGGACAGCCGACCCAATTTTGTGTTTCTGGCTACTAATGTTCAACTTTGTAAATTTGAACCAATCCAGAAGGCAAGGAAACTCCTGGATCAGCACCCCAAGAGGTATGATTTGTTATGGGAACATGGAGGATATTGTGACCTGATAGATTTAATGTGCATCAGTCACCATTTACTGCACTTTGAGCGACGGGGATCCACGACCTCTTGGACATGGGCCCAGTGCCCTAACAACTAGGCTATCCTGGCTAATTTAAAATATTAGTAATTTTTTGCGTTCAGTTATTTCTTTAATATTTAGTTCATTGTTCTTATTGATTTTCTTTTCTAAAACATTAATAATTTTCCCCTAATAAGCACTCCAAATCAACAAGCTTCAAAATGCAGCCAAAGGTTAGGTTAAACTAAACTATGTTATTTCATTCTGATAAAAAAAAAAAAAAAGTTTTGCTAAATTATTTGTGTTTTTAATGTCATCTTGTTTTTGTGTAGTGGGAGAAAGTAGAGACTTGGATCTTCCTCCTGACAGCAGTACTGTTGATCTATTGGCTGCTTTACTTCCGCATTATATTAAGAAATCAAACATGGATCCCTATCTATAGGAAGACCACGAGAACCTCCCACAGTTAGCCTGGCGGTAAGGGGACTCTAAACCATGATCCGTCTACCACTTGGGGATATTTCACGTGAGCACTGTGGTCGATGCAAGCTGGATGCGGAATTCGTATCGACTTAGATTCGAGTCCGGTTCGCCTTCCAATGAGGCTCTTTTCCCTGAGCCATTGCGGCTCTAATGCTGACATTTATCTGAATCTAAAAGAACTAAAAGGTAATTTAAAATTTAAGGCCAAAAAATAAGAATGTCCAAAGGTGTACTGTGTCTCAAGGTGAGCCACTCTCCCCAACTATTTTACATTAAGCATTCAGTTATATTTTTTTACCTACTTGCAAGTACATTATAAAATTTCTATTTCAGAGATAAATTATTTGAATTCAATAGTTTTAAATCAAATTAATTTTTCTAAATGATTATGTATAATTGAATTTTTAACACTCGTAATTAATGAAATTCATTACTCACTTAGAATCTGATTTATTTTTTACACAGTAAACCAGTTTTTTTATTTTTTATTTAATGTCTTTTAAAAAGATTTCATTTGAAGAAAGTAGGAAAAGTCACAATGCTTCTAAAATTAAAGTATAGTGAATAAAAGTATTTTAATTTAAACAAAATCAGAAAATATAATCTAAAGAATTGTATCAAGTGCTAAAACATTATTAGAAAATTAGAAATGTTCTTTTTACCTGCTGGTCAACTTTCAATAATTTTTCTTTCTAAATTTTGATTTATTTTGCTTGTTCCACTTCTTAATTTTATCATTTTCTTTCTGATTTGATTTAAGGTGTATAATTTTTGTTTTAGATTTCATTTAAGGTGTAACAGGGTGTGTAGCGTTTTTAAAAAGTTCTTAAAGGTGTTTATTTTCAATTTTCGTTTTTGAAAAGCCCTTAAAGCTGTTTTTTTTTTATTGAGTGTTTTTAAAAAGTGCTTTATTTTCCATTTTTAAAAATAGAAATTTTTTCTTTACCTTGTCGATTTCACCATGTGTTATGCAAAAGCATGATTTTCTCACTGTTCTATTCAAAGTTTTCCTAATTCATTTAACCAAAATCTATTTCGGTGTACTCTCGGTTCATAACCTATGAAAGTGCCCATCATTTTACATGTTTGATTAAATACTTGTGAGTCCTCTTGTGGGTCAACTCAGCTGAGTTCGGTGAGATTATTGCACTGTTATGTGCAACTCTGCTGCATTTTGCAAAATATTCTCAACTTCAGTCTTCATTTTCAACCCTCTGATATGGAATCGAAAAATCTCTTGATCATTTTATAATGACAAATGTAATCAAGAAAAGAGTTTATTGTCAGAGACTAGTTATTTTTTGTTGAAAGATTTGGCTATGCACCCTGTGTGAAATGTTTCATATTATATCTTATAATATTGTTCCAGGTTTCCTCATTTTTCTTGCACATAACACTTGCATATTAAATAGTGTTTTGGTAAAAAAAAAGACAGCAACAATTTTAAATATGTATTGGTGCCTGAAATATCTTTGTACTAAATTGAATAGTTATAATAATTTATTTTTTTTAGGTGTCTTGGATTAGGTTGAAAGAGTTTCATCTGCTGACTGTTGGAGAGTATACTTACACGAGCGACAATCAATTCCAAAGTGTCTACATGCAAATAAGTAATAATTGGGCACTGCAAATTAAATATCTGCAAGTGGCAGATGAGGGCCTGTATGAGTGTCAGGTCAGCTCCTGCCCATCCAGGAGTGTTTACTACTTTAGACTGTGGGTAGTGGTTGAGTCAATTATGACCCAAATTTTCTATCAATATTTACTTGTAAAATTTAGTAAGATTGGAGTTGGGGACATTCAGGTCACTGTAAGGCTTGAATGCCCCAAATCTTTTTTCTTTTTTTTTTACCTTAATTTAAATTTATAATTAAAATATTTTTCCTTTTTTTTATGTGTGCTATTTCTTAGATGTTATGTTTTTAGTTTTGGTTAAGTATTTTTTCATATATATAACGTTGTTGCCGAGTGGAAGGATAAAAACAGGTCTTGGGCAGGGAAGGAGAGTGCAGAATTTATTTGTTAATTATTAGACAGAGAACGTTTATAAAATTTTGGTCTTGAAATGTTGTGTTTCTCAATATAAGTTAAGGAATATCTTGCAAAGTAAGTCCATAAAATGTTTCATTTTAGGGAATAAGGGAAATCTTAGCAATTGTAATTGTTATATTAAATAGGTCGCGCGATTCCCGCAAAGGGGAAAATGTTTTACTTTTAATTAATGCATACTTGAGTCAAAAATAGATTAAAGGACAGGATGTGAATTTAAAAGAGTGAGAAAGCATTTCGTTTTGAATAATAAATTAAGAAAAGGATTTACAGAAAAGGAATAACATAAAAAGATTAATTGAAGCTTTTTAAGTTTTATATATATATAATCTATATATAAATATATATATATATATATATATATATATATATATATATATATATATAATATATATATATATATATATAGAGTCTAACTTTTAAGTTTTTCCAATTCTGATTGTTTCCATAAACCTGGTTAATTCACTTAAACATGCATTTTGATTTTTCAGGTTGGCCACTCACCTTGAAAACCTGGAATTATCAGGGAATTTTTTTTATGCTGGAAAAAACCTCTAAAAGTCAGGTAAATTTAGATAAAAACCTGGAAAAATCAGGGAATTTTAAGGAAAAGTTGAAATTTTTTTTTTTTGTAGATTTTCTTAGTTTAAATTATTTTATGATCCATTATACCCACTTTTTTTTAGACAGAAATTTATTGCCAAATAGTTGAAATATCTACTTTGCATGCGTCAAAATTTACTCCATTAATCCATGTTAAACTAGAATGCCACATAAAACCCATGATTGCTAAATGAATGGAGAAACCTTTTTGGAGTTTAGGAAAGGCAAATATTGTGGTGGAGGTTGAAGAAGGAGTTAAGATATTTGCTTCTGTTTATTAAAGTAGCATTTGTTTCACTTCATATGCGTGGGTTGAATCCATTTATCGTTCAAGTTTGTTCTGATGCTTTAAGTTTTTTTCTTTCTTCTGACTAAATGATTAAGAATGTTTTAGTATTTTTAATTTCATAAAATTCACCACAAATTAGTTGATCATAATTTAATAGATTTTATGTTACACTCTTTTTCTAAAAGCTTTTGTACTCCCATCCAAATCGGTGGATAATTTTTCTCAGCAAAGCCAATTAATCACATATTTTCTTACAATTGCAATGTTTGTCAACAAATCCTTATAATTTTTGCATTGATACTAATTTTCTAGATTTCATTTTAACTTTTTATAACATATTTTAATTAAAATAAGGTTCTTTTAAGGACCAACCATATGTTAACATTGTTATGTTAACATTTTGTTCGTAAATATTTGATTTTTGATTCAAAATTAAGATTTTTTATTTAAAATTTGATTCACAATGTCCGATTTAAAATTGGACATTGTGTAGTAATAACAATGTCGGAAGTTCATTAGTGTTACTCTTTTCCCAGAGATGATATTACCGAAACTGTTTCTCCCTTTACTTTAAAAAGCTGGTAAAAATTTGGGAATGTATGGGGAACATGTTAAATGTTGTATAAACATAGGATATAAAATTTTTTATTCATATGTATTTATTAGGAAGAAGGAGAATGAAACTGTTTTTTTGTTCTGCACTGTGCAGGTTTCTAGTTGTAAAAATAAAAAACAAAACAAAAAAACAATTAACTAATCTAAGCTAAAATAAAATCATTTAGTTAGATAGAAATTCTTTAAATATTATAATTTCAAATTCGAAAAGAATAAAATATAAAGAATTTATCTAGTTTTTTTGTATAAGAAATGCAATAAGAAATTTGAGAATTTTGCTTTCGTGACATTAATTTTTTAATACTGCATATCGCTTAAAATAATAATGAATAACTGCTTGAAAACAACATTATTTAAACAATTGACTTTAGATATTGGTTTAAAGAAAATATGATTAATGAATTTTACAAAGAACATTGTTTGGATAAAATACAGTCTAAAATGTGTTCTATATAAAATGTAAATAAATATAAGAAGTTATTGATGCCTAATCGCTTAAAATTATTGTTTTTTATTAATTATTTTTTTGCTTAATGAAAATTAGGGATACAAGAAATATTCGATTACTATTCGGTCTGCTTGCCGAATATTCGGCCAAGTATTTTTTGACAAAGTTTTAATAGATTAAATAAAGTGTTTTCTAAAATAGTATATTTATTATACATTATCAGATATAATCTTTACACATCTTTATGAAGTTTTAAAATTCATGTGCTTGCAAAATGTTGTGGAAGATAACTGGAAAAGCAAAATTTCTGTTTTAAGAATCTAGATTGTTTTTTTTTTTTTTCTTCTTTTTTTTTTTTATTATAGTACAGCATTTTAACTCAGCATTTTGTAATAGATTTTATTCTTTTATTTTTACTTTTTTCTAGTATGGTAAGACAAATTGCTGGTAACACAAAAAAAAATGCTATGATTTTCAACCTTAAAGTTATATTTTAAGAAATGAGGATGCTTTTTTCTGTCTCTTTTTTGCCTTTCTACATTAACTTTTTATCAAAGTTTTTATTATGGTACAGCATTTTTTAAATAGTGTTTCTGAAGAACGTTATTTTTGATCGTCACTGCTTGAAAAAGCGTTAAATTTTCTTTTAAAAATTGAGAAAATTTTTTGTTTTCATTTCTATTTAGATTCTTTTTTAAAAAACCTTGGTTTTTATCTAGAGTATTATGGTGGAGCAATTAAGAGAGTTTCCATTAGACTTATTTCTTTTTTCTCCCCTTTAAAAAAAATACAGTATAATTGGAAAACAGATGAAACAGATAGATTTTTATGTTTTGCTTATGTATATAATTTTTTTGTGGACATTTTTTTAAAAGCATTTCTGATAGACTTTTCTTCTTTTAAAGTTTTATGTTTACTTTTTTTTTCGGAAAATACTATTTTCAGCATTAAAGTTTTGTCTTAAAAAATTAAGAAAATATTTTTTTTTCTATTTCTCTGTTTCTTTTTTATTCTACTTTATAACTTAAGTTTTTTTTTTTTTTTGTAACTATTAGTTAGTTTTCATTTATCTTGAATATTTATAATCGATAACTTTTATAATTTTTTCTATTTACTCCGCAACAATAATGTAGCTAAGTTTTGATTAATAATCAAAAATGGTTAAACTTATTTATATATAGAGAAATAATATCTATTAATGATTTTTTTTAAAGGAAAATGCTGCTATTCGGGCACCAAATATTTGGTATTCAGACGATTTGTTTGGCCGACTATTTGGTATTCAGCAATTCTGCCAAATCACTTTTTATTACATAGTAATGAAAATATATTAAACAATACTTGTTAAGGGTTTTTTTGAGTCTCTCTGTTTTTGGCATTTGGTGCACTTTGTGCAAAAATTACTGAACACATTAAACTTTTTTTATTCAATAAAAACAATATATTCTACATGATGAACATATTATTTTCTCCACATTCATCTTAATTTTTTTTTTAATTAATGTTGTACCATAACGTTAAAAATTCAAAAAAATAAATAAATAATAATTAATAAATAAATAAAAAACAAAATCTTGATACGTTGTTAAAATAAATGTATTTTAAATATTTTTCCATATGATATATTAAAAAAAATATAGTATTTTAAATAAAATGCTTTATGATATTGGTACTTTTGTTGTATCCATCCTATACTTTATGAGGGAAAAAAACACATTAACCTGGAAATTTATGATTTTTAACTGGAAAAATCAGGGAAATTTGAAACCTGATTTGAGTGGCCACCCTGTTTTTTTTTCTTTAAAATTTACTCTGACATTAGTTCTGTTTGGAGAGTTTTTTTAATAGATAAATCTTGCCATGTAATCCAGTGCAGATTCTACAGGTGTTTGATAAGTCATAGCTTTACAGCAACTGCTAATTGCACACAATAAATTGCATGGGGATGCAGAGTACAAAACACACATGTACCAATTCTCAATGATACCGCAATTCAGGTCACATCAGTTTCTATTCTATTCTAAATTTTTGTGATGTGCAGGCTATCTGCTCACCTGAAAAGTTATGAGAAATCATGGAAAGTCATGAATTTCGGTGTTGAACAAAATTTGTCATGAAATGTTATGATTTTAACTATTTTTTTTAAACAAGTCATGGATTTAGGTCGCCGAAAAATATAATTTTTACAAAGGAATTTTCTCCCCCCCCCCCCCCCCCAATTTCATGATGTTCCAAATGACAAATTCTTGGAATTAGTCATGGAAAGTCATTAATTTGAAAATCTTAAATGTGGGAGATACCCTGTAGGTATTATGTTAATATTTGTCAGTGTTAATTGCAAAATGATGTATGTCTGGTCAAATATTTATAGGAGAGAAGCAGGCGGTGGTTCAAAATATCAAAGGGTCTCCAACACAGTATCGCTGTGGCATTTACATCAACAATCTTCTTTTTGAAATGCTCTTGATACCTTTTATAAGGAGATGACCAGCTTTACTTGAAAACACTCAAAAGAGTAAGAAACATTTTTTAAATTTTATTTTTGTGATGGCTGAAAATTTAACATTATTATTGAATTTAAGGAATAAAAAATATTAAAGCTCTTCTACATTGTGTGGAAGTTTCCTGCTTTCTGCACTGATATTAAAATTTTCTGTATTTTAAAATTTTGTACCTTCTTTAAGCTGCGTCGAAATGCACATACATGTTGTCTCTCTTGCCTCGCAATTGAGAAATGATTATAAGTTTGATTTAAGGATCACTAACAAACATAGTTGGGGATAAATAGACTTCTTTGTAATGGGATTAATGATTAAAACTGTAAAATATATACTAAAAGTTGTAAATCCAGTAAATTAAAAAACAAAATTTAACTGTATGCTTGACTTTTTGAAAAATGGGAGTTGGACAGTATATTACAAAATAACACTCTATTAGCGGTAATACTATATTACAAAATGAAATTCTAAGTGACATTTTATTCAGTTTGAGTAGAAAGTAATGTTAAACTAAACCAGACACCATTTTCTCTAACAACTTAAATAAAATTATTAACAATATTATTAAGGAATGTTTTTCTTGGATTATCACTAATAATCAACCGATTTTAGAATTTATTAAACATAATAAGATAAATTTTATTGCGACTTTTGATTTCCAGGATCTTTTCAATAGCATTCCTCTTTCTAAACTAAAAGATGTCCTTTTGAAATTTTACTATGATTTTAAAAAGATCCTTAATTGCGATTTTGATTATTGGGAAATTCCAATTATATTTTGTCTGTTTATTAATTATCTTTACAATGAAAAACATAATTTTCTTTAAATTGATGGAATACCACAAGGATCTAATTTTTCATCTCTCTTAGCTAACTTATTTTTGCACTATTATTAAAAAAAATTATACTCTTAATATTAAATTTGTTTTTAGATTTATTGATGATTTAATTACCTTTAATTTTCAAGATTATATTATTTTATTAAACAACATTTACCCCGAGGAATTAATTTTGCTTTGTAATCATGATGATAATATTAATTTCAATTTTTTTGGATTTGGGTATTATAAAAGAAATTAATTGGGTATTATATTATAAAAGAAGAAAATATCTGCTTTGTTGATTTTAAGATAAAAGAAATGATTTTATAAATAAACTAGTTACTTAGAATTCTAAGAACATCTATTTAAATACCATTTTTAATTAAATGAATAGAATTAAAAGAATATGTAGTAATGTTTATTTATTCAAAAAACAGATAGAAAAAATCTTTCAAAATTTAATTAAAAAAACAATGGATACCCAACTAAAGTAATTAAATTCTATATAAAATCATTTAGTTAACTGTATATTATTGCAAATAAATTTACTAAAAAACTTCTTTCTTAATTTATATATTTTTTACCATGTGCAAATCCATGGGTAAAATTATTTGCAAAACAGGCAATTCATGTTTTTTTTTCTTTTTCCTATTTTATTTTTTCTTAAATAAAAGTTAATTTTCTAAAATTATTAATTTCTTTAAATTATCCAGTATAATATTACCTTGCTCACATCTATTTTTGGGCCCATCCTTGGTAACTAACAAATCAAACGCACTTCAGTACTGCATTAAGAATGCACTATAAAACAAAACCCTCTATTTAAGCGTTTACCTCAATTTGAGCTTCTGTTTTCATATTTTGTAATCTGGCAATCTTGCTATGAAAATATTTTAAATCATTCTTGAAAAAATTCCCGTTCCTGTAAGTTTATTTGAATTTGCTATTTGCTTTATAGATTTTGTTTTATGTTTTATTCTGTTTTTTATTTTATTTTATTTTCTGACTTTACGTGATATTTTTATTTTATGAGTTCTATTTTATTTGTTGTAATTTTTTTTAGATTTTTTTTAATTGCTCCTCACACACACTATTGTATTGATATATTTTGCTTTGGCTATATTGATACAATATTAGAAAGTACTCCTTTTTGAGGATATAATCGCGTGAGCTGATAAAAAGATTAAAGGCTTTTTGCTAATTTTTTCCCCTTTTTTCTCACGGATGTTTATTATTTTTATTATAATTATTTTACTTTTTCCCTTTTTTCATTGTTCTATAATTTTTTCCATGTTTTCTCTACATTTTGAACTAAGAAAAAAAAACTTATAAATTAAAATTGAAAATAATATTTTTCATGAATTTATAAAGGTTTATTATTTATTCTATTCCTGTAATGATCATAAGTGCTCGTGTGCCACCATTCTCTTTGTCACCATTTCAGTCTACAGGAATCTTGAAATTTTTTTTGTCTGGGAAGAAATTGATAGAACTAGAATGTGATGAGGCTACAGTGTTGTCTGCAGTGTCAAGTCGGAAGCATTGCTCTGGAATCTGTTGTGTAGTGATCATCTGCATGCCAAAAGAAAAATTATATTTTGCTATCAATTATATTTTGCTTATGCGCAAGTCTACTCATATTGTGTCTTTTTGCAACTGAGTAGTGTAAAAGTGTCTAAAAAATAATCAGTAGCAACTAGTAAACTGATCCCAACAAATTTAATTTTATGCTATTAAAAATAATTTCAGCATAGCTAATAGCCCCATCCACTTTTACTGATGAATTCGTTAAAAGAAATAATGGCTCAAATTTTTGTAAGACAAATTCATCTATAAGTTCTGATTGGGAATAAGATCTATAGAGTTCTGTCTAGATCTGGATACAGATCAACAAGTTTATTAATTGTTCTTCTCTCTTCAGCGTTTTTAAAAGTATGTTGAGCATTCTATATCAAAGTATAATGAATAAAATTTAACAACTTATTTCTAGTTTTCTTTTCTTCCTTAGTTAATAAAACCTCAATGATTATCATTCAATTCACCCCTATTTTTTGTGTAGTGTATCTAACACTATGATAGAACAACTACCCGGTCTACAATGTGCGGGTAGAAGTTATCGCCAATGTCAACCTTCACATATGAAAAGGCACTCCACCTTAGAATCGAGTTAACATGTTTTATATACTAGTGAAATGGAATTGTATTTTTGTAGTGGTAAATACACTACAGTTGCATCCTTCCTTCTGTTCAATTAAATTCTGTATTTAGTGTTATGCCGAGATATTTCATTAATGATTATAAATGTGCTGACATAATTTAAAATCCGAAAATATATTGATAAGCAATAATATATAAATAAAATCATTTTAAAATAATTTTCACGCCTGGTCCTTTCTTTTCATAAACTTCCACCAATGAAATTTGCCGCTCAGGATTAGAATGTAAATGACACCCGTAAGTAGTTTATGACCATAACTGGACAAATTGTGCATTTTGATTATCTTCTAAGATCAGGTTTATGGAGTGTTTGATATGTAACATTGTTGTAGAATTTGTTAGGTATATGTGATGTAAATGTAAATAATGCAAAACAGACAACCAAAAAGAAGAAAAAAACTGGCGGCAATTTTTTTTATTATCATTTAGTAATTTATATTAGCTCTGTTTTGCTTTGTATATTAGATTTAAAATCTTACAAATGTTGATGTAGCTTTGTTTCACTTGTAAAATTTTTTTTTCTAGTATATGGTATCAGCATTGCATGTCTGGTCAATATTATCATCTCATCAACTCTTGAGGCTCTGCTGTTTGCATTTTAGAAGAAAATTTACCTTACTATAAAGAAAGTTAGTATTTGAACGTTTTTTTCTCTGTAAAACTAGAAAGTTCAAAATTCAAATATTTTTTCTAATGAATTAATTTTTCTCTTTTCATTTCCTTTGTTCTCCAAACCACTTTCTTGCTAAAAAATATAATGTGTGCTTGTCTTAATATCACTTTAAAAAAAAAAAAATTAATTATTATTTTGTTTTTTAAGGAAACATAGCTCATCTTACATTTTTCTATTTTTAATAAGTAGCAATAATTTCTGAGTAGTTAATAACTTAGTATTACTATAATAATTTAAAAAAACAAAATTTGGTAATCAAGAATTTTCTTTAAAGAGACTTACCAAAAGTAAAAAAAAAAAAAGAAAAAAAAACAGTAATATTTGTATCATTGCAAAGGTAACATTAAGAAAGTAAATATCTTCTTTTTTTCTCATTAAAATATAGATGTTTTTAAAGTTTTGTTTTGTAAACTTATAAAAAAGTTTTTTGAAGTTGGCAATGATGTGGTGTATATAAATTTCACACTTTTTAAAAATTCGATTTGGCTACTAATTTAAGGAAATTCATTAATATGTGCCTTCAAAAATTTATTTGAAAAACAAACAAATTAAAAACATTTTTGTAAAAGATTTTATTGCTCAAAAACAATGTTATAAATTATTAGCTCAGGTTAATTTTATTTGTGTCCTGTGTTATAAATTATGAAATCATTTGTGTTGTATTTGTTTTATGAACATTATTGACTATTTTAAAAAGAATTTCAATCAATATATATTTTTTTCAATAATTGTTTTAGAAAGAATTACAATTTATATATTAGGAAGTTTTAAAGGGCATTCTAATGAATAGGAAAGCTTAATCCAAGGTGCATTTTGGTAACATTGCATTCCTCACAATCATTCTAGTTACTAAATATTTTTAAATATAATTAAATTGAAATCTCAAGAAAACACATAAATTTTCTTATGTAAACCCTGTTATATTTTTTGAAATAATTTATATTTTAGATAGACACTGTGGGAACTTGTTTCTATGAAATTGATTTCTCCTAAGATTTATTTATCATTATGCTACTGATAATAAGAGGTAGAACTATTACTGTTTCATATAATTTTATTTTTTGTGACAAAAGCTACAATTTCTTCAAAATTGGCTGAAGATATGAGTTTCATATCTTTTCAAAAATTTTTTTGATTTGCATAAATAGTTTCAAACCTATGACGAAATATGCGAAAATTAAAATTAACACATTAACTTTAACTTGCTAAATAAATGGCTGTTCAGACTAAATTACTGTGGTCATATTTTACAGATGCCCACTTTGAAGATTAAGAATTTGACTCTGTGAGGAAAAAAGAATACAGAGAGATTCAGATAAATTAAGTTTTTATGTCTGATTTAGTTACTTAAAATATTATCTGCTCTAATTAGCATATTTAAGGTTATTTTTTTGAATCATTAAGGTTAAATTTTAGATGATAATCTGATGATTACATCAAAAATAATTAGGGTGTTTTTTTTTAGTTTGTGCATTGTGCAGTAAAACTTTGGAGCTGACTCATCTTGTATTATGTACAAAATAGATTTAGTTTCAACTGACTCCTCATAAAATCTTCTATTTAACCATATCTCAAGTTTTTATTAAAGGAATAGTTATTTCATTTGTATATATTTTGAAGAAAAATATGCATTCTCTTTTATTTATTTAAGAAAATAAAATTTAGGTTATCTCTTTTGTATATGCAGGGACTCCTTATACTCCATGGAAATAAAAAAGTCTCCAAGGAGTATTTGGAACTACTTATATTTCCTAATTAGGCCTTAGAAACTCCTTACATTATTGCGTTGCATCAATGAACTTACTAAGTCAGCTGATGAATTTGCTGTCCCACTAAATTATATGACTTAGCTAATCAAATATGACTTAGCTTTCAAAATCTATTAGTTTAAGAAAAACTTTAAAAGAAAAAGAAATTGAATTGCAAGAGTTAGAAGAAAAAAATACCAGCAAATAATTTTAAGTTTATATGTTACAAGTAAACTTAATTAATCATTTACTGTCATATTTTTTATATTTTTTTTTATATAAAATGCCTTAGATTTTCTTATGTATTCAAATTTAAAAATATAAGATTGGTAGGTTTTTATGTTAATCTTTAATATCTATCCTTTAACAAAATTTTTATTAAAATATTTGAAACTGGAAAATGTATATATGTAAAAGTGATAACATTATTTATTTTTCTTGATGAAGTTTGACAAAGTCAAAATTTATTTCAAAAGGGCTAGAAAAAAATATGGAAAATATACATTTTTCCAAGTTCCACATAATAACTGCTTTTTAATTTTTTTTAAAAAAAACTGTCTAGTTATCTTTTACACAAAGTTTTTAAATTTCTGATTAGTCCTTAAAATTTTGGACTCCTTGGATACTCCTTAGATTTTTTCTTCTGATCTCTGTATGAACCCTGTAGTATATGAGAATAAGGGTTTGTTTTAAAAATTGAATTTTTTTCCACTCTAGAATGACTTGAGTAATTTTGATTTAATTAACTCAAAAAACTAGTTCTTCAATTATTACTTTCTATTAACTTATGAAATTTGTTAATTACGTTAAATATTTTTAAACAGTACAATGTTGATATTTACTAAACAATTTTTTCACTAGATTATATGCAAATATGCTTATATAAAAACATTTTGCAGCTTTATTCGGTTCATTTTTGTCAGTGTTCTCTGTTAGCAGTAAAAACACTGAAATTAAAATCTATTGTTTTTCTATTTTAATATAATGAAGAATCTGAAGATAATTTGATCAATATTATTTTTCTAGCATTTGCTTGATCCTCTTTTAATGATGTAGAAACTGAGATCCGTTTATATACTGCCATTATCATTTGCAATTAGATGATAGAAATCCATTCAAATTTGGCAGAAAAGAATTTAATTTTTCAGATTTCCATCACTTCACTTGTTTAACCACTTTGTTAGTGTTAAGTGTAAGTATCTCAATCAGTTCGTATATTTTGTTTATATGAATGAAGCTTAGGTATTAATCTTTGAATTCCAAACTGACATACAATAAATGTTTGTATAATTTATAGTTCAAAAGAAAAATAATAACTTCACCTTTTATTTTAAATATGTATGTGTCCAAAAAGAAAGAAAGAAATCTTACGTAGTTTTATTATCATTCATAGAGTTCCTTTTACTGTGTTTCTATTTTTTTTTTTCTTTTGCTGTTGAGTCATTTTCATAATTTAGTGCCATTTGGTGTCTGAGTGAAAAATATTTTTTTCTTGAAGATGTTACAAGTTTACATAATTTTTGTGTATTAAAAGAACATTAAGTAAATACTTTCCAAGTTCAAAAATATAATATTATAAGAAGAAAAAGAAAAATAGTATTCACAATAATATTTATTAATAAGTTTTGATAGTATTTAGAAAAGTAGTATTTTAAGTGTTAAGTTTGAGAAAACTTAAAGTAGAGTGGTTCTTTAAATAAACCCTAAAATGTTTCTCTTCTACTCTGTCATGTTTTATGCTTGGAGTGTTAAATACTCTAGAAAGATTCTATTATCAGAATCATCTAATAAAAAGAACTTTTTTTTTTAACTAAGTACCGCTGTCCTTAAATTGATGTCATATTTGTCAGCACTTATTTACGTTTTTTTACAATAGGAATGAGTGGATGGTTTCGAAAAGAAATCATATACTTTGAGTGTTCTGTTTGGTTGATGAAGCTGTGAAGAGTTTTTTTTTTACTATGCCTTGTCTGTTGTCATAATTATTTGTATTAAAGATATTTATTTACTCAACTGAATAATTTAGTTTATTAATTTTTTAACCTAAATTAAATAGAATTCATTGTTTTTGTTTTCTGATTTTTTTTAAGAATTGAAATACTGTTTTCTGAATTTCCATTCTTTTACAGACATGACTCTTTTTGCAAAGTTTTTTTTTAAAAAGATTAACTTTGCTTGCATTCAATATTATTAAAATTATGCATCAAATATCTTTGTTAAGAATATGTTAAAATAATAGGTCTTATGGCAACAGATATGCCAATCTGTATCTTATCTAACCGAAAATGTATTAACTAAGAATACTTAAAAAAATATGAAAAACATTTAAATAATAAAGAAGTTTATTTGCTTTTGTATTTTTAAAAATTATACACTGTGTATAATTTTAAATTTTCATGTAATTGAAAGGTGTTTTTTCTTTTTTCAAATTTTTGAGCAACACCAAATTTTAAAAATGATCCTGTTTGATTGAATGGCTGGAGTTTTTTTAAAAAAATAATTCTAAAAATTGTTTTTACAGTTATTTGTATGCCTCTTTTTAAGTTAGGAATGAAAAGCTAATAGAATTAAATCACTAGAATATTTTATATATTGTGAGAATATGTGTGAACTCTTTAAACTTGTTTGCTTTAATTTAAGTCTTCAATAGGGAAACACATTTATAAATTTTATTATGAAACATATTCTTCAAAAAAGTGTGTTCTATGTTTATAATTTTTCTTTTTTTTTTTAATGTAAGTATTGTTTTTCAGCATATATATATATATGTGTGTTTGGGTGTGGAACATTATCTTGACAAAATATTTTATAATTTAACAACAGTTGCCCTTCACATGAGTATCGCTTAGAAACTGTCGATGTTCACTTTCATAGTCAAATTTTAGAACAAGTTTGTTTTAAAATGTTTAAATTTTTTCTGCTTAAATCATTATTATATCACACTTGATTCTGTCAAAATCACTAAATTGCACAATAATCAAATTCTGATTCTTTCATTGGCATTTACGTTAATAAATGCAAATTTGAAATACTCTAATTTTATGTAAACCGAGTGATTAAGAGCCCAAATATAATAAAAATAAGTTATCGAAATACAATAAATTGCTGAAAAGTATCTTTTTAGGTGTGTTAGGTGTATTTTTGTAAAAGTATCTTTTTTTGAGTGTAGAGCAATTGCGATCGCATCATGTGGCTTCATTGTAATTTGATTTGAAATACCTAAATATTATTAAATCAAATGACCCAGATAAAAATCTTTACAATAACTCAAAAAATATAAATAATTTTCTTTTAAGAATTTTTTTTATAATATTTTCTTTTTCGATGCATGATTTTACTTATGTCCATAACTTTGCAATTTTTTATATATAAGTGTATTAATAATTAATTTTATGTTGCATGTGAATTTTGCATCGGGCTGAGGTTGGGAAAGTTATAGGTTTACATAGGTTTCATTTTTATGAATTTTATAATATTTTCTATTCCAATTCATGCTTTTATTAATGTCTGGATTTTTGATATTATTAATTGTTGTTATTATTATTATAGCTTGCTATAATTTCTAGAGTGTGGTGAAAATTACTTTTTTGTTTGATGTTTTACTATGGTATGTATTTAACAATATTAATAGTCTATTCTAAAATGAATTCTTTGAGGATATAATAAATTGCAAGATTTCTTAAAAGCTTTTTTTCAAAACTACTAGTTTTTTTTATAGTAATTTTGTCCTATATTTTATTATATTTTTAGATGGTATTTTTATGTAAAATTAAACTTTTTTATTTATTATATATTCTTTAGTTTCTGCTTGAAAATTATTTTATAAAATCTCAATAGATTTAGGCTATATTTTCAGACTTTTAACATATTCAAGCATGAACTAAATGTTGAACTATATTAGGGTTTCAGAGAAATTGCTAAAGATCCAATATAGTTTCAAAATTTAGTTGAATTACTTCTTGGCCAAATGGTGGACAGTGAAACAAGAATTGTTGCCTAGTTTAATTGTGAATCTGAGTATACTATATCCTAGCCGAATGAGTTTTATAAGTAGAGTTTTTATTAAGTTGGTATAGAAGGTTAGAAATTATTATCCTTCCTGGTTTTAAATCTAGGTATGTATTTAATAATTGTATGATATTTAATAAAATTATTAAATTTTAGTTAGTTTTTAGTAGAAGTGTGATTTTATATGATCAATTTTTGATTTTTAACCGTGTTTTACGGGACCATGTAACCTTTCGGTATTATTCAAAATCATGTAATTAAATCATTAAGATAGAGAGAACAGAATTGAGCCAAATATTTATCAATGCAATTTTTTCTGCATTATTTCTGAGCTTATATATATTATTTCTCCTTAATAATAAACTAAGCTTAAAGTTTTGTTGAAAGCTTAAGTTTGCAATTGTGTGTGTTTTTTAAAAAAAATATTTATTTAATAGGATGTTGGGGGTTTGAATATTTTATAATGTTCAATATTTTCTTAAATCATAAGAACTGCTTGAATTTATCCAATATAGTATTTCATAATCATACTATATTTTATGAAATTTTAATAGACATGGGATTCAAATTTTCATAATTTTTTTCAATTGGAATTGTTATTTAATTTAAAACTGTATCATGGTGACATGGAACAATTTTTTATTGTAGGCCACATAAATTGAAAATTATTTTATTGAGGTCCTTTAAAGATACTGTTTTTCTCTCAAAACCTTCTGAAAAATTTAATTTTACGTTAAAAGACTTCTGAAAGCAGTTTAACTTTAACAATGATTCAAGTAAAATTATTAAATCCCTAGTTGTTTAAAACCAGTATATTTTAATATATGATTTTATGTAGCTAATATTTTAAGTTCTGAGTTATAACAAGCTTTTAAATTCCAGCTAATTTGCTTAAATTGTTTTTAAATTTTGCTTAAATTATAAATAAAGTAAAAGCTTTATATCTTATTATACCAAAAAAATATTTTTCAAATTTGCAAGATTTTTCTGTTAGTTTGAATTAAATGTATAACTATTTGTTTTTGCTGATAAAATTTGTATTAAAATGTAAGAAAAAATGCATAAAATTAATATTAAAAATATTCATATACATTATATATTATAATTTTTCCTCTTATTTATTTATTTTGCTAAATTTATTTAACAATGAATATTAAAAATGTTCTACACATATTATTGTTTGATAGCATAAAACTTCTTAAAAACAAATTATATTTAATGGAAATTCATAGCTTACTTTTTTTCTTCATATTCAATGGAATTTCATTCCAAAGCTTACTATTTTCCTTTTTCTTAAAAAAATAAATAAATAAAAAAAAAGATAAGAATAAAACCTTTTGATTCACTTGTTTCTTATCTGTATTTTTAATTAATTATATATGATTCTAAGCAAAATAATAAATATAGATTTAAAAAATTTACTATTAAGTTTAAATATATATATGGTAATTCTGATATTGTCTAATTTGTATGACCTTAAAAAATTGCCCTGAAAGTTCTTAAAAAGGCTTTAAATGTAAAAAGTGATTAAAAGTGAAGAAAACTTATATTATATAAAAAATTTCTATGATGTGAGGGAAAATATTATCCTTCTTGAGCATGAGTCAGGGTGTGTATACATTATTATTATTTATAGTATGTGTAGAGTTTGAAATTGTGTTAGTTACACTAATACTCTATGTCAATAAATATAATTTTTTTATTGTAAGGTCTTGTTAGAAATGATTTTTAAAAACTTTTTAAATGAAGTTAATTATTATTAATAATAACTGCGTATTAATTTTTTTTTTCTTGATTCAGCTCGCATCAGTTTGGACAAAGGAAAATATCTACACAGGGATTTAAACGATCCAAAGTAAAAATTTTTGATGGTTTTCCATTGATGAACCAACATAATCGATATGGAACCATCAATGATTCCATCATGAACCAATATTTTTTTTTGATGATGGTTGGTTGGTTGGTTCTAATGCCACTTGCCACGCGGGCAAGCCTGCTAGGTGAAACCGAGCTAATTTAAGGCAGAGTGTGTGATTCTTGTTTTTCAATGGCTCCATCTATGGCCAAGAATTCAACTTCTGGCACATCATGCGTCACACCTGTTTATAAGGCGGACACATTCATACATCTATTCACTCATCCACAGATCGTAGTTTTGACCTGAATCAGAGAACAATCGATGGGACATGGGCCCAGCGCCCTACCTACCAGGCTAAACCAACTTAATTAACCATCACCTCAATGTATTTCGGTCTGATTTATGATGATCCAACATAAAAATAGAAACTTGCGTTAATGGTTTGTTTATGTTGAACCATCACGAATTTCCATCGTAGTATCTTAGAAATCAAATGTTGGAACAATCATTAACAACCACCATCCCAATGTAGGAATTCAGACTGATTTATGATGGTCCAACATAAAAAAAAACAGAATTGTTCTGATGCTATATTCCTGGGAACCAACAAGAATTCCCATTAAACCATCATGGAAATGTGTAGTTGGGACCATCATGAATTAATGGTCCATGAGAATCACTCTTCATGGTTAACTATCACAGTAGTCAAGCAGCATTTTCCATCATGGAATGATGGAAGTTTGTTGGCATATCTAACACCATGAACGCAAAATGGAGAATGATGGAAGATGGTGACCGTAAAATAATATGGGGCCATCATGAATCGCACAGAAATCAATGTAAACCATCAAACTTTTTTGATGGGATCATCAAGAATTTTGACTTGGGTAGAAACACATACGTGAAGTCACCTGTAGACATCGAATTAAATTTAATCCCCAAATTAATCGAACATGATAATAAACTCAAGATTTAAGACCATTGTAACGTTAATACACCATGCACAACCACGTGATCAGATACAACCATGTGTTTATATATACCATTTAGTACTAGTACTTCAAGAAGAAGAAGGTGTGATATATGACTTCAACGCCAGCCTCTGCTAAATAGCACATTAAAATTGAGCAAAGTTTCTCTACATAAGTTAGAATGTTCCTTGATGAATTAATTAAATACAAAGCCGTATCACACATCGAATTAGTTAAAATATAATTCTTTCCCGTCTACTGTTGTTGTTTTTGCACGCCCCCATTGGCCAGCAGTGCTAGACCAGGTCCATGACGTTATGAACCCTCAAAAAATCCAACAGCGTCAACGGATCATCTGCTAAATCCTGTTTGGTGAGCCCCAGGCACGCGAGTATGTGGTGAGGTGAAGCCTGGTCTGAAGAACAGTTGGTACAAAGTTCTTGGATCCTTCCGAAAATTTTATTGTTTTAAGGTGACCACTTCGAAAGCTGGCAAGAATAGTTTGTTCCTGTCTATTAAAACCTTGGGCCAGGGAGCTTCTAGGTCGAGAACACCGATACCATGGGTGCTTTGGGGGGACATTCCAAGTGGTCTCGTTTATGTTATTCAGTCTAGTTATTCTAATTGTTTTTATTTTAAAATATTGCTGATTTAGATGAGTAAATCAATGTTATTTCTTTATCTTTTTTGTGTCTGATTTCGACTATCAATATGTTTTTTGCTAATATTGCAAATTTTCTCATTTTGGGGTATAGAAAAAGCTCCTATATTTGACCTGTTTATCTATTATGTTAATCTAGTCTGTTAATTTCATTATTGTTATATTTGTTGGTTGATTTGCTGTGGTCATTAATAATTCATTTTGTTTCAGTAATCTAGTCACTGCTTAAATTTAAAATGTGTAAATTAATGTTAAGTTTTTCTGCTAAAAAAGCTTTATTAGGAATGCTTTCTGTTTTTATTATTTTAGAAATATTGTAAGTAAAAAAAATAAAAAAAATTGTTTTTAAAACTATTTTTTTTAAAAAATATATTTTATATATTAAACTATTTTATGTATTTAAAACTATTTTATATATTATAAAACTGTTATATATTTAAAAAAAAAAAAGTTTTTTTCGAAAAATGTTAAAAAAAAACAAAGAAATCATTCTCCCGTGTTTAAAGCTGTGATTGAATGTGTTAAATAAATAACAAATTCAATATTATTACACTATTTTTTAAAAAAATCCTCTTCTTTTTTTTCTAGATTATATAATAATCTTTATTTTTCATTCTTTTCATAAATAGGTAAAGAACTTTACGAATTGTGCTATAATACTATTATGTTTTTATGTTATATAATACTATTGAGTTTTCCAAATAATATTTAATCAGTTCATTGGTACAGCGTGTTCAAAAATAAAGGGAAACACTGTAAGGTTTTAAAAATCGTTTTTAGAAAAATATTACTTACTAAATTAAATAATTAATATTGCATTTAAATAATTATTATAACTTACTTAATATTACTAAACCCCCAGTGTTTAGTTCCCAAGCATGCTTGGTACTCATTTTATCGACCCACTGAAAAGGGATGAAAGGCTGAGTCGACCTTGCCCGGCCCGAGGATCGAACCCAGGACCTGTGGCACGGGAGCGCTAAGCGCTACCACTCAGCCACCGGGCGTCAGCAAAGTGAACTAACACCTGTAAAATAACATTAATCTATTTTTGTTTTCTCTTTTTGTCTCCAGTTTATTCAAATATCCTGAGAATTAAATTATTTTTTTTTGCGTATGGAACTTGGTCTTACATGCAATATTTATAGAGTAAATTGTGTAAAACTTTAGATCAAATTTTACATTGAAAATATGAAGTTAAACTTTGCTTTATTAGAGCTTAGATTCTATTACTTAATTCTAAAATTACTATAATAAACTAAAAAAACAAACTGTAAATAAAATTGCATTCGAATAGACAATTCATATATTTTATAACCGTTGTTGAACAGCCGACCCGATTATTTGGATTTACGACTACTAATGTTCAACTCCGTAGCCTTTGGTAATTTTGAACTGAATCCAGAAGACAAGGGAACTCATGGATAAAGTATTGGGAGAAATTTGCCTTCCTGGAGGACTTATTGATGAAACTATAACCTAATTTGCGTTACTTGGAAGACCACGAAAACCTCCCCCGGTTATCCTGACGGCAAGAGGACTTTAAACCACAATTCATCTACCACTGAGGATATTTTACGCCAGCACTGTGGTCGGTGCTGGGTATTTTATCTTTACCTTGTCGATTTTCGTCACAAATTATGTTCAATTATGTACTATCACATTGTTCTATTTAACTTTTTCACAATTCATTCAACCAGAGCCGCGGTGGCTCAGGGAATAGAGCATTCACCTTCCATGCGTTTGCTGGTCGATATGAATTCCGCACCTGGCTCGCACTGAACACAGTGCTGACGTAAAATATCCTCAGTGGTAGACGGATCATGGGTTAGAGTCGCCTTGCCGTTGGGGTAATCGTGGGAGATTTTTTTTGTTTTCTTCTCTGTGTAACGCAAATGCTGGTTAGTTCTTCAGGTAATTTCTGTTGATCACATGGACGAACTAAACAGAAACAATCTAATTTAAAAAACTTCGCCTTGCAAAAGAAAATTTTATTTTTCTTGTTAATTTCAATGTTCGTGAAGTGACTTCGTCTTCGCCTCTGGTAAGTTATTGGCTTCTTCGCGCTCTTCTATTTATAGATCAGTACCATAATCCTTAAAGGTTATCAGCTGAAGGTAACTGTATTATTATCAGCTATTAGTTATATCCAGTTTGGTTTACTTCATTTTATGCAAGCTGCGAAATAAATAATAATAAAAGCTTGTGCCTGCACATCTATTTAGTTTGAAAAAAGATTGTCTTTATTTAAAATAAAGATATTTATGTTTTAAAAGATTTACATGACTATTTATCTCTATGAACAACAAAACACACACCGCCCCCGGGTGGACTCGAACCACCTACCTGTCGATTATCAGCCGAACGAATTAGCAAATTGCGCTACGGGGGCTGCACAGCTCGCTTAAAATTTATGTAAATGTACATTTAATTGTTAGCTTTATTATTATCAGCTATTAATTATATCAGGTTTGGTTTGCTACATTTTATGCAGGCTTCGAAATAAATAATAATAATGGCTTGTGCCTCCACATTTATTTATTTTGAAAAAAAGAAGCCCCCTTTTTTAATAAAAAAAGATATTGATGTTTCAAAAGGTTTACCTCTTTAAACAACAAAACACACATCAATGAAATATTTTTACCATTTGATCATTACTGGAATCTACTATCTTTTACTCAATTTTTGAACCGATTCTATTTTGTGAAAAGCTTGAACCTACTCTCTTTTTATCGTTTCTCAAACCAACGAGTATTGAATCCATATTCGAACTCACTATTTTTTATCCTCAGAAGGACCCGCAATCAATTAATAAATACATAAACTTCACTCATTGGTCCATAATTCAAACCAAAGTCCATTTGATAAACAATTGAAGCACCTTTTTTCATCTGTACTCGAACCCATTCTCTTATAACTACTACTCGTACCCACTACCATTTGAACTTAAATCAAATCTCATTTATTTAAAATCCAAACTCACTCTCTTTTTATCGATACCGGAACATGCTGGAATAAGTTCTCAGACCTACTTATTTTTTATCGGTACTCGTATGCATTATCATTTGATCAATAATAGAACCAATAACTATCAATAGGTTATCGAACTCGCTATTATTTGACCGGTATTCAATCTATTAACTTTCAATCGGTGATCGAACTCACTATCTTTTGATTCGTTCTCAATCCACTATCATTTCATCAACAATCGAACGCTCTTGTTATTTGTACTCTAATGCACTCTGTTCTGATGTATACACGCTATCTTATAGGTTCTTAAACCTACTATCATTTGATTATGAATCGACCGAACTATAATTTAATCAGCACTTGAACTTACTAACATGCGATCATTACGCTACCGCATTATATTTCATTCAATACTCGAACCCACTTCCTTTTTATCGGTCGCTAACATTTGATTAGTCTTTGAACCTACTATCTTTTAAACAATTCTCATTTCAATGATCGAAAACAGCGCCATTATTATTATTACAACGCCATTGCAATTGAACAATCAATCATTTGATCGTAAATTAGTCCCACGGAAGCTACGGAAGGAAATTACCGTGTTTATTGGTGTTAACATAAACACTGTAAATGTTACCGTGTTCTGATAGTTTTGACCATAATTAGTTTTTATTGTGAGGCCTGTGATTCATTTATTTCGTTGTTTACTTATTTTACCGCATGCAAACAAATGTGTGTTTCGTAACATTTCAGAGGGTCTTTTTATTTTGACACCCCAATTTTTTTAAAAATTTGTTTTCGCTAATTTGGAGGGAAAAAAAGAACATGTGTTTAACAGTTTTACATAAAGAACATATCCTGAAATTTTCGACAAAATCAAGAATGTAAAGTATTTAAATGACTCTTAATTTATTAAACTTAAGAAAAAAGAAAAGAAAACGCAAGACAGGTGTGTAGATTTGGGGCAGTTGATTATGAAATCTAACACCAAACAAAGAGGTCGAGGGTTCTATTTCAGCTGGTGACAGTTTTTAATTTTTATTTCTTAATGCTGAGATTTTTAAATGTAGGCAAATCAATAATATAGAAAATTGGTACCTCAGATTCCCGGTATCTTAAATACTTAGTAAAGATGGGCTAAGCTGTGGAAAAACAGTTTCTGTCTGTTCGGAGATACGTTTTTCCCCCTCCTCAGATTTAGCTTTTATGGATATAAACCGTTTTTCCTCTTACTCATCTTAAAAGTTGATAGAAAAAAGATAATTTTGCTAATAAAATATGTAATTAGTATACTTTTCTGCAAACCTATGTTTATCTTAACTATATGAAAAAATAGCTAAACTTGATAAATAATTTTAAAAGTACTTGAAGAAAAATTATACTTAGGAATGCATAATATACGACACAATAAGCAGTGATACTTGTACATAATTTTACTTGTTTCCAATATCAAACATTAACTTTAGATCATATAATTGTTCGCATTGGAAATAGTTTTTATCTCTCTTCAGTTTAGTATTTTTAAAATTTTCGATATAAATTTTAACATTTATTTAAATTCTCCCTTATTTTTTATCTTTTTCATTTTATGTTATTTTTGACATAAAGTAAAGCACGAAAATGCTTGTAAAATGAAAATTGCGCGAAAGATAAACTTTTCTACAACAATGGATAAATATAATTATTATTTAAAAGGAAAAAAAAAACACTTAAACAAATAGGAATTTTGAAAAAAAGAAAGAAAGTAATTCATTAAAACTGTAATTTAAAATACTCCAGCCATCAGTAGTTGCATTTCAGCAGACGGTACACCGACCAACAATTTTTTTTTTTTTTGCTACAA
This sequence comes from Parasteatoda lunata, assembly GCA_949128135.1. Lineage (NCBI taxonomy): Eukaryota > Metazoa > Arthropoda > Arachnida > Araneae > Theridiidae > Parasteatoda > Parasteatoda lunata. Next base: position 88,288,661 of record OX421979.1, on the reverse strand, counting down.
GTTTTATCATTAACTAATAATTGGAGCCGAGGTGGCTCAAGGGATAGAGTATAAGCCTCCTAATGAGATGAGGCGAATCCCACATCCGACTTGCACCGACCACTAACGGATCATGGATTAAAGTCCTCTTGCTGTCAGACTAACAGTGAGAGACTTTCGTGATTTTCTTCTCCATGTAATTCAAATGCGGGTTAGTTCCATCAAAAAGTACTTCCGACACACCTTCATAATTTCAAGTTTCTAAGCCTTAAAGATTTTGAGCAGTAAAGTAAAATGTAACGCAAAGAGAAAACAATCGAGTAAAAAAATTTGCGAAAAAAAAAAAGCATTTAAAATTTTAAATAACATATGTTCAGAATTTCGAGAAAAATAAAAACTCTGTTAAATACATAACGGATTTTCCAGCATGCCAAATTTTTATCTGTGCTTATGATGAGCTTAAAATATGTATCTGTTGTAACTTTTTTTTCTCCTTTAAAATATATGTGCAATAAAAGAAAGGTTCTACATTATAGGCTCAACACGATCAATATGCTTAACAATCAAATAATATTATGAAATTTTTAATAGTCCCGTAGTGGACTGATCGTAACCAGCAGATCACCGAAATCAAGCATCACTGGCTGCGGTCAGTGTGCGGGTGGGTGACCACTTGGATCAGTCTGCGTAGGGACCGACAGTGTGCGGTATGAGTCCTCGTTAAACTGTTCTACCGTAAAGTGCTCGACTTCGCATGCAGGTCGTCGGGCTACCGATGCGGGGGTGCCATCCCCTCTGCAGAGGATCAGAATTGTGATGGCATGTCTTCGGATCATATTCAGAGATGTTTCCCAGACCGTCGTCAATAGCCCGTTGTGCAGCTCTAGTGCGACGTAAATGAACTACAAATTTTTTAATGTTAATACTCAACAATGACAGTTTACTTTAGGTGTATAGAAATATCATTGAGCCTATAAGGGCCCCATCATTTTCGGTAGCTTAGGGCCCCGCCAAGCTAAAATCCGGCCCTGGCTTGCCATACCGTGTATTGGCACACTTAGTTGCTTGTTTAGCATACCAGCTTGTGTTGCTGGAATATCTTGCTAGTCTAGCAGCAATTACGACCATCACTTGCTAGCTTTCCTAGCATGAGAATTCTACTATCAGTTGCTAGGAATTTTTGTTATTCCAGCATGAGAATTCTACCATCGGTTGCTAGGAATTCTTGCTATTCCAGCAATGAGAATTCTACCATCTGTTGCTAGGAATTCTTGCTATTCCAGCATGAGAATTCTACCATCGGTTGCTAGGAATTCTTGCTATTCCCGCATGAGAATTCTACCATCGGTTGCTAGGAAGTTTTGCTATTCCCGCATGAGAGTTGTTTTTAAATTATGAGTAATTTTAAATTACCATCAGTTGTTTTTAAATTATGTTTTCCCATTATTAAAATTCTACATCCAGTTGCTTTTAATTTTTGCTATTTTTAGTTTATTTCTCCACAACCATCCCAAGGTAAAAAAAACCTTGATGGGACCATCATAAATTCCCAACATCCCATTTAGGAATTCACGCCTTTTAAGTAGGGCCAACAAAGCATACCAAACATGGTATGGTGGATTTTTATGTAGGGCCAAAATAGCATAATGGAATCTTATGTTGGACCAGCATAGAATACCCAACATAGTATGAAGGATTTTAATAATGATCCAATATATTTTAGAGGTTACCAATATAATTTTCCACCATAAACCATCATGCTTTATGTTGGGCCCAACATAGCATATTCAATATAGTATGATAGATTTTTAAAATGGGCTAACAAAAAAAAAAAAAATCCATTATGATGCAATATAATTTATTGGTTATCATTATAATTTTACTTAAAGTATTATTTCACATAAAGGGGTGGGTAAAGCTTCCTTTTGGTATAATTCTACATAAAAATGGAGGAAATAAGAAAATGGAATTTCAAATTTAAAACAAAAATATAAATTGGACAATTCTACAACTAAATAATGTAATTGAAAACCCAAAAATTTTAAACGTCAAGCTTATTAGTTAGGTCCTTTTGTTTTTGCTTTCCTAAACAAAATGTAAAATATTTAATCAAAGATAAAAAATAAGGCATTTATTTAGAAAAATACAATGCAACTAATAATACAATATTCTTTCTTCCTCATTTTCAATATCTACATTTTCGCCGCACCTTAAAAAAAATCAATAAAATTTTAGCAATATTAAATCACAAAATCATATAAGACTGCAGAATTAAACTACTTTTTATAAAATAAATTTGAATATATTTACTTGTTTTGCACAAAATTAAATCAAAGTAATATTTTTTATAAGATAGCATCACATATTTCCCTACATATTAAACAAACCTGATTGTCTTGTTACAATGTTAGCAAAAAAGATTGCAGCATAAAATGTGCTGCAACGAAATTTGCAAGTAATGTTTGACTTTTCTTATTAACATCATTATCTTGATTTTGTTAAATATTCAAAAACAAAGATTTATAACTAAACACATATCATCTAGGAGTAGCAAGTAAGGGTATACAATTTCCCAAGCACCTGATTGACTAAAGAATAGAAGCTGGTACTCAATATAGCAAATTTAACACTAACACAGAAAACTACTGCACTACTTTCCATTCCATAACATGCTCATTCGTAAAAATTTGCCCTGGTGCCTGCCAACATTATTTAAAGAACTATATTAAAAATATGTCATGATTAGGAAAATAAAACAAATTTGTTATAAATATTGTAGTAGAATTTTTTTTAAAGTGGTATTTTATGGGGAAAGCGATTATTCAGTGATATGCCACTTCATTCACCAAAATTATTTATCAGAATTGATAATTAATCTGTTACTAAAAATACCAGCAGTTCCTAAACAGTGTTCTGTGGTACCCTAGAAGAATTAAAGAGATCCAAAGGAACATAAGCAGTCTAAAAAAAAATAATAAACATTTTTAACACCTGTTACAGACGTGCCAACCTGGGAAAATGAAAAAAGAGGAGGCTTTTGTAAGGAAGAAAAAAATGATCATGCAAAATAAGACACAAAAGTTTTAAAAACAACACTTTTGTTTTAAGGGAGACTTTATTTAGTACATAATTAATAATTCAAATAGTTATTCATATTGTTAAAATTATATATCAAAATTAAACAACTGCCAATATTAATATCTATAATGCTGAATAGCAACAACAGGAAGGAAATTCATTTAGTTAACCATAAATTGATTCCAGCTAGTGATCTTTTATTTAAAAATAAATAAATAATTGGGCTAAACTATCTGTTATTTTTTAAAAAATATAATAAATAAAAGTTTAGGAAACTAAATCAATACCTTTCTTTAAATGGAAAATTAGAAACTTCATTTTTAATAAAAAATATTTTAGATTAAAGATCAAAATTTTTAAGGAATTATAAAATAAAAACTAGTAAATAAAATTTTAATTATTATTATTATGATTGACAGTGGCTGTTTTAGCTCTTTTGAAAAATTCATCATCAAACTTCTGCTTATAACAGGGTTCCGAAATTCTAGATTTCACAGTGATTAAGTTCTTCAATGTCAGTAAAAAACTTGGAGATCTAAACTGTGTGTGAGCTTTGGTTACTAAACTGAAAGTGCGCTCACACTCAGCATTGTTATGTGGAATTGCCAAAATTGATAGCATAAATTTAGACAACATGGCATATTTATTTTTAAATACAACAGATAATTTTGCCTATTTAGAATCCATCCTCTCTTCAGACTGGGCACAGTCAATAGATTCTAGCTGCAGAGAGCTAAATTGGGACTGCAAACTGTCCAACACTAAGTCTTTATCCCCCCCTAAGATTTGCAACAACTGAGGAAATCTATCAATAAAAAAGACTAATGCTGAAAAAGATGTAGTTTCTACATTGTCTGGATTTGCAACTTCTGCATTAATAATGACCTCATCATTATAAGAAAATTTTTGTCGCATGTAGTCACAAACCTTTACAAAATATTTCCTAACATCACAGTAAAAAGAATATTTTTCTTTTCTTTCAAAGTTTCAACAATAGTTAAAGTGGAAGGTCCAATTACTAGGTCACAATCATCTTTTTGGTTTTCTCAAAGATAAAAGTTGACATCCAATAAAGGGCTTTTGTATTGACTTTTTACTATAATAACTGGGCGATGTCAGAAATTTTAAATCGTTATACATCATCCTTTAGACGTCGCGATGTATCGCGATTTAGCATATGTTCAAAAATTTTATATGGAAAATCTTTAAATCAATCAAAAATAAATAAAAAGGAATAAATCTATCACAAAAGAAAATATTAATTCTAAACATATTCTACTATAACATGAATATCATTGCTTAATTTTTTCAATCAAAATAATAAAGAAGTCAAAGTAAAAGCAAACCCAAGCTTTATTTCATTTTTCTTAAATAAAAAATTATTTAAGATTTATTGGTTTAAAAATAATAATACTGTAACAAAATATTTTACATTATAATTAAAAAAAAAAAGAGCTAACGTAGAAAACAAATCAAAGAAATGTTCACTTGAGAAAAAATATATATACTTTAAAAAAAAGAAAACTGCTTTTGAACATAAAAACAAATTTCAAAATTAAATTTTTTTTTTTAATTTTTTTTTTTAAATTTGCTCATATTTTTTGAGAGAGTTTTAATAAATTACGAAAAAAATAGTTGAGAAAACTAACAAAATATACTAATGATTTTTGAAAAAACATCGCTATCAATTTCGATGATTTAAAATAATAAAGTTGGATTGACAGATGGCCAAATATAAAATAAAATATAAGCTTTGCTTTCATTTGTTAAAGCAAAAACTAAAGAATTATTGGTTTAAAAATTATTAAATTCAATCAAATTAGTGAGATATATTGAAAGAAATAAAGAGAAGATAAATTTATCAGAACTAAACAATAATTATTTAAAAACGAAATACCGCGGTCAAATCGAATAGCTTAAAAGATAATAAAACATTTAGTGAAATCTTTTCTTAAAATAGATTTTGTTTTCATAAATGGATGAATTCAGAACGAAATGATACCCAGCAATCTCACATTAGCAGGAGTCTCTCGGAAAATAATAAACAAAATAAAATGCGAAGTCCCACTGAAAAGTAATCTTCAAGAGGGGGAAAAAAGGAAGCAAAAAAGAATTTATTGGGTGGTAGGCGGCATTACGTATGCGTTAGCAAGGGGACTGAAAAGTAACGTCCATTTTTGAGAAAAAACTTTGCCAAAAGTAAAAAAATTGCCCAATAGTCGCCTATTCCTGAAAATAATTGCTTTTTTTTAGCCTTTTCAGGCAAAAAAAAAGTCTCCTAAGGCCGAAAATAGTGGCCTGTGGCAACCCTGTATTATTTGGTGAGCGATTCTATTGGACTTGAATATATGTAGAAAATTGCCTATTTTGCACATTTTAGAGTGGAGGAGAAACTAAACCAACAGATAAATGAGGTTTCTGATATATTTTTTAAGCTAAATTGAATGAGATAAAATCAAAGGACTAATAAATTATACAAGTCATTATGTATCAAAAGTACAATTCTGAACAAATTCTTATTTATGCCTATGACATTACTTAAAAGGCAAGTGAGAATTGCTTCTGGTATATTTTTATGGATGGATCCAATAAAATAAATCAATCAATAAAACTAATAATTTCTATGAGGATTTTATGAGTAGACAAGCATAAATAAAAATTTATAATTTTCAAACTTAAACCTTCTTTTAAACTGTTAGTTCTATCAACAAATATTGTGAAACTTAGCAGAAAAAATGCTTTAACACCAAATTTATGATATTAAATGTTTTAACTCTTTAGATTACAAAACAAAGGATTTGTAACGAGGAAAATCAAAATTTTCAATTTATGAAAAAATGATATGCAACAAAACTTCTCCCTATTTTTCCTCAAATCAGCATCCAAAAAGCTATTGCATACCTGCCAACATTGGAGAAATAAAATAACGGAGATTTTACTAGCAACATTTATTAGGGAACGAGTAAATTTTGGATACATCATGCATAATCATTCAAGTCGAAAAAAGATATTCAAAATTGGAAATAAGATATGCACTTACATTTCGTAAAGAAAAAAATTTGTATATTAATCTTAATCTAAAGATCTTTTTAAAACATTATTTATAATTACTATTAACTATTTTATGTCATAACCGTCCTTGAACAGCTGACCCAATTTTTTGGGTTTACAAAGACTAATGTTCAACTCCGTTACATTATACCTACTAATCTTACACATAAGTTTGAAGCCTTTTGTTTTATTTTTCAATAACTAAATATTCACAGAGACACCAAGCAGTTATTTTCAATTACCTAGATTCTAGGAAGGATCCATTTCCTATACTTTGAGGTTCTGTCATAAAGAGTTCAAAAAGCCAATAATATTGATTGGGATCTCTACTTTCCTAAAAACCAAAGTATTTAATTACTTACACATTTTTTAAAGTTAGGATAAGGTAGGACATAAAATGCAAATACAACTTTAGTACTTTTAATATAACTTACAGCAATTGTAGCCACACAAGTCGCCCAATTATTTATTACGTCAGGAAACATATTGCGCAAAGCTTTTTCTAGAATCGGACTAAACATTTCTTTCATTTTGTGCATCTGAAAATACAAACTCCATTGAATGATTTGAAGATTATAAAGAAATGTCACTGAATCTTATGAATTAGCAATAATATTAAACCAGTTATTTCAAGATAAGAAATCAACCGTAAAACTTTATATAAGGTGGTTTACATACAGAGTCAGTGATTCCACTTTTTAGCCATAAAGCATCAAAAATCATAAGAGTGATGCAAAATTAAAGTTGTAATGCATAATCCTGCTTCGAGAAAAATAAAAAAAATATCAAGTAGCCTGCCAGCAGAATTAAACCAAACTTTAAGTAGGGGGGAAATTATATACATATCTAAAATGAAAATGATTGTAAGTATCAAATTACAGGACTTGTTTTGCTCGATGCAAGTGTATCTTTTTTAATTAAAAACTTGATTTCAAACTTCTTTTCTCTTTAAAAATTCTTTGTTTTTTTCTATCATTTGATAAAAACCTTATAAATAAATGTGCACATTAATCGATGGAAAAAGAGATGGAGAATAATTTATTATCAATTTAATACCACAGATATTTTTTTTAACATTTATTTATATTTCTCATCTTATATACTTCTTTTCCCTCTTCTTTCTCTAGTTTTTTCTTTTTCCCCCCTTCAAATTTTTGAAACATTACTTTTTTTTATCAACATTTAATTTATTTCATTTCATATAAAATTTTGCGCTTTGTGCAAAAGTAATATGATTTAGAAAATGTTACCTCATTTAAAATAGGGATCCACTTTTAGTAATAAAGGAATTTGGAAGTTCTGGGTCCCCTAGTTCCCAAAGTCTAGCTGAATAAAAAAGAATGATAGAAAAAAAATATCGGAAAGTATTTAAAGCCATGATACTAAAAGAGTGATTACTGAATCAGATACAATGAAATTTTGACCAACTATGTGAGAAAATAAAGAAGGTGGAGAGGAGCTTGATATAGAAGATCAGCCCCCAAGACTTGTAATCTAAGCCTGTTTAATTCCTAAAAATTTTTTTTTTAATTCAAGTCATTTAAAGTTTAGTATCCCTAGATTTTTGATGGCTTATTAAAAAAAGTTATTAAAATTCCAGCTAGCACTAAAACAAAAATTTCAATATTGAAGAAGATGTAAAAGAGGAGATACCATTACTTACATAGACAATATAAAACCTGCCTTTCATAATATTTTCCGCGTTTTTATTTTAAATTTAATTTAGATCCATTCATATCTAGTAAAATTTTCTGTAGATTTTGAAAAATTAATTTAAAAACACTACATTCCGCAAGTAAAAATCATGACAAAAAAGCAGTTTTTATCAATGAGGGTTTGTGTGTTAAATTTATAAACAAACACTTTAAACTCAATAATTAAAATCATTTGGAAGAATTACAGATTAAAAATTGCTCTTTTAAATACAAGGTTATTATTAATATTTTCTTTCATTTTAAATTGTTTGTTGATTACCTAAAAATATACAATGCTAAGTATTCATTGAAATCTGCAAGTTAAGCAGAAGTTACAAAATAAATTTCTCTTTGCACTCTCACTGTGGGTTATGTTTTCTATGTCAGTTTACACTCACATAGTGTATCTCTCTAAATATTAAGCAAATGGCCAAAAATGCTGTAAGACAATATCCCAATTCTGCATTTCATTTTTCTTATGAAACAGAATTTTTTTTACAGGAAACCAACTGGCTTCATAATTAAAGAAGTTAATCAAAGAATTTTAAATATTAAATTTAGAGAAAAAATATTTTTATTGTTCTTAAGTACTCACTTTCTTGAAATCTAATGCTTGCAAGCGTGTAGAATTGCAGCTAGGATTTCAGAACAACATCGCTGTACACTCTCGGTTTTATCTTCAACCAATCATGTTAATCAAGTCAATTATGTAAGGTAAAAACGTGTCTCCAAACCTTGTGAACAAATTCTGCAAGAGTGAAATAACTAAATTAAAATAATGTACATAAAAAGCAGTTATATATTCCAAAAATTACGTTAATACAGTGAAACCTTGATCAATCATTTCTGCATCCACATCGCTTTCCCTTATCTTGTGTCAATGATTCCGTTACAAATGCTATCTTATAGTATTAATAATACATATTCAGATTGTTTTTAACTGACTCCCCCATCAAAAGTTTGATTGAAATTTAAAAAATATTTACGTTATTTTGTTTTGAAAAAAAAAAAAAAAAAAACTGTAGCTTCTGATGCTAATGATAAAGAAGAAAATGAGAATTCGTAAGAGTTTGGGGAAAACGCCTCAAACAGCATGTTTCATGTTTATATGCATCAGTTGATGAAAATGTTAAAATTTGTTTGCTGTCTGAAAAAGCGTAAAGTGAAGATGTAGAAAATGTCTGTCAATCTGTGTCAACACTTGCTGAAAGCCTCAAAGCCTTTGACACAAGGAGGAACTCTTTGTTTTCATATGAGCTGTTAGTAAAGTTAAAAAATTCAATGCTTAAGCTGAGAAGAAAAGAGTGTATTCAAATCAAAATTTTTAAATATTTAATTATATATGTTTATTTATCTTTATTTTGTATAATTAATATTTTTGCATTAAGTACATAAGTTTATTAATTAAAATATATTAATGATTAATTTAATTAATATAATTCTAAATTTATTAATTGTCCAGTCCATAACGTCTTTATGGCTTGCCATACGTTTTTAAGTAAATGTTTATATTTTATGTTGACCAGCATTCGTTGTTTACCCATATCTATCTTTTGCAATGAATGGGACTAACTGAGGTTCTTTTGGACACTAAAATTAATATTTTAACTTGAAAAACTCGCATAGCAAATGGGGGTGTAGTAAGAATTTCTCCTACCATTTATAAGGCCACGGTAAATATACTTCCCACCAATTTTAAATTGATGGGAAGTTATTTTCCCACTTATGATTTGCGCTCCTCAGCTGATAGCTTCAGGAAATATGGAAAAAATACCAATGAATGGATCTGTTTACATAAAAGTGTATAAAAGTAAAGTGGGGTGAAGAAAAGAGACCAACACTAGGGAGCTTTTTTCATGAGCACTATACCTTTATTTATTTCATTATTTTTCATCAAGTTTATTTATAGTTATGAACACAGAATTCATAAATTCAGTTATTTATAAGTACAGAAGTTCCAAGTTTATGATCAATTCTCAATAATTGGTAAAATTTTAAAAATTCTACAAAAAAGTACTTTTAAAAATCAAATTGATTTTGGGTAGTACGCTAATTGAATTTCTTTTTATCAATTTTCAATCGCAAGCCAAAAAATATTTTAATATGTTAATAGAAAATATGACCCCATAAAGTAAAGTTAAAAGGCATAAATAAAACACAAATCAGCAATGCTGACATTTTAGAAAGGGAAAATGTAAGTAAACTAATAAGGAATAATGAAAATTGCTGCTTTTGATTTTTTTAAAACATTAAAGTGTTCATATATTTAAAAAAAATCTCTTAATATTTTATTTTACAAATCAAAAAAAAAAACTAATATTTTTGCTAGACTTTAAGCAGGTACATATTCTTGTTTGAAATATACAAGCTTATAAAGAATGAATAATCTTATTTTAAACTCTTTTAAAAAGTTTGAACCTTTTTTTAACCGAATATATCTTTGGTCTATATATAAACCAACTAATAAAGATAAAACTACAACAGTGAAATTTATAATTGACAAGATACATGAAAAAATTGGTAAAATTAGGAATACAGTTGAACATACACGTTTAAAATATACACTGAAATATGTTTAATAAAATTAATTAAATTATGTCTCATTGAAACATTTATTAGTTGAAAGTATATGCAGAAGTAGATACACTTAACTTTTTACAAAAAATAAGTAAAATTAAATGAATCTTTTCTTTATTTTTTTCATTCATAGAAGGACTATTCTTAAATCAATAATAAAAGAAAAAGTATGTCTCTTAATATACTATATTTTAAAAAATTTTTTGATAATAATAAACATACATTTTGATTTCTTTTTCAGTTATTTAATTTCCTACTTTGATTTCCCCAAGCATAAACCAATATTAAATAAATATTAAAGCACTAAAACTTAATTCGTTTTTACTTTAACTTTTAAAAAAGATCTTAATGATTAAGAAAAAAATTAGAAGTTTTTTAGTTGAGTTATAAGCATGTATTTAATTTAAAACTAAAATCTAAATTTGAATATGAATGCTGCAAATATTATATAGTAAAACATTTATTATCTTATATTTATTATTATACAAATAAATAAAATACATAAAATAATTTCATCAACATATCAAACTTAAGTTAGTCCAATTTTTAAAAAAAATTATGTAGTTGGTTTATATTTAATGTAACAAGAATGAGGCATAACTATACTATAACAAAGAAAACATTGTATGATTTAAACAGAAGGAATAAATAGACTTACTTTAGACAAATAAAACTTTTTCGCATCAAATTTATCATGTCCTTTTTTCTCTTCTAATGAAAGATAAGATATTAAGCTATCAACAAATTTCTGTTGGGTAAAGGCTTCATAAATTGGTTTTTCCAACTGTAATACAAAATTAAATAGTTAATTGAAGTCTTTATAAATGATAAAGAACAATTTTAATTTTGTAGAAATGTTTTAATGATAGTCTTATACATAGAAAACATTTTAAAAATTTTCTACTCAGGATTTTTCTTCAAAGATTTTTTACCCATATGAAATCACTCTCTTTAGCAAATAATAAGAAGCTACTTTTCTAACTGTGGTGAATTAGTAACAATTATTTATAACTAATTAGATTAAGTTCTGTCTATTTCTAGCAGCACCTTATATGTTAGATATATAAATAGTGCAAAATGTTTACATAATAAGAATTCACTTTTTTCTTTTAGATAATAAGAAGTTAAAAGGATATAATTTTTTTCATATTTGTTAAGTTACTACAGAGTGTGTAACCAGATTTTTCAACAAAAAATAAGCACCTTTTAAGTTTTTAAGCACTCAAAAAATATTTTTAATCACTTTCCAAAAAAAATCATAATTAGAATCTGTGAAGAAAAAATATTTTTTTCTATTGTTTAAAGTTCTTAATTTATAAACATAAAATCAATAAAATAGAGAAGCATTTTCAAAAACTTTACATAATCATGATAAAATAACTAATTTCTGATAAATATTGCAGAGAAAATTGCGAACATCATGGAATTTTTGGAATTTAGGAAGACAATCAATTTGGAAAAGAAAAAATCTCTTTTTAAAAGATAGAAAACTAAGCCCTTTTTAGGAACTTTGAATAAAAAAAGTACCTTCAAGGGCTTTTAACAAACGTAAATCAAAAATAAGCACCTTTAAGCACTTTTTAAACGCTACACACCCGGTACTCCAACGTTGCATTGTTTGAGCCTATAGATTATGTAAAAACTGTTAATTGATCGTTGGTTTTAGTCTAGGTAGAAAATTTTTGCGAAATGGGTAGTTTGTTTTAAAAAAATAGTTTATTGAAAAAAAATTTATAAATGGATCATCATTCAATTAATAACATTTTGTTATTTTTCATAACCAAGCCATACTGAAAAAATGAACAAAAGTACAGGGCTGGGGAAAACCCTAAATTGAAAAGGGATGATCTCAGAACCAAAGAAAGAGATGATTGCACGATGTAATAAAAAATTTAACAATAATGAAAATTACTAACATGAATTTCTAATGCTAATAAAATTCCCAAATAAAATTGATTATACTAAAGTGTTTTCAAATAACTTCATTTATGATGAGGTGTAAAAATGCTTAAAGGAAATTCAATCTGTGAGAATAGGCAAAAAGGGACAAAATGTAGAAGGAATTTAAGAAGGGAAAATTTGATTTATGTCTTAAAAATTTGGAATAAAATGTACCTAAATCATTGAATTAAAGGTTCTAAAATTTATTACATCAAGTGCTCTAAAACAGGCATCTTTTTTCAATTTTAAAAAGCTCAACTAGTTAAATTCTAATTTTGAGTAAAAATATACACACAAAAAAAAAGTGCAAACGTTTTGCTGGGATGTTGCTGTATTACAATTTTAAAAGTAAAATGTAATTTATATTTAAAATATGTTATAATTAAATGTAATCTTTAGGTATTACCTGGTTTGGCCAAGATAAGTGTAGGGAAATTAGTGATTCTTTATTTCATTTGTACATTTCCAAGTTGATTTTTATTCTTTAAATTACAATTGCGCCAATCACAAAAATAGTAAAAAGTTTTCTTTTATTTTAAAATTGGCATACTTTTCTAACAGCAAGGGTATCGTGAACAAGTTGACCGACAAATAACTCAACACCTTCTTTTGTAAAAGGAACATCATGACGGATCAGATACTCTAGCATCAGAAGAGCTAAATGGTTGTGCCTCCAATGCCCGGGGAAAAAAATTTTAAATGATTCTCATAATAATAATGTTTATCTTGATAGATATGTTTGTGAATATTTATGTCAATTTTATTTGTGGAGCAGAAATACAGACTTTCACAAAAACATTTATCATAGAACTTAAAGAAGTAAGGAAATTTTTTTGCAGTATTACAAAAAAAAAAAAAAAAAAAAAAAAAGAGAAAGAAATCAGATAACATGGATAAGATAACAAACAATAGCTTTCAATCATTGACTTATTCCTCATGATCTAGTAGCAGTAAACCAAGTCTACACGAGCATAGGAATTTTCAAAATGTCAGAAACGAGAAGAAGTTGAAAATTCATATAATCTTTATTGACATCAGAGCAGTTTGAAAAATGTTTGACAGTATTTTAAATCATTATTTTTTAACATCATAAAAATACAAACAAAGTGATTAAATGAAATAATAAAAACAGCAGTTGTGAACTGGAAGGCATGAAACTTTCCGAAACTTTTTAGAAAATTTTCTTCCAGCGATGGATTGTAAATGATTAAAGATAATAATGAAATTTTTTTTTTATTATTGATATTGAAGATGATTCAAAAGGCTATAACAATGGTAGATTTAAGGTTATAAGGATATTTGAAATAAAAATAAGGAAGGAATAATTTAGAGAAGCAATGAATTCAATTCAATGAATGATGAAGAATCAAGAAAAATGAATGCAAATATGATGTAAAAATGATATTGATCATAAGCACAAAATGATATCATTTGGATGTCACATCAATAAATATTTTTAATCTTTTTGTTATTGTATTAACTTTTTTAAAGTTAGAAATAGCTGAATTCTAGTTTCAGAATCAATACTACAGACATATTCACTAGATGCAGTTGAGCGTTTGGGAATTAAGAACCTTTAAGCTTCTAATGAACAAATGCAATGGTTCTAATAGAGATACTGGATTTCTTTTAATCCTAGAGACTCATCGTATAGACTTTAGCCTTTATCAGTTTTACAAAATTAGGATGTTATTGTAACACTAACATTTTTAAAGATTGCAAATATTGATTTCCGTTACTTATCTCTATTTTAATAACAATTTAAGAGTACACTAACTTGGTAAACATAAATAAAAGAAAACTAAAAATAAGCATTTTAATTTGTAGTCCATGAGGAGAATGATTAGCTCAAGAATAACGCTAATTTAAATTTAGATAGCGCTAGGGTTAAAACAAGCAAGTCTGATTTTGAAGACACTAATACTATGAAAAGCTAAGTTTTTTTTTTTTTTTTTTTTTTTTTTTTTTTTTTTTTTTTTTTAAAAATGGCAAATTAGGAAGGGTTTTATAACTGACTAATTCATTGAAATTTTCAGGATAGGTACTTTATATAAATCTATTAACATATTTCTAATTATCGTGAAAAAATAATAAATAAAGTAAATAAATACATAAAATAAGAAAATAATAATAAGAAATAAATAATAAGAAAAATTTTAGAAAAGAATAATTGTGTTTAAAAAATAAAATAATAAATGTCTAATAGAAATATCTTGGAAGTCCCAACAAAATAAAAAAAATATCAGTATCGAATCTAGCCTGGCTTGATTCTTAAAATAACTGGCTCTTAAACAGTGGATGGAGAAGCTACCATCATTATTTAAAAAAGTATTAAGATAATTAAAAAATAGCACAAAAATATTTCAGTTCATATAAATATTCAGATGTTTATAGAACACATTACGCATTTATTATTTAAATTTTACAATTTCAAAAAAAATGATACTTACAAATTTCTATTTTTGACAAGATTTATTAAATCATTCACAAGTTTATAGTAAGATCTAACAGGAAAAAATAAAATAAATTAAGCTATGACCACATCTTTCATATTTTAAAACAAAACACTTATGTACAAATTATTAAAAAAAAAACACACTCTCAAAAGTTCAAGTTTAATTAGTAACAGTAAGTTTGAGTAAAAGGAAAAATTCACAAGATAATGAATGCAAAAATTTTTAAACGCAGATACCCAACCTATGGCCTATGAGCCACTTCTGGCTTACTAAGTTTTTCAGATCGATCCCTTAGCTTTTAATAAGACAGGAGTTTAAACCGTCGTTTACTTTCTCTTTTTGTGCATCCACAAGAAATTAGGACCAAACAAGAAGTAAATCAAAAACAAATTTGCAGTTCTAGCGGAAAATAAAACACTTTTATTTGTAAAGACATATTAATATAAATAAAAAATTTCCTAAATTTAATATTTATTAAAAAATTCAAAATAATAACTGATGGTGATATTTACTACATTAGTAACTTCAGTGATGACTGTTCATGTGACAGATATTGCTTTAAAAAAATACACGAAATACACTTTACAATTAGCAATAATAACAGTTGAGTCAAACTAGCTAATAACGATCCGAAGAGACTGCAACATTTGCTCATAATAATTTCATGCGCGTAATGAATGTGTTCATGAAGAAATTTTTAGAAGTTCATACATACATATTAAACTATAAACATATATCTTACTTTATTTATTTCTTGTTTCTGTACATTACAAGAAAAGTTAGTTCTATTTGCGTAGAGCTGTCTTAATGACTCTTTGCTGTGTTTCGTTATTCGGAAAACACTCATTGTCATTCCCCCCCTGCTTGGACAATATATTCATGTTTTCGCTGGATATACTGTTGCTAACTATTAATTGTTTTAGATACTTAAAAGGAACTTTTCGAAGCAGGGATTAGCTGAGCTGAAATGGTGGAAATACACAAAAATTTTATGAATCATAAAAAGATTGCTCGTTAAAACCAAAATTTGCTCATCAAAAGCGAGCTCTAGTTAACTTAACCAACCAAGTTTTTTTTATCTATTTGATAAATTCTAGTTCCGTTTTAATCAGGGTCATTATAAATGAGTTCGAATGTATAATGAGCTTATGTAGGTTTCTAATATGATATATTCTAGCTTTTTGTGGCCTGATATTTAAAAAAAGTAGTGCATCAATCTTTACTAAATCTTAAAGAAAATCCTCAAAAACTATTAAAAAAATTATAACAAACTACACTACTTGCTTTTCTTTTTTCTCACAACGACAGGCCAATCCTTTAGAAAACTCAGAAATCTCTTCATCGGTGAAATATGGTGAATCTGGTACAGGAGTGCTATTCCAAAAACATTTAGCTATGTTAATTGTAGAATCAGGAATCTGTGAAAGGCAAATTATTCCCAAAGAGAGATAAATATTTCAGATATAAAAAATATTACTAATTTTAAAATAAATTTGAAATAATGATGCAATAAAAGTCATACCCTTCACGAAAAATATTTTCAAGTTCAGCTTTTGAGATCATTTAAAATAATATTTAGTTATATTTGGAAAAAAAATAACCATTTGTACGTATGTAATAAGAATTTTTAATTACTACACACTGTTTTTCTGTTGAAATACTCAATAATGAATATTCAGCAACATAACAGAACATTTTCATTAAAAATTAGAACAACTATATATTAGCTAAGGAATCTTAAATGGTCTTGCACATGAAGAAAAGATCTATTTTGTGGCAGTATGAAGCATGCATAAACATTATTTTGTTTATATGTAATCTGAAAAATTTACAATGATAGAATCTAAAAGTATTGAAGATTTTTTTTTCTTGTTATGCACTATGACATATTTAAAATAACCACATACAGGATTTACATGAGATTTTTTATCCGAAAGTAACAAGTACTGACCATAATTTTAGAAACAGAATATGAATCAGTAGGGTTTGAAATTAATCATCAAAATTTGACTCTGACAGCCATAAATCAAATTATTACTGGTCCCCAAACGTCTAAGCAATGTAAAAGAATGGTATTTTGGGTATTTGATTTTGTGTTATGGTCACAAAATATCTCATTTCATCAAAATTGTGAACATTACATTCTCCCTGTAGTAATTTTCCATCTAAATTATCATTAAATATCCCAAAACCAGTCAGAAAACTGGTTTTTGTATGTTGTATTGTATTGTGAAGTATTGGTACGTTTAGTATTAACTTTATAAACTTTTTTCAAAGAAAAAAAAATCTAATAGAGACATATAAACGAACCAGTAAAAATGTGTACAGATAGTAAAATATTTTAGTTATTGTTTCTTTGGACTAAATTTTCTTTATTTCTACTCCAGACCAGAATACTAGGACATAATGCATCATCATTTCAGAAAGCATACCAGAAATTGTACTTACCACAAGCTTTATTTGATACGTTGTGATGTTTTTGTATGCTGGATTCCATTTTTTCCAGTAACCTAATGATGGAAGATTTTTCGGAATGTTTTGCAGAAACTATGGTTGGCCAAAGGTCTGCCAAAATCTCCCATGACTGAGCAGTTAACAAAGTTTTTTGTTTTTGGCCCAAAACTAGATATAAAACAACCTAAAAACAAAATAAATATTAACATGAAGCAAGTTATTGAAAAAGAAATTAAACAAATTTAGTAACAATCATTTCTGTTTTGGATCACATCATACATAAGTATTTTCTACCAAGAACCACTGTTTTGACACATATTTAATTGAACATTTCTCTATTTCATACCTTTTCCCTTTCTAATTGGTAAATCGTTTACTAAATGGTGACCACCATCTGTTAATTATATTACTGTTAATTCCTAAACTATCCCATACCCCCAACACCGATTTGGAGCTAAAATGGATAAAAGTCTCTATTGAAATGACTAGGTATTTTATTAACTTCTTAACTGAAAAAAGAAAATTTCATTCTAGCTAGCAAAAAAAAAAAAAAAAAAAAAAAAAAAAAAAAAAAAAAACTTTTTTTTATTGTTATACAATTTAGTTAAACTGGCAACCATAAATAGCTGTTTAAGTGAAAAATTCAACATTTCTTCCATTTATTCGTTTAAAGCTGTAGCGTATCTACCACTACAAAAGTACAACTACAATTCATTAGTATATAAGACATGGTAACTCGACTCTTTGTCGAGGTACCTTTTCATAGATGACGGTTGACATTGTCGAAAACTACTGATCCCCACAAAGCCAATTATTCAATTTTCCAATTTACAATTAAGTGGGGATGATATTACTATCTGAACAGAATTTTCACCCATTGAAACTGGCAAGCAAATTTTACATGGAAGCTGATACTACAATTCTAATAATCATGATCAACTTAAGTAACAATAATATAAATGTTTGAAACACAACAGCAAACTTCACCATAAATAATTCATCAAATATATTCTCAACTTTTGTCAGTTTTGAGAAGTCACTGTGTTATTTAAAACTTAACATTTTTAAAGACAGCAAACATTAAATTTTATCACTAATCTTTATTTTTAAGAGAATTTCCTTTAAGTTATACAAATTTCTTGGATATAAATAAAGAAAATATAAAAACAAGAGTGTTTTTAATCAGAAATCTAAGTCAAATAATTAACTACAGAATAGCACGATTGTAAGTTTCACTAAATATTAAAAAATATTTATCGCTCTACAGAAAACTATCGATTTATTTACAAATATTTTTTTATAAATGCATAATTAAATATTCTTCACACAATAATGTAATAGATTTTATATTGTTGCGGTATTTTTAATTTAAAATTACGGAAAAAAAAGTGAATTTTGACACCACCTTTTACTTTTCTAAGAATTATACATACTGTTAGTATTAAAATTTTAGAATTTTTTTTTTTATAAATAACGAATTAATAAAGCACTTGTAGCAAATAATATAGATTAGTGATGGTTAATGAATCTTTTTATATACAATACAATGTTTATTAACAACTGATGATACTTAAGCATTGTTGGACATGAATGTAATTCAAGTGGTAACTTTTTTTAAAATAAAAATACAATAAGAAAATTTTGCATATCAAACTGATAAAATACTTTTTAATGTAAAAATTTTAATATTTTTAAAAGAATTATTTTTCAAAAAGAAACCAAACTCTAAACTCTTCTAATCATAATAATTATTGCATATGGAGTCTATTCAATACTTATAGTACTTTTTATCATTGCAAACATGAAATTTTCTGAGAAAATTCTATTTTTATAGTATTGAACCCTACTTTTAAAAGAAAATTTTGAACATATACAATTGTTTAGACAAAAATTATAAGTGTCTATTATATTAAAGAAAGTAGTTGATAAAAAAATATGACTATGCTCCTCCCTACGTTATATTAGCAAGCTAGTACATAATGAATTGAAGGCAAGTGATAATTTTTAACTAAGCTTCTATTATCTACATACTAAATCTACCTCTTTGTTTCTTAGAAATACGCAAAAGATTCAAGTTCAAAAATCATTTTCATAAGATGTGCATTTTCCATTCAAATGAAGAAAAAATTTCTAAATCAAAAATGAATACCTTTTTTCTCAATATTTACCCTTATATCTTTTTGCTCCTTGCAGCTCTTGAAAAAGTTTTTAGTAAGCTGGAGTCATATTTACTTACCAATAAAATCACAGATAACTCTGAAGAATTATTTTAACATAAGGGTTCCTTTTTGTGTAGCAATGAGGGTTAAAATTTGCAGTAGCTTAATAGAAACAATTTTTAAGACTGATTTACTAATTTCATTCAACTGCCAAATTTTACTGGAGGATGTAAAAGAGGTGTGTTGAAGATACTGTCAATTAATTTTTTTAACTTGGCACGATATTTTTCCTTTACTTAGAAGTGCATAAATTTATATGATTTACAAAATGCAAACTAACTGGTTTTATAAAACATTTAACTAAATTTAAATAACTAAAAAAATAAAACAAAGGAAATAGAATTTTTTACCTTATATTCTTCATGGAATTGTGTAGGATCTCTTTTTAAATTCTCTAAAATTTGTTTAAAAACAACTCTTGCTGAACTATGATGGATTGAAAAGCAATTATCAAGGACTGATTGGGCCTTCGTACCTAAAGAAGAAAATAAGACAGAAATAGATTAATAATTTATGTTTTATTACCAAAATAATATTAAACAAAATCCGTTTTTTTTTTTTTTTTTTTGTAGTTACTGCTACGGATTTCACTACTTTTAAATTGTTTTTATATGTGTTGATGACTTACAAAAAAAGAAAAGAATTAATGCGTATTCCACTTACAAAATTTGAGAATATTGCTCATAATATTAGAATAAAAAAATATTCCATATTCAGTTTAAAAAATTACATTATTATAATTTTTTTTTGTTTTTTTTTTGAAGTTGATGCTTCTGTTACTTTAATTTAGTTTATTTGTTATTATTAAAAGTATCTTTTCGAAGATATTAGTACTCGAGAGGTTAGTCGCAGAAAGCCCTAAAAAATTCTGCCATAGGGTCATACTTTATAATGAAAACTCTTAATAAATACAAGATAAACAAGAGAAAAGGGTAGTTTGCCCACCCTTCAGAAAAATGTGCATTGATATTATTTAACTGAAGTCAGGATGGGTTGGTTCCCACTCAAAATTCTCCCTGCATTGAAAAATTTCCTGACTTTTCCAAGTATATGAGGTAAACTTGAATGAAAATCCATACCATATTTTATCTATACCATGCTATTTTTTTTTATCAAAAAACTTTGATTTTTTTAAATTTGTAATATAAAATATTAGATTTTGTGGGCAAAAACAAATAATAGAGTGAGAAAGGAAACTAATAGGTGTAATTTAATAAAATAATTGTAATAGATGTTAGAACTATTTAAATTAAATATCAATAACTGATTACTGTTATTGACATTCAAAGACTGGTTATTTTCCAGGTATGATATAGAAATTTTCTAGGATTTTTTATTAAAAAATTGCAATTTTTCCTGACTATTCCCTGCTTTTTAGAGTTTAATTAAAATTCTTTGACAATTCCAGGTTTTCCCTGTGATCATGGGTGTCACTCTAAAAAAATGTCAAGTCTGAACTCATTTTTTGACCAATTAACATAATCTATCTTATTTAGCAGAATTTTTCAGAAATTTATAAATCACTTTAAAGGAAATTAATCCATATATCGCTCATGAGCCACGATAGCAGCACAACTCAAAAAATCATGTTTTGAGATAAGCGGGTTTAAATTTTTCATTGCTAAGGAAAATGCATAAGAAAAGTTTTAGTTTGCTTAAACGAAAATTACCTTCAAGTTGAATTATGAGTTGTGCTAGTAATGCTGCTGAAAAGAATGTGTATTTTTATATTTACACCTATTCTTAGTCCAAAACGCATGTTTTTTGAGTTGCGCCACTATTGCAGCCCATGAGTGATATTATATCAATAACTTGATTACTTTTTCTAAGAAGATACAATTATTTTCTTTATTTCACTTTCTTTATGACAAACAAAACAAAAATAACAGCTAACCTCATATCTTTTTACACCTATCTCTAACATTTCGTAAATTTACTAAATAATAAGTTTCTAAAGAATATCTTAAAACCCTTTCTTATATATTATTCATTTGTAACTTACTTCTGCATAATGACTAGTAGATAACTTCATTAAATCTTCCATTATCATTTTATGGGTAGCAGAGAAAAATAGTCGATATCTCTCAGACACACGAAACTAAAACAAGAAAATTGTAATAAACTTTTTTAAAAAAATCAGAAAAAAATAAATTATCTACTAGAAAAAAAAAAATATTCAGTACCTCATGTGCTAAATGAACTCTATCAATCAAAAGAGTATGTGTTTTTTCTGACAGTGAAGCTAAAAAAGAAATATTTATTATGAATTCATATACACACAAAACTGTTTTTTGAAATTAAGCTATGAATTATTACAAAATTCAGAATTAGACAATTTACTAATAAAATAATATTTTTCTAAAAGATTACAAAAGAAAAATATACATATTTATACGTAATAAATATATAAACACACAACAATAATTGAAAACTAAAAATAAAAATACTTAAAGTAAAAATACCAAAAATTCAAATCCGGGACGTAAAATCCAAAATACAATCACCCCTTGGGTTTTTCTTTTTTCAACTTTCAGTGTTTTCCGTCTTTGATCCTCAGTTTATAAAATACAGAAGTCATCATTAAAACGTAAAAAAAAGTTTGCTAACATACTTTGTTTTCCAGCGCATTTTTCACAGCATGAAATCCTTTTGCTCGAGAATCATATTCTTCTTTTTCAAGACACCAATTAAATATCAGAGCATTGCAAATCTAAATATAAAAAAAGATCGAATTTATTATAAAGTAGCTAACAACTTTAATAATTAAAACAAATTTAAATTAGCCATTTAATTACATACATTTTAATTTATACTAATAGCACAAGTTTACATAGGTTTGACACTGTGGAAAGTTATAGAGGCACTTTTAAAAGACAAAAATAAATAAGTTTGGAGGTAATGTAGCTAATATGAACTGAGTGTTCTATATTAACAGCCATTAAAGTATATTTTAAGAACTTAGTTAAAAATAAAGACAAAAAAGGAGATTGCAAATTAATATTTAAATAAAGAAAAAGAAAGATGCAATCAAAATATGACAACTCAATATTGAGAAAAATGTGTGTACAAAAAATCAAAGCCCATTTGACTGCAAGATAAAAAGAGGTGTTAAAAAATGATTATTAAAGACATCTTCAAGTTTCAATGTGCAACAAAACAGGGTTTTGATATTTAGTTCATTATCATCATCATAGTTGGCCAGACAGCCCAATGTGAGCCAATACCTTCCTCTGAAGATTTCTCCACAACGACTTCCGATTTGATATTTAGTTCACTTCTCTTTATTTATGAATTATTTCATTAGCATATTTTTTTTTTTTTTTTTTTGCACTTCATTAACAAGGCGAATATTTTAAAAAAACTCAATTCATATACATACTGTATACATACTCAATACATACTATATACATACTCAACATACTGTATAATGAGAATAGCAATATCATTACAGAAAAATAGAAACATTTCAATTAAACATTGTCTTTTTTGTTGTTTTATAAACACTATCTGCTTTTTTTTGCCTTAGCCAAATGTAAGATAATGGTAACTCAGATAAAGCTAATTTATAATAATAGAGGAATAATTAATGGATGGGAAATGTATCTAATGTAATGTATACCAATCTTGATAACTGGAATCCTTAGTCCTCTTGGTGTAAAAATAATATTCATTCAACCATACTAACATTTAATGGGGCGAATAATGGGTCTGATTTGATTCACTGTGAAAGAATAGTTAATAGTCAATGAATTTAGAGAAAAATTTCATTAGATTAATTATAATTGTTAAGTTAACAAACTTAACACTTACCTTTATTATACTAAAGAGAGACTTGGTATCATCTTCACAATATTCCAATATATCGCCTATTAAATATAACATCCATTATAAATGTCATTATTACATTATGAAAAACCATTGTTTCATATGTATATAGATATATTAGAGTGCACAACTTTTTGAATAAAAGGCCACTAGCACAGCAGGTTGACTAACAAAGGGACGCACGAATATTTAGTTAGTCATGTTGGTGGCAAATATGATAAATTTTATCTTAAAATTTGTGTTCTCAACAATAAATAATTTCATCAGTAAACTTAGTAACATATTTTCTGAAAATTAAATACTTTTCATTATTAAAATTCATTTAATAAAAAAAAAAAACTAATATTTTTATTTTTTTTTTTTAACAATTGATTTATCTATCTATCTATATGTATATATATTTGAAGAAAAGAGATACTATAAATTCTAACAAAAAAAGAAGCTATAATGCTCATAGAATAAATGTGCAAAAAAATTACATACATAGTTGACTTAATGAGTAATATAAATTTGAACTAAATATTTTAATTAAAGAAAATTTTAAGCAAAAACCAAACATTAAAACTAAACTATAATAGTACATATTAAGACTCAATATTTTGTGAAGACAAATTTAAAAGATTCAAAATTTTTTTGAATTTTAAAAAAAAAAAATAAATTATTATGTTCAGAAACTCTCCTGGGAGCTGCAACATCAACAGTTGGCGGACCGCAGGTTGTGCACCCCTAATATATATATATATATAAAGTAGAATAGTTCAATACTTCACTTCCATTTCAAAAGAAAATGTTATTACTGTTTGAAAAAATAAGTTTAAAGAATTTTGTTTTATACAGAATAATTTAATCTGGTATTTTTATCCAACAACTTACTATTACTTTTTCTTGAGTTGAAAAAAATGGACCAAATGATATAAAATATGAAAAATAATACATTTAATATCATGTCAAATAACACAATTGATAAATAATTTGAATTGAAGTATTTAGAAAGTGCTTAGGGATTGCTCACTATTTTTTGAAAAAGGTAAAAAGAAAACACTTTTATGCTTTTCTACCAGAGTGAAAAAACTGAAAGATTATGTTCATAGTGTAGTGCCTATCCCATTCACATATCATTTTTTCAGATTATTTTCACTGATAGAAAAAAAAAAAAAATTTTCTTTCTTTCTTTTAGCTTTCTTGAAAAGAAGTTAGTTGAAGTTACAAGTTAAATGAGGTACATTTTTTTGCATTTTCCTTAACAAATAATGAATTAAATTTTTTAAAAAATAATTACACAAAACAGTAAATGAAAAAAAAAAGAATTTTTTTCCAACTCACCTAAAAGCTTATTTATAGTTTCCCATACAAGCAGGCGTACATTTTGATTATGAAAAGATATATCTGAAAACAATTTGAATAAGAAACATAAACAAATGCATTAAAACATAAAAATCAGCTGAAATCTCTACCTTCCAAATTTATTTATATATTTTGATCAGAATTGAAAATAAATATAAAATAATAGCATAAAAAATAATACTATAAATAGTGTAAACATATTGGAAAAAAGAAAGAAAGAAAAGGGAGTTTAAACAAAACTATTCTGAAAATTTGTTTGCCAAAATAGTAGGAAAATTTAATTACTCTTCTTGTCATGACTATATTTTTTTAAAAATCTAAATTTTAAATATGGTTGTGTTTGGTTAAATATAAATTTTCAATACTGCAGTTATTTTTTTGTAATTAGAATCAATATTGGTGTTTTGTTCTTTATTTACAAAATTTAAAAAAAGAAAAAAATACAAGTGCAAACTATCTAGTTTGGCAGAAAATTACACATCATACTATAAATAATGACGTAAGGTTGGATTCAACCTGAAGTTTATAGCAAATTCTTTCATAACAAAACAATTAACTGAGTTAAACAACAAAATAAATAAGCACACTGCATGAAATTTTTCAAACGTTGATATACATTATTAAGCAATTTAGTATTAATATAAGTTTATAAAAAATAAGATTATCAAAAAAATAATATGATCTTCTGTCTTAAATTTAAAAAAAAAAAAAAAAAAAACTGCTAATAAAACCATTTTTAAAACTTCTTCTATGTTATTTTAAACAATGCTGGATACATTTGTTGGCATTAGGCATTGAATTTAATAATTTAATTTTACAATAATGAAATACTGCTGTGATTTTTTACCTCTGAATCCACAATTAAGAGCAAATGGTTGTACTGGTGGTAGTGTTGTTTCTCTTCTAAAAGAAAATATAAAAATACTCCAGTTAATGTTTATTTTTCAGCAAATTTTAAACATTTATCTCAAAACATGGTTACTTTTTGAGAATGAATAATTTTTTTTTTGTACAAATCTGTTTCAAATTTTAAAAACTTTATCAATACAATTTATGCATTTTTTTGGTGTTTGTCGAACAGTTTTATAAAGTTGGCTTGAAAATCCACTGTTTTTCCAAAATTTAATTATATAATTAATTAATTAATTATATAATTATTATTAATATTCTAATATTATTTCAAAATTAATTAATATTCTATTTAGTTTTCAGTAAATGCTTGGCAAAAGGAAGATCATTTACACAAAAAAGTTTCTGCATAAAAGAATTTAAAAAAGATATGTACAGTAATAAAATAATAAATCTCAATACAGATGAGTCAAAATTAGTGATTCCAATCAAGGCTATAAATTAAGTAAAACGAATATGGATTCCAAAAATAAAACGAAATTAAATTTTTAAAAAATGATTAATTTAATGTTCCATCAAATAATTAATTTGACCAAATATATACTTGGTGATTTGGATAAGTTTACTCCAATCAGTGATTTGAAAAAGTTGGTTCAAATCATTCCGATTTAAATCCATTAAATAAAATATAATTCTATTTAAATAGTTCAAACATACAAAAAAAAAAAAAAAATCTTTTTAACTTTAACCAATATTATTGTTTAAAAATAATGTAGAAAGGAACTATAGCTATTGGGTTTCAATAAAAATGTAATTTGTTTCATACTTACAGATCTAATTGAGGCTCATCCCACAATGGCAGACAACTCGCTGATCCAATTAGACTCTTTAATACGATAGTCAGAGAACAATGAGCTTCATTCCTACACATAAATTAATATAATGAACAACTTATTATATTCCTTGTAATTGAAATAAGCACACCAAGGTCAAATTTTTAATCTTTGTCGACTTGGTAACGATGTGACACGCTACTATTTTTATTCACACAGCAGTTGAAGAGTACCTTTAAATCATAACTGTATGTTATTATAATTATAATGGGAGGAAATGTTATAATCGAAACATTAAAGAGAGATTTGTCGATACCACACCACAGTAACAAAGAAGGGAAATTGAGTAACCTTGAAAGGCCTATTCTATTTACTAAGAAAATAATACAATCACTAAAAAATAACACTGCCAGCATATGACTCTCTTGACCTACAAGAGACTTCAAAAGATCAGAATAAATGTTTTTTTTAAATTTATTATAATCGATACACTTAATAGTAGGATTTCAAAGGATTATTGAGCTAGACAGTAGAATTTTGAAATTTTCAAATGGTAAAACTAGAATTATTTCACTACAATGTCATTTTACTGATAGAAAATTAAAATGAAAATGGAAGCTTGAAAAATGACAGCGCTAGGCAAAAATTAAGAAAAGAGTATTTAAAAAATTATCAATGTGCCTTCATTTAGTTGTACAGAACACACTTTGAGGACAACGGAGAGGAATCAGAAGGTACATATTTGTATGCTACATTTTGCTCTCTTCATATATGACTAATATCACCCCTATTTGTGAAAAAATACTATTCCAGCTCATTATAAATTTCTTTTTTGGGAGGATTATGTTTTGATAACCAAATGCAGGTATTGCAATTTCAAAATTTTGAATTCTGCAACTGCAATCCATGTTAGTGCAGCTGATTGTTTTTCATACTATTTTTAAAGCCACACCTTATAGTACTCATCAGTAAAATTTCATAAATTCGCATTGATTAAATATAACGCTTGGGTTATATGTTGGCAAAGTCATGTATTTAAGGAGTTTAGTTGCCAAATAATTTCAGATATACCTTGATAAATCAATTTCTTTAATTGCCCATTTTTGCAATTTTTTAAATTCCTTTAGCATAAATTGCTCCATTAGAGATCTGGCAGCTTCAAGTTCTTCATCAGAAGGTGTATGACGTACCATCTCTAACTTGAGAATGTTTCCAGCAATACCCCAATCCTAACAGAAAAAAGAAATGTATGAGGAAAAAAAAATTTAATACAATTATTCCTTTTAATTTAAAAACAATAAAGCTAGATGTGAAAAAAACACAAATATTGCCACAAAAATAAACATATTATAGTTTTGGTTCTAGCGAAAAAGATTTATTTCATGCAATTCCCCACCATTAACTTTACAATTATCTGTAGAGCAAACCAAAATTGATAAATTTTTGATTAATTTGTAAGATAGTATTCTTAATACCTGACATGTGGTTGCTGGAAGAAATTATCTGAAACTTTTTTCTCAATGTAGTTTTTTTAAATCTAATTGCACAAAGAAGATAAATAATAATTGTCGTTTTTATGCATACATAATAGAATATATTGAAAAAATTACATAGAGCTCTTTTCACACACTTATTGAGTTGTCATGGCATAAAAAAATAAAAGATTTTAAAAACTGTGAAATCCACGGCAATAACTGAAAAAAGATTCATGTTAAAACCAAGCGTATTTACAATGAAATCACACGAATTGAATGCATCAAAAAGGGGTTAATTGAATGTACATTTCGATATTCACACGTTATAATAAATAATATCTTACTGTAAATATCGAGATTTTTAAAAAAGTCATGCGAAAATTAGTAGTGATAACTGTTGAAAAATTTATTGAAAAAAAAAAAAAAAAACGATAGAAATATCATGTCAAATAGTGAATACCCAGGTGTGTGATTTGAATTGCTTGTATCATAATAATATCAGGATTTTAAGATATCATGTGAAAATTAACAGTATTAACTGCCAAAAAAAAAAAATTTCAAAAATCGTCCTGGATTTAGCACAAATCAACCGCAGCAAAAAGTAATTACTTAAATGTGCGAATCAAATTTTTCATTAGTAATAATGTATGAAAACATCGGAATTTAAAAAGCCACTTGGATTTTAGTGACAATAACTGTGAAAAGTCGATTGAAAAAAGTGGCATTGACGCGTCAAAAAGGGACTAATAAATCTACAAACTGAATTTTGCAAGTCATAATAATTATGTATAAACAATATAGGGATTGAAAAGAAAACAATGATAAAGTTTGTAGCAATAATACTAATAAAACTATCAAAATACTACATGGATTTACAATGGTATTTGCGCAAATAGAGGGTATCAAAAAGTTATTACTCTGCGTGATTCAAATTTTGTGAGTCGTAATAATATAAAAATTTCAAAAAATACGAGAAAATCTGCGTTCCGCTGGCCACCTAACCGGAACATCTGCACCTGCACCCAAGATCAAGAAAACTGAGATGGGCACAGTAAGGTTTGGCCCTCTATGGGTTGTCGAGCCACTGAGTTTAGTTAAGAAAAAGAGGGAAAAAATTTTAAAAAATAATTATGTAATGATTTTCTTATTTTAGTTTTAACAAATATTCTTATTTTATTCAAAATAGATAAAATCACACTTCTTGTTACTCCCTCCTCACTCTCACTTGTCACAATTCCACAGTACCCCCTTTAAATCTGGTATCATTTAAAAGTAGTCCCAAAAGGGCAACAAAAAAGATGCAATAAATTAATATAATAAATTAATATAAATATTTAAATAACAAGTTAATATTTTTTTAACCATTATATTTTCACAGTAACAATACAAAAAAGTAACAAAGTTTTGTATAAAAACAATAAAAATATGAGACATCAAAAAGCTGTAACTGATATTTTATTAATAGAGAAACCTTTGAAGTTTAAAATCAATGATTTTAGCATAATTTTAGTAAATATATTGTACTATTATTATATATATATATTTTTTAAATGTTTTAGAAAAACATGCAACTAAACTAATTAATAAGCATTTCTGTTTTTCAGATTTTGCTTTGACCGAAAGTTTTTGGAAGTATTTAAGTTTCAACCAGTTTTTTTATGTCAAAAAAACGACACTAATTAAAAGCCTGTAATAAAAGTTAAAACAATTATTTTTAACAGTGAAATAAGCAAATTGCACATTGTTGCAAATAAACATATTGCTACAAATGCATGCAACGGTTTAACGTCATAGTTCTCTTTATAAGACAATTAAATGAATGTTAAACATACCTCAAACAATATTAACAAACTAAAAAGGAGTTCTTCATCTAACTTTTCTTCATTTACAATGTCATCAGTTTCAGTTAAAGCTAAGACTAGTTTAGAGAAATGAGGCAAAAATAATTTAAGCCCCAATTCAGGATTTATCTAAAAATAGAGACAAGCAAATAAATAAGACAGCCATATTAAATTACCTTTAATCATAAGGAACAAGAATACTGAGAAACTGCATTATTGCCTTTTTAATTGATTTATTGAATTTCAATATGTTTATAAAATTTTGTCAAATTTTTGATTCATGGGTTTGAACATTTTTTAAAAAAAGATATTGTACAGTGCAATTTTGTTAAAAAGAAAATAAATAAATAAAAAATAATAATAAAATCTGAAAATAAAAATCTTACCCTGCATGCTACACGACACATATTGGCAACATATTTCCCAGAAACATTTATTTCGAGAATATGAGAGGTAACAAATGTTTGAAGCTTATTTAAGGCTACCTATATAAGTAAAAAAAAAATATTTTAAGAGTATCAAAGAATTTTTTAAACTCTCAAATACAGATCTTTACATGACAATAGCAAGCCAAAAAGATTTATAAAATGAAAAACAATGATTTAATAAAGAAATGTTATTTTGCTAAATAATTCATTATAGTTGTTTTGGTATTAAATGCAACAGTAGGAATATGTAATTATACGACCTAAAATGGGTACAAGAAAGTATTTGCTCCCTGAAGTGTAAGCTAAGTTATTTAGATTAAACAGGATGTTAATGATATTAGCCAATTTTATTTTGAGAGGCAAATGTAGTTGTTTATTTTGCAATTATTTAAGTGCTTATCACCTTCAGGGATAAAACTGCCTCATTTAGTTTTGCCAATAATATTAACCACTAAAATTGCAATACAGTTGAATCCTGTTTTAACCCATTCTAGGCCAAGGATAGAAATTTTATAAAATATGGTATATTTTCTTTGAAATGTGTTTAAATTACATTCATTAAAACAAAAAATGAGTTTCATGCATGAAAAATAATATTTTATTTAAGAAATAAAATGGTGGGTATACGCATCATTGGCCAGATTAAAGAACAATTCCTTTAGTTCAACAGTTATACATTCAATTGAAACATTTGAAAATTTTTTAAGGTAAATGGACTTTGCATTTTATGCATAAATAAATCGTGTGGTTTTTGCACGCTCTACATCGTCTGCAGGCTTCTTTTTTTTCATGATCACTTATTGTATGTCTGATTCTATCAGTCTGTACTTGTTTTGGTAAAGATGCGGATGATGGGCGACCTTTGTTAGGATGGGTAACGTGTAATGTACTTTCACCAGATGGATTGTTCTTGGATTCAAATTTTAATAGGGCAATAAGATATAAAGTCTATAAGGGATATTCTTGAGCTAGTTGAAAGTCTATGTAGCTTCCATGAATTTACTATAATGCTATTAATAATGGACACCATCAATTCTTACTTTGAATCTGATGTGGTATTTAGCTATGGCATTGTCATGTAGGTCTCCCATATGCTTATTGTAATCCTAAATAACGTTGAGTAGTGAACTTCTTTTCTTTCTTTGCGATTGTACTGTTTGGCATTTACAATGGTACTGTTATTAGCAACAATAGCTACCACAGTGTTCCATTTTATTGCACATGTTTCGGTATCCCTGCTGAATGGAAAATCATAGGAACCACTATGGTTTTATTTATACAAGTTCATATTCATATTTTTATATAAGTTCATTATTCATCATTTTATATAAGTTCATTATTCATATTTTTTAGAATCATCCAATATACAACCAGCTATGCAATGTTCACGAGCTGTGCCAGATGCATAGAAACCCTTTTCTTTCAAATTTCGAATAAACATTCGGAAAATTTCGGAAGAGAAAAAATTATCAAAATAAATTTTGTGCATCTGAGGTTTTGAAATAACTCTAAGTAACTTTAGAACAACGCTTGTTCCTAATGGCATATTTTGTTGATCACTGTAAGCCTCAGCACAATAAAACT
The DNA here is from genome assembly GCA_949128135.1 of Parasteatoda lunata. Taxonomy (NCBI): domain Eukaryota; kingdom Metazoa; phylum Arthropoda; class Arachnida; order Araneae; family Theridiidae; genus Parasteatoda; species Parasteatoda lunata. The sequence goes on along the minus strand of OX421979.1, from coordinate 88,257,033 downwards.
CTGATAACACTAAAACTTCACAATAAAACTTTGAATATACAATAAAACTTCACAATAAAACTCTGAATATACAATAAAACTCTGAAACTTTGCATAAAAAGTTGGTTTTCAAATTTTGCTTCTTTCTTATGCATTCGGCGAATGCGTTAACGCACCATTAAATTTGAAGTAAAATTTTTAAATTTTTTTATATTTGTTTTATTTAAATTTTATTCTCCGAACTTAAAACTTTAACCCATTATAAAAACATATAATAAATTTTAAGTGGAATAATTATACAGTTTTAAAAAATTTACTTTTTCAATAACCGTTTGAATTTCAAAAACTAGCGTGTTTTGAAAATTTTTCGACACAAAGTATTTTCTCCAATTGAATTACGAATATTTTTTAGAAGTCTTCAGAACCCTTAAAAACAGCAGAAAAATAAAATTATTGAAAAATATTCTACACAGTGTTAATAAAAAATTATTTATTAAAATGATGTATTTACGCACCGTTGGCCGAAAATGGGTTAAGTGGGACAAGCAGTAAGAAATGCACAAAGTAGAAAAATATAAAATTGGTGCAAAAAGAATCTAAGTATATTTTTCAAACATTTACAATCAACAGACGTACTATTAGTTTTCGCTAGTTTTTGTTTTGAGATGCAATTTCAGAAATAACCCATTTAATATTAATAGTTTTTTACAAATTTGCTTTTTGATTTTTATTTGCAAATAAACATTGGTTCATATTTATGCTTTGAATTGTTATATAATCTATGAATAAAACCTTAGTTATTTTCACTTCATTTTCAAGACTATCATTGGAGTTAGAAATTAAAACAGATATTGAAGGTATTTGAAAAGTGAAGAGATGCATGTTGCAGTCAGTCAATGTATCTGAAATCGAGGAAGATCTTCAACCACCCTATCTTTTTCTTCTGTAATTATTGTATACTGAGAAGCCTGGTTTTCTAAATGATTGGATTATTTTACAATTCCAAGGTTGAAGTTTGCTAACAAAACATATTTTTCACTTTTAAGCTCTCATATTCCCTTCACTTGTGGTTGTGGGGGTCTTATGCTTTGCCCATTCCTCCACCCTTCTGATTTTGATTCAGTTAAAAAAGCCCACCTCGTGGACAAAAGTATTCCCTTCACTTGCAGTTGTGGGAGTCTAATGCTTTGGCCATTCCCCCACCCTTCTGATTTTGACACAGTTAAAAAAGCCTCTCTCATGGACAAAAGTATTCCCTTCACTTGCAGTTGTGGGAGTCTTATGCTTCGGCCATTCTTCCACTATTCTGATTTTGACTCAGTTAAAAAAGCCCCTCTCGGGGACAAAAGTACTATACTTTTTTGCTATACATCTGAAACTCAGTAATTTACAGCTATTTCCAAAGCACTCGAAGAGAAAGATTAATTTTAATTGTTATGGAAGCATTTTTAGGTCATAGTGGAGGATCCTAAGAGGTGGCTAGAAGCCCACTCAGTTTTAGAATGATGGGAACCAGCTTGTTTGTAGGCATTGAAATTGTGGAGTCTTAATCTACATGACCTTTTTCACTCACCAAAGGCTGTTACGGAAATACTGCACAAGCATTGTTTATACCAAAGAATCTGTTAAAAACAGGGTTCATACAGAGATCAGAAGCAGAAATGCAAGAAGTATCCAAGGAGTCCAAAATTTAAAAACTTTGCGTAAAATATAACTAGTTTTTTTTTTTTAAAAAATCAAAAAGCAGTTACTATAAAGAACTTGCAAAAATGTATATTTTGCATAAGATATTTTTTTCTAGCCCTCTTAAAATAAATTTTGACTTTGTCAAACTTCATCAAGAAAAATAAATAAAGTTATCACTTTCATACATAAATACATTTTCCAGCTTCAAATATTTTAATAAATCTTGCTAAAGTACATAGAACAGATGTTAAAGATTAACATAAAAATCTACTAATCTTATATTTTTTAAATTTGAATACATAAAATCTAAGGCATTTTATACAAAGAAAAAAAAACAACAGTAAATTATTAAGGTATCCGAACACGTTCGGAGGACTTTTTTAAAAATATTAAGTTTCAGAACACTTTAATTGTGTTTTTATATTTATTATATGTAAAAACTAATATTAAATAAGAGAAATTAGACATTTATATTATACTTTGTTTTTAAAAGCTAAATAACAAGAAAAAATTGATGTTTTTTTCATAAAACTTGGGTAGGGATATACTTCACCAAAATTATTGTATTAAAAAAGTGTTATTATCAAAATAAAGAGCAGAATTTTGTCTAGTGATTTGACTACAATCATAAAAATATTTGAAAAATTAAATTTTTTATAGAAAATCGAAAACTTTTTATGAGATTTTCGTCAAATTTTTTACGTCATATTTCACATTTTAGACCAATAATAAAAAACTATTAAATATTTTTAAACAATTGTAGCACAAACAATAGAGAACATTATACATAATACACATAAAAAATTTTATTGAAATATATCAACAACTTTTTTAATAATGAATTTTTAAAGTTACTATTTTTGCGTGAAATTACATTCTGAGAAAAAGGCATTTAAAGTATAAATTATATCATTTCTATTTTAAAAATCTATTTTAAAAATGCTATTCCCATGAAACTTCTTTTTTCGTCCATTATTTCGATTTTTGGATTACCCATATTGCAAAGTACTTATACATAAAATTTCGAAAAGAAATTCAATTACGTTTCAATAAAATGTAGTCAAAATAATATTAGAATATTCGAAGAACGCTGCTTGTAAACAAATCCACAAGAGAGTGAGAATGTTGCCAATTTTAACCCAAAAACTACTAATATAAATGATAAATTGGGAGGCTCATTTCTAGCAACATTAAAATAATAATTATTTAAGTGAAAGAAAGATAATTATCCCAAAATAAAGATAAATATAACTGTTTTTGTCCCACTTCCGGTTTCGGAATGCTATTTCCGGTTTCATTTTTTAATCATCGACTAATATTCTTCTAATCATAACTTTTCTTCTAATTGACGCACAATTAAAATTTAAACTGTTTTGAAAACTAGAATAAACGGAGATTCGTAATATAAAATTAAAAAAAATTGTCATTTTTAGCTAAAATTCACTTTTTCAACGTGTACGGATACCTTAATTAAGTTTGCTTGTAACATATAAAATTAAAATTATTTGCTGTTATTTTTTTCTTCTAACTCTTGCAGTTCAATTTTTTTTTTCTTTTCAAGGTTTTCTTAAACTATTAGATTTTGACAGCTAAGTCATATCATTTCATTCCCCTGCTTGGACAGCAAATTCATCAGCGGACTTAGTAAGTTTATCTATGCAACACAATAATCTAAGGAGTTTCTAAGGACTAATTTGGAAATCTAAGTAGTTCCAAGTACTCCTTGGAGACCTTTTTATTTCCAAGGAGTTTCTAAGGAGTATAAGGAGTCTGTACGAACCCTGGTTAAAAAGCTAATATATTTAACTATTTTTTCCAAAAAAAGTATCATATAAAAATGCATATCTGAGATATGTTTTCAAATGATGAGCTTATTTGAAGGCATGAAAAAGAAATTTAAAAGAAAAACATGAAATTTTAAATATAAAACACAATACGGTTAGTCATATGTATAGGAAAGTTGAGTTCTTTTCCAGCTAAGTAATTAAATAATACACTTTTTGGTAGAAAAATGTGCTTTGTTAACTTTTTTTTTGTTCTGTACTACAGCTAATATTCTTAAATTCACTAAAATATGACTCAAAACAATCTTCAACTATTAGAAGAGCTACTGTTAACCAAAAATACAAGTTACCATGCATTTCCGAATGTCATTAGGGTCAATTCCAGGTAAAGATGCCGTGAGTAGTGGTATGACATGTGACTGGCCTTCAGGAAAATATTTGTTAGGCTGCACACAGGCACAATGCAGTGCAAATCAGCCGTTAATCGATGGAGCTCTGTAAGTGTCTCCAATGAAGAATACAATCTGTAAAAGATAAGCAAACTTTAGGACACAAGAAAAACAAAGTTAGAGTTATATGTTACACTGAACCAGTGTTATCTAAAATAAACTTTTTAGAGAGTAATTTCCCTCCTCTATGTATTTTTGAGGAGTAACATTTAAAATTGAGGAGTGCACATCAAAGTTAAGGTTATATTAATAAATGACTGCCATTTTATATATAACAAATATTATATTATAATTAGCATGTTAACTGTGCAAAGCAAAAACTCTTAAAAGAATTGATTGAACATTTAATCTCCCCTTCAAAAAACATTATTTTTTATGCTCTTTTTTTTCTTTTTGTTTAATTAGGATATTATATTCGATAGGAAAGAGCAGATAAAGCAAAGACGTCAGAACTAATTTTTTAAGTGAGAAATTGCCTTTAATTTTCTGGGAGTAAAACTGAATTCTATTCATGAAATACGTGTCTAGATGTGTAATGGGGAGCTCTGCATAGAAAAATATCACGAATTTTAACCAAAACTCAGACATTTTTTTCAATAAGATAATTTGTCAAGAAGTTTAAAAAAAATTTCATATCAAATCTAAGTTATGCTCTTAACAACTAAGTTTTCTACACATATTTTTTAAGTATTAACAGAGTCACGAACGAACTCTGTCCGATCACATAATCTAGAGCAAAAGCACTATAAATATTCTCACTACCTGTAAACTTGATTTAAAGCATTTCTTTGAAAGAGAGTCAACTTTAAAATTTAATAAAAGAGGGTGCAATGCTGAAAGTTAAACCATTAACAAAAAATTTTCTTATTAAATTTGAGATTTCCTTTAATCAGGGTTCTATATGAAATTGAAAGTACTTTATAGAAACATATCTAATAAAAATTGAAAAAAAAGTGTAATTAGAATTTCTGTTAATTGTTTTGGTATGACCTCCTTAATACATATTTTTAGAATCCTTGTCAGAAGTAAATTAAATTAGGGGTTGCTAATTAGTATTTAAATGCAGAAAAATAAACAGAAATGCTAATGCAACCAGTTGAATCGCAACTGGGTATGATTTGACAAAAAAACACCAAAACCAGCCAGATCACCAGATGAAACTAGAAGTTTCTTACACTTGGAGATGTCTCTATTTTGTTCTCTCAGGCAATAATATAGGTTTTGACGTTTTTAGTCTCGACTTCCTTGATAATGATTTACTACATTTTGCTTAGAATATTTGTTCGTCGCTTAACAATGTAATACAATTGGACCTAGAACTTTCATTAAGATGAATAGAAGCTACATACATGTTGATTAATAATTAGATATGATTCTGTTCCAAAAAGAAAATCTGTGCATTTCTATAAATTTATATTAAACTATACATCAGCTGAACATCAAGAATATATCTTTCAAAAAATACATAATTTTTGCTTAAAATAACTTTAATACTTCAACACCAAAATCTTGTTAAAACACTAAAAGGGACATTTAAACATTAAGCTTAAAAAAAATTTATAATTATTTGCAGAAAAGTATAAATATCTTAATTAAAATGAATGATACCGTTCTAAAAAAGAGGGAATAACTAATTCAGGACGCAGAGCACCAAGATTTTGAATGGCTAAGGAAGAGTCTATACATTCTTGTTTACTAAACATAGACAAAAGAACAGCAGGAACAATGCTTTTTACAAATTCTGTGATATCATCATTAGTAAGCTTAGCATGTTCAGGAACAGGTGCCTTCCAAGTAGGTTTAGAGTGATGCTCTCTGTTAAATGAAAACTTTTATAAGTCTTTTCATACATCATATAGAATAAAAGAAATAAACCTACCGGTGGAGTCGTTTAGTCACAGCAAGGGGAAGTCTCTGCAGAAGCTTCTGCATTTTTACCTTTCATGATACAAAATAAAGAACTTCAGAGATTATAAAATCCTATTTGAAAATATAATATTTGTCTCTCTATATTTAAAAATATACTGTCATCACTATTGTCAATGCTTCAGAAATTTTTCTACATACACGCTTTTTCTGATATAATGAAGAAATTACAGGATGAAAAAATTAAGAAATTGTGCAATTTGAACGAAATTTTTTTAGTAAAAATATATATATATTATTGCAGACAATAGTTTGGAAGTTATTTTATATTTATGATAATTATTATTTTTATTTTTTTTGTAGCTACATACTTTTTTAAGAAAATGGATAAGTACCACCCAAATTATTATCTCTGCGAATTAATTAGCATATATTTGAGGTGATTCTGGCGAACCATTAAGAAAAAATACTAGTAAGCAATAATTCAATGAATAGATTAAGAGTTATTAAGGTGTTCTGCTTTTTTATTTTGTTTACTGTTCAAAAAAAATGCACTAGTAGACATTTAAATCTCAAAAATATAATTACCAGCCATCTTCCATGATTGGATGGGTGATAGAAAGATTCCAAAGCTTTGAAGAGACGGGTGAGGTGAAGCTGACAACTGTTGCCCATTCCCTAAATTCAGAATGATATTTTATAAAATTAATAAAAAGCCACAAACAAAAACAAAAAGATTTTTCTCTTTATAAATTCGAGCTTTATTTTGAGCATAGTAAAAGGTGATATTGATAATTGGAAGAAATAGAAGTTACTACAAATTTTCCTTAAAAATTTTTAACTGATTTTCTTTGTAGTAACCAGCACAGGGAGTGTAGACAGATTTTTCAACAAAAAATAAGTACTTTTTAAGCACTCAAAAAATATTTTTAATCACTTTCCAAAAAAAAAAAAAATCTTAATTAGGATCTGTGCAGTCCTAAAAATTATTTTTTTCTATCATTTAAAGTTTTTAATTTATAAACATAAAATCAATAAAATTCAAAACATTTTCAAAAACTTTACATAATCATGAAAAAAATAACTAGTTTCAGATAAATATTGCAGAGAAAACTGTGAAAATCATGCATTTTTTGTAATCTAAAACGACAATCGATATGGCAAGGAAAAATATCTTTTTATAAAAGATAGAAAATTAAGCATTTTTTACAAACCCCTGAGAAAGCACCTTCAAGGGCTTTTAAAAAATGTAAATCAAAAATAAGCACCTTTAAGCACTTTTTAAAAACGCTACACACCCTGCAACAGTAACAGAGAAGTTATTTTAAAAAATTTCATTCAGAACTGCATCCTGTCTGACACTCAGGCTTGTAAGGCAAAATGAATGGTTGCCACAGGGCAACTAAATATAATACATGGCTATAAATTATCTTCCATTCTCTTCATTGAAAATGCACTCTATGTGCATTTTATTATTATTTTTTATTAAATATACAACTTATTTTATTTTATGCTTGTTTCTTAAAATTTTTCTTCACTTTAGAAGTGATCTTTGTAATATTCACCATATTTTGAGAAATGCTTCAAAATTTCTTACATTATTAACATCTACAGTCTTTTTAATTGTTTAAAATTTTCAATTTTTAAAATAGTGTCCACATTTCTTAAAAAGTAGTCACTGTTAAAAATACTACAACTGACAAGAAACAAAATTGCATAATTTTGCCCTATATTCCAAGCTTTAACCTCAAAGTGTAGGGAAAAAAGTAGATAGGAACATAAAATAAGACAAAGAAACAATGCTTTTTAAAATAATTTGAACAGTCAAAATATGAAAAAATATTTTACTTAATTCGAACAAATGAATGCATTAACTAATAAATATTAGTAGAAACTTATATCAAATAATTTAAATATGCATATATTTCATATCATACTTTTCCTTAATGACTTCATAAGTTGAATACTATGTATTTAAGGCACATTTCTGTTCATTAATAACCAACAACATCTAATTACAGAAAATAAAACGAAGTGATTTTGTCTCAGAACTGTAAATAAAACATGGGGATTTCGCCTGAGAATTTTTTTAAGATCTAAGGTTCTGATAATCGACAGCAGCTGATAAAATTGAAAAGAATAGACTGAAGCTGAGAGATAATTCTTAGTAAAAACAGAACTGTTTGATTAAAATGCAACAAAACAACAACTCACCAACATAGATGCTATTATAGTGTCAAAAGCTGCAGATGCTCTGTAGACTTGTAATGTACCAGGTCTACCAGGGAGATTAAAAGTACGTAACAGTCTAGTAAAAATCTATAAAAAAAATATATCAAATGGTTTTTGTTATTTCCATAAACATAAAGTGTATTAATAGCAACAAAAAAATATCACTTTAAATAAAATACTTTTTGATTTAAAAATCCTATTTTGATAAAACAGAATGAAATCTAAAAGTCACTTCAAATATGCTCATTAACTTAAAGCCACCAAAATCAGGTACAAAAATATACTTTGCTTGAATTACCCAACAAGTTGAGATTTTTTATCCTTAAATTATATTTTACTCAAATGTCTTCCCTCCCCTTAAATTTTATTCTTTATGTTGTTTACTGCATGCATTCAGAACAATTTTGCAAATTGAAAAAATTTAATTTTTTATTCATCTATGAAACTCATTTTCACAAAGTTCTGAACTATTTATTAGTTTTTATTAATTTAATAATGAAAAATATAACCATTCATGTACAATAAACAAATCTTTTTTTTTCTTTTCGACAAACTAGATTCTTGACCTTCAAAATATGAAAAGTAGACACAATTTAGAATATATGATGGTAAAGATTCAGTCTAAATTTAGAGAACAGTTGAAAATTTCATCTAAATTCTGTATTTCATGTTATATATATATATATACACACACACATACACAGTGATACCTCGAGATACCGAGTTTAATTCGTTACGTAACCTTGCTCGTATGTCAATTTGCTCGTATCTCAAAACAATTTTCCCCATTGAAATTAATTGAAATGCCATTAATCCGTTCCAGCCCCAAAAATGCTACCCCTAATTGTTTTTGTTACGTGTTTTTGAATAAGAAAAATGTATTTATAAATGACAAATATTGTATAAAAACATAATAAAAGAGAATGTAAAGCAAAAAAACTGGTTTAATAAAGTGTACATGCATATTTGTATTTTGGTCACTTAAATGCAACTTACACAACTTAAATGCCACTGTATGCTTAATTTTAGTCACTGCATTTCTCTTCACTGGTTTTTGCTTTTTTAGCCGGATTAAAAAAAAAAAAAAACTGTCCACGGAGGTTTGTTTCCTCCTCTTTTTCAGAATGCTGCAGTAATGAGTTAGGCAAGTGTCATTAAATAGCTCCGATGTATGACCAGTTGCAAGTTTTCAGAGTGTTTCTTTACCACGAACTGTGAAATTCTCTCCCACATTCCCAAGAACTCTTGTATCTCACTTGTAGAGATAGCCTCCTCCACCTCTGGCCCTTCCTCGAAACCAATTTCTTGCAGAATCCTCGAACGCTGCTGCGACTGTAACTCTTGTAATTCTTCGGTCATCAGTTCTTGAAAGTGCTTCTCTACGAGCTCGTTCTCGTCTCTCTCACCCATCACCAGATCCACGGATTTCCTCCTCTATTGGCACTTCGGGTTCGAATTCTTCGAAGCTACAGACTTGGGCGACAGCACAATTTTCGACCACAGACTCACTCAGGCCACAGCTTTCATGCAGAGGTCAAGGTCCTCGTTGTAACACTCAGCCAGGCCTGATCTATGATTCTGAGGCATGTCACGATGTGGTCCTTCCAGTGCTCTCGAAGGGTGAGGTTTGTGTTCTCTGTCAAGTGAAAGCAACGTCGGAACAGGTGCTTAGTATACAGCTTTTTAAAATTAGAAGTCACCTGCTGATCCATGGGCTTCAGGATAGGAGTGGTGTTTGGTGGTAGATAGAGAATCTTTATAAACTTTAACTCTTCGAAGATGTCATGTTCGAGGTTCGGTGGGTGAGCAGGAGCATTGTCGAGGACGAGAAGGGCTTGCATGGCCATTCCCTGTACCTCAAAACAAAATTTCGCTCCCTCAACACCTCGTATCTCAAATAACTCGTATGTCAGGGCACTTGTATCTCAAGGTACCACTGTATATATATATATATATAAAGTTAATGATATAAATTAAAATAAATTATTTTATCTGTTTATTAAACCCCTTTATCTCAAAATAATTTTATGCAAAAAAATGTTAAATTTTTACAGCTAATTTAATAATTATTGAAAATATTTAAATGGTAAGACATAAATCTTTTTTATTCTTTTAGACAATGTAAGTTTTTAAACAAAACCCAAAAGATGAACAAAATTCGTTCATTAAATTCAAAATATAAAAAGTTTTAAATTGAAATTTGAAGAAAAATTAGAAGTTACTGAAGTCCAAGGTTGGCGAGTTTCTGCCGAGGTCGTTAAAACCACTGGTAGAAACCGGTTAAAACTGGCATGACAGAAACCCTTTTCTTCCACATTTGTGGCAGAAACTGGCAGAAATTCAGAAAATGACATAAAAGAAAGTACTGAGATTGACATACAATGGATAATTCAAAAAAAAAAAAAAAAAAAAAAAACAATTAAATGTTAAACAAAGTACAATTTATTTAAAAAATTATCACCATTCAAAATCAAATATTACATTGCTTGCACTCTGCAGTAATCTATAAAAAAAGACAAGTTTTAATGCAGTTTCTAAACCTAAACAATTTCTCAATTTGCTATGCACGAACGAGAAATTTGAGAAGATTCTCTCAAGTCCAGCAGAACTAACAGGCATTGCCATCAAGAAACAAGCAAGATTTGTGAAACTTTCATCTATTGCATAATTTTTAAAACTGGACCACTCTGTAACAGCTGGGGTAGTTGTCAAAACTTGACTGGAAAAATAAGTTTTGGGAAAAAGGGCCGATTTGTTTTGCAAAGCTATGACATAAGGTACAAAATCTTGTTTAATTTTGGCGAGTAAAATTCTGGCACTTTCTTCTTGAGCACATGATAATTTCAATCCCAAATACTTTGGATGCAGCATATAAGCTAACAAATGATAATCAGTAACTGCCTGTTTAAATCTGTATGTCACTTCTTTTTCATAAACAGCCATAAGATTCTCTTCCTTTATTAGATTAATCCAAATATCACAAGCATCTGCAATTGAACAGCTCTCCTTCTTACATTTTTCAATTCATTTTAACAAAACGTCATTAAGCAATTACTGGAACTAATATATACTTTTTTAGTTTCCGCCAGTTTTTGCCGGTTATAACCAGTTTCTGCAACTGGCATGGCAAAAACCAGTTTCTGCCACTGGCATGCAAAAACCAGTTTCTGCCGGCAAAAAGCCAACCCCACATCTTTTATTTCTCAGAAACAATTTATTTTATTTCAAGCTTTTTTTCTTTTTTACAATACATAAAATATGAGAAAATTTTATTAAAAGGAAGCAAATCTACAAAAAAATCAACTCAAAACATGCTATTGATTTATTTGAAGGAATGTTACCCATCTTGTCTCTTAATATAACTTACTATTTAAAACTTATTTGATATATATAATTGAAAATATATTATTTAAGGCTTTTTATTACAGGAACAAACACTTATTCAAGTACCCAGAGAATCAGAGAAAGTGAAGAAGAAAACGTACCAAACATTCCAAGCATTAGCAATGGTATACAAACAAATAAAGAATTTTTTTAGATTTCTAATCTTCATAATTTTTTCAGATTATCATGCATATTAAATAAAAAAGCATTCAGAAAATAAATTCAAAATACAGAAAAAGCACCAAATATCTGCCACTGACATACTGATATCCTTTACTTTTGTATAGTATTAAGAGAATTCACTTTTTTTGCTAATATAAAGCTTTCATTTATTAAACTATGTGTTTATAAAACTATTGTTAAACTTTAACTTTCACTGCAACAACTCTCATTTGATTATTTAAAAGAGAATCAAAAACTGGACAAATATAAAATAACTACCATTGGTATACATGGCTCCCAATCAATGTACCCAACATTATCTTCAGCTAATCGAGCCAAAAGCTGTAACAGAGACTGAAATAGAAAAAAATAATAATAATTAGAATCATTAGAAATTTTCGATAAAAATAAATAAAAAACTCTGAACTCAGTAAATGTCTACATCTCATATGAAAAATGTTTTTATTAATCTATGCACACAAAATCTGTCAAAAAGTATACAATGGCTCTCTATTAACACTGAGAGAAAATTATGTTAATTTTATTTTATTTATATTTAATATGAAGTTAAAATATATGTAAAGTAAAATATACTTTCTATATTTTAATTTTGTAATGTATCAGAGATTTTAATTATAAATTATGACCCTAAGACAGTTTTTTAAACAGCTAGATAGTATTTTTTCATGAGAAGTCACTATTTTTAAATATAGTAGAATTTTTTAATATGTAGGGGAGAGTCGGGTAGCCCCGCCCACTTAAGGACTATTGCTTATATTTCTGTATAATATTGAGTAATAATCAAGATTTTTGTATGTTTCTATTGTTTTATCATTTAATTAAATAATACAAAAAGAATAAACCAAAAAAAAAGAATAGTTTAACTTTAAAAAAAAGAAATTTTAAAAAACATGTTTTTCAGCTCTTTTCAAAATGTGTCGGGTAGCCCCGCCCAGTTACAAAAATTATGTTTTTTGATAGTTTTTTCAGGTGTAAATGAAAATGACCAATGTATTGACAATAGATAAACCTTATTTATCATTTTTATCACAAAATTATTTTTTTATTACATATTTATATACTTTTAGTGAATTCTATCATTTATTAACAACAAATGTTATATTTTTAATTATTATTAATGTATATAAATATATTATAATATTAATATATATTTATATTAAATATTTAAAGAAAATAATTTAATTTAAGTAAATCATTGGAACCGTACAATTATCGATGAAATAAAAGTGGGCTGTGATACCTAACATTCATGTGAGCGGGGCTACCCGAAATCTAATTTTTTTGTAAATTGTAACTCAAACAATTTTTCACAAATAAACTTCGTTCTTTGTGCAAACTAAACTTAAGACTACATACTTTAATGCTGTATGTATAGAAAAAATTATTTTTTTAATATTAAAATGAAGTTTAATCGAAACATTCAACCAATTTTTCTTAATATCATGACAACTGTATTCAACATATTTTCAAAACTATTGTTTACCATGTTACCAGCTGCATAAATACTTGAAACTTTGAAAATAATCTTTTTTTAATATAACAATTATTGTCCAATGGCCCATTGACTTGAAAAAATATTCTATACATATTAAATTGACATTGGGCGGGGCTACCCGACTCTCCCCTACCATATAAAAAAAAATTTCAGATTACAACTAAAGTACATCTTACATTACAAGAAACAAAAAACCTACACTATTAGTATTTATCTCATCCTTCAATTTATATGAGAATTAAAGGCAAAGTTTTTTAAAATTCTCGAACTATTACATAAAATACCGAAAGGAAAGGGAAAAAAAACTTTACTTACATCTTCCCAAGCTGGAACATTATGCCAATTTTGCCAAGTTTTCATAAGCTCATCAAACCACAATCTAGTTGAGAATGAAATATTAAGAATTATAGACACATTAATATTTTAATTTTTTTTTTTCAATAATACACCAGAATTGAACTAATTTTATTGGGACAGTGCAATAATTTTCTATAATGAATAAAGCTAAACCAATGTGAAAATAGCACAAATAATGCCACATAAACAGACATACAATCATATTGGTGCTTATAATAAAATATCTAGTAACAAAACAATCCTATTTCTACTTATGAGACATTATTTGCAAACATTGGTTAAGCTTTTTTCACATATAGCTCTAAACTAAGCCTCTCTATATTTGTATTTTCCAAAAACCTAAACAATCTAGAAAACAAATTGTATAATCTAGAATTACAGATGGATATTATTATTTAACCTTTTTTTTTCCAATAGTATATAGGAATAGAACTTATTTTTTAGGAGTGTGAAATACTTTTCTAAAATTAATGGAGCTAATGGAGAACAGACAGGAACCCTGCCCCTAGGGATTATATCAGGCGATTGATCCTCCAGGTCGGGGGTTAAGCATGAGGCTAACTACCTCATCTTGTAGGAAACTAGTAGTTTCGAAAGCTAAACAAGATAAATCTGGATGGACTCAACGTCGACAACTTGGAATCATAAGGCTAATGATAATTTTAATAATATTATTGGAACTTGAAATGTTAGATCGATGTTATCACCTGGGAAATGATGGCAGTGGCTGAACAACCAATGAAATGAAAAATAAAAATTGCTGCACTGCAAGAAATCAGGTGGAAGAATAATGGAGTTATAAGTAAAAAGGAATTTAATTTTGATAACAGTGGACCAGAGAAACGGCTTAAATGGAGTTGGATTCAACGTTAATAAAAAGACTTCAGGATCAGACCTGAGCCTTGTCAAAATTAGTGGCAGAATATGTAAATTTAAAGTGAAGGGGGGCGTTTCTGTAACACAATCCTCATTAACATTTATGCTCCTACTAAAGATTCAGATGAATCAATAAAAGAGGAATTTTATGATGAAGTTCAGAGAACTAAACTCAAACAGCAGAGGAGATTGTGTCATTGTTTTTAGGGATATGAATGCTCAAATCCACCAAGAACATACATATAGAGAGGTCATGTGAATGTTCCATAGGATCCATCCATAGGTCATATAGTATACAGACATATTCTAATGAAATGTAAATCTTGTGATATCAGATACCAATTACTTTAAAGGAATCTTAAGCCACCATTTTAATCCAGAAAGATTTTTCAGAAACTTTCGACATCAAAGCTTGTCAGAGAGGTGCATTATCACCTCGACTTTTTAATTTAGCATTTGAATTTGTCATTAGAAAATTGGTTCTCAGAGGCTTGATTTCCAGTAAAAAAAAAAACAAAATAAAATTGTGCATTTGTTGATGACATAGTAATATCAAGTAGAAACAGAAATGCTTTAATTGCATCTACAAAAATAACTAATATAAACAGCATAACTTTAAATTTGAAACCATGGGAAGTTTTACATATCTAATTCATATATAAGCTTAATTATAAACACTTTAAATACAATTTCAGAAGAAATTAATTGCTGAATCTAGAAAAGGAATCAAAGCTATTTTTCATATCGGCATCTGTTTAAAAATAAATTGATCCTGAGAGCAATTAAACTAAAAAGTAACATAAAAATCAGCTGTCCCGTGGTGACATATAAGACTTGAACTTTGACAAAAAAACATATAAATAATTTACTACTAATTTTTGAATGAAAAATACTAAGAAATATTTCTGGTCCAATACAGCTAACTAATAATTATTGAACTGGAAGCTCTTATCAAGCATAAAAACATTATAAAATTTATCAAAACACAGAGGCTTTCATGGCTTGGTCACATTGTAAGCAACAGAATGATAAAGATCTTGCATTGGAAGCTCATGTGCAATAAGCCAAGAGGCAGATCAAAGAAAATATAGATGGATGGATGATGTCTTGAACGATTTAAAAACTTTAAAGATTTCCAACTGATAAGTCCTCTACCTTCTGTTTTTTTGATGGGGGCATAACATTGTTGCCATTTTCTCATTTTTTGATAATCTTTTTTGTTTCTGTGCGAGAGAGGTTACTCTTCTTCTTAGGAATAACATAATTCGGAAGGGCAACACTTGGAATGCTCTTCACTTCTTCTTTAAAAAAAGTAAGTGGTTCCCATTGTAGTAAAATTCTTGACAGAGAATGTCCAACAGACAACCATTGAGCTGCAACATGCTTTAATATTTTTCGTACTTCAGTATTATGCAATTCTTGGGATTTTTTAAGGCGCTCCTTGCGCTTTACACTCTTTTCTAAATAAAAAAATATGTCCACAATATATTCCTCAATATTTATTGGCAAGCACTTTGCCCCCTTTTCAGATGCCAAATTTAAGAGATGGCATAGGCATCTTTACACAAATAAGTCTGGAATGTCTTTAGTAAGGATTCCTGCCACTCCATTTTTTTCCCCTGTCATCACAGGAGCCTAAAGCTAAACAATTTGCAAAAGGTATTTTACTAGAAGTTAAAGTATCTCAAATGAGTTTAGATATATTTACTCTAGTGTCATCTCCCTCCAAAACAGGCACAGATATCAAACATGTGTCAATCTGTGTTTTCTTTTCACCGTAGAAAGTAGCAACAATGGGAAACAATTTGCTGTCACCGTTGTTGCTTCCATCGGTAGAAATTGAAAACACGTTGCTTTTTAGCAAATCATTAATTTCCAATTTGTTGGATCTAGTCATTTCCCCAACAATCGCTTTTGTTTTTGTCCTCGCACAGCCATACTCTTTTGCAATCTTGCTGTCTGGGAACATATTCTGCAGTGGGGACCAACATGCTCGGCAACATTGATGGGAATGTTATGTTCCCCAATGAATGATGTAAAGAGCGCCTTTCTCCACAACATAATTTTGTTTAAAGTTTCCTTAAGCAAAGCAACCCCTCATTAAAAACAACACAAACACTAGATGGCGTGATAAAAACCTTGATTAACACATAATTTTAAACTAAATACTTAAGGTAGTTAAGTACTTTACTTACTTCCTGCCAATTCTAACACCATAATTCTCACACTCTTCTGTCCATGCTGTCAGTTTATTTGCTCCTGTAATGTTCTCTTCAATGGATTTACTAACATCAAAATAAAACATTTACATTATAAATATAAAGTTATAAATATTCATAAAAACAAAAAAGTTTTATACATAATAATTGGAAAATGGGTGATAAACCAAATTTAACATGAATTGTTTATTGTGAGAGAATATATATATTTCTAACTGAAATGCTAAGTAGAAAACATAAGTTAGTAACTCTAAGTTAAGTCACAATATTAGAGTGAATGAACGTATTATGAATAACTGTTAAAATTTAAAAGTATTGTTCATTGGTATAAGTCTCAATTTAAATAAATTTTTTTAGAGAAATCAGCAATTTCAAAATTCAAGAAGCATTAAAATACAAGTTTTTACAAGTATCCACTGATATTCATAGCTTTAAAATTGTTGTTAATATATTGTGTTAATAAAGCGAAATTGCATGAATACTCGGACAGTAATAAATTATAGCATTTTCAAAATATACCAGTTTTTACAATTTTTTAGAACTACAAACAAAGTAAAAATGTTTTTTTTTTAATCCTTCATTTACATCTTCATTACAAAAAGTGGTATTATTTAAAAGAGAATGGATTTATTTTGCAAAAAGCATCACTGTAATGAAATTTCAACTAATTCCTAGCATTAAAATACAATCCTTGTAAACCACATTTTCATTATAATATAGGGATGTTACCTTTTTAAGTGAAAATACAGCAGGTAGATTAACTAAGAGTCACACATGTATTTGCTCATGTATACAGCATTTATGCAGGGGTCAGCCCAGGCCGAATTTTCTACCGTTTAGCGGTACCTTCACAAATTCAACTTTAAGAAAAACGGTAGTTTCACAAAATACTTTTTCTTAAAATTTTATTTCTATATCCCTTAAGAAACGATAAATCCATATTTTGATCATATTTTTGTGTTGATTTTTTAATATAATTTTTAATTTTTCACAAATTATGTCTAAATTTATACAAAATAGGTACCTCTCAGAAAAACCTAGACAGAACCCTGATTTATGTTAATTTTTATGTTCTACGAGTTGTTTTCAGTAAATTCAGAGTAAATTTTTTATCAGTAAACTTGATAATATGTTTTCAGAAAATTAAATACTTTTAATTGCTAGAATTAATTAATAAATGATACATTTTTTTACAAAAAAAAATTCACATTTAACAACAAAAATATAAATATTGGGGGAAGGAAGTGGAGTTTTTTGTCATATTCTAAAAAAAGTCAGTCAGTTGATCTAAAAAAAATTCTAACAAAAAAAAAAAAAAAAAAAAAAAAAAGAAATGCTCATAGAGGAAAAAAAAAAGTGGAAAATTAAATACACATCTCAATGAGTAATATAAACTCAAATTAATTAATTAAAGAAAATTTACAGGGTTTAAACAAAACCATTAGGATACAAAATAAGATTCAATATTTATTTGGAAATATATTTTAAGTATTATTTCTATTTATTGAATTATTAAAAGTTGAATGTTAAATAGTAAACAGTTTTTTTATCCTAAAAAAATCACTTTAACTTCAAATAAATTAAAACTCAGAGCAATTTTTTCCACTTTCCAAATTTTTTATGTTGCATTATCAGGATCCTAACAACCCCATACAAATTTGCTTTTTGTAATAAAAACAGCAGAATTTTTATAACCACTTGGGTATCCATAGCAAAATCTGCCGAAAAATAAGAGTTAAAAATAACTTGAATTTACGATGCCAGAAATTATTATTTTTATGAGCAATTTGAAACATTTGCATGTTATAATAGCATAGTAAAAACAAGAGATTTTCAAAATCATGTGGAAAAGCATAGAAATTAACCATACAAGGGGGAAATTTATATTTACAATAAAATCAGTACAAAGAAAACATGTTAAAGTGTTTACTTAAATGTGTGATTCACGAGATTCATAGTATATCATATTAAAAAAATATCAAGATTTGCTAAACTAAATGATTGTTTATAATAACTTTTATGGTGAAAAAGGCACAAATAAAGAGCATGAAATAGTGGTTAACTAAAAGCACAATTAAAGAGTCTGAATATTGTATTAAATGTATCCGGATTTTAATAACCACATGAAGATAGTAGTTATAACTGTCCAAAAGCAGTCAAAACGCCATTTGAATATATGAAAAAATCAGTGAAAATAAGGTAAAACTAAAGGTGATCACTAAAATTTGTATAATATTGCAATAAAAATATTTGCTTTTTTAAAACCATTTGAAATTCCAAAACAAAAGGAACGGAAAAAGCAATTACGAAACAACATAGATTTACTTGTGTTGAGAAGCTTTCCCTTGTTGCATATCAACAGTCAGCGGGCTACATCTGGCTCACTGGACGCAGGCTGTGCACCACTATAATATTTCAAATATGGAGCAAAAGACACAGCATTAAAATAAATAGAAGTAGATACCTACAC
Source organism: Parasteatoda lunata (assembly GCA_949128135.1). Taxonomy (NCBI): domain Eukaryota; kingdom Metazoa; phylum Arthropoda; class Arachnida; order Araneae; family Theridiidae; genus Parasteatoda; species Parasteatoda lunata. The sequence continues at coordinate 88,238,053 of OX421979.1, read as the reverse complement.
TAATAAAAAAAATTCTAATTATAAATGAAAAAGCTGAAGATAAATTCAAAACGCCTTCTGTTATAGCAATTTTATTTTAAATTACCAACTTTAAAAAAAAAAATTTAATTTCCTAAATTTTCCCTTTTTGTTTACTTTGCAAAAATTTTTTTTAAATCCCTGCTGCGAATTCTTGAATTTACTATAAGTCAATTTAAACATTTCTAATGTTAGATATAACAAAATAAAAAAAACTTTTTGGTAAGATATAACAATGCTCAATAAAATTAATGATTTCTAAAATGTTTCATTCCTTACATATTTTGGAAAAATAATATTAAATTTTTTTAAAAATGTATTTACTTTTATAAAATTAAACAAATGCCATTGACAAATCAGGCATGTTTTTCAAAAAGATACAAATAAAAATAATAATAAGTTAGATTAAAAATTAAATATTTGAAACAATTGATAGACATTCATAGACTCTAATTTGTAATATATTTTTGGTAATTCTAAATCACAAATTAGAAAATATATTGCTCATTATTAAATACTCTGAAATTAAAAACTCACAAGTTTTGTTTACTAAATATTTCTATTACACCAGAAAATATTATCTTAAATAAAATAAAACAGTTATTTTTTTTATTTTAAAAAACTCATTTATTTTAACATTACATATCAATAGAATAGGATAACAGCAAGCCAAAATTTTAATCATAACTACGAGTAAATGAAATTTTAAAATAAAAAAAAAAATTTTAATAGAAATTATAGAAACCTTATTTTAACATTATCTTCAAATTTTAAAGTCAGTGCCGTAACTTTACCCCTCGGGGCCCTGGGGCAAACATTTTTTTTTGGGGGGGGGGCCTGTTAGTTATTATATTAGCGAATATATTTATGAAAACAAGTTATTTGTTCGCATATAAATTAGATTACAAAACATTGTAAGTTTTCCACATGGCAAAATGCAAAATTTCAGCGAAATCGATTAATCCTGAGAAATTAAATTTTTAAAAAGTTGTACTTATAAAACTCTATTTCTCAGGAACCAATTTTGCTCAAATTTGTATTTTCCATGTGGAATTAGATACTTTAAAATGATACAAAAATAAACAAAAACTATATGCCTTACGATTCAAAAGTTTACAGACTATTATTGTTCCAAAAGGATCGTTAAGACACGGTTCCTAGCAGATTACCGAAATCAGGCATCACTGGCTGCGGTCAGTGTGCGGGTGGGTGACTTCTACTTGGATCAGTCTGCGTAGGGACCGAGGGTGTGCGGTATTTGTCCTCGTTAAACTGTTCTACGATAAAGTGCTCGACTTCGCGTGCAGGTCATCGGGCTACCGAAGCGGGGGTGCCACCCCCTCTACAGAGGATCAAACCTCAAGGGATGTTTCCCAGACAGTCCCCAATAGCCTATTGTGCAGCACTAGTGCGACGTAAATGATCAACATCAGACTAAAATCATTTAAATAAAAAATAATAAATATTTACTAAAAGTTATTTTTTGCATGGAGTTATCTTTAGATAACAGAATTTTATAACCGTGTGCAAAATTTTTTCAATTCCCTTAAAAAGCTATCGATCTGTAGTGAAATACAAAAAAATGAAATTAACATTTGGGGGTTCAAACTTTGGATAGCTCACCCGACCCAACTATTGGGACTACATTTCCCCGATTACAGCTACCTCCTATATTACGGGTGTTAGAAAATAGAATCTGTCGAACAAAAGTTATGTTTAATCAGAGAAAGTATGTTTTTGTCCGATTGCGCAACTTAAAATAAAATATCGTGCACTAATTAATTTGCATATTTGATGTCACACCCTCGAATTATTAAGATGGAGACCTAGAACATGAAGATCCGATCATTAAATCAAAAGTTATTCAGGGTGGTACTTATTTGGTTCACTGTACGTAAATGTTACCAATTTACGACATTTCACCGAGGAAATATGACTAGGAGGGAAATAGCTATTCATGTTGTCTACTCCTGTCCCCCATGTCCACAGTAGCCTCCCTTTCCTCTAAATATAATGCTATAAAAATATCATATAAAAATATAATGCTATAATATAATGTTATATATTTGTAATTTTTTATAATCATTAAAAACCAATTTTATAAACCTGTTGAATCCGGTTACTGTATCGTTAGGAAGGTCTTTTCAAGATAAAACCATTATAAAACTGAAAATTATTTTTTAGTTTCAAATCTAAAAGTTTTTGGTCGCGTTATAGAGACTGAAGGAAATTATAGACTTTTTTCTTTTCTATCGGCACATATACTCACATTTTAAAAAGTCCTAATTGAAAAAATATTCAGAAATGTTTTTCTCTATTATGCATCGATTAACAAAAACAAAGTTGCCTTACTCCAATATGGACAGGTCCCTAGAAAATCGTTCTTGAATATTTGGCCTATGTATTCATGACGCCATGTAATCAGATGTGACAAAATTATGACAAAGAGTAATAGTTTTTTTTATGAAAGAAAAATGAGAAAAGTCAAAGCATATTTGCTAATTAAAAAAAAATCTTTTTAATGGTTTGTCATGGCAATGAATTTTAATTGCTACGGATTTCTAAGCTGATGTTCATAGCTTTTTTATTAAATAAAATGCATTCTTTTATTAAATTAAACATGATTTTTTTTAATATAAAATAAAGATTGCATTTTATTTTTTGATGAAAACAAAGTTGTTAAAAACCCTAAAAATTCAAAGTTCCAATTTAAAAAATTTAAAGGATTTAATAATTTGAAAAGTATAAAATAAGAACAAAATCCATGCACACAATAAACAGTAAAATTATCAATTAAAGTATTTACTATACAAATTAAATTTTATATACAAACATAAAAAAAAACCAATTTTTATGTTAACATTCTTATAAAAGAATTCGAACAGTATATAAATATAAAATTTAAATGTATTAAATGAGTTAATGCAAACATTTACTTACCTCCTTATAAATAAATTTACATTTGGTTTTCTTGTTTTCTGAAGAAAATTATGAATGGGAATTATCGATATCACGATTTATGTTTGAAAAAAAGGAAGTTGCAAATAATTTCAATAACTCTTAATTAAAGTTAAATTTTAATTTCAAAAATTGAACAAAATAAAAGCTAACAGAAAATTTATATCTGAATTAAAAATGGTTAATTTAAATGACACAATTAAATGAGTTAAAAACTGGAATTTAACTGGAACGTTTGTCTCAGAAAAAATCTCTTGACAAAATGACCTAAGTAAATGTCAACAAGAGTCATCCCCTTGGATCCCTTAAAAGCTTACATCTATTTTCCTAGAACAGCTAGATAATTGCTAGTATAAGACAACTTAAGGGACATATAGATGGTACTGTAAATATATGACATTTTATAGAAGCACAAAAGAGCCCAGGGTCATAAATATGATTAAAGCAATTTAAAGAAGCAAAAGGTCATTTTCCCATGGTGTAAAAGGAGATGGCTATTTTTTGAGGAGTCAAATAACTGTGGGTGGTGTGAAAGTTTTAACACCTTCATACCACCCGCAGTCAAAAGATGCTTTAAAATATATCTGTAGAATGCATTTTTCAGGATGCAAAACAGTGGTACTTATTTTAGTCTTCTAAACATTTGTTATGTTTTTTTATGATGTACTCCTCTTCTCTTTTCGTGTTTTAGTTTTAAATTTTTTTAATAAATTAAAAGTTGTAACATGTAGAAAAAAATTGAAAAAAAACGAAGTATTTTTCTTGTGAATTTCTATTTCAATTTGGAAAATACCTAGTAAATTGGAAAAAAAGTAGTTTCTTTTTCTAAAATTCTCAATTCTATTTTACTTTATTGTAGCGAATGTCAAATTTCAGAAGGGGTGGCGCACATTATCTTCCATCTCAATTAAATTTCAGAGGAAAATAAAGTTTTCGATTTGGAAAATAGCTTTAAAGTGGAAAATAAGAGTTAAATATAAATTTTACTTGACTTTATTCCAGCGAATGTCTGAATTTCAGAAGGGGTGAAGTATATTCTTCGCCCCCTCACTTTAATTTAAGAGGAAAATAAAATTTTCTCTTTGGAAAATAGCTTCAAAGTTTTTTTAAATTTAAAAAAAAAAAAAAAAAAAAAAAAAACAATTTTACTAGACTTTTATTTCAAAGGTTTAAATTTCAGAAGATACAAAACACATTTTAGCCCCCCTTACTTTATGTCAGAAGAAAATAAAGTTTTCTTTCCCTTACTATAATTTAATACAAAAATGAAGTTTTCTATTTGGAAAATATCGTCGAAGTTATGAAACAAAACAATTTTTTTCTTCTAAAATTTCTAACTTTACTTGATTTTATTCTATTAATGTCTAAATTTCAGAAGATGAGAAACAACCCCCCCCCCTCACTTTTATTTCAGAATAAAATAAAGTTATCTATTTGGAAAATACATTCAAAGATGATTTTTTTAGTTACCAATTTTTATTATTTTTGAGCACTTTGAAATTTCAGAAGGGGCGAAACACTATGTCCACCTCCTCATTTCTATTTTGGAAGAAAATAGAGAGAAAATTGGAAATAAAATATTTTTTCCATTTTTACTTTACTTTTCCAAAAGTGAAAAAACACATTAATCGCCCATAACAAAATAAAGTTTCCTACTTGATGTATATCTTCAAACTGAGAGAGAATAGCTTTTTTTCTTCCTTCTCTAAAATTACTTATTTTACTAGACTTCCACTTGGCGAATAATTAAATATCAGAAGAGGCAAAGCACATAATTGTTAGAGGAATATTAAGTTTTCTATTACAAAAATAGCTTCATAATTGAAAAAAATTTTTTCTTCTTAAATTTCCGATTTTACGTTATTTTTGTGAGTGTCTAAATTTCAGCAGGGGCGAAACGCATCGTTTGCTCCATCACTTAAATTTCAGAGGGACCCTCTGCCTCCCCCTGGTTGGCATGCCACTGGGTCTGACGCTGGATAGTAGAGGAAACAACTAAGTAAACCAGAAGTGCAATATACAGAAAGTGTTAACAATCAACATCATGCAGCTGTGGCCTTTCCCCTTTTCTGCAAAGGGTGTTCGTTCTTTTGAGAAAGGGAAATAATTCGCGAAAAGGTGTTTTACCGTTTTTTACCCTTCCCTTTATGTTATAGTAGGTACGCAATTACAAAAAAGAAAATTTTCCTCAACTCAATCTTAACACAATTTCTTTCCTACATATATATAATTAGAGTACTTTATTTTGAAAAAACATGTTGTGGTCACTTCATATGGAGCCCCGGGGCGGTGCCCCGGCGTAGTTACGGCCCTGCTTAACGTATACTACATGACGTGAACAATTAGAGAATTTATATATGATTTAAAAGCTAATTTCGTCAAAAAAAATTAGGACAGTAATATCCATATTTAAGATGTAACATTTTTACTGTTATCTAAAATAAACACTTAAACAGAATCTTTCTTAAAAGAATTCAAAATGTAAATAGACTGCTAAGCCTATCTTGATTGCAATTCAATGCTAATAACAACATTATAATATAGATAATAAATGCGTACGTATTATTCAAATGGAACTCAAATCAACTATTAATAATAAAGATAAAGTACATTTAAATAAAATTTATAATAATAAATAACATAAAGGAAATTTACCTCATTCTTATGAATCTGCCGCCGTCATTCGTGTAAACAATAGTGATGTAAACAATCGGAGAAAGGTGCAAACAAGTTTAGTCATCAAGAAAGCGCATCAGTTTCACGTATCGAAAGTTGAAAAAGTTCAGTGAAAATTCACTAATTGAATCGAGTAAAAGAACGTTTATTCTACTTAGTCCCAGAGAGGCATTTTCATAAAATTTTATTAAAATGTACAGTTTTTTTACCTTTCTTTTAGGAATGTGGTTTTTATATCGCATATAAATATTTATGAGAAAAGCAACAAATAGGAAAAACAAACAAATTAACTCAATTAACTGAATATAATTGATGAAAAATAGTTTTATTAAACAAAATTTTCAACTGTTTATTTATTTATTTTATTGAGAAACAAATTTATTATGACATTCAGTTATTTAGTTTATTAAAAAATTAAAAAAAACATGAATTTTTTGTATTTGTTTTCTTTTTTTAAATCTTGTATTAATTTTCGAGTTGTTTTCTATCAGTTATTTATATATAATTAAGGGTTCTATGTTCCTTGTAATAATAGATAAATATTTTAAAATAAATCTGTATATTTAATACTAAACATATTTTATTTTATTTTATAACCGTCGTTGAACAGCCGACCCAATTTCATGGGTTTACGACTACTAATGTTCAACTCCGTAGCCTTGTAATTTTTGAACCAATTCTGAAGACAAGGAAACTCCTGGATCACTACCCCCAGAGGTTTTGATTTGTTATGGGAACATGGAGGACTTTGAGACTCGACAGATTTAACGTGCATCAGTCACCATTTACTACACGGGGAGTCTTCGGCCGGCGAGGATCGAACCCACGACCTCTTGGATATGGGCCCAGCGACCTACCGACCAGGCTATCCCGGCCCCTATACTAAACATATTTAATAAAATGCAAATCTATACATAATAATAAACGCGGCTGTGTGTGTGTCGGTCTGTAATCACAATATAGCGCCCCAGAAGCCTCGCCCAGGCACGAAACTCGCCACATAATTGTGTTTTGACATAATGAAGAAGTATTTTTTTTTTTTTTCTTTTTCAAAAATTTGGATTAGTTTTTTAGTTCTGGCTGCGGTCAGTGTGCGGGTGGGTGACCACTTGGATCAGTCTGCGTAGGGACCGAGGGTGTGCGGTATTGATCCTCGTTAAACTGTTCTACCGTAAAGTGCTCGACTTCGCGTGCAGGTCGTTGGGCTACCGAAGCAGGGGTGCCATCCTCTCTGCAGAGGATCAAAATTGTGATGGCATGTCTTCGGATCATCCGCAGGGATGTTTCCCAGACCGTCGCCAATAGCCCATTGTGCAGCTCTAGTGCGACGTAAAGTAACTACATTCACATCTAGTTTTTTAGTTATCAGTCATTTTGAAAGAAAATCTATGCTTTTTCGTCTTCAAAGAGCCTTATTAAAAATAAAAAATAAATTAAAAATGCATATACTTTTCTCCACTCGTATAAATGTATGCTAATGCGAACCTTACAAATGAAATATTAATTTTCGACAACTTAAACCAATAATATACGAAGGAATTAATAATTTAATTGCAAGGTTCGCATTAATTTACATTTATCAAAGTGGAGAAAAGTTTAAATTTTGTATTAAAAATGTATCAACATATTCGATACGTAAATAGAACGCTTCGCTTTGATATATTTGTCGCTGTTCATAATTGTTATAATAAGTTTTTTCTTCTTCTTTCCACGCACTATTTTTTCTTCTTAAGCGAAGAAGATAATTTTTGTAGCGATATAGAAATTGATACCATAAAAAATTATATAGAAATAGAAATTGATACCATAAAAAATTATATAGAAATAGAAATTGATACTATAAAAAATTAATTCGTTTTCGTGTTCTTTTCATGTATTTAGCATTTTAGTTTTTTTTTTTTTTTCTTAAGCGTTGTAGCTATATAAGATATAAAATAGGAATTTAATTGTTTTTGAAGGAACGATCACACTTACCTTGGATCTCTTTGGTTTTTCTACTCTTTATTTTAAGTTTTTATTAAATGTAATTAGTTATTTTCAGAAAGTTTCAGTTTGCAGGTAAGCACTTAGATTTTAATATTGAAGTTTTATGATTTGCTTTCATAGTAATTGTTGTTCTAAAGTATTCGTTGACTTCTTAAAAACCTGATTACTGACATGGCAGAACCGCCTTCCAAAAAACTTTGTATTTTGTCAAAGAAAAAGATATTAAGAGATTCTCAAAGAAGAAGAGCCCAAGAAACGTCTGTGGAACGTCAAAGAAGATGGAACATGACCGAATTTCGACAAGCAATTCTTGAGCCCAAGAAGTATCAGAGAAACGTCAAAGAAGATTAGAAGAGGATCGTCTCTCAACTAGCAGTGCTAGGGCCCGAGAAACACCTGAGGAACGTCAAAGAAGATTAGAAGAGGTTCGTGTCTCAATTAGCAGTGCTAGGGTCCGAGAAACTCCTGAGAAACGTCAAAGAAGATTGGAAGAGGATCGTGTCTCTACTAGAAAACTTTATTTGTGAAAACCTTTAGCGTGGCGGACAGCTGGCCGCCTTAAGCGGCTAGTAGATAATAAATAAATATATATATTTTATCTAGTTATCGCAAAATATACTTTTAATGTAAAAACTGTTTGTTAATAAAATGTACTGTATTTCTTAACGTTGCATTCAATAAAAGAAAACAGTTTTTGATAGTTGCTTTCGAAAATAATGACAAAATTGTGACAATGACAACATTTATGAAAAAATTATGACAACATTGTTCTAGCAGTTCTTCTCTCTCTCTCTCTCTTTTTTTTATTAATGTACTTACACATAAATTAAATGCAGGCAAATATGAAGATTTTATAAAAGCTTTTTGACGAAATGAAACTTTTAAAATTACAGTGATAAAACTTAACACTGGATACTGCAAGGATCTCGAAAATTAATTACATTGAACATTCAAGCACACATTTTAAATAAAAATTTAAGTACTTTTACTAATTTTTTCACGAAACTTTGGTTACGGTGTGATTTGGAGAAGTAAACTACGCTCATTATAAACAGGTCTTTCAAATTTATTTTTAAACGTTAAATAATTCAAGGTATTAAGCATTTGATTTCTAAGCAGTACGAGAGCTGTGGGTGATTTTTATGGGTTTCTAAACAGTAATGTAGCTACTTTTGGGGCACCCTGGGCAAACACACTAGGTAGAGCCCCCTCAATCTCTGGATACCTAATACTTTTAACAGGTAATGATATATCTTTTTATCGAAAAAGTATTTTGGGATACCCTGGGTATTGTCCTGTTTGCCCAACTGTTAAAACACCCCTGTTTCTTACGACACAATGGCAAATCAAACAGGCACTCATTCTTTACCGCATCTTTGGAATTGACCCCAGAGGGCATTTTCATTTTGGTTAAAATAGTTTAAATGTTTGATAGTGAAAACGTGAGCTATCAACTATTATTTTCGTTATAAAGTCAACACAACAGCTATTTTAACTAGTTTGAAAAGAACTAAATGGGAAACAAAAATATGATTTAGACAGAGTCGTAGCACCAGAGTTGCTCCCCGGGCTTGGCGACTGTTTGGGAAACATCCCAAAGGACGAGAGAGAAAGGTTTTTATTGTTTTTTAGATTTTACTTTCAATTGCAAAATTCCTTAAACGGTAACTAGTTTAATAATCGAAAAATCATAATATTCATTTTAGAGTAACTGCGGACCATATTGACACCATAGAAATGAAATACTATCTCAACTCTATGATTGACACGGGTGGAAAATCTCAAGAACCATTCCATCAGTATAAAAAATATTTTCTTTTATGGTTTTTGGTTATGAGAATAAGAAACTGATTGATGAAATATATTTTCCGACGAAGAACTTACGTGAGGTTTTATAATAAAATAAGGTTTTGTTTGAAACACCATCAAATTCGCATATGTTAATTTTTCGCATGCAGCGTGAATAGTCCCATTGACCATGCAGGAAAAACCACATGGGTGAAATTTTCACTTGTTACGTTGCCCAGTATCTTTAAATAATAGTATCTTTGTCAGAAACTATTTATTTCATCATGATCATGTAAAGTGTTTGAAAATTATTTAGCTTTTTGATAATGTATATAGAGCTTTAAAATATTTTTCGACTGCTTATTTTTTTTTTTTTTTGAAAGATTTGGCCACGCACCCCGTCTATATAAATAAAATTATTACATATAATAATTATGTGTGTTCATTCTGAAAATATTTACAATTTTTATTAATTATGCACATTTTACACAATTAAAAGGCATTATGTAAAAAAAAAATATTTGCCCAATTCATTTTCATAGCATCACTATATGCAAATGAATTTTTTTGCAATATGTAATAAAGATGGACTATGTTTTTATTTTTCTCGTTACACATGAAAAATAGGTTAATTTAATTTTGATCTGTACCTCAGAAACATCACTTCAAATTAAAGTCGGACATAAATTTGAATGAAAGAATCTTTTTCTGCAATATTGACTAAACTTTTTTTAACGTGATATTCTATGTAATGTAAAAAGTCACGGGCCTTGTTCTGTTGCTGCCTAAGAAATTCATTTGGCTATAAATGTCAAGCTATATATTTTATAACTCAGTTATAAATGTATAACATTGATTTAAATCTCTGTTAGAACTTCTAAAATTGAACTATATAAAAACAGTTATGGAACAGTTTTTACAGCTTTTTGCAACTAAAGACAAAATCTGTAAGGTTTTTACTTTTAACACATAACCATCTGGAAGAGACCTTATGAAGAAGTAAACTGTTTTGCAGTTTTTATTCTTACATGTTACAAATTTTATATTTATTTATTCTTCTTAATTACAATTTTATAATCTGCATGATAAATTAATAAAATTTAAACATGTTCTAGGGGGACCTATTTTAAATAAATATAACAAGCTCTAAGGATTTGATAAAAATAAAAAATGCTATTTTTGCCTAAGCTGTCTGTATAGCATATTCAGCTGGCAAGTATAAAAAAGCATATAATAGATTGTTAAGGTATCTACCTCTCCATGGTTGGGAAACAGTTTAAAAGCATTAGATGCTTGTATATAGCTTATCATGCTATTACGATGTTTGCTAGATATCTAACATGTGATGCTGGCAAGCATATAATAGCTTGTTAAGGTACCTACCTCTCCATGCTTGGGAACCAGCTTAAACAGCTAATAAGTATGAGATGCTTGTACATAGCTTATCATGCTAGTACAATGTATGCTAGGTATCTAGCATGTGATGCTGGCAAGCATAAAATAGCTTGTTAAGGTACCTACCTCTCCATGCTAGGGAGCCAGCTTAAACAGCTAATAAGCATGAGATGCTTGTTCATAGCTTATCATGCTAATACGATGTATGCTAGGTATCTAGCATGTGACACTAGCTTGTTAAGGTACCTACCTCTCAATGCTAGGGAGCCAGCTTAAACAGCTAATAAGCATTAGATGCTTGTACATAGCCTATCATGCTAGTACGATGTATGCTAGGTATCTAGCATGTGATGCTGGCAAGCATGAAAATCTAGCAGACCCAGCAAACCGTAGCAGAAAACTAGCATATTTTTTTTGCTGGTACCAGCATGAATTTTGACTTGGAGTTTGCGTTTACCAGTTATTTTTATATTTTTTAAATTGTTCTTATATATATTTGCTGTAACTCTTAAACACGATTTAAAAAAAAAATAATTACAGCTGTTTATGATTGCAAATCTTTTAGAGTTTAATCTGATTCCGATTTTAAAGGATTTTAGATTTTATTTAGTTTTTAATTTTTTTCTATTTCTACTATAATTATTAAATACTTTTTTTAATATTACTGTGATGAAATTTTTAGTTCCGATTGGGAAAATAATTATTTTCTTATGCAAATTAATAATAATTGTATTTAATTTTATTCACTAATTTATTTTATTTATATATTATCGCAGAAATGTTGCATTTTTACAATGGACGTTAACTATTCCGAGCGAATTATACGGCGGAGATTTTCCGGAGGCTCTAAAATTAAAGGGTGCGTAATTATAGGCCAGAAATTAAGGTAGATGCTTTGTAACCAAGGTGGTCATTAATCGTTAATGTTTTTAATTGACAAAAAATTTTTTAGATTGTTTTTTATTTTCCTCAGAACAACGCCTTTTTTCACTTATTCATTTTTTAAGATTAAAATGAAAACATTCATTTATTTTTCTTAGTGCAGTTATCATCTGCTGTGATAATAGTTAGCTAGTGGAGTGCATTAAGTATCTAGACCTTTTCTCAAAAAATGAGCGGGAATATTTAACAATGCTGATTTTTTGGTGGGTTACTAGCCCCTTTATTGATAGAAAAAGCTTATTAGAAGTTTTAATACATTTATGACAAGATTTTTATTCAGAATGTGACTAACTAAATTCTATTTTGGAATGTGATTAGCTAAATTCTATTGTTTTTATCTTTGGCACCCCCCTGAAAATATTCCTTCTCGAGTGTATTTAATTTTTGTCACAGAAAAACAAATGTATAAATATCATTTTACTTTGAATGCGTCCTTGTTAATATCATATCTGTACATATTGTAAAAAGGCAAGCAAAAAAGAAAAATAATAATTGCTACGGTCTGAATAGTAATTATAGTTGTTTAGTCATGATTTGCAATTAAAAAAAAGCACCAATTAAGTTTACTTAGCCAAAGTTTGAGAAGTTGTAAAGTAATTGGGGCAGATGAAGTGTTGTACTTATGTAAATAAAGTTCTGTTTAAAGTGGCTTTTTATGTTAGTGTATAGTTTGTTCAAGAATTGCAAAATAAATAAAAATGTATAATAAAGTTTACTAATTAGGCATTTTTCCTACTGCTTTTTGTCATTTTGTTTTTTCATACTGCAAAGGAAGAAAAATTCATTTATCAGGGTGCTAGCCTTTTTATAAAGCCCTTAAAGGTGCTTTTTTCATTGGGTGTTTTTGAAAAGTGTTTAATTTTCCCTTTTTCAAAGTGAGGTTTTACGATGTTGATTTTCGTTACGAATTATGCAAAAAGACACAGTTCACGTTGTTCTCCAACGTTTTTACAACTCATCATCGGAAACTCGTCCTATCAGGTGATGACGTAATGATTTCCCTCTTGGCTCAGCGAAGACTGGTTCTGACTCAATAAAGTGAAGAAACCCCTTCAATAGCCTCCTGAGGAGAGCCGTTTTTAAGGATGGGCCCCTCAAGTTTATCACATTGTTTTTTTTTTTAATCCTAACTGAATTTGCTAGTGAGAAAGATTGAGATGAAAGAAATAATTAGTTCAGCCTCATCAATAACGACAGGTTGCAAATGACGGAACAATACATTCTTTTAGAAGGGGACTTCTAAAGATAACCCAAAACTTGCTTTTTAAATGGGTGATTCGTTGTACTCATTTACAGCACCTGCTGTACAATTCCGGCAAAAAGGGATTTTTATAAGCCAGCCAACAGTAGAACAATGCACTGAATCATGAGCATTAAATATGATATCTGACAGGAAATTAATTTTAATGTTGTTACTGAAGACTTGGCCTCTCAAAAAGCACGAAAAGTACTGTTGCCTTAACTTTAAATACTAATAATGTATTTGTTTTTCAACCTCAAATAATTTTTCAAAATTAAAATTTTTTTATACTAAAATTAGTCATAAGGGGCTCCCAAATAACGACAAGGCCCCGAGAAACATAAAAATCGCTCTGCTCCTGAGAAGATGATGTTCAGAAGAAAAAGGATAGAGCTACTGCGGGCTCGTTGAAAGCAGTTTCATTTGACCGCCGATATATGGTTTCTTTTTGGGAACTGCGTCGGATTCTGGAAAAATCTCAATTCTTATTCAAGCGATTTTAATATCAATAATCGATTTTCGTCTTTAACTGATTTAAAAGTTGCGATTCGTTTTCGCGCATTTTAATTCTAATATCGCAATTTGTATTCAAGTGTTTTTAAACCCCAAAAATATTCACGCAGTGGACTGATCGTTAAGACATAGTTCCCAACAGATCACCGAAGTCGAGCATCACTGACTACTGTCAGTATGCGGTCCGGTGGGTGACCACTTGGGTTATTGTGCGGAATTGATCCTCGTTAAAGTGCTCGACTTCGCGTGCAGGTCGTCGGGTTACCGATGCGGGGGGTGCCATCCCCTCTGCAGAGGATCAAAATTGTGATGGCATGTTTTCGGATCACCCTCAGGAATATTTCCCAGACCGTCGCCAATAGCCCATTGTGCAGCTCTAGTGTGACGTAAATGAATTACAACAACATTAAACCCCAATATCGCGATTAGTACTTCCGCGAGTTTAAAATCCAATATTGCGATTTGTTATCAGACGGTTGTAATATCTAGCATCGATTTTCGTATTTATGCGCGATTTGAAAACTACGTGATCTAAAAATTATGCATTAGATTCTTATTCACATAATTTAAAAATTCAATATCGCAATTTGTATTCTCGTGTTTTTATAATCCAATAACGCGATTCTTGAAACAAGTAAGTTTTTTCTTGAATTAGTTACTATAGAGATGTTATATTCTTCATTAGTAAGTAATTTAATTATGTCAAATTGGAAATGTGTATGGTTTATAAATATAGGCATATTTTTATGTCATAATTACCCATGATTGGCTTATCATGCTTTGTATTCCTATTTTTGTTTTTAACGGCAGCTATGAGTAAGATAATTGTATTTTAATGATGGAAGTCAAATTGAAAGGCGTGTACGATACAAAGTGCGTATTATGCTATTGAAAAAAAAAAAAATTCGAGTATGATTAGTTAATTAAAGCTGTCAAAGTGACTAAAATTGTTAGTAAGAATCTGTCAGAAGATCTGTAAAGATCTGTCAGTTAGCAACTGTTTCAATTTAAAATGATTGACTGGTGGTAATAATTTAAAATGATAATTGCGCGACGACATCCTATGGTTGGTTGGTTGGTGTCGTGTCATGGACAGTCAATAATTTTAAATGGGACCGAAGGTCTCATAAACAGCTTCTGCAATTTGAAGGCTATTTCTCTCATATAGACGACATCCTATAATTGATTAATTTTCTTTAACAGAGAAGTGGTCAAAAATTTTAAAATTATATTGAAGAACAATTTAAATTTCACTGTCTGCCACTTAAAGTATTAAATAAAAATCTCCCGACAGAGTTGTTTTTATATATCTTATTGATATCACAGTATTATATAGAACACTCCCCCCTCCTCCCAGTGACTACTTGGTTCTTTTTTCAATCATATTTTACCACAGACATTCAAAAATTATTTAGCATATTTGTTGATGCTAGTTTTGTTTACATATTATATAAGACACATGATTTTTACAAATAAATATCTTTTAATAATTTTAATTAATATGTTTTCTATTTTCTTTACTCTTAACTGTAGATTTGTTATTATAAATAAGTTTAAGTGTATTTTATTTTTGTACAATTGTCTGAAATGTTCCTCTTTTCTTTACGACTTGTCCGGATTTTTGCTTATTATATTCAGAGGTTGTGTACCTAACTTAAAATAGGCCTTATGTAAAATTCAAATCCGACGTTTTTAATTTTATTCTTGACTTGATGTCAATCACCCTTGCTTTTTTTCATACTTAGATTACTTTTTAAAAGCAAGAGTGGATCAATGGAAGTCTCATTTTTCAGTACTGCTATTATCGTCTAACATTTAAGTTTTAAATTTTTAGTCTATCTTTTACTAAAATTTAAGTCCTTGAGAATTTTATAATAAGTCTTTGAAAGTAGAGCATGAACCCTGTCAATCTATTATGGCGTATTGTCAGTCCGTAGCGTATGAAAACGCCATTCGTTTTACAAGATTCAAAATTTCATCATTTTTTACAATTGTCAAAAACTATGCCAAAAGTTTTTTTTTTTTGGCATGGCCATTAAAACAAAATAAAACTGCCAATTGTCAAAAACTTTCCTACCCTGCCTAATTATGATATTTTTTTGCTTAAAATGTGCTTATTTTTTGTTGAATAATTTGACTACGCATCCTGGTTAAGCTATGCTATGTTGAACTAAAATAGAACTAAAGACTTTACTAAAATTTCTTTCAATTTGTAAAGAAAGTCTCTATCGTTTGTGATCCAAAAATAACACTGGTTTTTGAAACTTCTTGCATGGGAACTATTACATAAATCAGCATGATAAAACTGGGTAACGTAAGATTAGACCATGAATTCCAGGGGTCTGTCTAAGTTTTTTTTAGAAGTACCTATTTTGTGAAAATTAAAAATTATGTTAAAAAATCATCACAAAAATATGCTAAAGTTAGAAAATATTTTCAAAAATTGTCACTACAAATAAAAATTATTTATGACTGGTAGATTTCAATATATTTTTCTCCATATATTCAAAAATAGTTTTACTATTGTAAAATCTTGTGCTTAAAATTTTATCCAAATTTAAAAATCATTGTCCATAGTTCAACTTTAATAATATTGCACTATCTGACCAAACAGGTTTTCATAAAAGACAGAGAAGCTCTTTTCCTTAGATTGCAATAAGAACATGCAAAAGTTTTTTTTTGTGAAACTGCTGTTTTCCCTAAAGTTGAATTTGTGAAGGTACTGCTAAATGGTAATAAATTTACCCTGGACAGACCTTTGAATTTAAATATTGTTTATATGCATAAAGTTAAACCAAAGTGATGCACTTTTGTGTGTGCAATCTCCTAGCAGGATTTTTTTTCCCTAATGTAGAACTCAATATGTTATGAAGATTTTGAAGTCTAAAAATGTTTTAAACAAGAGCAGATGAGAGAAAAAAAGTTTGTAAAGGTAATAGTTGTGTAAAATTTTTTAAATTCTTAGTGATGAACACTCAAAAGGTAGAAAAAATATATAATCACTTTTAATAACCTAAAAGTTTTAAATAACAATTTCCTTAACAAAATAATAGAATGTCATTAACATGTCACACTTAAAATTAATAAAGGATTTCTGAGACATAGTGTTTTCTCATTCATCCTCTATGCACTCTCCCACTATTCGTCTAAGCTCTTGATTTTCCATGGCAGCTGCAATTCTTTCTTTGTCATTCAACTGTTTGCTCACTAAAAGAGATGAATTATTGGCATAAGTCACCATTTTATTCAAGTGTTCTTGTTATAATTGAAATATTTTGGGTAATGGTATAATAATAAATTAATTTTGCTAAAGCCTCTTAGATCATGGTGGATGAATGTGCTAATCTGTTTTTGTAGTGAAAGAATGTTGCAAGCTCATTTGGCAACAAAAATATCTGAACTTAGAAAACCTGACCTATGGCAGCTGATTAAAATGCCATTAGTGCAAACTGTTTAAATGAGTGATAGATATTTATCCATTGCAATCTTGCAGAAAAGGACAAGGCACAATCTTTATGTCTTAGTGTCAACCTTAAAGCTAATTTTATTTAAGAAAATGTTAACCAGAAGTTTAAACTCAATAATTCTATGAATCTTGTTTAGTTGGCTAAAAGAGTGAACTGACATTTTTATGTACACATCTCATAATGCATAAACCTTTATTTAAATCCATAGATTGAGGTAAGACACTTTGAATCCGGTTATTATTACTGGTTATCAATTATCAATAATATTACACAACAGCAGTGACCAACCTTTTTACAAGTGTAAACTATCAATTTTATTAAAAAAAAAAAAAAAGCTTTGAAGGACTCACTGGTTAAAGAATGTCTTTTTAGTAAAAATTTTGATTGCTTTTTGTATCACAAAAAAGTAACAGAAATCAAATGATTAAAACATTATTTTCAGTGTAAAAAAATTTTATAAAAATTCAAAACATAGGTTACATTTAATGCAGATTTGATAAAAATGTAATGCTTAAGTACAGAGCTGTTAAGATAAGAAGGATATGTAGATTAAATTATTGCACTGATGCAATCGAAATTCCAGTTTCTAGCAGATATTGATTATTTTTATATGAAATTTAAGGATAGTGTTATGTTTATTTTGAAGTATTCACTACAGTTTTTTTATTACAGTAAGAACCATCTACAACAAGACTGATTTGGTCTGCAAATAATAAGTTAGTTGATAGATTATTCAGTTAAATCGTTTTTGATAGATTAATTCAAAGTTAATAAAAAAAAAAGGTAACTATAAAAATAAGATATTTTACCCAAGGTTCTTACTCAAATGAAAATAAACTAAAATAACTCCAATGTTATCCACAATTTTATAATTGCAGACAGTTACTTTGTAAAGCGTCAAAAAACAAGAACCTAAAAGAAAAGGTTTACAAGAGGGGTAAATAACAATAAGCCTCATTTAAGGGCTTTAAAAATAATTTTATGATTTTAAAAACCAGTATAAATGCTATTGTATTTTAACCATTATGAATTCGCAACTCGATTATAAAAGTAAAATATTTCTATATCAAATCTGCTTTCCCAAGCTGATTATATATACATAATACTTTTTTAACGCTAATAATATTATGCAAATAAATAAAAGTTAATACACATATTTCATCTTTTTTAATGTAATTGCAAAATAGTATTTATTAAAAAAAATAAGAAGAATATTATCAAATCTATATAGAATATTATAGTCTATATATATAGATAATATATTAAAGAAGCACTGGATTCAGAAACCTAATATTCAATTATGCCAACATGTACTAATTCTTGTAATTAATAGATAATATTCTATATAGATTAGATAGATCCTTTTATTCATTGGATAAAATGATCTATCTAATCTATATAGACTACTATCTATTAATCAATAATAAAAAAATGTTTCTTACCAGCATGAGCAGATGTATGGGTGCCTTCCTTCAAATACACATCTAACTAAAAAATGAAGGGGAAAAAAACACTAATAGAATTGTTTTTCACATTTAATAAAATGTATCAATGCCAGTTGGGCTTTCTGCCACATACCTCTATAACACTAATATCTTTCTGCAAGATACTTTTAAAAATAACAAATGTTCATGTTACTAAATTAAAGTAACAAAAGCATCAACTTCAAAAAAAGAAAGAAAAAAAAGAAGACACTTTTTGGATCAAATAAAATTATTTTTTAATTAAATATTTAATATTTTCTTATTCTAATATTATTGGCTATATTCTCATATTTTGCAGGAGGAAAACAGGGTAACTATTTCCCTTTTCGCATTTTGTAAATCATCATCTCATTAAAAAAAATAATTTGAAATGTCCCGAAATGCGTAGCAGTAACTAAAAAAAAAGAAGAAAAAAAAAAGAGAGATCGATGACGAAATCATGCAAATCGGACTCTTCAAAAAAAGGGTTACTAAATGCGTGTTTTCATTTCGAGATTCAGTTGTTCTATTAAATAATATCATATTAAAAATATAAGAATGAGAATTTCTGCAGAAAAGAAAACCAAATTTTACACTTCATTAATCTTTATTTTTCATCGTTCTCAAATGAGAATAGAAAAAGCATTTTTTCCCCACTCGGATGGGCGAGAAAGGCATATTTTGAATATACAGTCGAACCTTCATTTATTGAAATCACTAAATCTCCATAATAAGTTCATTATATGGAAAATTCGTTAAGTAGAAAATCATCTTTTCAAATGCTTAACTTAAACGACACAAAACTGGTTTCAAATTCATAAACACTAGATATAATTAAAATAGCAATGGATGCACCTTTATGTTGTAGAGTAGTATCTACTATTTATTTTATAAATCTTAATCATAAAAGAAATCTGCATGGAAAGCAAGAACAGAGCAAAACATTAACTAGTGTAACACAATCATGCTATATACATTTTCAACTAAAAAAAACTAAATTTATGCATAAAATTATAGCTTCGTTTATTATAAAAGTAATTTTAAACATGCATTACCACATGCGTTCTAAAGTTTAATTGCTACTGATAAAATCGGTTAATTTTGTCGTTTATGTTAGAGTTTTTCGTTTGAAATGCGAACAAAAAGTGAAAGTGATTTCACTGCTTTTTCTAAAAGTTAAGTGGCTTCGAAATTCAATTCAAGGTTATTTCCCCCATAAAATGCGTTAACAAGTTTAAACTGTTCTGAAATATTTTGAGAAAAATGGAAAGTGGATCTCAAAGAAAAGTTCGTTAAATAGAAAATTCACTTCGCTATTTGGAAGTTATTTTACGAAGAAATTTTTGAGGAAAGGGAAAAAATTCGCAAAAGGGAAATTAGTTATATAGAAATCTGACTGTAATTCTGAAGAAAAGATAAAATCTTTCGAAAATTTCTACAGAAAAAAAAGAAACTTTTAAATGGGATCGGCATGTAGCACAGATACAAGTTAGTTCCAACCAAAATTCCTTCAAGAAGGCTAGTTTGTCCCAATGCTTAATCCAGGAGTTTATTTGCCTTCCAGATTGGGTACAAAATTACAGGGATACAGTTATATATTGACAGTCACAAATTCAGTATTTTATAATGGTCGTCGAACATCCTACCCAATTTGTTTTGGGGTTGGTTGCGACTTCTAATGTTCATGGTTAGACTGACGGCAAAGGAATTATAACTCATGATCTGTCTACCACTGAGGATATTTTACATCAACACTACGGTTGGTGCGAGCCAAGTGTGGAATTCGTATCAACCAGCCATCACTGGGATTAGATCATGGTTCACCTCACTAGAAGGCTGATCAACGTCTGTTAGTCAGCCAATACAATACTGAATTTGGTGGCTTAATTCAGTCGGCTGATTAACGTTATAAAATGATATAAATGAAAAGAATAAAATTTAAAGACAGAACCCAAGGCAGGCAATGGAGTCATCTCATATAATAAGTGTTTTCCACCAAAATAATTAAAATTTTTAAGTAAAATACTTAAATAATGGTACTGGGTAATATACTTTAATATTGTGTGTCATACAATTTTTTAGGCAACTAGGATTTTTAGAGCTGTGGGGCGAGTGTTATTGACAATGTCAACCTTCATCTATGAAAAGGTACCCCAACATAGAATCGAGTTAACATGCATTATATACTAGTGCATTGGAATTGTAGTAGTAGACATGCTACAGACCTCTAATTATAATTATTATTTAATTAACAAATGTGATTTTTGTACCTTATATCTTCTAGACCAATGTCTCTCTAGCTTCATTCTAACACATAAACCTAAAATACAAATCAAATATCTTAAGAAAAATCATACCTTATATAACAGTGATATTTTATGTAAAATAACTTTTTATGTAAACAAATAAAACTTATTCCATATCGCATTTTCCAGCTTGTTTTTTCATAGCATTTGGTTTAAAGAAGATTTTTTATATCTAAAATCTATATCTCTATATTATTTTATACCAATAGATGGTAGGTTGGTTATGTTTAATCAAGCTGGATTGTATGGGAGTTTATGTAAACAGTTGACCATCAATAATTTGTTTTGTGTTTTAAATAGGTAATAAGACTGATGTGATGCATTCATTTTTAACCAAATGGAACACAACCCACCTTCTTTTCAAACTATAAAGATACAAAAAATTGAGAACCGTTAACTCTAAACTTCAAATAAAATTGGGGACCCTGATTGGATTAGAGGATTTCTCAAAGATGGCAAAAATAGGAGCAAAAGTTGCTACCTGATCTTTGAAAATAAAAAAGTTAATGGAAGATCTCATTGAGCAAAACAAAACCCTCATTTTATTAAGGCATTAAATGATAAAAACAGAAGCGACAAAAAAAAATAGTGCATTGAAAAATTTGATAAAACTTCAATTCATTCAAAAGAATAATTTCAAGCAACTAATAACGAATATACCTAAATTAGAAATTAAATATCTTAAGAAGAATCACACTTATATAACAATGATATTTTATGTAAAATAACTTTTTATCTAAACAAATAAAACTTATTCTGTACTACGTTCTTCAACTTGCCCATAACATTTAGTTTAAAGAAACATTTTTATACCTAAAAAGTATATCCCTATACATAAGAAATATTATTTTATACCAATAGATGGTAGGTCGGTTATGTTTAATCAAATTGGATTGTATGGAACCAGCATTAATTTGTTTTGTGTTTTAAGTAATAAAATTGTGATGTCTGTAAATTATATTCATTAGTAACCAAATGGAACACAACACACTTTTTTTTTAAAAACAATAATGATGCAATAAATGAAGAACCCATTAACTCTAAGTTTGGGAACCCTGAATAGAGAATTTTCCAAAGATAGGAGCAAAATTTTTCAATCTCATTTTTGAAAATGGAACAGTTAGTAGAAGAATTTATTGAGCCAAACAAAACTCTTATGAAGGCATTAAATGATAAATACAGAAGCAAAATAAATAAATAAAATAGTGTGTTGAAAAATTTGATTTAACTTCAGAAAGCTTCGATTAATTTAAAAAACAATTTTAAGCAACCTATAACACGTATACCTAAAATTGAAATCAAATAACTTGATAAAAATCATTTTATAGGTACCTATGATATTTCCTGTATCTTGATATTTTATCTCAACAACTAAAACTTATATCACACACACAAGCTTGTTTGATCTAACAATTAATTTAAAAAAATTATACCTAAAAATACTATACACACATAAACAAATAGATTATAATGTAAGTAATACAGACATAAACCATATACAAAAACATATAGTTTAAGTTCTGCAATGAAGAATATTTATGTGTTAAAACACAAAATGAAAGAAAGTAACATAAAGGTGCATAAGAATTTCATAAAAACAAGTTACAACCTTAATGGAGTAAGTTCTTGTTCAAAAATGGAATGGTAGGAAAGCTGCCGTTTAATGAAATTTTTTTAACTAGTAGTTGCATGACACAAGAATTTTGATAGCATTTTCTATTTTTTCCATCTCACTTTAATATTAATTTTCAACCCTTAAGATGCATGGCTTTCCATAGGCACAACATAAAACTTTTTTAAATGAAAAGAAATTGAGATTTAATTTTCATTAAATTTTTAAATAAATGTTGAATGCTAAAACAAGAAAAGACCAAAGAATGAAGGAAAAATGTGTTGATATTTTGAATACTCTGAAAAACAAAGTTACAAAATGAAAGGGGAAAATATTAAAAATTTTGAAACAACCGGATAAGAAAATTTTAAACTCCAAAAAAATACACGAAAAAAAAAAAAAAAAAGCTTTAAAAAATTTAAAAGAATTACCTAAAAGAGAAAAAAAAAATTAAATAAATTCAGTTATCCTCAAAATCTGAGCCTAAATATTTAAGTGTTTTTATTTTTTCTTTCTAATGGCAGATTATGAACAGTTACAACAGAAAACAATAAAAAGCTGGCTAAAAAGAGTGCTTTAATTATTAGCAAAGAATTTCTAGTCCTACGCCTTTCCATACTCTTAATAATTTTATTATACTATCTATTAAAGTTCATGCTCAGGAAGACTTCTATAACCGTGTTTCCCAAAAGTCTTTGGAAGAATACCATCCCAAATTTGTTTATTGGCCTGAGGCGTAGAGCAGAGGCTAGACTCCACCTAGCTACCGGACATGACTGCCTATGAAACCATCTTCATAGACTCAAAATTGTTCCTTCCCTGATATGCAACTTGTGCAGCTCTGCAGAGGTCATGGACTCTGCACATCTAATCCACTGCGGGCCAGAAGACTATGGTCTTTGGTCAAAAGTAAAAAATTCATTTTTCAACTAAAATATGTGTAGCCAGTTTCAATATATCCCAAATTAAGTATTCATAATCATCCCAAACATTATAACTTACTTTTTGGACCGACAAGAGTACAATTTAATGAAAAATATGCTAAAAAAATTGTTTTAAATGTAACTTTTAAATTTTTATTTCAGAAATATATAGAGGAATTTAACGTTATTGTTACATTTTTATCAGAGTAATTAGTATTAAATTATAGAAAAATTTTTCAATTTGTTTGATTAGTTAATACCCTTGACAAACTTATAGTTTATATTTTATTATTTCACATTTTACAATGTTTGAATGGCTTTCAAAAATTAGTTCCGAAAAGTTCCACCAGGTAATTAGCTAAACTTTTTTTGTTGTCTTCTTTGATGTTTCTTCTTTTGAAGAAACCTGCCCCATTTTGCCTGTGCAAAGGTGGACTAAATATACAGAAAAACAAAAATTATACTTTTTTCATTTTTTCGCATTATTTTGTATAGATATTCATATAAACTGTTTTTATTGTTCTAAATTAAGTTTATTTATTGTGAAGATTGCATCTTACCATCTGAAACATTTGTTTTACA
This sequence comes from Parasteatoda lunata, assembly GCA_949128135.1. Taxonomy (NCBI): domain Eukaryota; kingdom Metazoa; phylum Arthropoda; class Arachnida; order Araneae; family Theridiidae; genus Parasteatoda; species Parasteatoda lunata. The sequence goes on along the minus strand of OX421979.1, from coordinate 88,214,184 downwards.
CAATACTACACATTTTATCCAGTGTGGATTTGCAGAAGCGAGCATCAAAGCAAAATAAAGAATTTTTTTCTGCTGAGGTCATAGCTGTATTGGATTTGCCTAAAATTCCACAAACAAACTGCGATACAGAATTACAAGATGAAGATGGACTAGAAAATTGGACAGAATCAACTCTTTCAACGGAATATTCAGGTAATATAGAGTTAACAGCTTCTGAAGACGAAGATTGAATGTCGATTACTTAAACATCGGATTATAATCACAAATTTTTTTTATTTTTGATATCAAAAACAGTGAAATATTTCATTTTTTATGTTAAATAATCAATGAAAAAATAATTTATTGATTATGTTATTTAATTTTTATGACCAAACATTGTTTTACTAATTCTAAGTCATATTTTTTATATATTAATAAAAAATTTATATAAAATGTTTTAAATGATTGTTATTATAGATATTACTTCAGAAATATAATTTGCTTTTCATTTTTAATACAAAATTACGAAAATTATTATAATTTCATTGCTATATTTAATTATTTTAAACGTACTGTATTATTATTTTTTTTTTGCTTGCCATTTCTTTTTTTTTTTGGGGGGGGGGGTATTTTTAGTGTATTTCAACATTTTAACTATGAATTTAATTTACCTGCACATAAAAACCCTTAAATACAAATTTTGAAACAAATTTTATCGAAATACTAATTTTGGCCACAAAACCTTGGATGCTGGACCACTGTGCACAGTCCTACTATAGGCAAGACTTTTCTCGCGGAGCGTTATTGGGAGGCTAGAGATATGTTAGAATACTAAATTAATTATAAGTAGATATCTATTGAAAAAAACTCTTCTAAGAGTGGGAGAAAATTTCAGAGAAATATCCTTTTCATTTATCCTTAGAAAGGAAACATTAGTCATAATGAGTTTAAAGCTCACCTATGATAGTAGCCAAAGAACAATGAGGCACTGTAGGTGTAAGTTCAATTTGGATAACAGGGCAGTTAGGAGATAATTTTACAGAAATATCCTTTTCATTTATCACCCCTAATTCTTCTAAAGTTTGTGGTTTCTCAGGATCTTTGATAGTTTTGATCACATCTACAGAAATGAAAATATCTAACTACTTCTGAAATGCTTATAAAACAAAAAGTGATACATTTCCAAAGTTGCAAGTTACAAATTAAAAAGAAGTAATATAAAATAAAAAAATTTCATTCAAGAAAAATTTCATTTAAGTTGCTTTTTATTACATAATTTAAATTTTTTCTCCCTTATAAAACTAAAATGAATTAATTAAAGAATTATTATTTGAAAAAACGGTATAAACATCAAGTGTCATCCACGACAAGTTAAAAAAATATACATTTGAACTTGAGTGGATGAATAAAAAGTATTTTATTAACGATTGAAAATTTGAACAAGATATAGGGAGAGTATGAACTAATAGTAGGAATTGAATCAATAACAACCAGTATAGCAGAGATTTTTTCTTTTTTCATGGAGTGACTAGACTTTTTTTGGTGAAATGAAATATGAATAAACAGAGTCCAATTTCATAGAAAAAATAAAGCGATAATAATAATTATGGATGAAATAAAAGGTTGCAAAGAAATGTGTACTATTTAAATTTTCTGCATTTTTTATATTTGATACATTCTGCATAAAAATAAAATTGAACTTTCAAAAAATAAAACATTTAAAAAAATATTTTATTTTTATTAAAATTTTAAAAGCTTACTTCTTTATTCCGCACTTTATATAATTGTATAGTATTATCAAATTTAAAATATCAAACAATATTTCCATTTTTATCTTTAAATGAAAGACCTATATTCAATTTGTAGATAGCTGTTGCCATTGTTATAATGGAGATGGATGGAAGGAGAAAAGGTATCCAATCTGGTGATGTTCGAACAGAAAAAAAAAATATCTTGTTCAGGGTGCATAGTCAAATCTTTCAACAAAAAATAAGTACATTTTAAGTATTTTTTAAGCACTCAAAAAATATTTTCAAGCACTACATACATTAATAAAATGCAAAATAATTTTCAGAGACTTCACAAGATCGTGATAAAATAACTAGTTTTTGACAAAGAACTTTTATCTTGAAATTAAAAATAAATATAGAAATAAATATCATGAGATATTGGCTGCCAATATCTCATCATCAATAATAATTCTTTACGGAATAAAAACATTTTAAAAACCTTAAAGACTGAAAAAAAAAATAATCAAAATTAAAAATAAACACTTTTCAAAGCCTCTATAAACAACTTCATAAATTAAGGATTATTAGAACCTCGTTATTTTATAACCTGTTATGAATGCAAAACATACCAATAATATTATTTTGACTAACAGCCTTTATGAATTTTTAAAAAGTATGTACCCACCATAGATTTCTTCCTTTAAATCTTCAATATTCATATTTTCCATGGCATCATTCATGTTTCATGCTGTCGCACAAATTTCACTTAGTAAACATCTTCCATCTAAGTAACCTAAAAAAGAAAAGCTTGTTAACTTCATTCTACTCAAAACTTTCCACCCACAATAAAAATAAATAAAATTTTGCTCATCTTCAAAATGCAATTACTGTAGTAAGTTAAGGGCTGAAAAAAAATAGTGTGAAACAACTGAAATTTCACTCAATAAAATAATTATTGCTGATCCACTGGATCAGCAACTAAAATATTTTATAACCGTCATTGAACTGCCAACCCAATTTTTTATCAGCACAACCCAATACTAATGTTCAACTCTATAGGCTTGTGAACCCAACCCAGAAGACAAGGGAACTCCTAGATCAAGTATTGGGGGAAAGCTGCCTTCGTGGAGGACTTCTTATGGAACTAACCTGCATTTGCATTATTTGGAGAGAAAGACCACAAGAACCACCCACTGTTAGCCTGGCGGCAAGGGGACTCTAACCCATGATCCGTCTACAGTGAGAATATCTCACATTAGCACTGTGGTAGGTGCAAGCCGTATCGCTGGGATTCCAATCCGATTCACCTTATTGGAAGGTGAATGCTCTAATCATGGCGGTTCTGCAACTGAAATAGAGGAAGTATATAGTTTGTCAATGAAAATAACTTCATTCGCCACAAAGTCTCAGACCCTCTGCTGCTATGGAAAAAAGAAAGAGCTCATTTTAAAGAGGGGAGCTTCTCTCTCCCCTGATTCTCTTCCTCTTGCCACCCCAAATGTTAAATATTGACCCAACTGTTTTTACTTTCTCTAAACATATATGGAGTTTACTCTATTTGACAGTATCTTTAGAATATCGTGAAAGAGATCTATTGGAAAAGATAAAATGGAAGAGATATAGCAAGAATTATACTAGAACTTCAATATGAAAAAAGTATGAATGATTTTGCAATCAGCATTGCTTAAAAGGTAATTGACATGCATTTTTTTTATAATTTTGCAAACATATGTTTCTTTATTTGAACTAAAAAAAATTTAAGCTACATCAACATTGGTTTTCAACAGTTTATGAAAAAAAAAAAAAAATTTAAGAAAATATAAAAACAGAAAATGTACAAAATTACTCTCCCAAGTCATTAACTGGATATATATATATATGCGTGTGTGTTACTGCTTTTAGGATTTTTTTCCGTTGTGGTTATCCCTTCAGTTCTCATATGCAGAAATAACTTGTTTTGTTAAAATTTTTCCTCAAATATTGAACCAACTATAACATTAGCAACTTGGAAGTTATGTATTTTTTTCATCTTCAGTTTTCATTATTGTATCTTAAACTGTACTATATAAAATCCTGCTCTTTTCCTTGTACATACCAAACAGGAAAGAATCAGGTACATTTATGAATGGCTATATTACCCATAGTGTCATACCAAGGAGACTGTAGGTATTGTCCCCTTGGATAACTCTAGGACTGCCTCTGAATATTTCTAACAGACAAATAATTATAATTAAAAGACCATTTTTATGAATTATCATGGATTTAAATTCATTAAAAGTAAAAACAAGAATGAAATTAATTTCTTTGCTATTGTTTTATTTATTTTTTTGTTATGTGTGAAATTAAAAAAAAATTGTGTAACTTTGTATTTTAATTTCGCCAAAAATTGGAAACCTGCAACGCCTACATAAAAATATAACAAGTACCAAAGGCTATACTTCTTTCTTTAAATGACACCATTAAATATTAGAAAAAGAAAAATATCATGACTTATAATGCTAAACAACCATAAAAACTTTACTTATTTTCAATGAATTTTATTTCTATTACGGGAACTTAATTTCATTTATTTAATTTTGTTCCCCTTGGAAGGACTTTTTGAAAGTAAAAACTGCCAATACAAAAACCTTTTAATGCCTTTGCTGTGGTACGTTTTGCACAAAGCATATACCGTTATAGAAATCTTCCCTTGATATTAGAAGGAAATAAAGACTTTTTTTTATCTATCAACAGTGTTAGTCACAATTCCATAAATCATAATAAAGAATGCAAGATATTTTTTTTATGTTTTAAAAATTAGAAAGCTCTCTGCTTTCGCTTATAGCACTGCGTTTCAATAGGTAAGGCTTAATTTAGCCTATCAAGATTTATATGAGCTCAGAGGCTCTTCTTCAAAATTGAATTTCTAGTTTATTTCATTATTTTTCCCTTTAAGCAGATTGTAGCATAGATATAAAGGCAGAAAGATCAATCACTCGACCAAACGGACGTAACGGTGAACGTTAACATCACTGGTCTAGGAACTAGTTTGTACTCTATATCCACGCCCTCTAGTGAACTGCCGTGTTTGTTTATTGTAGCTGTACATAATTTTTTCTTTTTTTATTTGATTTTTATAAGTTGTAATGATTAATAATAATTGATAACATTCAGTCTCTTTGCCATAAAAATCTGAAATTCGCAAATTTTATGATACATTTTTTTCAGATTTTTTTAAAGATTTATAATTTGTAAATTTTAAAATTACAAAAAAAGAAAAAAAAAAAAAAAAAAACTAATATGTTCTTAAAATTTAATTCTTTATATCATTCTGAAATTCAAATATTTGAAATAAAATAAAACACAATTTATGTACTTACAAAAAATAAATAAAATAAAGAACATTTTAGTAAACATTCCAAGCTAGTCAAAACATTAAATTTCATATAAAGCACAAGAAATTGAAAAATGATAATAATTGTATAGTCTCATTATTGCCTGTTAGCGTTCAATTAGTTTGCTAGCAAAACGTTTTCTTGTTTTTCATTTGTGTGTAATGGAAATTCTAATTATTTTCATTCAAAAAATCCTTCAAATCTCGTGGTTTTCCTTTGCATTTAACGCAACATTTGATTTGTCTAAATTTAATTTTAAATAATATATAGGTTACTACAAAAGCTTTTATAAAGATGATTTTACTGTGATATTTAAATTGCAAGTTACTTTGATTTCTGGGTCGTGTTAAAAGTAAAAAATATAAGAAAAGTATTTCACAACATCTATTATGATGACAAATTGTCTGTCAAGGATGATAAAAAAATTAATGGTTAAAAAAATGATTCATTGCGAAAATGAACATTTAGCTGTAATCTTATTATTGTTCAGTTATCTAAAAAGACTTTTTCGTGGTTTTCCTTTGCATTTAACGCAATATTTGATTTGTCTAAATTTTAATTTAATTTTAAATAATATATTGGTTACTACAAAAGCTTTTATAAACATGATTTTACAGTGATATTTAAATTGCAAGTTACTTTGATTTCTGGGTCGTGTTAAAAGTTAAAAATATAAGAAAAGTATTTCACCACATCCACTAAGATGACAAATTTTCTGTCAAGAATGATAAAAAAATTAATGGTTAAAAAAATAATTCATTGCGATAATGAACATTTAGCTGTAATCTTATTATTGTTCAGTTATCTAAAAGAATTTTTCGTGGTTTTCCTTTGTATTTAACGCAACATTTGATTATTTTAATTTCAACTTAATCTTGGTCAAAGTAAGCTATTTTTATAACTTTTATAAACATTGTTTTAGGCCGATATTTAAATTGCACGTTACTTTGATTTTTGGAATGAGTTTAAAATTACAAAAAATATGAAGAGCATCTCGCTATATTCACCGAAATAATTGACTGTCTGTCAAAGAAATGATTTATTATATAAAAAAAAATTATTGCGATTACTGAGCATTTCGCTGGAACTCTTTAAGCGTCAAGCAATCTGAATGATATTTTCGTGGTTTTCTTTTACGTGTAACGCAAAATATGATTGTTTTCTTTTAAAAAAAACATTCATAAAGGCAGCAATGTTTAAATATTTACATAAATTATTAGTTATTTTATCTTTATTCCTTGTTAAATCAAAACAAAATGAAAAGCATTTGATTTTGGGCAATTAATTAGCAAGGTAGATAGTCTTTCGCGGACATTAAGATATGAATTGGGAGATTTTGATACGGATATATATATATATATATATATATTATAATTTGAATAATTATTCGTGCAAAGGCATTAATAAAGATCGGAAATTGAAAGATAATACAATCGAATTCATAATAAAGGCTACGAATAATTATTTTCATAAAAAAGATTTTTATTTTTAATTATCATCGGAAAATTTAACAAATGTACGGTTGCATAGCTTATATTTTGTTTAAAAAAATGTGTCATTAATGTGCATTTTTAATTATTTAAAAATTTTAAAACAATAATAGTAAACTTATAAAATTCAAAGGGTTTTAGTTTTGAACTCGTTCTGTTAAATAAAATTTTTAAATATAAAAAAATGCTAATATAAGCATCTACACTTCAGTTATAATAGAACCAAACGCTTCAAACTAATAACTATGGTTGAATAAGCAAATATCCTTCCTTCGGTTTTAATTAACCCAAGTTCTGAAAACCGAAACTAAACAAAACCGAAACTATAGTATATAATTGCTCGTAATCTGAATGATCTCTGGTTTTAAAACTTCAATAAACAAACAAATAAATTATGAGTAATGAATAGACATCTTTAAGCAATATACAAAATTATATACTGATTTATGGAAGTGAAAAAAATTTAGAATTTAAATTAATTTGCTTTTTAATGATCAACACTGATTACGCGCAATGCTAAGGTACGGCGGGGATGTCAGAAAATAATCCCTAGGACGACACGAACGCCACTTTTTGTGCGTAAAACCGGTCTGTCAAAAGCGTGTTGCTTTTCTAAAGCCCCCCGGGAAAAGTTAAATGTCCTTATCCCCTATATTAGTCCCTGAGATTGAGTCCCCCAAATAGGTAGCAGTAAAAAGTTAGAAACGGTTTGTGGCTTGGAAGAATTTGTAATCGAAATAGGCTACATATGGCGTAAAGCAGAACTCTCTACCTATGGCAAAACTTCACATGCTTTTACCAATAGCGTGTAGAGTGTCATAAAAGAAGGAAGTATGCAAGTTTCTTTATTTCAAATAGATTAAAACCATTCAAGGTAAGAAACTATATGGAACTGAAAATTATATTAAACATAGTTCTATAAGAAAGCATCAAGGAAATTTTTTTAAAAAAATTTAATAACTTAATACGAAAAATATTAAGAAAAGGAGAAATATTGCAGTTCATTCTTATACAACTGAAAAGAGGAGGATAAGGAAAGGGATACGGTCAAAAACATGGAACCGAACTTCTCCCCAGATGGCTAGATCCCTTCTAGTACGTGTTGCTCCATAATCCGTCCAGCACTGAGGATAATTTACGTCAGCACTGTGGTAGGAACGAGCAGTGTGCGGAAGAAGTACTACGTTTGAAGAGGAACTAATTAATACCCTTCGCATTGCTTTACATGAATTATTTACTCATGTAAGGTATATTTTCTGTAACAATTTTTTGAGCTGACTTAAATGAATTTGGACGGTGACGGTCGAACTAATAGTTTAGAATTTATAAGCGTTATATGTATAAAAAGTAGAATTTTGTACATGCATTTATTTATACATCTACATTGTAATACAGACAAACCTACAACACCCAATAAAACATTCCATCCTTTCCACACTTCCATAAAATGTGAACAAAAACCCCGAGAGCAATAATTCAAGTGCCTAATTCACTGATCCTCACAAAAAAAAAAAAAAAAACAGCGGTAAGTACTTTATTTTACGTCGCACTAGAGCGACGTAAAATCGCTCTTCCCACGTTCGTCGTCGTCGTACTTCCTATGTATATTTTTCTGAGAGAATCTTATGAGAATAAGCATGAGTAAACAGGAATAATATTTCTAAAGTTGAAATGTGACTTTTTCTAGAGTCTAAAAGTTCTATATTTGAATTGCACTTATTATGACGAAAATTCACATAACATCTGAATTATTGGTCTAGCAATCTAGTCTCGTGATTTTCCGCACTCAGTTTAGTGTGAAAGATTCACGGCAAAATATTCCAAGCTTGTTCACATAGTACCTGAACAGTAATTTAAAGTGTATACATAAGTACAAGCTAAAAGTAATACTCTTGCAACTTTTGAACTTTTCTAATGACTTGTGTATAATTTCATTCGATTCAGCTTAAAATAGATGGAAAAAACGTAATAGGTACTAGTACAAATTTTTTTACACATGAAACGATTATAGCTTTTTTATTATTTATATGATCCCTGAGGGACTAATCTCATTTAATTCAGTGTACAAAAATACACTGGAAAGAATGCCTCACTCTTCTGCCAAGAAAAAATTTTCTTATACCCCTCAAAACAACCCCATTTACCTCAAAAAAGGGGACAATGTTGCAGGAGAGTTAGTTCTAAGTTAACACATCCAAAATTAAGTCTAAATTAAATTAAGTTATATTTACTATTTTTAATTGCGTTTTTGATTATTTGAATGTTACGCGAACTTCATAATCGATAATTCAGATTTGAGGTAGAATTTCATATTGTTGCTATCTCGATTTATTTTTCTGTTTTCCACTAACTCTTGATAGATTGCAATTTGGTACCACGAAAGCTTTAAAGTATAAAGTGAAAAAGTAATTTATAATTTTTAAAATTTGAGGACTTTTTTTCACCAAGTTTTTCAGCAGTAAGGTTATATGGTTAGAAGGTTAGAAATATTTGTTAGGAAACTTGCTACCGTACATTCGGCAGCTTTTCGATTTAAAATTTACTTTCAATATTATTCATACCGACGAAAACCAACTGTTAGATTATGCTGATAATCCTTCTGACATCAGGTTGGGAGCGCAGATGCCGATTTTAAGTGAAACATTTATATTTTAATTTAGTGTATGTACATTATTCGTTTTTTAGTGCAGAGGTGATTTAGCAACGTCGGGGTTCAAATCTATCAACGATTACAGTCCGTAACCTAACAGCAAAGTCACTAAATCCTATGGCTCATAACATTCTTCAATAGTTATTCTATGGATCCATCTTTTTCTTTGCTTCGAAGAAATAAAGAATCCCAGCGAATATCTTAAGGGATATTTGTAAAATTTAACATTACTAATTATCTACGTATTAGAGCTGATCAGAGATTTTTCCCTTTTTCAAACTCATTCGTATACTACACTGTTTTATTACTGAGCTTACAGTAGTCAAATTGTCGAGGGTTCCTGTGTCACCACGGTAGGGAAGGTCGCAGGAACGAGCCCCGAAAGTTTCAATAGTACTTACTCCAGGACTTACAAATATGCAAGTGATCTGCATAAAAACTTTCTCTTGAAATATAAAAAATTACATATTGTGTATTTGAGTCTTATAACTAAACAGTCGTATATGTATAAACGTAGTTTTAAGGAGAAATTTGAATTATGAATCATTTTTATTGCAGCTTCTAAATCTCCCAAGAATTTTCTTTTGTTCTTAAGTTACCCTTTTGTGTAAATTCATTTAATACATAAATCTAAATATTAAGAATGAGTACACATTACGTAGTTAATTGTTTCTACTAAAATTAGTTTTTATCGCCGGATAAAAATGGTGATGAAAAGTGATTGCTACTTCTTTAATTTGGTGTATAGGTTTCATAATGTAGTGATTAAAGAATTAGACTCTGGCCGGGAGAAGTCGAGGTTCGATCCTCGACTCCACTAAGTCCTATGGTTGATTGCTGATGTGAAGGATCAAAATTGTGATGACATATTTTCGGATCATCTTCAGGGTGTTTCCCAGACTGTCGTCAATGGTTCATTGTAAAGCTCTAGCATTACGTAAATAAAGTACCTGCCTTCATAACGTAAAAAAGTAGATAGCAAGAAAAAAAAGAATCGAACCTGCTACCTCTATGCTATGGAATATTTGGCGCAAGAACAATACCGCAATTATCTCTTGTTAATCATTGCCAACAAGCGTAATATAACTGCAACCATATGATGAAAATCTATTTGAGATATCAGGTGCCTTGTTGCGCGCTCTTTTTGCAAAAGTTTGTTAAAAAATCTTTAGTCTTTAAACTATCTCCAAACAAACATTTCATAGTTTTGAATTTAACAAAAGCTTCATCTACTTCTGGTAAGTTTTAAGTATAAATTTTTTTAGAACTAGCATTTTCTTTATCTTTATAACTTTATAGAATTTTAACTTCTAGAATTTCTAGGAGTTTAGGTTTTTTTAATAAAGTATGTTGAATTTTAGATTTTTTACATTAAAATTATAGAATTTTAAAGAGATTGTGGTATTTTAATTTCTAAAATATTAAAGAAAGATGATAACGGAAATTAATGTAGTTACAAATAATTATAATTTTGTTTAGTAAGAGAAAGCCATTAATCCTTAATTTTATTAAAACTATGTCTGTGTCAACAAAAGCGATTACTTAGAAACCATAATATTTTCAACAGTGTATCATGAATTAATGTATATATTTTTGGCTGTATATTTTTTACTTATTTTGAAATGTATTTTGGCTGTATTTTTGTTATATTTTTGGCTGTATTTCAAAAGGTATCTAAATATGCCTTTATGAAAGTGAGTTTGAATGGATTAGGAGTATTTAAAAATATATTATTGATGCATTTCAGGTTTCCATTGCAGCATCAGTCTTAAGACACTTTTTACTTTTTAAGAGATATTAAAATGCTTTACTTAATGCAAAAATGTTAAAGAACTTTCAAAATAGGTTGTTCACATAATAATTCAGATTAACTCTTTGTTTGCTTAAAATTTGCAACAAAAGTTTGCATTTATTTAAACATTAGTTCCCATTTATAATTAGGGATTAGTGACGAATCGTTACATATCATAACTATAAAAAGATGACGTATTTATATGTAATTGTATTAGAGATTAGAGAACTTTCTCAACAGCCATTTTTATACCTTAAAATTTTTTATTCACAATAGTATTTATATTTCCGTATTATTATTGCATTCATAAATAGTATTGATTATGTTTATGTACAACTGTTCTGAACTCAAATGCCTTTTTAATTTACAAAATCCTTAACACTTAACCTAAGCGTTCAATTTTTTAAAATTAGCTTTTCTGAACTCTATGAGATGTTTTGAGGTGTAATTTTAATACAATTATGTTTAAAATGTTTAATAAATTATAATAATACATAATTAATTGTAATATAATAATATAATAATAATAATATAATTAATAATAATAATATAATTAATAATAATAATATAATTAATAATATATAATATAATAATAATATAATTAATAATATAAAAATAATAATTAATAGTATAATAATAAATTATGTTCAATACATTGAAGAGTGGTTATGTGAGTCAATGTTTATCAGGTAATACGAACGCTATTCCGAATTCATCATTTGTACTAATTTTCATTCAGGAAATAAAAATCTCTAACAAGATGAATCTGGTCTTATGCTATTGATTTTTATCCTTTCATTTTGAACCACCTTTTAGGATTACTAAAAATAAATCATGAAATTAGAGAGTTAAGAAAATAAAACTAGCTTGATAGCAATTTTTTTTACCTGAAGAAAATTTATTTTCACTAGAATTGTATTTGTGTATCATTAGAATTGCATTCATAAATATAAATTAATGATTAATGGAAGTAAAAATTTTAATAATCAAGAATGCAATTATCAATTCAGGAACAAAGTTAATAATGCAAAAGTTAAATTTACGTGTGCTCATACAAAATTTTACTTGATTAAAAACTTGGAAATTTTGCATTATTATCTATTAACTGTAATCTTTTATTAAACTTATTAAAATTTGCCTTTAATAAATTAAATTTAGACAGCGTTTGGGTAAGAATATATTCAACATCTTATAACTTCCAGAATTGGGATTTTTTTTCTCGAGTGTAATAGATTCATATGATAGAACAAACGAAACTATTTTTTAAAAATTTTAATCACTAAAAGATATAATTTCATGAAACTTTTGATTCAGTAGTTTTAATAGCACCGTTTTTTAATGACTGATTGAGCCGTAGCCCGCCTGTCTGAATGATTGAGTCACTGCCCGCCTGTCCGAATGATTGAGTCGCTGCCCGCCTGCCAGACTGATTGAGCTGAAACTTTATAGAATTCTAACTTCTAGAATTTCTAGGAGCTTAGATTTTTTAATAAAGTATGTTGAATTTTAGATTTTTTCATTAAAATTATAGAATTTTAGAGATTGTGGTATTTTAATTTCTAAAATATTAAAGAAAGATAACGGAAAGATTACTTAGAAGCAATAATATTTTCAACAGTATATCATGAATTAATGTATATATTTTTGGCTGTATATTTTTTACTTATTTTGAAATGTATTTTGGCTGTATTTTTGTTATATTTTTGGCTGTATTTCGAAAGGTTTCTAAATATGCCTTTATGAAAGTGAGTTTGAATGGATTAGGAGTATTTAAAAATATATTATTGATGCATTTCTGGTTTCCATTGCAGCATCAGTCTTAAGACACTTTTTACTTTTTAAGAGATATTAAAATGCTTTACTTAATGCAAAAATGTTAAAGAACTTTCAAAATAGGTTGTTCACATAATAATTCAGATGAACTCTTTGTTTGCTTAAAATTTGCAACAAAAGTTTGCATTTATTTAAACATTAGTTCCCATTTATAATTAGGGATTAGTGACGAATCTTTCCATATTATAACTATAAAAAGATGACGTATTTATATGTCGTATTAGAGATTAGAGAGAACTTTCTCAACAGCCATTTCTATACCTTAAAATTTTTTATTCACAATAGTATTTGTATTTCTGTATTATTATTGCATTCATAAATAGTATTGATTATGTTTATGTACAACTGTACTGAACTCAAATGCCTTTTTAATTTACAAAATCTTTAACACTTAACCTAAGTGTAAGAATTTTCTGAAAATGGGTTTAGAGTTAAGTAATTTTTAAAAATTAGCTTTTCTGAACTCTATTAGATGTTTTGAGGTGTAATTTTAATACAATTATGTTTAAAATGTTTAATAAATTATATTAATAAATAATTAATTGTAATATAATTATGTAATAATAATAATAATAATATAATAATAATAATATAATTAATAATATAAAAATATAATATAATAATAATATAATATAATAATAATATAATAATATAATATAATAATATAATATAATAATAATATATAATATAACAATAATAATATAATTAATAATAATAATATAATTAATAATATAAAAATAATAATTAATAGTATAATAATAAATTATGTTCAATACATTGAAGAGTGGTTATGTGAGTCAATGTTTATCATGTAATACGAACGCTATTCCGAATTCATCATTTGTACTAATTTTCATTTAGAGAATAAAAATCTCTAACAAGAAGAATCTGGTCTTATGCTATTGATTTTTATCCTTTCATTTTGAACCACTTTTTAGGATTACTAAATATAAATCATCAAATTAGAGAGTTAAGAAAATAAAACTAGCTTGATAGCAATTGTTTTTACCTGAAGAAAATTTATTTTCACTAGAATTGTATTTGTGTATCATTAGAATTGCATTCATAAATATAAATTAAAGATTGATAGAAGTAAAAATTTTAATAATCAAGAATGCAATTATCAATTCAGGAACAAAGTTAATAATGCAAAAGTTAAATTTACGTGTGCTCATACAAAATTTTACTTGATTAAAAACTTGGAAATTTTGAATTATTATGTATTAACTGTAATCTTTTATTAAACTTATTAAAATTTGCCTTTAATAAATTAAATTTAGACAGCGTTTGGGTAAGAATATATTCAACATCTTAAAACCTCCAGAATTGGGATTTTTTTTCTCGAGTGTAATAGATTCATATGATAGAACAAACGAAACTATTTTTTAAAAATTTTAATCTCTAAAAGTTATAATTTCATGAAACTTTTGATTCAGTAGTTTTAATAGCACCGTTTTTTAATGACTGATTGTGCCGCTGCCCGCCTGTCTGAATGATTGAGTCGCTGCCCGCCTGCCTGACTGATTGAGCCATTGCCTGCCTGACTGATTGAACCGCTGACTACCTGAATGATTGAGCCGCTGCCTGTCTGAGTGAAAGACCCGCCCATGTCTGACTGATTGAGCCGCTGCCCCTGCCTGACTGATTGAGCCGCTGCCCCTGCCTGACTGATTGAGCCGCTGCCCCTGCCTGACTGATTGAGCCGCTGCCCTTGCCTGACTGATTGAGCCGTTGCCCCTGCCTGACTGATTGAGCCGCTGCCCCTGCCTGACTGATTGAGCCGCTGCCCCTGCCTGACTGATTGAGCCGCTGCCCCTGCCTGACTGATTGAGCCGCTGCCCCTGCCTGACTGATTGAGCCGCTGCCCCTGCCTGACTGATTGAGCCGCTGCCCCTGCCTGACTGATTGAGCCGCTGCCCCTGCCTGACTGATTGAGCCGCTGCCCCTGCCTTACTGATTGAGCCGCTGCCCCTGCCTGACTGATTGAGCCGCTGCCCCTGCCTGACTGATTGAGCCGCTTTCCGCCTGCCTGACTGATTGAGCCGCTTTCCGCCTGCCTGACTGATTGAGCCGCTTTCCGCCTGCCTGACTGATTGAGCCGCTTTCCGCCTGGCTGACTGATTGAGCCGCTTTCCGCCTGGCTGACTGATTGAGCCGCTTTCCGCCTGACTGACTGATTGAGCCGATGTCCGCCTGACTGACTGATTGAGCCGCTGTCCGCCTGACTGACTGATTGAGCCGCTGTCCGCCTGACTGACTGATTGAGCCGCTGTCCGCCTGACTGACTGATTGAGCCGCTGTCCGCCTGACTGACTGATTGAGCCGCTGTCCGCCTGACTGACTGATTGAGCCGCTGTCCGCCTGACTGACTGATTGAGCCGCTGTCCGCCTGACTGACTGATTGAGCCGCTGTCCGCCTGACTGACTGATTGAGCCGCTGTCCGCCTGACTGACTGATTGAGCCGCTGTCCGCCTGACTGACTGATTGAGCCGCTGTCCGCCTGATTGACTGATTGAGCCGCTGTCCGCCTGACTGACTGATTGAGCCGCTGTCCGCCTGACTGACTGATTGAGCCGCTGTCCGCCTGACAGATTAAACTGCTGCCTGCCTGAGTGATTGAGCCGAGATTGTCGTCAATAGTCTATTGTAAAGCTCTAGCGTTACTTAAATAAAGTACCTGCCTTCATAACGTAAAGAAGTAGATAGCAAGAAAAAAAGAATCGAACCTGCTACCTCTATGCTACGGAATATTTGGCACAAGAACAATACTGCAATTATCTTTGGTTTATAATTGCCAACAAGCGTAATATAACTACAACCATATGATGAAAATCTATTTGAGATATCCAGGTGCCTTGTGATACGCAAGGGTTCCCTGTTGGACTCGGTGGTAGCATGTTGAATTTGAAGTAGAGCTTCTGAGCTCATATAAATCTTGATACGCTAAATTAAGCATTACCTATTGAAACGCAGTGCTAAAAGAAAAACAGAGAGCACGCCGCACTTTACCATACTCTTAATCATACTCCAGGTGCCTTGTTGCGCGCTCTTTTTGCAAAAGTTTGTTAAACAATTTTTAAGTTACTTCAAAACAAACATTTCATAGTTTTGAATTTAAACAAAAGATTCATCTACTTCTGGTAAGTTTTAAGTATAATTTTTTTTAGAGCTAGCATTTTCTTTATCTTTAAAACTTTATAGAATTCTAACTTCTAGAATTTCTAGTAGCTTAGATTTTTTAATAAAGTATGTTGAATTTAAGATTTTTACATTAAAATTATAGAATTTTAGAGATTGCGGTATTTTAATTTCTAAAATATTAAAGAAAGATAACGGAAAGATTACTTAGAAGCCATTATATTTTCAACAGTGTATCATGAATTAATGTATATATTTTTACTTATTTTGAAATGTATTTTGGCTGTATTTTTGTTATATTTTTGGCTGTATTTCGAAAGGTTTCTAAATATGCCTTTATGAAAGTGAGTTTGAATGGATTAGGAGTATTTAAAAATATATTATTGATGCATTTCCGGTTTCCATTGCAGCATCAGTCTTAAGACACTTTTTACTTTTTAAGAGATATTAAAATGCTTTTCATAATGCAAAAATGTTAAAGAACTTTCAAAATAGGTTGTTCACATAATAATTCAGATTAACTCTTTGTTTGCTTAAAATTTGCAACAAAAGTTTGCATTTATTTAAACATTAGTTCCCATTTATAATTAGGGATTAGTGACGAATCTTTCCATATTATAACTATAAAAAGATGACGTATTTATATGTCGTATTAGAGATTAGAGAGAACTTTCTCAACAGCCATTTCTATACCTTAAAATTTTTTATTCACAATAGTATTTGTATTTCTGTATTATTATTGCATTCATAAATAGTATTGATTATGTTTATGTACAACTGTACTGAACTCAAATGCCTTTTTAATTTACAAAATCTTTAACACTTAACCTAAGTGTAAGAATTTTCTGAAAATGGGTTTAGAGTTAAGTAATTTTTAAAAATTAGCTTTTCTGAACTCTATTAGATGTTTTGAGGTGTAATTTTAATACAATTATGTTTAAAATGTTTAATAAATTATAATAATAAATAATTAATTGTAATATAATACTGTAATAATAATAATAATAATATAATAATAATAATATAATTAATAATATAAAAATAATAATTAATAGTATAATAATAAATTATGTTCAATACATTGAAGAGTGGTTATGTGAGTCAATGTTTGTCATGTAATACGAACGCTATTCCGAATTCATCATTTGTACTAATTTTCATTTAGGAAATAAAAATCTCTAACAAGTAGAATCTAGTCTTATGCTATTGATTTTTATCCTTTCATTTTGAACCTCCTTTGGGGATTATTGAAAATAAATCATAAATTTAGAGAGTTAAAGTAAAAAACTTGCTTGATAGCCCTTTTTTTTTACCTGAAGAAAAATTATTTTCATTAGAATTTATATTTGGGTATCATAAGAATTGCATTCATAAATATAGATTAATGATTAATAGAAGTAAAACTTTTAATAATCAAGAATGCAATTATCAATTCAGGAACAAAGTTAAAAATGCCATGTGTATCAATCTATTATTAACTTTACGTGCGCTCATACAAAATTTTACTTGATTAAGAACTTGGAAATTTTGCATTACTATCTATTAACTGTAATCTTTTATTAAACTTAAAAACTTTGCCTTTAATAAATTAAATTTAGACAGCGTTTGGGGAAGAATATATTCAACATCTTAAAACTTGCAGAACAGGGATTTATTCTCTCTAGTATAATAGATTCATATGATAGATCATGCGAAACTATTTTTTAAAAATTTTAATCTCTTGAAATTATAATTTAATGAAACTTTTGATGCAGTAGTTTTAATAGCACTGTTTTTTAATGACTCATTGAGCCACTGCCCGCGTGACTGACTGTTTAAGCTGCTGCTAGCCTGTCTGAATGACTGAGCTGCTGCTGCCTGAATGATTGAGTCACTACCTGCCTGACTGATTGAGCCGCTGCCTGTCTGACTTATTGGGCAGCTGCCTGCCTGACTTATTGGGCAGCTGCCTGCCTGACTTATTGGGCAGCTGCCTGCCTGACTTATTGGGCAGCTTCCTGCCTGACTTATTGGGCAGCTGCCTGCCTGACTTATTGGGCAGCTGCCTGCCTGACTTATTGGGCAGCTGCCTGCCTGACTTATTGGGCAGCTGCCTGCCTGACTTATTGGGCAGCTGCCTGCCTGACTTATTGGGCAGCTGCCTGCCTGACTTATTGGGCAGCAGCCTGCCTGACTTATTGGGCAGCTGCCCGCCTGACTGATTTTATTTTATAACCGTCGTTGAACAGACGACCCAACTTAATGGGTTTACGGCTACTAATGTTCAACTCCGTAGCCTTGTAATTTTTAACCCAATCCAGAAGACAAGGGAACTCCTGGATCGAGTATTGGGAGAAATTTGCCTTCGTGGAGGACATTTTGATGGAGCTAATCCGCATTTGCGTTACATGGAGAGGAAGACCACGAGAACCTCCCACGGTTAGCCTGACGGCAAGGGGACTCTAACCCATGATCCGTCTACCACTGAGGATATTTCATGTCAGCACTGTGGTCAGTGCAAGCCGGATGCTGAATTCGTATCGACTGGGATTCGAACCAGGTTCGCCTCATTGGAAGGCGAACGCTCTATCCCCTGAGCCATCGCGGCTCCCGCCTGACTGATTGAACCAATGCCCGCCTGACTGATTGAACCAATGCCCGCCTGACTGATTGAACCGATGCCCGCCTGACTGATTGAACCGATGCCTGCCCGAATGATTGAACCGATGCCTGCCCGAATGATTGAACCCTTGCCTGCCCGAATGATTGAACCGATGCCTGCCCGACTGATTGAACCGATGCCTGCCCGACTGATTGAACCGATGCCTGCCCGACTGATTGAACCGATGCCTGCCCGACTGATTGAACCGATGCCTGCCCGACTGATTGAACCGATGCCTGCCCGACTGATTGAACCGATGCCTGCCCGACTGATTGAACCGATGCCTGCCCGACTGATTGAACCGATGCCTGCCCGACTGATTGAACCGATGCCTGCCCGACTGATTGAACCGATGCCTGCCCGACTGATTGAACCGATGCCTGCCCGACTGATTGAACCGATGCCTGCCCGAATGATTGAACCGATGCCTGCCCGACTGATTGAACCGATGCCTGCCTGCCTGCCTGATTGAACCGATGCCTGCCTGCCTGCCTGCCTGATTGAACCGATGCCTGCCTGATTGAACCGATGCCTGCCTGCCTGATTGAACCGATGCCTGCCTGCCTGATTGAACCGATGCCTGCCTGCCTGATTGAACCGATGCCTGCCTGCCTGCCTGATTGAACCGATGCCTGCCTGCCTGCCTGATTGAACCGATGCCTGCCTGCCTGCCTGATTGAACCGATGCCTGCCTGCCTGATTGAACCGATGCCTGCCTGCCTGCCTGATTGAACCGATGCCTGCCTGCCTGCCTGATTGAACCGATGCCTGCCTGCCTGCCTGATTGAACCGATGCCTGCCTGCCTGCCTGATTGAACCGATGCCTGCCTGCCTGCCTGATTGAACCGATGCCTGCCTGCCTGCCTGATTGAACCGATGCCTGCCTGCCTGCCTGATTGAACCGATGTCTGCCTGCCTGCCTGATTGAACCGATGCCTGCCTGCCTGCCTGATTGAACCGATGCCTGCCTGCCTGCCTGATTGAACCGATGCCTGCCTGCCTGATTGAACCGATGCCTGCCTGCCTGATTGAACCGATGCCTGCCTGCCTGATTGAACCGATGCCTGCCTGCCTGATTGAGCCGATGCCTGCCTGATTGAGCCGATGCCTGCCTGATTGAGCCGATGCCTGCCTGATTGAGCCGATGCCTGCCTGATTGAGCCGATGCCTGCCTGATTGAGCCGATGCCTGCCTGATTGAGCCGATGCCTGCCTGATAGAGCCGATGCCTGCCTGTATGAACGAAATTAAATATGTTTTAAACATCTTCTTTAAATGCTTAATTTAGTATAATTACTTACATAGGCTAGTTTTTCATTTAAAATCAAGTTGATATGAAAGTTGTGGCTAATAAATGTGAAAATAAAAAGAATGGAAATTTAATATAGGATTGATTGATAGAGCCAACACCTGCCTGATTGATTGAGCCAACACCTGCCTGATTGATTGAGCCGCTGGTTACCTGCCTTATTGAGCCTCTTCCTGCCAGACTGATTGAGCCGCTTACTGCCTGACTAAATGAGCCGCTTCCTGCCTGACTGATTGAGCCGCTTCCTGTCTGACTTATTGAGCCGCTTCCTGTCTGACTGATTGAGCCGATGCCAGTCTGACTGATTGAGCGGCTGTCTCCCTGACTGATTTATTCACTGCCTGCCTGACAAAGAGACACTGCCTGCCTGTCTGCCTGGCGGTGAGAGCCGCTGCCTGCCTGACTGATTGACTGATGGAGCCGCTGCCTGCCTGACTGATTGACTGATGGAGCCGCTGCCTGCCTGAATGATTGACTGATGGAGCCGCTGCCTGCCTGAATGATTGACTGATGGAGCCGCTGCCTGCCTGACTGATTGACTGATGGAGCCGCTGCCTGCCTGACTGATTGACTGATGGAGCCGCTGCCTGCCTGAATGATTGAGCCGCTGCGTGCCTGTATGAACAAAAGTAAATATGTTTTAAACATCTTCTGTAAATGCTTAATTTAGTGTTATTATTCACATAGTCTAGTTTTTCATTTAAAATCAATTTGATATCAAAATTGTGGTTAATTAATGTGAATATAAAAAGTATTGAAGTTTTATGTAGGATTGATTGACAGAGCAACCAACTGCCTCACTGATTAAGCCGCTGTCTGCCTGACTGATTGAGCCGCTGCCTGCCTGACGGATTGAGCCACTGCCTGCCTGACTAATTGAGCCGATGAATGCCGGTATGAGCAACATTAAATATGTTTCAAACATCTTCTTTAAATGCTTAATTTAGGATAATTATTTTAATAGGCTAGTTTTTCATTTAAAATCAAGTTTATATGAAAGTTGTGGCTAATAAATGTGAAAATAAAAAGTATGGAAATTTAATATAGGATTGATTAATAGAGCCAACACCTGCCTGATTGATTGAGCCGCTGCCTGCCTGTCTGATTTAGCCGATTCCTACCTGACTGATTGAGCCGCTTCCTGCCTGACGGATTGAGCCGCTGCCTGCCTGACTGATTGAGCCGCTGCCTGCCTGACTGATTGAGCCGCTGCCTGCCTGACTGATTGAGCCGCTGCCTGCCTGACTGATTGAGCCGCTGCCTGCCTGACTGATTGAGCCGCTGCCTGCCTGACTGATTGAGACGCTGCCTGCCTTACTGATTGAGCCGCTGCCTGCCTTACTGATTGAGCCGCTGCCTGCCTGACTAATTGAGCCGATGAATGCCGGTATGAGCAAAATTAAATATGTTTCAAACATCTTCTTTAAATGCTTAATTTAGTATAATTATTTACATAGGCTAGTTTTTCATTTAAAATCAAGTTGATATGAAAGTTGTGGCTAATAAATGTGAAAATAAAAAGTATGGAAAATTAATATAGGATTGATTAATAGAGCCAACACCTGCCTGATTGATTGAGCCGCTGCCAGCCTGCCTGATTGAGCCGCTTCCTACCTGACTGTTTGAGCCGCTTCCTGTCTGATTGATTGAGCCGCTTTCTGCCTGACTGATTGAGCCGCTGCCTGCCTGACTGATTGAGCCGCTGCCTGCCTGACTGATTGAGCCGCTGCCTGCCTTACTGATTGAGCCGCTGCCTGCCTGACTAATTGAGCCGATGAATACCGGTATGAGCAAAATTAAATATGTTTCAAACATCTTCTTTAAATGCTTAATTTAGTATAATTATTTACATAGGCTAGTTTTTCATTTAAAATCAAGTTGATATGAAAGTTGTGGCTAATAAATGTGAAAATATAAAGTATGGAAATTTAATATAGGATCGATAGATAGAGCCAACACCTGCCTGATTGGTTGAGCCGCTGCCTGCCTGCCTGCCTGATTGAGCCGCTGTCTGCCTGCCTGATTGAGCCGCTGTCTGCTTGACTGATTGAGTCGCTGCCTGCCTGACTGTGAGAAACTGTCTGCCTGAATGATTGAGCCGCTGCCTGCCTGTATGAACAAATTTAAATATGTTTTAAACATCTTCTTTAAATGCATAATTTAGTATTATTATTTAAATTGTCTAGTTTCTCAATTAAATTCAAGTTGATATGGAAATTGTTGCTAATAAATGTGGTAATAAAAAATATGGAATTTTTATATAGGATTGACTGAGGGAGCTAACGCCTGCCTGAATGATAGAGCCAATGTCTGCCTGAGTGATAGAGCCACTGCCTACCTGACTGACTGACGGACAGAGCCACTTCGTGCCAGCTTGACTTTGAAAGCCACTGCCACAGTGGGCAGCTGAGAATGTTTACTTTTCTTCATGCTTTAATTTGTTCTCAAATAGATATTATCTTTAATCTATATTTTATGCAATGTTTTGTAAGCTAAAACAAAATTTTATATAAATAACATATACATATTAAAATGTCAACTGTTTTTTCCCTAAAATGTTGCTATGAACTGTCATTCTACTGATTTTTTCCATGCAATACGGGGACATAGTTCTGCAACAGGAAAGTGTGTAAGTGTGGATCGGAAGTTTCGAAATGACTTGGTGAATGTGGGGCAAGAAGTGGAGGCGGTAGACGGCCGTTCTGCTTCCTCTTCGTGCTTCACACTCATTTAGCCGTTTCGGAACTTCTCGATTCATGCGTGCAAGTTTCTGGTGTGAAACACTCTCCTCGTACTGGGTCGAAATTTTAACGTTAATTCTCAAAGATTACTGCATTTTTCGATAGTAGAATTTAAAATTATAAGCTTTTCATTAATGTACAATGTGCGTTAACTTAGCCTGCTGCACTGACTGATGACTGATACTGCCGCTGTCTGTCTAGCTGATTGAGCAGCTGTCTCCCTGACTGATTTAGTCACTGCCTGCCTGACAAAGAGACACTGCCTGCCTGCCTGTCTGCCGGTGAGAGCCGCTGCCTGCCTGCCTGCTGGTGAGAGCCGCTGCCTGCCTGACTGATTGACTGATGGAGCCGCTGCCTGCCTGAATGATTGAGCCGCTGCGTGCCTGTATGAACAAAAGTAAATATGTTTTAAACATCTTCTGTAAATGCTTAATTTAGTGTTATTCACATAGTCTAGTTTTTCATTTAAAATCAATTTGATATCAAAATTGTGGCTAATTAATGTGAATATAAAAAGTATTGAAGTTTTATATAGGATTGATGGACAGAGCGAACAACTGCCTGATTGTTTGAGCCGCTGCCTGCCAGACTGATTGAGCCGCTGCCTGTCTGACTGATTGAGCCGCTGCCTGCCTGATTGATTGAGCCGCTGCCTGCCTGATTGATTGAGCCGCTGCCTGCCAGACTGATTGAGCCGCTGCCTGCCAGACTGATTGAGCCGCTGCCTGCCTGACTGATTGAGCCGCTGCCTGCCTGACTGAGCCGCTGCCTGCCTGACTAATTGGGCCGATGAATGCCGGTATGAGCAACATTAAATATGTTTCAAACATCTTCTTTAAATGCTTAATTTAGTATAATTATTTACATAGGCTAGTTTTTCATTTAAAATCAAGTTGATATGAAAGTTGTGGCTAATAAATGTGAAAATAAAAAGTATGGAAATTTAATATAGGATTGATTGATGGAGCCAACACCTGCCTGATTGATTGAGCCGCTGCCTGCCTGACTGATTGAGCCGCTGCCAGAGAGAGATTCTGCCTGACTGATTGAGCCGCTGCCTGCCTGCCTGATTTAGCCGCTTCCTACTTGACTGATTGAGCCGCTTCCTACCTGACTGTTTGAGCCGCTTCCAGTCTGAATGATTGAGCAACTTCCTGCCTGAATGATTGAGCCGCTGCCTGCCTGACTGATTGAGCCCCTGCCTGCCTGACTGATTGAGCCGCTGTCTGCCTGACTGATTGAGCCGCTGTCTGCCTTACTGATTGAGCCGCTGTCTGCCTTACTGATTGAGCCGCTGTCTGCCTGACTGATTTAGCCGCTGTCTGCCTGACTGATTGAGCCACTGCCTGCCTGACTTATTGAGCCGATGAATGCCGGTATGAGCAAAATTAAATATGTTTCAAACATCTTCTTTAAATGCTTAATTTAGTATAATTATTTACATAGGCTAGTTTTTCATTTAAAATCAAGTTGATATGAAAGTTGTGGCTAATAAATGTGAAAATAAAAAGCATGGAAATTTAATATAGGATTGATAGATAGAGCCAACAACTGCCTGATTTATTGAGCCGCTGCCTGCCTGACTGATTAAGCCGCTGCCAGAGAGAGACTCTGCCTGACTGATTGAGCAGCTGCCTGCATGTCTGCCTGATTGATTGAGCCGCTGCCTGCCTGATTGATTGAGCCGCTGCCTGCCTGATTGATTGAGCCGCTGCCTGCCTGCCTGATTGAGCCGCTGCCTGCCTGACTGATTGAGCCGCTGCCTGCCTGACTGATTGAGCCACTGCCTGCCTGACTGATTGAGCCACTGCCTGCCTGACTGATTGAGCCGCTGCCTGCCTGACTGATTGAGCTGCTGCCTGCCTAACTGATTGAGCCGCTGCCTGCCTGACTGATTGAGCCGCTGCCTGCCTGACTAATTGAGCCGATGAATGCCGGTATGAGCAACATTAAATATGTTTCAAACATCTTCTTTAAATTCTTAATTTAGTATAATTATTTACATAGGCTAGTTTTTCATTTAAAATCAAGTTGATATGAAAGTTGTGGCTAATAAATGTGAAAATAAAAAGTATGGAAATTTAATATAGGAATGATTGATGGAGCCAACACCTGCCTGATTGATTGAGCCGCTGCCAGAGAGAGACTCTGCCTGACTGATTGAGCAGCTGCCTGCATGCATGTCTGAATGATTGAGCCGCTGCGTGCCTGTATGAACGAAATTAAATATGTTTTAAACATCTTCTTTAAATGCTTAATTTAGTATAATCATTTACATAGGCTAGTTTTTCATTTAAAATCAAGTTTATATGAAAGTTGTGGCTAATAAATGTGAAAATAAAAAGTATGGAAATTTAATATAGGATTGATTAATAGAGCCATTTACCTGCCTGATTGATTTAGCCGATTCCTGTCTGACTGATTGAGCCGCTTCCTGCCTGACTGATTGATTGAGCCGCTGCCTGCCTGACTGATTGAGCCGCTGCCTGCCTGACTAATTGAGCCGATGAATGCCGGTATGAGCAAAATTAAATATGTTTCAAACATCTTCTTTAAATGCTCAATTTAGTATAATTATTTACATAGGCTAGTTTTTCATTTAAAATCAAGTTGATATGAAAGTTGTGGCTAATAAATGTGAAAATAAAAAGTATGGAAATTTAATATAGGATTGATAGATAGAGCCAACACCTGCCTGATTGGTTGAGCCGCTGCCTGCCTGATTGAGCCGCTTCCTTCCAGACTGATTGAGCCGCTGTCTGCCTGCCTGATTGAGCCGTTGTCTTCTTGACTGATTGAGTCGCTGCCTGCCTGACAGAGAGACACTGTCTGCCTGCGTGTGAGAGCCGCTGCCTATCTGACTGATGGAGCCGCTGCCCGTTTGACTGATGGAGTCGCTGCCTGCCTGACTGTGAGAAACTGTCTGCCTGAATGATTGAGCCGCTGCCTGCCTGTATGAACAAATTTAAATATGTTTTAAACATCTTCTTTAAATGCATAATTTAGTATTATTATTTAAATTGTCTAGTTTCTCAATTAAATTCAAGTTGATATGGAAATTGTTGCTAATAAATGTGGTAATAAAAAATATGGAATTTTTATATAGGATTGACTGAGGGAGCTAACGCCTGCCTGAATGATAGAGCCAATGTCTGCCTGAGTGATAGAGCCACTGCCTACCTGACTGACTGACGGACAGAGCCACTTCGTGCCAGCTTGACTTTGAAAGCCACTGCCACAGTGGGCAGCTGAGAATGTTTACTTTTCTTCATGCTTTAATTTTTTCTCAAATAGATATTATCTTTAATCTATATTTTATGCAATGGTTTGTAAGCTAAAACAAAATTTTATATAAATAACATATACATATTAAAATGTCAACTGTTATTTCCCCAAAATGTTGCTATGAACTGTCATTCTACTGATTTTTTCCATGCATTACGGGGACATAATTCTGCAACAGGAAAGTGTGTAAGTGTGGATCGGAAGTTTCGAAATGACTTGGTGAATGTGGGGCAAGAAGTGGAGGCGGTAGACGGCCGTTCTGCTTCCTCTTCGTGTTTCACACTCACTTAGCCGTTTCGGAACTTCTCGATTCATGCGTGCAAGTTTCTGGTGTGAAACACTCTCCTCGTACTGGGTCGAAATTTTAACGTTAATTCTCAAAGATTACTGCATTTTTCGATAGTAGAATTTAAATTTAGAAGCTTTTCATTAATGTACAATGTGCGTTAACTTAGCCTGCTGGACAGACTGATGACTGATACTGCCGCTGTCTCCCTGACTGATTTAGTCACTGCCTGCCTGACAAAGAGACACTGCCTGCCTGCCTGCCTGCCGGTGAGAGCCGCTGCCTGCCTGACTGATTGACTGATGGAGCCGCTGCCTGCCTGAATGATTGAGCCGCTGCGTGCCTGTGTGAACAAAAGTAAATATGTTTTAAACATCTTCTGTAAATGCTTAATTTAGTGTTATTATGCACATAGTCTAGTTTTTCATTTAAAATCAATTTGATATCAAAATTGTGGCTAATTAATGTGAATATAAAAAGTATTGAAGTTTTATATAGGATTGATTGACAGAGCGAACAACTGCCTGATTGATTGAGCCGCTGCCTGCCCGCCTGATTTAGCCGCTTCCTGTCTGACTGATTGAGCCGCTTCCTGCCTGACTGATTGAGCCGCTGCCTGCCTGACTGATTGAGCCGCTGCCTGCCTGACTGATTGAGCCGCTGCCTGCCTGACTAATTGAGCCGATGAATGCCGGTATGAGCAACATTAAATATGTTTCAAACATCTTCTTTAAATGCTTAATTTAGTATAATTATTTACATAGGCTAGTTTTTCATTTAAAATCAAGTTGATATGAACGTTGTGGCTAATAAATGTGAAAATAAAAAGTATGGAAATTTAATATAGGATTGATTGATGGAGCCAACACCTGCCTGATTGATTGAACCGCTGCCTGCCTGCCTGCCTGATTTAGCCGCTTCCTACCTGACTGATTGAGCCGCTTCCTACCTGACTGTTTGAGCCGCTTCCTGTCTGACTGATTGAGCCGCTACCTGCCTGAATGATTGAGCCGCTTCCTGCTTGACTGATTCAACCGCTGCCTGCCTGACTGATTGAGCCGCTGCCTGCCTGACTGATTGAGCCGCTGCCTGCCTTACTGATTGAGCCGCTGTCTGCCTGACTGATTGAGCCGCTGCCTGCCTGACTGATTGAGCCGCTGCCTGCCTGACTAATTGAGCCGATAAATGCCGGTATGAGCAAAATTAAATATGTTTCAAACATCTTCTTTAAATGCTTAATTTAGTATAATTATTTATATAGGCTAGTTTTTCATTTAAAATCAAGTTGATATGAAAGTTGTGGCTAATAAATGTGAAAATAAAAAGTATGGAAATTTAATATAGGATTGATAGATAGAGCCAACACCTGCCTGATTGGTTGAGCCACTGCCTGCCTGATTGAGCCGCTTCCTGCCAGACTGATTGAGCCGCTGTCTGCCTGCCTGATTGAGGCGCTGTCTGCTTGACTGATTGAGTCGCTGCCTGCCTGACAGAGAGACACTGTCTGCCTGCGTGTGAGAGCCGCTGCCTATCTGACTGATGGAGCCGCTTCCTACCTGACTGATTGAGCCGATTCCTGCCTGACTGATTGAGCCGCTTCCTGCCTGACTGATTGAGCCGCTTCCTGCATGACTGATTGAGCCGCTTCCTGCCTGACTGATTGAGCCGCTTCCTGCATGACTGATTGAGCCGCTTCCTGCCTGACTGATTGAGCCGCTTCCTGCCTGACTGATTGAGCCGCTTCCTGCCTGACTGATTGAGCCGCTTCCTGCCTGACTGATTGAGCCGCTGCCTGCCTGACTGATTGAGCCGCTGCCTGCCTGACTAATTGAGCCGATGAATGCCGGTATGAGCAAAATTAAATATGTTTCAAACATCTTCTTTAAATGCTTAATTTAGTATAATTATTTACATAGGCTAGTTTTTCAATTAAAATCAAGTTGATATGAAAGTTGTGGCTAATAAATGTGAAAATAAAAAGTATGGAAATTTAACATAGGATTGATAGATAGAGCCAACACCTGCCTGATTGATTGAGCCGCTGCCAGAGAGAGACTCTGCCTGACTGATTGAGCAGCTGCCTGCATGCCTGTCTGAACGATTGAGCCGCTGCGTGCCTGTATGAACGAAATTAAATATGTTTTAAACATCTTCTTTAAATGCTTAATTTAGTATAATCATTTACATAGGCCAGTTTTTCATTTAAAATCAAGTTTATAAGAAAGTTGTGGCTAATAAATGTGAAAATAAAAAGTATGGAAATTTAATATAGGATTGATTAATAGAGCCAACACCTGCCTGATTGATTTAGCCCATTCCTGTCTGATTGATTGAACCGCTTCCTGTCTGACTGATTGAACCGCATCCTACCTGACTGATTGAGCCGCTTCCTGCCTGACTGATTGAGCCGCTTCCTGCCTGACTGAGTGAGCCGCTGCCTGCCTGACTGATTGAGCCGCTGCCTGCCTGACTGATTGAGCCGCTGCCTGCCTGACTGATTGAGCCGCTGCCTGCCTGACTGATTGAGTCGCTGCCTGCCTGTCTGATTGAGTCGCTGCCTGCCTGACAGAGAGACACTGTCTGCCTGCGTGTGAGAGCCGCTGCCTATCTGACTGATGGAGCCGCTGCCCGTTTGACTGATGGAGTCGCTGCCTGCCTGACTGTGAGAAACTGTCTGCCTGAATGATTGAGCCGCTGCCTGCCTGTATGAACAAATTTAAATATGTTTTAAACATCTTCTTTAAATGCATAATTTAGTATTATTATTTAAATTGTCTAGTTTCTCAATTAAATTCAAGTTGATATGGAAATTGTTGCTAATAAATGTGGTAATAAAAAATATGGAATTTTTTTATAGGATTGACTGAGGGAGCTAACGCCTGCCTGGATGATAGAGCCAATGTCTGCCTGAGTGATAGAGCCACTGCCTACCTGACTCACTGACGGACAGAGCCACTTCGTGCCAGCTTGACTTTGAAAGCCACTGCCACAGTGGGCAGCTGAGAATGTTTACTTTTCTTCATGCTTTAATTTTTTCTCAAATAGATATTATCTTTAATCTATATTTTATGCAATGTTTTGTAAGCTAAAACAAAATTTTATATAAATAACATATACATATTAAAATGTCAACTGTTATTTCCCTAAAATGTTGCTATGAACTGTCATTCTACTGATTTTTTCCATGCATTACGGGGACATAGTTCTGCAACAGGAAAGTGTGTAAGTGTGGATCGGAAGTTTCGAAATGACTTGGTGAATGTGGGGCAAGAAGTGGAGGCGGTAGACGGCCGTTCTGCTTCCTCTTCGTGTTTCACACTCATTTAGCCGTTTCGGAACTTCTCGATTCATGCGTGCAAGTTTCTGGTGTGAAACACTCTCCTCGTACTGGGACGAAATTTTAACGTTAATTCTCAAAGATTACTGCATTTTTCGATAGTAGAATTTAAATTTATAAGCTTTTCATTAATGTACAATGTGCGTTAACTTAGCCTGCTGGACTGACTGATGACTGATACTGCCGCTGTCTGTCTAGCTGATTGAGCGGCTGTCTCCCTGACTGATTTAGTCACTGCCTGCCTGACAAAGAGACACTGCCTGCCTGCCGGTGAGAGCGGCTGCCTGCCTGACTGATTGACTGATGGAGCCGCTGCCTGCCTGAATGATTGAGCCGCTGCGTGCCTGTGTGAACAAAAGTAAATATGTTTTAAACATCTTCTGTAAATGCTTAATTTAGTGTTATTATGCACATAGTCTAGTTTTTCATTTAAAATCAATTTGATATCAAAATTGTGGCTAATTAATGTGAATATAAAAAGTATTGAAGTTTTATATAGGATTGATTGACAGAGCGAACAACTGCCTGATTGATTGAGCCGCTGCCTGCCCGTCTGATTTAGCCGCTTCCTGTCTGACTGATTGAGCCGCTTCCTGCCTGACTGATTGAGCCGCTGCCTGCCTGACTGATTGAGCCGCTGCCTGCCTGACTGATTGAGCCGCTGCCTGCCTGACTAATTGAGCCGATGAATGCCGGTATGAGCAACATTAAATATGTTTCAAACATATTCTTTAAATGCTTAATTTAGTATAATTATTTACATAGGCTAGTTTTTCATTTAAAATCAAGTTGATATGAAAGTTGTGGCTAATAAATGTGAAAATAAAAAGTATGGAAATTTAATATAGGATTGATTGATGGAGCCAACACCTGCCTGATTGATTGGGCCGCTGCCTGCCTGCCTGCCTGATTTAGCCGCTGCCTGCCTGCCTGCCTGATTTAGCCGCTTCCTACCTGACTGATTGAGCCGCTTCCTACCTGACTGTTTGAGCCGCTTCTTGTCTGACTGATTGAGCCGCTTCCTGCCTGAATGATTGAGCCGCTTCCTGCCTGACTGATTCAACCGCTGCCTGCCTGACTGATTGAGCCGCTGCCTGCCTGAGTGATTGAGCCGCTGCCTGCCTTACTGATTGAGCCGCTGTCTGCCTGACTGATTGAGCCGCTGTCTGCCTGACTGATTGAGCCGCTGCCTGCCTGACTGATTAAGCCGCTGCCAGAGAGAGACTCTGCCTGACTGATTGAGCAGCTGCCTGCATGTCTGCCTGATTGATTGAGCCGCTGCCTGCCTGATTGATTGAGCCGCTGCCTGCCTGATTGATTGAGCCGCTGCCTGCCTGCCTGATTGAGCCGCTGCCTGCCTGACTGATTGAGCCGCTGCCTGCCTGACTGATTGAGCCACTGCCTGCCTGACTGATTGAGCCACTGCCTGCCTGACTGATTGAGCCGCTGCCTGCCTGACTGATTGAGCCGCTGCCTGCCTAACTGATTGAGCCGCTGCCTGCCTGACTGATTGAGCCGCTGCCTGCCTGACTGATTGAGCCGCTGCCTGCCTGACTAATTGAGCCGATGAATGCCGGTATGAGCAACATTAAATATGTTTCAAACATCTTCTTTAAATTCTTAATTTAGTATAATTATTTACATAGGCTAGTTTTTCATTTAAAATCAAGTTGATATGAAAGTTGTGGCTAATAAATGTGAAAATAAAAAGTATGGAAATTTAATATAGGAATGATTGATGGAGCCAACACCTGCCTGATTGATTGAGCCGCTGCCAGAGAGAGACTCTGCCTGACTGATTGAGCAGCTGCCTGCATGCATGTCTGAATGATTGAGCCGCTGCGTGCCTGTATGAACGAAATTAAATATGTTTTAAACATCTTCTTTAAATGCTTAATTTAGTATAATCATTTACATAGGCTAGTTTTTCATTTAAAATCAAGTTTATATGAAAGTTGTGGCTAATAAATGTGAAAATAAAAAGTATGGAAATTTAATATAGGATTGATTAATAGAGCCATTTACCTGCCTGATTGATTTAGCCGATTCCTGTCTGACTGATTGAGCCGCTTCCTGCCTGACTGATTGATTGAGCCGCTGCCTGCCTGACTGATTGAGCCGCTGCCTGCCTGGCTAATTGAGCCGATGAATGCCGGTATGAGCAAAATTAAATATGTTTCAAACATCTTCTTTAAATGCTTAATTTAGTATAATTATTTACATAGGCTAGTTTTTCATTTAAAATCAAGTTGATATGAAAGTTGTGGCTAATAAATGTGAAAATAAAAAGTATGGAAATTTAATATAGGATTGATAGATAGAGCCAACACCTGTCTGATTGGTTGAGCCGCTGCCTGCCTGATTGATTGAACCGCTTCCTGTCTGACTGATTGAACCGCATCCTACCTGACTGATTGAGCCGCTTCCTGCCTGACTGATTGAGCCGCTTCCTGCCTGACTGAGTGAGCCGCTGCCTGCCTGACTGATTGAGCCGCTGCCTGCCAGACTGATTGAGCCGCTGTCTGCCTGCCTGATTGAGCCGTTGTCTTCTTGACTGATTGAGTCGCTGCCTGCCTGACAGAGAGACACTGTCTGCCTGCGTGTGAGAGCCGCTGCCTATCTGACTGATGGAGCCGCTGCCCGTTTGACTGATGGAGTCGCTGCCTGCCTGACTGTGAGAAACTGTCTGCCTGAATGATTGAGCCGCTGCCTGCCTGTATGAACAAATTTAAATATGTTTTAAACATCTTCTTTAAATGCATAATTTAGTATTATTATTTAAATTGTCTAGTTTCTCAATTAAATTCAAGTTGATATGGAAATTGTTGCTAATAAATGTGGTAATAAAAAATATGGAATTTTTATATAGGATTGACTGAGGGAGCTAACGCCTGCCTGAATGATAGAGCCAATGTCTGCCTGAGTGATAGAGCCACTGCCTACCTGACTGACTGACGGACAGAGCCACTTCGTGCCAGCTTGACTTTGAAAGCCACTGCCACAGTGGGCAGCTGAGAATGTTTACTTTTCTTCATGCTTTAATTTTTTCTCAAATAGATATTATCTTTAATCTATATTTTATGCAATGGTTTGTAAGCTAAAACAAAATTTTATATAAATAACATATACATATTAAAATGTCAACTGTTATTTCCCCAAAATGTTGCTATGAACTGTCATTCTACTGATTTTTTCCATGCATTACGGGGACATAATTCTGCAACAGGAAAGTGTGTAAGTGTGGATCGGAAGTTTCGAAATGACTTGGTGAATGTGGGGCAAGAAGTGGAGGCGGTAGACGGCCGTTCTGCTTCCTCTTCGTGTTTCACACTCACTTAGCCGTTTCGGAACTTCTCGATTCATGCGTGCAAGTTTCTGGTGTGAAACACTCTCCTCGTACTGGGTCGAAATTTTAACGTTAATTCTCAAAGATTACTGCATTTTTCGATAGTAGAATTTAAATTTAGAAGCTTTTCATTAATGTACAATGTGCGTTAACTTAGCCTGCTGGACAGACTGATGACTGATACTGCCGCTGTCTCCCTGACTGATTTAGTCACTGCCTGCCTGACAAAGAGACACTGCCTGCCTGCCTGCCTGCCGGTGAGAGCCGCTGCCTGCCTGACTGATTGACTGATGGAGCCGCTGCCTGCCTGAATGATTGAGCCGCTGCGTGCCTGTGTGAACAAAAGTAAATATGTTTTAAACATCTTCTGTAAATGCTTAATTTAGTGTTATTATGCACATAGTCTAGTTTTTCATTTAAAATCAATTTGATATCAAAATTGTGGCTAATTAATGTGAATATAAAAAGTATTGAAGTTTTATATAGGATTGATTGACAGAGCGAACAACTGCCTGATTGATTGAGCCGCTGCCTGCCCGCCTGATTTAGCCGCTTCCTGTCTGACTGATTGAGCCGCTTCCTGCCTGACTGATTGAGCCGCTGCCTGCCTGACTGATTGAGCCGCTGCCTGCCTGACTGATTGAGCCGCTGCCTGCCTGACTAATTGAGCCGATGAATGCCGGTATGAGCAACATTAAATATGTTTCAAACATCTTCTTTAAATGCTTAATTTAGTATAATTATTTACATAGGCTAGTTTTTCATTTAAAATCAAGTTGATATGAACGTTGTGGCTAATAAATGTGAAAATAAAAAGTATGGAAATTTAATATAGGATTGATTGATGGAGCCAACACCTGCCTGATTGATTGAACCGCTGCCTGCCTGCCTGCCTGATTTAGCCGCTTCCTACCTGACTGATTGAGCCGCTTCCTACCTGACTGTTTGAGCCGCTTCCTGTCTGACTGATTGAGCCGCTACCTGCCTGAATGATTGAGCCGCTTCCTGCTTGACTGATTCAACCGCTGCCTGCCTGACTGATTGAGCCGCTGCCTGCCTGACTGATTGAGCCGCTGCCTGCCTTACTGATTGAGCCGCTGTCTGCCTGACTGATTGAGCCGCTGCCTGCCTGACTGATTGAGCCGCTGCCTGCCTGACTAATTGAGCCGATAAATGCCGGTATGAGCAAAATTAAATATGTTTCAAACATCTTCTTTAAATGCTTAATTTAGTATAATTATTTATATAGGCTAGTTTTTCATTTAAAATCAAGTTGATATGAAAGTTGTGGCTAATAAATGTGAAAATAAAAAGTATGGAAATTTAATATAGGATTGATAGATAGAGCCAACACCTGCCTGATTGGTTGAGCCACTGCCTGCCTGATTGAGCCGCTTCCTGCCAGACTGATTGAGCCGCTGTCTGCCTGCCTGATTGAGGCGCTGTCTGCTTGACTGATTGAGTCGCTGCCTGCCTGACAGAGAGACACTGTCTGCCTGCGTGTGAGAGCCGCTGCCTATCTGACTGATGGAGCCGCTTCCTACCTGACTGATTGAGCCGATTCCTGCCTGACTGATTGAGCCGCTTCCTGCCTGACTGATTGAGCCGCTTCCTGCATGACTGATTGAGCCGCTTCCTGCCTGACTGATTGAGCCGCTTCCTGCATGACTGATTGAGCCGCTTCCTGCCTGACTGATTGAGCCGCTTCCTGCCTGACTGATTGAGCCGCTTCCTGCCTGACTGATTGAGCCGCTTCCTGCCTGACTGATTGAGCCGCTGCCTGCCTGACTGATTGAGCCGCTGCCTGCCTGACTAATTGAGCCGATGAATGCCGGTATGAGCAAAATTAAATATGTTTCAAACATCTTCTTTAAATGCTTAATTTAGTATAATTATTTACATAGGCTAGTTTTTCAATTAAAATCAAGTTGATATGAAAGTTGTGGCTAATAAATGTGAAAATAAAAAGTATGGAAATTTAACATAGGATTGATAGATAGAGCCAACACCTGCCTGATTGATTGAGCCGCTGCCAGAGAGAGACTCTGCCTGACTGATTGAGCAGCTGCCTGCATGCCTGTCTGAACGATTGAGCCGCTGCGTGCCTGTATGAACGAAATTAAATATGTTTTAAACATCTTCTTTAAATGCTTAATTTAGTATAATCATTTACATAGGCCAGTTTTTCATTTAAAATCAAGTTTATAAGAAAGTTGTGGCTAATAAATGTGAAAATAAAAAGTATGGAAATTTAATATAGGATTGATTAATAGAGCCAACACCTGCCTGATTGATTTAGCCCATTCCTGTCTGATTGATTGAACCGCTTCCTGTCTGACTGATTGAACCGCATCCTACCTGACTGATTGAGCCGCTTCCTGCCTGACTGATTGAGCCGCTTCCTGCCTGACTGAGTGAGCCGCTGCCTGCCTGACTGATTGAGCCGCTGCCTGCCTGACTGATTGAGCCGCTGCCTGCCTGACTGATTGAGCCGCTGCCTGCCTGACTGATTGAGTCGCTGCCTGCCTGTCTGATTGAGTCGCTGCCTGCCTGACAGAGAGACACTGTCTGCCTGCGTGTGAGAGCCGCTGCCTATCTGACTGATGGAGCCGCTGCCCGTTTGACTGATGGAGTCGCTGCCTGCCTGACTGTGAGAAACTGTCTGCCTGAATGATTGAGCCGCTGCCTGCCTGTATGAACAAATTTAAATATGTTTTAAACATCTTCTTTAAATGCATAATTTAGTATTATTATTTAAATTGTCTAGTTTCTCAATTAAATTCAAGTTGATATGGAAATTGTTGCTAATAAATGTGGTAATAAAAAATATGGAATTTTTTTATAGGATTGACTGAGGGAGCTAACGCCTGCCTGGATGATAGAGCCAATGTCTGCCTGAGTGATAGAGCCACTGCCTACCTGACTCACTGACGGACAGAGCCACTTCGTGCCAGCTTGACTTTGAAAGCCACTGCCACAGTGGGCAGCTGAGAATGTTTACTTTTCTTCATGCTTTAATTTTTTCTCAAATAGATATTATCTTTAATCTATATTTTATGCAATGTTTTGTAAGCTAAAACAAAATTTTATATAAATAACATATACATATTAAAATGTCAACTGTTATTTCCCTAAAATGTTGCTATGAACTGTCATTCTACTGATTTTTTCCATGCATTACGGGGACATAGTTCTGCAACAGGAAAGTGTGTAAGTGTGGATCGGAAGTTTCGAAATGACTTGGTGAATGTGGGGCAAGAAGTGGAGGCGGTAGACGGCCGTTCTGCTTCCTCTTCGTGTTTCACACTCATTTAGCCGTTTCGGAACTTCTCGATTCATGCGTGCAAGTTTCTGGTGTGAAACACTCTCCTCGTACTGGGACGAAATTTTAACGTTAATTCTCAAAGATTACTGCATTTTTCGATAGTAGAATTTAAATTTATAAGCTTTTCATTAATGTACAATGTGCGTTAACTTAGCCTGCTGGACTGACTGATGACTGATACTGCCGCTGTCTGTCTAGCTGATTGAGCGGCTGTCTCCCTGACTGATTTAGTCACTGCCTGCCTGACAAAGAGACACTGCCTGCCTGCCGGTGAGAGCGGCTGCCTGCCTGACTGATTGACTGATGGAGCCGCTGCCTGCCTGAATGATTGAGCCGCTGCGTGCCTGTGTGAACAAAAGTAAATATGTTTTAAACATCTTCTGTAAATGCTTAATTTAGTGTTATTATGCACATAGTCTAGTTTTTCATTTAAAATCAATTTGATATCAAAATTGTGGCTAATTAATGTGAATATAAAAAGTATTGAAGTTTTATATAGGATTGATTGACAGAGCGAACAACTGCCTGATTGATTGAGCCGCTGCCTGCCCGTCTGATTTAGCCGCTTCCTGTCTGACTGATTGAGCCGCTTCCTGCCTGACTGATTGAGCCGCTGCCTGCCTGACTGATTGAGCCGCTGCCTGCCTGACTGATTGAGCCGCTGCCTGCCTGACTAATTGAGCCGATGAATGCCGGTATGAGCAACATTAAATATGTTTCAAACATATTCTTTAAATGCTTAATTTAGTATAATTATTTACATAGGCTAGTTTTTCATTTAAAATCAAGTTGATATGAAAGTTGTGGCTAATAAATGTGAAAATAAAAAGTATGGAAATTTAATATAGGATTGATTGATGGAGCCAACACCTGCCTGATTGATTGGGCCGCTGCCTGCCTGCCTGCCTGATTTAGCCGCTGCCTGCCTGCCTGCCTGATTTAGCCGCTTCCTACCTGACTGATTGAGCCGCTTCCTACCTGACTGTTTGAGCCGCTTCTTGTCTGACTGATTGAGCCGCTTCCTGCCTGAATGATTGAGCCGCTTCCTGCCTGACTGATTCAACCGCTGCCTGCCTGACTGATTGAGCCGCTGCCTGCCTGAGTGATTGAGCCGCTGCCTGCCTTACTGATTGAGCCGCTGTCTGCCTGACTGATTGAGCCGCTGTCTGCCTGACTGATTGAGCCGCTGCCTGCCTGACTGATTAAGCCGCTGCCAGAGAGAGACTCTGCCTGACTGATTGAGCAGCTGCCTGCATGTCTGCCTGATTGATTGAGCCGCTGCCTGCCTGATTGATTGAGCCGCTGCCTGCCTGATTGATTGAGCCGCTGCCTGCCTGCCTGATTGAGCCGCTGCCTGCCTGACTGATTGAGCCGCTGCCTGCCTGACTGATTGAGCCACTGCCTGCCTGACTGATTGAGCCACTGCCTGCCTGACTGATTGAGCCGCTGCCTGCCTGACTGATTGAGCCGCTGCCTGCCTAACTGATTGAGCCGCTGCCTGCCTGACTGATTGAGCCGCTGCCTGCCTGACTGATTGAGCCGCTGCCTGCCTGACTAATTGAGCCGATGAATGCCGGTATGAGCAACATTAAATATGTTTCAAACATCTTCTTTAAATTCTTAATTTAGTATAATTATTTACATAGGCTAGTTTTTCATTTAAAATCAAGTTGATATGAAAGTTGTGGCTAATAAATGTGAAAATAAAAAGTATGGAAATTTAATATAGGAATGATTGATGGAGCCAACACCTGCCTGATTGATTGAGCCGCTGCCAGAGAGAGACTCTGCCTGACTGATTGAGCAGCTGCCTGCATGCATGTCTGAATGATTGAGCCGCTGCGTGCCTGTATGAACGAAATTAAATATGTTTTAAACATCTTCTTTAAATGCTTAATTTAGTATAATCATTTACATAGGCTAGTTTTTCATTTAAAATCAAGTTTATATGAAAGTTGTGGCTAATAAATGTGAAAATAAAAAGTATGGAAATTTAATATAGGATTGATTAATAGAGCCATTTACCTGCCTGATTGATTTAGCCGATTCCTGTCTGACTGATTGAGCCGCTTCCTGCCTGACTGATTGATTGAGCCGCTGCCTGCCTGACTGATTGAGCCGTTGCCTGCCTGGCTAATTGAGCCGATGAATGCCGGTATGAGCAAAATTAAATATGTTTCAAACATCTTCTTTAAATGCTTAATTTAGTATAATTATTTACATAGGCTAGTTTTTCATTTAAAATCAAGTTGATATGAAAGTTGTGGCTAATAAATGTGAAAATAAAAAGTATGGAAATTTAATATAGGATTGATAGATAGAGCCAACACCTGTCTGATTGGTTGAGCCGCTGCCTGCCTGATTGATTGAACCGCTTCCTGTCTGACTGATTGAACCGCATCCTACCTGACTGATTGAGCCGCTTCCTGCCTGACTGATTGAGCCGCTTCCTGCCTGACTGAGTGAGCCGCTGCCTGCCTGACTGATTGAGCCGCTGCCTGCCAGACTGATTGAGCCGCTGTCTGCCTGCCTGATTGAGCCGTTGTCTTCTTGACTGATTGAGTCGCTGCCTGCCTGACAGAGAGACACTGTCTGCCTGCGTGTGAGAGCCGCTGCCTATCTGACTGATGGAGCCGCTGCCCGTTTGACTGATGGAGTCGCTGCCTGCCTGACTGTGAGAAACTGTCTGCCTGAATGATTGAGCCGCTGCCTGCCTGTATGAACAAATTTAAATATGTTTTAAACATCTTCTTTAAATGCATAATTTAGTATTATTATTTAAATTGTCTAGTTTCTCAATTAAATTCAAGTTGATATGGAAATTGTTGCTAATAAATGTGGTAATAAAAAATATGGAATTTTTATATAGGATTGACTGAGGGAGCTAACGCCTGCCTGAATGATAGAGCCAATGTCTGCCTGAGTGATAGAGCCACTGCCTACCTGACTGACTGACGGACAGAGCCACTTCGTGCCAGCTTGACTTTGAAAGCCACTGCCACAGTGGGCAGCTGAGAATGTTTACTTTTCTTCATGCTTTAATTTTTTCTCAAATAGATATTATCTTTAATCTATATTTTATGCAATGGTTTGTAAGCTAAAACAAAATTTTATATAAATAACATATACATATTAAAATGTCAACTGTTATTTCCCCAAAATGTTGCTATGAACTGTCATTCTACTGATTTTTTCCATGCATTACGGGGACATAATTCTGCAACAGGAAAGTGTGTAAGTGTGGATCGGAAGTTTCGAAATGACTTGGTGAATGTGGGGCAAGAAGTGGAGGCGGTAGACGGCCGTTCTGCTTCCTCTTCGTGTTTCACACTCACTTAGCCGTTTCGGAACTTCTCGATTCATGCGTGCAAGTTTCTGGTGTGAAACACTCTCCTCGTACTGGGTCGAAATTTTAACGTTAATTCTCAAAGATTACTGCATTTTTCGATAGTAGAATTTAAATTTAGAAGCTTTTCATTAATGTACAATGTGCGTTAACTTAGCCTGCTGGACAGACTGATGACTGATACTGCCGCTGTCTCCCTGACTGATTTAGTCACTGCCTGCCTGACAAAGAGACACTGCCTGCCTGCCTGCCTGCCGGTGAGAGCCGCTGCCTGCCTGACTGATTGACTGATGGAGCCGCTGCCTGCCTGAATGATTGAGCCGCTGCGTGCCTGTGTGAACAAAAGTAAATATGTTTTAAACATCTTCTGTAAATGCTTAATTTAGTGTTATTATGCACATAGTCTAGTTTTTCATTTAAAATCAATTTGATATCAAAATTGTGGCTAATTAATGTGAATATAAAAAGTATTGAAGTTTTATATAGGATTGATTGACAGAGCGAACAACTGCCTGATTGATTGAGCCGCTGCCTGCCCGCCTGATTTAGCCGCTTCCTGTCTGACTGATTGAGCCGCTTCCTGCCTGACTGATTGAGCCGCTGCCTGCCTGACTGATTGAGCCGCTGCCTGCCTGACTGATTGAGCCGCTGCCTGCCTGACTGATTGAGCCGCTGCCTGCCTGACTAATTGAGCCGATGAATGCCGGTATGAGCAACATTAAATATGTTTCAAACATCTTCTTTAAATGCTTAATTTAGTATAATTATTTACATAGGCTAGTTTTTCATTTAAAATCAAGTTGATATGAACGTTGTGGCTAATAAATGTGAAAATAAAAAGTATGGAAATTTAATATAGGATTGATTGATGGAGCCAACACCTGCCTGATTGATTGAACCGCTGCCTGCCTGCCTGCCTGATTTAGCCGCTTCCTACCTGACTGATTGAGCCGCTTCCTACCTGACTGTTTGAGCCGCTTCCTGTCTGACTGATTGAGCCGCTACCTGCCTGAATGATTGAGCCGCTTCCTGCTTGACTGATTCAACCGCTGCCTGCCTGACTGATTGAGCCGCTGCCTGCCTGACTGATTGAGCCGCTGTCTGTCTAGCTGATTGAGCGGCTGTCTCCCTGACTGATTTAGTCACTGCCTGCCTGACAAAGAGACACTGCCTGCCTGCCGGAGAGAGCGGCTGCCTGCCTGACTGATTGACTGATGGAGCCGCTGCCTGCCTGACTGATTGACTGATGGAGCCGCTGCCTGCCTGAATGATTGAGCCGCTGCGTGCCTGTATGAACAAAAGTAAATATGTTTTAAACATCTTCTGTAAATGCTTAACTTAGAGTTATTATTCACATAGTCTAGTTTTTCATTTAAAATCTATTTGATATCAAAATTGTGGCTAATTAATGTGAATATAAAAAGTATTGAAGTTTTATATAGGATTGATTGACAGAGCGAACAACTGCCTGATTGATTGAGCCGCTACCTGCCCGCCTGATCTGTCTGACTGATTGAGCCGCTTCCTGCCTGACTGATTGAGCTGCTGCCTGCCTGACTGATTGAGCCGCTGCCTGCCTGACTGATGGAGCCGCTGCCTGCCTGACTGATTGAGCCGCTGCCTGCCTGACTAATTGAGCCGATGAATGCCGGTATGAGCAACATTAAATATGTTTCAAACATCTTCTTTAAATGCTTAATTTAGTATAATTATTTACATAGGCTAGTTTTTCATTTAAAATCAAGTTGATATGAAAGTTGTGGCTAATAAATGTGAAAATAAAAAGTATGGAAATTTAATATAGTATTGATTGATGGAGCCAACACCTGCCTGATTGATTGAGCCGCTGCCTGCCTGCCTGCCTGATTTAGCGGCTTCCTACCTGACTGTTTGAGCCGCTTCCTGTCTGACTGATAGAGCCGCTTCCTGCCTGAATGATTGAGCCGCTTCCTGCCTGACTGATTGAGCCGCTGCCTGCCTGACTGATTGAGCCGCTGCCTGCCTGACTGATTGAGCCGCTGCCTGCCTGACTAATTGAGCCGATGAATGCCGGTATGAGCAAAATTAAATATGTTTCAAACATCTTCTTTAAATGCTTAATTTAGTATACTTATTTACATAGGCTAGTTTTTCATTTAAAATCAAGTTGATATGAAAGTTGTGGCTAATAAATGTGAAAATAAAAAGTATGGAAATTTAATATAGGATTGATAGATAGAGCCAACACC
Source organism: Parasteatoda lunata (assembly GCA_949128135.1). Taxonomy (NCBI): domain Eukaryota; kingdom Metazoa; phylum Arthropoda; class Arachnida; order Araneae; family Theridiidae; genus Parasteatoda; species Parasteatoda lunata. Next base: position 88,172,354 of record OX421979.1, on the reverse strand, counting down.
TGCCTGATTGGTTGAGCCGCTGCCTGCCTGCCTGCCTGATTGAGCCGCTTCCTGCCAGACTGATTGAGCCGCTGTCTGCCTGCCTGATTGAGCTGCTGTCTGCTTGACTGATTGAGTCGCTGCCTGCCTGACAGAGAGAGCCGCTGCCTATCTGACTGATGGAGCCGCTGCCCGTTTGACTGATGGAGTCGCTGCCTGCCTGACTGTGAGAAACTGTCTGCCTGAATGATTGAGCCGCTGCCTGCCTGTATGAACAAATTTAAATATGTTTTAAACATCTTCTTTAAATGCATAATTTAGTATTATTATTTAAATTGTCTAGTTTCTCAATTAAATTCAAGTTGATATGGAAAATGTTGCTAATAAGTGTGGTAATAAAAAATATGGAATTTTTATATAGGATTGACTGAGGGAGCTAACGCCTGCCTGAATGATAGAGCCAATGTCTGCCTGAGTGATAGAGCCACTGCCTACCTGACTGACTGACGGACAGAGCCACTTCGTGCCAGCTTGACTTTGAAAGCCACTGCCACAGTGGGCAGCTGAGAATGTTTACTTTTCTTCATGCTTTAATTTGTTCTCAAATAGATATTATCTTTAATCTATATTTTATGCAATGTTTTGTAAGCTAAAACAAAATTTTATATAAATAACATATACATATTAAAATGTCAACTGTTATTTCCCTAAAATGTTGCTATGAACTGTCATTCTACTGATTTTTTTCCATGCATTACGGGGACATAGTTCTGCAACAGGAAAGTGTGTAAGTGTGGATCGGAAGTTTCGAAATGACTTGGTGAATGTGGGGCAAGAAGTGAAGGCGGTAGACGGCCGTTCTGCTTCCTCTTCGTGTTTCACACTCACTTAGCCGTTTCGGAACTTCTCGATTCATGCGTGCAAGTTTCTGGTGTGAAACACTCTCCTCGTACTGGGTCGAAATTTTAACGTTAATTCTCAAAGATTTTTGCATTTTTCGATAGTAGAATTTAAATTTATAAGCTTTTCATTAATGTACAATGTGCGTTAACTTAGCCTGCTGGACTGACTGATGACTGATACTGCCGCTGTCTGTCTAGCTGATTGAGCGGCTGTCTCCCTGACTGATTTAGTCACTGCCTGCCTGACAAAGAGACACTGCCTGCCTGACTGATTGACTGATGGAGCCGCTGCCTGCCTGAATGATTGAGCCGCTGCGTGCCTGTGTGAACAAAAGTAAATATGTTTTAAACATCTTCTGTAAATGCTTAATTTAGTGTTATTATGCACATAGTCTAGTTTTTCATTTAAAATCAATTTGATATCAAAATTGTGGCTAATTAATGTGAATATAAAAAGTATTGAAGTTTTATATAGGATTGATTGACAGAGCGAACAACTGCCTGATTGATTGAGCCGCTGCCTGCCCGCCTGATTTTGCCGCTTCCTGTCTGACTGATTGAGCCGCTTCCTGCCTGACTGATTGAGCCGCTGCCTGCCTGACTGAATGAGCCGCTGCCTGCCTGACTGATTGAGCCGCTGCCTGCCTGACTGATTGAGCCGCTGCCTGCCTGACTAATTGGGCCGATGAATGCCGGTATGAGCAACATTAAATATGTTTCAAACATCTTCTTTAAATGCTTAATTTAGTATAATTATTTATATAGGCTAGTTTTTCATTTAAAATCAAGTTGATATGAAAGTTGTGGCTAATAAATGTGAAAATAAAAAGTATGAAAATTTAATATAGGGTTGATTGATGGAGCCAACACCTGCCTGATTGATTGAACCGCTGCCTGCCTTCCTGATTTAGCCGCTTCCTACCTGACTGATTGAGCCGCTTCCTACCTGACTGTTTGAGCCGCTTCCTGTCTGACTGATTGAGCCGCTACCTGCCTGAATGATTGAGCCGCTTCCTGCTTGACTGATTCAACCGCTGCCTGCCTGACTGATTGAGCCGCTGCCTGCCTGACTGATTGAGCCGCTGCCTGCCTTACTGATTGAGCCGCTGTCTGCCTGACTGATTGAGCCGCTGCCTGCCTGACTAATTGAGCCGATAAATGCCGGTATGAGCAAAATTAAATATGTTTCAAACATCTTCTTTAAATGCTTAATTTAGTATAATTATTTATATAGGCTAGTTTTTCATTTAAAATCAAGTTGATATGAAAGTTGTGGCTAATAAATGTGAAAATAAAAAGTATGGAAATTTAATATAGGATTGATAGATAGAGCCAACACCTGCCTGATTGGTTGAGCCGCTGCCTGCCTGATTGAGCCGCTTCCTGCCAGACTGATTGAGCCGCTGTCTGCCTGCCTGATTGAGGCGCTGTCTGCTTGACTGATTGAGTCGCTGCCTGCCTGACAGAGAGACACTGTCTGCCTGCGTGTGAGAGCCGCTGCCTATCTGACTGATGGAGCCGCTTCCTACCTGACTGATTGAGCCGCTTCCTGCCTGACTGATTGAGCCGCTTCCTGCCTGACTGATTGAGCCGCTTCCTGCCTGACTGATTGAGCCGCTGCCTGCCTGACTGATTGAGCCGCTGCCTGCCTGACTGATTGAGCCGCTGCCTGCCTGACTGATTGAGCCGCTGCCTGCCTGACTGATTGAGCCGCTGCCTGCCTGACTAATTGAGCCGATGAATGCCGGTATGAGCAAAATTAAATATGTTTCAAACATCTTCTTTAAATGCTTAATTTAGTATAATTATTTACATAGGCTAGTTTTTCATTTAAAATCAAGTTGATATGAAAGTTGTGGCTAATAAATGTGAAAATAAAAAGTATGGAAATTTAACATAGGATTGATAGATAGAGCCAACACCTGCCTGATTGGTTGAGCCGCTGCCTGCCTGATTGAGCCGCCTCCTGCCAGACTGATTGAGACACTGTCTGCCTGAATGTGAGAGCCGCTGCCTATCTGACTGATGGAGCCGCTGCCCGTTTGACTGATGGAGTCGCTGCCGGCCTGACTGTGAGAAACTGTCTGCCTGAATGATTGAGCCGCTGCCTGCCTGTATGAACAAATTTAAATATGTTTTAAACATCTTCTTTAAATGCATAATTTAGTATTATTATTTAAATTGTCTAGTTTCTCAATTAAATTCAAGTTGATATGGAAATTGTTGCTAATAAATGTGGTAATAAAAAATATGGAATTTTTATATAGGATTGACTGAGGGAGCTAACGCCTGCCTGAATGATAGAGCCAATGTCTGCCTGAGTGATAGAGCCACTGCCTACCTGACTGACTGACGGACAGAGCCACTTCGTGCCAGCTTGACTTTGAAAGCCACTGCCACAGTGGGCAGCTGAGAATGTTTACTTTTCTTCATGCTTTAATTTTTTCTCAAATAGATATTATCTTTAATCTATATTTTATGCAATGGTTTGTAAGCTAAAACAAAATTTTATATAAATAACATATACATATTAAAATGTCAACTGTTATTTCCCTAAAATGTTGCTATGAACTGTCATTCTAATGATTTTTTCCATGCATTACGGGGACATAGTTCTGCAACAGGAAAGTGTGTAAGTGTGGATCGGAAGTTTCGAAATGACTTGGTGAATGTGGGGCAAGAAGTGGAGGCGGTAGACGGCCGTTCTGCTTCCTCTTCGTGTTTCACACTCACTTAGCCGTTTCGGAACTTCTCGATTCATGCGTGCAAGTTTCTGGTGTGAAACACTCTCCTCGTACTGGGTCGAAATTTTAACGTTAATTCTCAAAGATTTTTGCATTTTTCGATAGTAGAATTTAAATTTATAAGCTTTTCATTAATGTACATTGTGCGTTAACTTAGCCTGCTGGACTGACTGATGACTGATACTGCCGCTGTCTGTCTAGCTGATTGAGCGGCTGTCTCCCTGACTGATTTAGTCACTGCCTGCCTGACAAAGAGACACTGCCTGCCTGCCGGAGAGAGCGGCTGCCTGCCTGTCTGATTGACTGATGGAGCCGCTGCCTGCCTGACTGATTGACTGATGGAGCCGCTGCCTGCCTGAATGATTGAGCCGCTGCGTGCCTGTATGAACAAAAGTAAATATGTTTTAAACATCTTCTGTAAATGCTTAACTTAGAGTTATTATTCACATAGTCTAGTTTTTCATTTAAAATCAATTTGATATCAAAATTGTGGCTAATTAATGTGAATATAAAAAGTATTGAAGTTTTATATAGGATTGATTGACAGAGCGAACAACTGCCTGATTGATTGAGCCGCTGTCTGCCCGCCTGATCTGTCTGACTGATTGAGCCGCTTCCTGCCTGACTGATTGAGCCGCTGCTTGCCTGACTGATTGAGCCGCTGCCTGCCTGACTGATTGAGCCGCTGCCTGCCTGACTGATTGAGCCGCTGCCTGCCTGACTAATTGAGCCGATGAATGCCGGTATGAGCAACATTAAATATGTTTCAAACATCTTCTTTAAATGCTTAATTTAGTATAATTATTTACATAGGCTAGTTTTTCATTTAAAATCAAGTTGATATGAAAGTTGTGGCTAATAAATGTGAAAATAAAAAGTATGGAAATTTAATATAGTATTGATTGATCGAGCCAACACCTGCCTGATTGATTGAGCCGCTGCCTGCCTGCCTGCCTGATTTAGCGGCTTCCTACCTGACTGTTTGAGCCGCTTCCTGTCTGACTGATAGAGCCGCTTCCTGCCTGAATGATTGAGCCGCTTCCTGCTTGACTGATTCAACCGCTGCCTGCCTGACTGATTGAGCCGCTGCCTGCCTGACTGATTGAGCCGCTGCCTGCCTGACTGATTGAGCCGCTGCCTGCCTGACTAATTGAGCCGATGAATGCCGGTATGAGCAAAATTAAATATGTTTCAAACATCTTCTTTAAATGCTTAATTTAGTATACTTATTTACATAGGCTAGTTTTTCATTTAAAATCAAGTTGATATGAAAGTTGTGGCTAATAAATGTGAAAATAAAAAGTATGGAAATTTAATATAGGATTGATAGATAGAGCCAACACCTGCCTGATTGGTTGAGCCGCTGCCTGCCTGCCTGCCTGATTGAGCCGCTTCCTGCCAGACTGATTGAGCCGCTGTCTGCCTGCCTGATTGAGCTGCTGTCTGCTTGACTGATTGAGTCGCTGCCTGCCTGACAGAGAGAGCCGCTGCCTATCTGACTGATGGAGCCGCTGCCCGTTTGACTCATGGAGTCGCTGCCTGCCTGACTGTGAGAAACTGTCTGCCTGAATGATTGAGCCGCTGCCTGCCTGTATGAACAAATTTAAATATGTTTTAAACATCTTCTTTAAATGCATAATTTAGTATTATTATTTAAATTGTCTAGTTTCTCAATTAAATTCAAGTTGATATGGAAATTGTTGCTAATAAGTGTGGTAATAAAAAATATGGAATTTTTATATAGGATTGACTGAGGGAGCTAACGCCTGCCTGAATGATAGAGCCAATGTCTGCCTGAGTGATAGAGCCACTGCCTACCTGACTGACTGACGGACAGAGCCACTTCGTGCCAGCTTGACTTTGAAAGCCACTGCCACAGTGGGCAGCTGAGAATGTTTACTTTTCTTCATGCTTTAATTTGTTCTCAAATAGATATTATCTTTAATCTATATTTTATACAATATTTTGTAAGCTAAAACAAAATTTTATATAAATAACATATACATATTAAAATGTCAACTGTTATTTCCCTAAAATGTTGCTATGAACTGTCATTCTACTGATTTTTTTCCATGCATTACGGGGACATAGTTCTGCAACAGGAAAGTGTGTAAGTGTGGATCGGAAGTTTCGAAATGACTTGGTGAATGTGGGGCAAGAAGTGAAGGCGGTAGACGGCCGTTCTGCTTCCTCTTCGTGTTTCACACTCACTTAGCCGTTTCGGAACTTCTCGATTCATGCGTGCAAGTTTCTGGTGTGAAACACTCTCCTCGTACTGGGTCGAAATTTTAACGTTAATTCTCAAAGATTTTTGCATTTTTCGATAGTAGAATTTAAATTTATAAGCTTTTCATTAATGTACAATGTGCGTTAACTTAGCCTGCTGGACTGACTGATGACTGATACTGCCGCTGTCTGTCTAGCTGATTGAGCGGCTGTCTCCCTGACTGATTTAGTCACTGCCTGCCTGACAAAGAGACACTGCCTGCCTGCCGGTGAGAGCGGCTGCCTGCCTGACTGATTGACTGATGGAGCCGCTGCCTGCCTGAATGATTGAGCCGCTGCGTGCCTGTGTGAACAAAAGTAAATATGTTTTAAACATCTTCTGTAAATGCTTAATTTAGTGTTATTATGCACATAGTCTAGTTTTTCATTTAAAATCAATTTGATATCAAAATTGTGGCTAATTAATGTGAATATAAAAAGTATTGAAGTTTTATATAGGATTGATTGACAGAGCGAACAACTGCCTGATTGATTGAGCCGCTGCCTGCCCGCCTGATTTAGCCGCTTCCTGTCTGACTGATTGAGCCGCTTCCTGCCTGACTGATCGAGCCGCTGCCTGCCTGACTGATTGAGCCGCTGCCTGCCTGACTGATTGAGCCGCTGCCTGCCTGACTGATTGAGCCGCTGCCTGCCTGACTAATTGAGCCGATGAATGCCGGTATGAGCAACATTAAATATGTTTCAAACATATTCTTTAAATGCTTAATTTAGTATAATTATTTACATAGGCTAGTTTTTCATTTAAAATCAAGTTGATATGAAAGTTGTGGCTAATAAATGTGAAAATAAAAAGTATGGAAATTTAATATAGGATTGATTGATGGAGCCAACACCTGCCTGATTGATTGAGCCGCTGCCTGCCTGCCTGATTTAGCCGCTTCCTACCTGACTGATTGAGCCGCTTCCTACCTGACTGTTTGAGCCGCTTCCTACCTGACTGATTGAGCCGCTTCCTGCCTGAATGATTGAGCCGCTTCCTGCTTGACTGATTCAACCGCTGCCTGCCTGACTGATTGAGCCGCTGCCTGCCTGACTGATTGAGCCGCTGTCTGCCTGACTGATTGAGCCGCTGCCTGCCTGACTGATTGAGCCGCTGCCTGCCTGACTAATTGAGCCGATAAATGCCGGTATGAGCAAAATTAAATATGTTTCAAACATCTTCTTTAAATGCTTAATTTAGTATAATTATTTATATAGGCTAGTTTTTCATTTAAAATCAAGTTGATATGAAAGTTGTGGCTAATAAATGTGAAAATAAAAAGTATGGAAATTTAATATAGGATTGATAGATAGAGCCAACACCTGCCTGATTGGTTGAGCCGCTGCCTGCCTGATTGAGCCGCTTCCTGCCAGACTGATTGAGCCGCTGTCTGCCTGCCTGATTGAGGCGCTGTCTGCTTGACTGATTGAGTCGCTGCCTGCCTGACAGAGAGACACTGTCTGCCTGCGTGTGAGAGCCGCTGCCTATCTGACTGATGGAGCCGCTTCCTACCTGACTGATTGAGCCGCTTCCTGCCTGACTGATTGAGCCGCTTCCTGCCTGACTGATTGAGCCGCTTCCTGCCTGACTGATTGAGCCGCTTCCTGCCTGACTGATTGAGCCGCTGCCTGCCTGACTGATTGAGCCGCTGCCTGCCTGACTGATTGAGCCGCTGCCTGCCTGACTGATTGAGCCGCTGCCTGCCTGACTGATTGAGCCGCTGCCTGCCTGACTAATTGAGCCGATGAATGCCGGTATGAGCAAAATTAAATATGTTTCAAACATCTTCTTTAAATGCTTAATTTAGTATAATTATTTACATAGGCTAGTTTTTCATTTAAAATCAAGTTGATATGAAAGTTGTGGCTAATAAATGTGAAAATAAAAAGTATGGAAATTTAACATAGGATTGATAGATAGAGCCAACACCTGCCTGATTGGTTGAGCCGCTGCCTGCCTGATTGAGCCGCCTCCTGCCAGACTGATTGAGACACTGTCTGCCTGCGTGTGAGAGCCGCTGCCTATCTGACTGATGGAGCCGCTGCCCGTTTGACTGATGGAGTCGCTGCCGGCCTGACTGTGAGAAACTGTCTGCCTGAATGATTGAGCCGCTGCCTGCCTGTATGAACAAATTTAAATATGTTTTAAACATCTTCTTTAAATGCATAATTTAGTATTATTATTTAAATTGTCTAGTTTCTCAATTAAATTCAAGTTGATATGGAAATTGTTGCTAATAAATGTGGTAATAAAAAATATTGAATTTTTATATAGGATTGACTGAGGGAGCTAACGCCTGCCTGAATGATAGAGCCAATGTCTGCCTGAGTGATAGAGCCACTGCCTACCTGACTGACTGACGGACAGAGCCACTTCGTGCCAGCTTGACTTTGAAAGCCACTGCCACAGTGGGCAGCTGAGAATGTTTACTTTTCTTCATGCTTTAATTTGTTCTCAAATAGATATTATCTTTCATCTATATTTTATGCAATGTTTTGTAAGCTAAAACAAAATTTTATATAAATAACATATACATATTAAAATGTCAACTGTTTTTTCCCTAAAATGTTGCTATGAACTGTCATTCTACTGATTTTTTCCATGCATTACGGGGACATAGTTCTGCAACAGGAAAGTGTGTAAGTGTGGATCGGAAGTTTCGAAATGACTTGGTGAATGTGGGGCAAGAAGTGGAGGCGGTAGACGGCCGTTCTGCTTCCTCTTCGTGTTTCACACTCACTTAGCCGTTTCCGAACTTCTCGATTCATGCGTGCAAGTTTCTGGTGTGAAACACTCTCCTCGTACTGGGTCGAAATTTTAACGTTAATTCTCAAAGATTACTGCATTTTTCGATAGTAGAATTTAAATTTAGAAGCTTTTCATTAATGTACAATGTGCGTTAACTTAGCCTGCTGGACTGACTGATACTGCCGCTGTCTCCCTGACTGATTTAGTCACTGCCTGCCTGACAAAGAGACACTGCCTGCCTGCCTGCCGGTGAGAGCCGCTGCCTGCCTGACTGATTGACAGATGGAGCCGCTGCCTGCCTGACTGATTGACTGATGGAGCCGCTGCCTGCCGGAATGATTGAGCCGCTGCGTGCCTGTATGAACAAAAGTAAATATGTGTTAAACATCTTCTGTAAATGCTTCATTTAGTGTTATTATTCACATAGTCTAGTTTTTCATTTAAAATCAATTTGATATCAAAATTGTGGCTAATTAATGTGAATATAAAAAGTATTGAAGTTTTATATAGGATTGATTGACAGAGCGAACAACTGCCTGATTGATTGAGCCGCTGCCTGCCCGCCAGATTTAGCCGCTTCCTGTCTGACTGATTGAGCCGCTGCCTGCCTGACTGATTGAGCCGCTACCTGCCTGACTGATTGAGCCGCTGCCTGCCTGACTAATTGAGCCGATGAATGCCGGTATGAGCAACATTAAATATGTTTCAAACATCTTCTTTAAATTCTTAATTTAGTATAATTATTTACATAGGCTAGTTTTTCATTTAAAATCAAGTTGATATGAAAGTTGTGGCTAATAAATGTGAAAATAAAAAGTATGGAAATTTAATATAGGATTGATTGATGGAGCCAACACCTGCCTGATTGATTGAGCCGCTGCCTGCCTGACTGATTGAGCCGCTGCCAGAGAGAGACTCTGCCTGACTGATTGAGCAGCTGCCTGCATGCCTGTCTGAATGATTGAGCCGATGAATGCCGGTATGAGCAAAATTAAATATGTTTCAAACATCTTCGTTAAATGCTTAATTTAGTGTTATTATTCACATAGTCTAGTTTTTCATTTAAAATCAAGTTGATATGAAAGTTGTGGCTAATAAATGTGAAAATAAAAAGTATGGAAATTTAATATAGGATTGATAGATAGAGCCAACACCTGCCTGATTGGTTGAGCCGCTGCCTGCCTGCCTGACTGATTGAGCCGCTGCCTGCCTGACTAATTGAGCCGATGAATGCCGGTATGAGCAACATTAAATATGTTTCAAACATCTTCTTTAAATTCTTAATTTAGTATAATTATTTACATAGGCTAGTTTTTCATTTAAAATCAAGTTGATATGAAAGTTGTGGCTAATAAATGTAAAAATAAAAAGTATGGAAATTTAATATAGGATTGATTGATGGAGCCAACACCTGCCTGATTGATTGAGCCGCTGCCTGCCTGACTGATTGAGCCGCTGCCAGAGAGAGACTCTGCCTGACTGATTGAGCAGCTGCCTGCATGCCTGTCTGAATGATTGAGCCGATGAATGCCGGTATGAGCAAAATTAACTATGTTTCAACATCTTCTTTAAATGCTTAATTTAGTATAATTATTTATATAGGCTAGTTTTTCATTTAAAATCAAGTTGATATGAAAGTTGTGGCTAATAAATGTGAAAATAAAAAGTATGGAAATTTAATATAGGATTGATAGATAGAGCCAACACCTGCCTGATTGGTTGAGCCGCTGCCTGCCTGATTGAGCCGCTTCCTGCCAGACTGATTGAGCCGCTGTCTGCCTGCCTGATTGAGGCGCTGTCTGCTTGACTGATTGAGTCGCTGCCTGCCTGACAGAGAGACACTGTCTGCCTGCGTGTGAGAGCCGCTGCCTATCTGACTGATGGAGCCGCTGTTCGTTTGACTGATGGAGTCGCTGCCGGCCTGACTGTGAGAAACTGTCTACCTGAATGATTGAGCCGCTTCCTGCCTGTATGAACAAATTTAAATATGTTTTAAACATCTTCTTTAAATGCATAATTTAGTATTATTTAAATTGTCTAGTTTCTCAATTAAATTCAAGTTGATATGGAAATTGTTGCTAATAAATGTGGTAATAAAAAATATGGAATTTTTATATAGGATTGACTGAGGGAGCTAACGCCTGCCTGGATGATAGAGCCAATGTCTGCCTGAGTGATAGAGCCACTGCCTACCTGACTGACTGACGGACAGAGCCACTTCGTGCCAGCTTGACTTTGAAAGCCACTGCCACAGTGGGCAGCTGAGAATGTTTACTTTTCTTCATGCTTTAATTTTTTCTCAAATAGATATTTATTTAATCTATATTTTATGCAATGGCTTGTAAGCTAAAACAAAATTTTATATAAATAACATATACATATTAAAATGTCAACTGTTATTTCCGTAAAATGTTGCTATGAACTGTCATTCTACTGATTTTTTCCATGCATTACGGGGACATAGTTCTGCAACAGGAAAGTGTGTAAGTGTGGATCGGAAGTTTCGAAATGACTTGGTGAATGTGGGGCAAGAAGCGGAGGCGGTAGACGGCCGTTCTGCTTCCTCTTCGTGTCTCACCCTCACTTAGCCGTTTCGGAACTTATCGATTCATGCGTGCAAGTTTCTGGTGTGAAACTCTCTCCTCGTACTGGGTCGAAATTTTAACGTTAATTCTCAAAGATTACTGCATTTTTCGATAGTAGAATTTAAATTTATAAGCTTTTCATTAATGTACAATGTGCGTTAACTTAGCCTGCTGGACTGACTGATGACTGATACTGCCGCTGTCTGTCTAGCTGATTGAGCGGCTGTCTCCCTGACTGATTTAGTCACTGCCTGCCTGACAAAGAGACACTGCCTGCCTGCCGGTGAGAGCGGCTGCCTGCCTGACTGATTGACTGATGGAGCCGCTGCCTGCCTGAATGATTGAGCCGCTGCCTGCCTGTATGAACGAAATTAAATATGTTTTAAACATCTTCTTTAAATGCTTAATTTAGTATAATCATTTACATAGGCTAGTTTTTCATTTAAAATCAAGTTTATAAGAAAGTTGTGGCTAATAAATGTGAAAATAAAAAGTATGGAAATTTAATATAGGATTGATTGATGGAGCCAACACCTGCCTGATTGATTGAGCCGCTGCCTGCCTGCCTGCCTGATTTAGCCGCTTCCTACCTGACTGATTGAGCCGCTACGTACCTGACTGATTGAGCCGCTACCTACCTGACTGATTGAGCCGGTTCCTGCCTGACTGATTGAGCCGCTTCCTGCCTGACTGATTGAGCCGCTTCCTGCCTGACTGATTCAGCCGCTTCCTGCCTGACTGATTCAGCCGCTGCCTGCCTGACTGATTCAGCCGCTGCCTGCCTGACAGATTGAGCCGCTGCCTGCCTGACTGATTGAGCCGCTGCCTGCCTGACTAATTGAGCCGATGAATGCCGGTATGAGCAAAATTAAATATGTTTCAAACATCTTCTTTAAATGCTTAATTTAGTATAATTATTTACATAGGCTAGTTTTTCATTTAAAATCAAGTTGATATGAAAGTTGTGGCTAATAAATGTGAAAATAAAAAGTATGGAAATTTAATATAGGATTGATAGATACAGCCAACACCTGCCTGATTGGTTGAGCCGCTGCCTGCCTGATTGAGCCGCCTCCTGCCAGACTGATTGAGACACTGTCTGCCTGCGTGTGAGAGCCGCTGCCTATCTGACTGATGGAGCCGCTGCCCGTTTGACTGATGGAGTCGCTGCCTGCCTGACTGTGAGAAACTGTCTGCCTGAATGATTGAGCCGCTGCCTGCCTGTATGAACAAATTTAAATATGTTTTAAACATCTTCTTTAAATGCATAATTTAGTATTATTATTTAAATTGTCTAGTTTCTCAATTAAATTCAAGTTGATATGGAAATTGTTGCTAATAAATGTGGTAATAAAAAATATGGAATTTTTATATAGGATTGACTGAGGGAGCTAACGCCAGCCTGAATGATAGAGCCAATGTCTGCCTGAGTGATAGAGCCACTGCCTACCTGACTGACTGACGGACAGAGCCACTTCGTGCCAGCTTGACTTTGAAAGCCACTGCGACAGTGGGCAGCTGAGAATGTTTACTTTTCTTCATGCTTTAATTTTTTCTCAAATAGATATTATCTTTAATCTATATTTTATGCAATGGTTTGTAAGCTAAAACAAAATTTTATATAAATAACATATACATATTAAAATGTCAACTGTTATTTCCCTAAAATGTTGCTATGAACTGTCATTCTACTGATTTTTTCCATGCACTACGGGGACATAGTTCTGCAACAGGAAAGTGTGTAAGTGTGGATCGGAAGTTTCGAAATGACTTGGTGAATGTGGGGCAAGAAGTGGAGGCGGTAGACGGCCGTTCTGCTTCCTCTTCGTGTCTCACACTCACTTAGCCGTTTCGGAACTTCTCGATTCATGCGTGCAAGTTTCTGGTGTGAAACACTCTCCTCGTACTGGGTCGAAATTTTAACGTTAATTCTCAAAGATTACTGCATTTTTCGATAGTAGAATTTAAATTTAGAAGCTTTTCATTAATGTACAATGTGCGTTAACTTAGCCTGCTGGACTGACTGATGACTGATACTGCCGCTGTCTGCCTAGCTGATTGAGCGGCTGTCTCCCTGACTGATTTAGTAACTGCCTGCCTGACAAAGAGACACTGCCTGCCTGCCTGCCGGTGAGAGCCGCTGCCTGCCTGACTGATTGACTGATGGAGCCGCTGCCTTCCGGAATGATTGAGCCGCTGCGTGCCTGTATGAACAAAAGTAAATATGTGTTAAACATCTTCAGTAAATGCTTAATTTAGTGTTATTATTCACATAGTCTAGTTTTTCATTTAAAATCAATTTGATATCAAAATTGTGGCTAATTAATGTGAATATAAAAAGTATTGAAGTTTTATATAGGATTGATTGACAGAGCGAACAACTGCCTGATTGATTGAGCCGCTGCCAGCCCGCCTGATTCAGCCGCTTCCTGTCTGACTGATTAAGCCGCTGCCTGCCTGATTGATTGAGCCGCTGCCTGCCTGATTGATTGAGCCGCTGCCTGCCTGATTGATTGAGCCGCTGCCTGCCTGCCTGACTGATTGAGCCGCTGCCTGCCTGACTGATTGAGCCGCTGCCTGCCTGACTGATTGAGCCGCTGTCTGCCTGACTAATTGAGCCGATGAATGCCGGTATGAGCAACATTAAATATGTTTCAAACATCTTCTTTAAATGCTTAATTTAGTATAATTATTTACATAGGCTAGTTTTTCATTTAAAATCATGTTGATATGAAAGTTGTGGCTAATAAATGTGAAAATAAAAAGTATGGAAATTTAATATAGGATTGATTGATGGAGCCAACACCTGCCTGATTTATTGAGCCGCTGCCTGCCTGACTGATTGAGCCGCTGCCAGAGAGAGACTCTGCCTGACTGATTGAGCAGCTGCCTGCATGCCTGTCTGAATGATTGAGCCGCTGCGTGCCTGTATGAACGAAATTAAATATGTTTTAAACATCTTCTTTAAATGCTTAATTTAGTATAATCATTTACATAGGCTAGTTTTAACATTTAAAATCAAGTTTATATGTAAGTTGTGGCTAATAAATGTGAAAATAAAAAGTATGGAAATTTAATATAGGATTGATTAATAGAGCCAACACCTGCCTGATTGATTGAGCCGCTGCCTGCCTGCCTGATTTAGCCGATTCCTACCTGACTGATTGAGCCACTTCCTACCTGACTGATTGAGCCGCTTCCTACCTGACTGATTGAGCCGCTTCCTGCCTGACTGATTGAGCCGCTTCCTGCCTGACTGATTGAGCCGCTGCCTGCCTGACTGATTGAGCCGCTGCCTGCCTGACTGATTGAGCCGCTGCCTGCCTGACTGATTGAGCCGCTGCCTGCCTGACTGATTGAGACGCTGCCTGCCTGACTGATTGAGCCGCTGCCTGCCTGACTAATTGAGCCGATGAATGCCGGTATGAGCAAAATTAAATATGTTTCAAACATCTTCTTTAAATGCTTAATTTAGTATAATTATTTACATAGGCTAGTTTTTCATTTAAAATCAAGTTGATATGAAAGTTGTGGCTAATAAATGTGAAAATAAAAAGTATGGAAATTTAATATAGGATTGATAGATAGAGCCAACACCTGTCTGATTGGTTGAGCCGCTGCCTGCCTGCCTGGTTGAGTCGCTTCCTGCCAGACTGATTGAGCCGCTGTCTGCCTGCCTGATTGAGTCGCTGCCTGCCTGACAGAGAGACACTGTCTGCCTGCGTGTGAGAGCCATTGCCTATCTGACTGATGGAGCCGCTGCCCGTTTGACTGATGGAGTCGCTGCCTGCCTGACTGTGAGAAACTGTCTGCCTGAATGATTGAGCCGCTGCCTGCCTGTATGAACAAATTTAAATATGTTTTAAACATCTTCTTTAAATGCATAATTTAGTATTATTATTTAAATTGTCTAGTTTCTCAATTAAATTCAAGTTGATATGGAAATTGTTGCTAATAAATGTGGTAATAAAAAATATGGAATTTTTATATAGGATTGACTGAGGGAGCTAACGCCTGCCTGGATGATAGAGCCAATGTCTGCCTGAGTGATAGAGCCACTGCCTACCTGACTCACTGACGGACAGAGCCACTTCGTGCCAGCTTGACTTTGAAAGCCACTGCCACAGTGGGCAGCTGAGAATGTTTACTTTTCTTCATGCTTTAATTTGTTCTCAAATAGATATTATCTTTCATCTATATTTTATGCAATGTTTTGTAAGCTAAAACAAAATTTTATATAAATAACATATACATATTAAAATGTCAACTGTTTTTTCCCTAAAATGTTGCTATGAACTGTCATTCTACTGATTTTTTCCATGCATTACGGGGACATAGTTCTGCAACAGGAAAGTGTGTAAGTGTGGATCGGAAGTTTCGAAATGACTTGGTGAATGTGGGGCAAGAAGTGGAGGCGGTAGACGGCCGTTCTGCTTCCTCTTCGTGTTTCACACTCACTTAGCCGTTTCCGAACTTCTCGATTCATGCGTGCAAGTTTCTGGTGTGAAACACTCTCCTCGTACTGGGTCGAAATTTTAACGTTAATTCTCAAAGATTACTGCATTTTTCGATAGTAGAATTTAAATTTAGAAGCTTTTCATTAATGTACAATGTGCGTTAACTTAGCCTGCTGGACTGACTGATACTGCCGCTGTCTCCCTGACTGATTTAGTCACTGCCTGCCTGACAAAGAGACACTGCCTGCCTGCCTGCCGGTGAGAGCCGCTGCCTGCCTGACTGATTGACAGATGGAGCCGCTGCCTGCCTGACTGATTGACTGATGGAGCCGCTGCCTGCCGGAATGATTGAGCCGCTGCGTGCCTGTATGAACAAAAGTAAATATGTGTTAAACATCTTCTGTAAATGCTTCATTTAGTGTTATTATTCACATAGTCTAGTTTTTCATTTAAAATCAATTTGATATCAAAATTGTGGCTAATTAATGTGAATATAAAAAGTATTGAAGTTTTATATAGGATTGATTGACAGAGCGAACAACTGCCTGATTGATTGAGCCGCTGCCTGCCCGCCAGATTTAGCCGCTTCCTGTCTGACTGATTGAGCCGCTGCCTGCCTGACTGATTGAGCCGCTACCTGCCTGACTGATTGAGCCGCTGCCTGCCTGACTAATTGAGCCGATGAATGCCGGTATGAGCAACATTAAATATGTTTCAAACATCTTCTTTAAATTCTTAATTTAGTATAATTATTTACATAGGCTAGTTTTTCATTTAAAATCAAGTTGATATGAAAGTTGTGGCTAATAAATGTGAAAATAAAAAGTATGGAAATTTAATATAGGATTGATTGATGGAGCCAACACCTGCCTGATTGATTGAGCCGCTGCCTGCCTGACTGATTGAGCCGCTGCCAGAGAGAGACTCTGCCTGACTGATTGAGCAGCTGCCTGCATGCCTGTCTGAATGATTGAGCCGATGAATGCCGGTATGAGCAAAATTAAATATGTTTCAAACATCTTCGTTAAATGCTTAATTTAGTGTTATTATTCACATAGTCTAGTTTTTCATTTAAAATCAAGTTGATATGAAAGTTGTGGCTAATAAATGTGAAAATAAAAAGTATGGAAATTTAATATAGGATTGATAGATAGAGCCAACACCTGCCTGATTGGTTGAGCCGCTGCCTGCCTGCCTGACTGATTGAGCCGCTGCCTGCCTGACTAATTGAGCCGATGAATGCCGGTATGAGCAACATTAAATATGTTTCAAACATCTTCTTTAAATTCTTAATTTAGTATAATTATTTACATAGGCTAGTTTTTCATTTAAAATCAAGTTGATATGAAAGTTGTGGCTAATAAATGTAAAAATAAAAAGTATGGAAATTTAATATAGGATTGATTGATGGAGCCAACACCTGCCTGATTGATTGAGCCGCTGCCTGCCTGACTGATTGAGCCGCTGCCAGAGAGAGACTCTGCCTGACTGATTGAGCAGCTGCCTGCATGCCTGTCTGAATGATTGAGCCGATGAATGCCGGTATGAGCAAAATTAACTATGTTTCAACATCTTCTTTAAATGCTTAATTTAGTATAATTATTTATATAGGCTAGTTTTTCATTTAAAATCAAGTTGATATGAAAGTTGTGGCTAATAAATGTGAAAATAAAAAGTATGGAAATTTAATATAGGATTGATAGATAGAGCCAACACCTGCCTGATTGGTTGAGCCGCTGCCTGCCTGATTGAGCCGCTTCCTGCCAGACTGATTGAGCCGCTGTCTGCCTGCCTGATTGAGGCGCTGTCTGCTTGACTGATTGAGTCGCTGCCTGCCTGACAGAGAGACACTGTCTGCCTGCGTGTGAGAGCCGCTGCCTATCTGACTGATGGAGCCGCTGTTCGTTTGACTGATGGAGTCGCTGCCGGCCTGACTGTGAGAAACTGTCTGCCTGAATGATTGAGCCGCTTCCTGCCTGTATGAACAAATTTAAATATGTTTTAAACATCTTCTTTAAATGCATAATTTAGTATTATTTAAATTGTCTAGTTTCTCAATTAAATTCAAGTTGATATGGAAATTGTTGCTAATAAATGTGGTAATAAAAAATATGGAATTTTTATATAGGATTGACTGAGGGAGCTAACGCCTGCCTGGATGATAGAGCCAATGTCTGCCTGAGTGATAGAGCCACTGCCTACCTGACTGACTGACGGACAGAGCCACTTCGTGCCAGCTTGACTTTGAAAGCCACTGCCACAGTGGGCAGCTGAGAATGTTTACTTTTCTTCATGCTTTAATTTTTTCTCAAATAGATATTATCTTTAATCTATATTTTATGCAATGGCTTGTAAGCTAAAACAAAATTTTATATAAATAACATATACATATTAAAATGTCAACTGTTATTTCCGTAAAATGTTGCTATGAACTGTCATTCTACTGATTTTTTCCATGCATTACGGGGACATAGTTCTGCAACAGGAAAGTGTGTAAGTGTGGATCGGAAGTTTCGAAATGACTTGGTGAATGTGGGGCAAGAAGCGGAGGCGGTAGACGGCCGTTCTGCTTCCTCTTCGTGTCTCACCCTCACTTAGCCGTTTCGGAACTTATCGATTCATGCGTGCAAGTTTCTGGTGTGAAACTCTCTCCTCGTACTGGGTCGAAATTTTAACGTTAATTCTCAAAGATTACTGCATTTTTCGATAGTAGAATTTAAATTTATAAGCTTTTCATTAATGTACAATGTGCGTTAACTTAGCCTGCTGGACTGACTGATGACTGATACTGCCGCTGTCTGTCTAGCTGATTGAGCGGCTGTCTCCCTGACTGATTTAGTCACTGCCTGCCTGACAAAGAGACACTGCCTGCCTGCCGGTGAGAGCGGCTGCCTGCCTGACTGATTGACTGATGGAGCCGCTGCCTGCCTGAATGATTGAGCCGCTGCCTGCCTGTATGAACGAAATTAAATATGTTTTAAACATCTTCTTTAAATGCTTAATTTAGTATAATCATTTACATAGGCTAGTTTTTCATTTAAAATCAAGTTTATAAGAAAGTTGTGGCTAATAAATGTGAAAATAAAAAGTATGGAAATTTAATATAGGATTGATTGATGGAGCCAACACCTGCCTGATTGATTGAGCCGCTGCCTGCCTGCCTGCCTGATTTAGCCGCTTCCTACCTGACTGATTGAGCCGCTACGTACCTGACTGATTGAGCCGCTACCTACCTGACTGATTGAGCCGGTTCCTGCCTGACTGATTGAGCCGCTTCCTGCCTGACTGATTGAGCCGCTTCCTGCCTGACTGATTCAGCCGCTTCCTGCCTGACTGATTCAGCCGCTGCCTGCCTGACTGATTCAGCCGCTGCCTGCCTGACAGATTGAGCCGCTGCCTGCCTGACTGATTGAGCCGCTGCCTGCCTGACTAATTGAGCCGATGAATGCCGGTATGAGCAAAATTAAATATGTTTCAAACATCTTCTTTAAATGCTTAATTTAGTATAATTATTTACATAGGCTAGTTTTTCATTTAAAATCAAGTTGATATGAAAGTTGTGGCTAATAAATGTGAAAATAAAAAGTATGGAAATTTAATATAGGATTGATAGATACAGCCAACACCTGCCTGATTGGTTGAGCCGCTGCCTGCCTGATTGAGCCGCCTCCTGCCAGACTGATTGAGACACTGTCTGCCTGCGTGTGAGAGCCGCTGCCTATCTGACTGATGGAGCCGCTGCCCGTTTGACTGATGGAGTCGCTGCCTGCCTGACTGTGAGAAACTGTCTGCCTGAATGATTGAGCCGCTGCCTGCCTGTATGAACAAATTTAAATATGTTTTAAACATCTTCTTTAAATGCATAATTTAGTATTATTATTTAAATTGTCTAGTTTCTCAATTAAATTCAAGTTGATATGGAAATTGTTGCTAATAAATGTGGTAATAAAAAATATGGAATTTTTATATAGGATTGACTGAGGGAGCTAACGCCAGCCTGAATGATAGAGCCAATGTCTGCCTGAGTGATAGAGCCACTGCCTACCTGACTGACTGACGGACAGAGCCACTTCGTGCCAGCTTGACTTTGAAAGCCACTGCGACAGTGGGCAGCTGAGAATGTTTACTTTTCTTCATGCTTTAATTTTTTCTCAAATAGATATTATCTTTAATCTATATTTTATGCAATGGTTTGTAAGCTAAAACAAAATTTTATATAAATAACATATACATATTAAAATGTCAACTGTTATTTCCCTAAAATGTTGCTATGAACTGTCATTCTACTGATTTTTTCCATGCACTACGGGGACATAGTTCTGCAACAGGAAAGTGTGTAAGTGTGGATCGGAAGTTTCGAAATGACTTGGTGAATGTGGGGCAAGAAGTGGAGGCGGTAGACGGCCGTTCTGCTTCCTCTTCGTGTCTCACACTCACTTAGCCGTTTCGGAACTTCTCGATTCATGCGTGCAAGTTTCTGGTGTGAAACACTCTCCTCGTACTGGGTCGAAATTTTAACGTTAATTCTCAAAGATTACTGCATTTTTCGATAGTAGAATTTAAATTTAGAAGCTTTTCATTAATGTACAATGTGCGTTAACTTAGCCTGCTGGACTGACTGATGACTGATACTGCCGCTGTCTGCCTAGCTGATTGAGCGGCTGTCTCCCTGACTGATTTAGTAACTGCCTGCCTGACAAAGAGACACTGCCTGCCTGCCTGCCGGTGAGAGCCGCTGCCTGCCTGACTGATTGACTGATGGAGCCGCTGCCTTCCGGAATGATTGAGCCGCTGCGTGCCTGTATGAACAAAAGTAAATATGTGTTAAACATCTTCAGTAAATGCTTAATTTAGTGTTATTATTCACATAGTCTAGTTTTTCATTTAAAATCAATTTGATATCAAAATTGTGGCTAATTAATGTGAATATAAAAAGTATTGAAGTTTTATATAGGATTGATTGACAGAGCGAACAACTGCCTGATTGATTGAGCCGCTGCCAGCCCGCCTGATTCAGCCGCTTCCTGTCTGACTGATTAAGCCGCTGCCTGCCTGATTGATTGAGCCGCTGCCTGCCTGATTGATTGAGCCGCTGCCTGCCTGATTGATTGAGCCGCTGCCTGCCTGCCTGACTGATTGAGCCGCTGCCTGCCTGACTGATTGAGCCGCTGCCTGCCTGACTGATTGAGCCGCTGTCTGCCTGACTAATTGAGCCGATGAATGCCGGTATGAGCAACATTAAATATGTTTCAAACATCTTCTTTAAATGCTTAATTTAGTATAATTATTTACATAGGCTAGTTTTTCATTTAAAATCATGTTGATATGAAAGTTGTGGCTAATAAATGTGAAAATAAAAAGTATGGAAATTTAATATAGGATTGATTGATGGAGCCAACACCTGCCTGATTTATTGAGCCGCTGCCTGCCTGACTGATTGAGCCGCTGCCAGAGAGAGACTCTGCCTGACTGATTGAGCAGCTGCCTGCATGCCTGTCTGAATGATTGAGCCGCTGCGTGCCTGTATGAACGAAATTAAATATGTTTTAAACATCTTCTTTAAATGCTTAATTTAGTATAATCATTTACATAGGCTAGTTTTAACATTTAAAATCAAGTTTATATGTAAGTTGTGGCTAATAAATGTGAAAATAAAAAGTATGGAAATTTAATATAGGATTGATTAATAGAGCCAACACCTGCCTGATTGATTGAGCCGCTGCCTGCCTGCCTGATTTAGCCGATTCCTACCTGACTGATTGAGCCACTTCCTACCTGACTGATTGAGCCGCTTCCTACCTGACTGATTGAGCCGCTTCCTGCCTGACTGATTGAGCCGCTTCCTGCCTGACTGATTGAGCCGCTGCCTGCCTGACTGATTGAGCCGCTGCCTGCCTGACTGATTGAGCCGCTGCCTGCCTGACTGATTGAGCCGCTGCCTGCCTGACTGATTGAGACGCTGCCTGCCTGACTGATTGAGCCGCTGCCTGCCTGACTAATTGAGCCGATGAATGCCGGTATGAGCAAAATTAAATATGTTTCAAACATCTTCTTTAAATGCTTAATTTAGTATAATTATTTACATAGGCTAGTTTTTCATTTAAAATCAAGTTGATATGAAAGTTGTGGCTAATAAATGTGAAAATAAAAAGTATGGAAATTTAATATAGGATTGATAGATAGAGCCAACACCTGTCTGATTGGTTGAGCCGCTGCCTGCCTGCCTGGTTGAGTCGCTTCCTGCCAGACTGATTGAGCCGCTGTCTGCCTGCCTGATTGAGTCGCTGCCTGCCTGACAGAGAGACACTGTCTGCCTGCGTGTGAGAGCCATTGCCTATCTGACTGATGGAGCCGCTGCCCGTTTGACTGATGGAGTCGCTGCCTGCCTGACTGTGAGAAACTGTCTGCCTGAATGATTGAGCCGCTGCCTGCCTGTATGAACAAATTTAAATATGTTTTAAACATCTTCTTTAAATGCATAATTTAGTATTATTATTTAAATTGTCTAGTTTCTCAATTAAATTCAAGTTGATATGGAAATTGTTGCTAATAAATGTGGTAATAAAAAATATGGAATTTTTATATAGGATTGACTGAGGGAGCTAACGCCTGCCTGGATGATAGAGCCAATGTCTGCCTGAGTGATAGAGCCACTGCCTACCTGACTCACTGACGGACAGAGCCACTTCGTGCCAGCTTGACTTTGAAAGCCACTGCCACAGTGGGCAGCTGAGAATGTTTACTTTTCTTCATGCTTTAATTTGTTCTCAAATAGATATTATCTCTATATTTTATGCAATGTTTTGTAAGCTAAAACAAAATTTTATATAAATAACATATACATATTAAAATGTCAACTGTTATTTCCCTAAAATGTTGCTATGAACTGTCATTCTACTGATTTTTTCCATGCATTACGGGGACATAGTTCTGCAACAGGAAAGTGTGTAAGTGTGGATCGGAAGTTTCGAAATGACTTGGTGAATGTGGGGCAAGAAGCGGAGGCGGTAGACGGCCGTTCTGCTTCCTCTTCGTGTCTCACACTCACTTAGCCGTTTCGGAACTTATCGATTCATGCGTGCAAGTTTCTGGTGTGAAACTCTCTCCTCGTACTGGGTCGAAATTTTAACGTTAATTCTCAAAGATTACTGCATTTTTCGATAGTAGAATTTAAATTTATAAGCTTTTCATTAATGTACAATGTGCGTTAACTTAGCCAGCTGGACTGACTGATGACTGATACTGCCGCTGTCTGTCTAGCTGATTGAGCGGCTGTCTCCCTGACTGATTTAGTCACTGCCTGCCTGACAAAGAGACACTGCCTGCCTGCCTGCCTGCCGGTGAGAGCCGCTGCCTGCCTGACTGATTGACTGATGGAGCCGCTGCCTTCCGGAATGATTGAGCCGCTGCGTGCCTGTATGAACAAAAGTAAATATGTGTTAAACATCTGCTGTAAATGCTTAATTTAGTGTTATTATTCACATAGTCTAGTTTTTCATTTAAAATCAAGTTGATATGAAAGTTGTGGCTAATAAATGTGAAAATAAAAAGTATGGAAATTTAATATAGGATTGATTGATGGAGCCAACACCTGCCTGATTGATTGAGCCGCTGCCAGAGAGAGACTGTGCCTGACTGATTGAGCAGCTGCCTGCATGCCTGTCTGAACGATTGAGCCGCTGCGTGCCTGTATGAACGAAATTAAATATGTTTTAAACATCTTCTTTAAATGCTTAATTTAGTATAATCATTTACATAGGCTAGTTTTTCATTTAAAATCAAGTTTATATGAAAGTTGTGGCTAATAAATGTGAAAATAAAAAGTATGGAAATTTAATATAGGATTGATTAATAGAGCCAACACCTGCCTGATTGATTTAGCCGATTCCTGTCTGATTGATTGAACCGCTTCCTGTCTGACTGATTGAACCATATCCTACCTGACTGATTGAGCCGCTTCCTGCCTGACTGATTGAGCCGCTTCCTGCCTGACTGAGTAAGCCGCTGCCTGCCTGACTGATTGAGCCGCTGCCTGCCTGACTGATTGAGCCGCTGCCTGCCTGACTGATTGAGTCGCTGCCTGCCTGACAGAGAGACACTGTCTGCCTGCGTGTGAGAGCCGCTGCCTATCTGACTCACTGACGGACAGAGCCACTTCTTGCCAGCTTGACTTTGAAAGCCACTGCCACAGTGGGCAGCTGAGAATGTTTACTTTTCTTCATGCTTTAATTTTTTCTCAAATAGATATTATCTTTAATCTATATTTTATGCAATGTTTTGTAAGCTAAAACAAAATTTTATATAAATAACATATACATATTAAAATGTCAACTGTTATTTCCCTAAAATGTTGCTATGAACTGTCATTCTACTGATTTTTTCCATGCATTACGGGGACATAGTTCTGCAACAGGAAAGTGTGTAAGTGTGGATCGGAAGTTTCGAAATGACTTGGTGAATGTGGGGCAAGAAGTGGAGGCGGTAGACGGCCGTTCTGCTTCCTCTTCGTGTTTCACACTCATTTAGCCGTTTCGGAACTTCTCGATTCATGCGTGCAAGTTTCTGGTGTGAAACACTCTCCTCGTACTGGGTCGAAATTTTAACGTTAATTCTCAAAGATTACTGCATTTTTCGATAGTAGAATTTAAATTTATAAGCTTTTCATTAATGTACAATGTGCGTTAACTTAGCCTGCTGGACTGACTGATGACTGATACTGCTGCTGTCTCCCTGACTGATTTAGTCACTGCCTGCCCGACAAAGAGACACTGCCTGCCTGCCGGTGAGAGCCGCTGCCTGCCTGACTGATTGACTGATGGAGCCGCTGCCTGCCTGACTGATTGACTGATGGAGCCGCTGCCTGCCGGAATGATTGAGCCGCTGCGTGCCTGTATGAACAAAAGTAAATATGTGTTAAACATCTTCTGTAAATGCTTCATTTAGTGTTATTATTCACATAGTCTAGTTTTTCATTTAAAATCAATTTGATATCAAAATTGTGGCTAATTAATGTGAATATAAAAAGTATTGAAGTTTTATATAGGATTGATTGACAGAGCGAACAACTGCCTGATTGATTGAGCCGCTGCCTGCCCGCCTGATTTAGCCGCTTCCTGTCTGACTGATTGAGCCGCTTCCTGCCTGACAGATTGAGCCGCTGCCTGCCTGACTGATTGAGCCGCTGCTTGCCTGACTGATTGAGCCGCTGCCTGCCTGACTGATTGAGCCGCTGCCTGCCTGACTGATTGAGCCGCTGCCTGCCTGACTAATTGAGCCGATGAATGCCGGTATGAGCAACATTAAATATGTTTCAAACATCTTCTTTAAATGCTTAATTTAGTATAATTATTTACATAGGCTAGTTTTTCATTTAAAATCAAGTTGATATGAAAGTTGTGGCTAATAAATGTGAAAATAAAAAGTATGGAAATTTAATATAGGATTGATTGATGGAGCCAACACCTGCCTGATTGATTGAGCCGCTGCCTGCCTGCCTGCCTGATTTAGCGGCTTTCTACCTGACTGTTTGAGCCGCTTCCTGTCTGACTGATTGAGCCGCTTCCTGCCTGAATGATTGAGCCGCTTCCTGCTTGACTGATTCAACCGCTGCCTGCCTGACTGATTGAGCCGCTGCCTGCCTGACTAATTGAGCCGATGAATGCCGGTATGAGCAAAATTAAATATGTTTCAAACATCTTCTTTAAATGCTTAATTTAGTATAATTATTTACATAGGCTAGTTTTTCATTTAAAATCAAGTTGATATGAAAGTTGTGGCTAATAAATGTGAAAATAAAAAGTATGGAAATTTAATATAGGATTGATAGATAGAGCCAACACCTGCCTGATTGGTTGAGCCGCTGCCTGCCTGCCTGCCTGATTGAGCCGCTTTCTGCCAGACTGATTGAGCCGCTGTCTGCCTGCCTGATTGAGCTGCTGTCTGCTTGACTGATTGAGTCGCTGTCTGCCTGACAGAGAGAGCCGCTGCCTATCTGACTGATGGAGCCGCTGCCCGTTTGACTGATGGAGTCGCTGCCTGCCTGACTGTGAGAAACTGTCTGCCTGAATGATTGAGCCGCTGCCTGCCTGTATGAACAAATTTAAATATGTTTTAAACATCTTCTTTAAATGCATAATTTAGTATTATTATTTAAATTGTCTAGTTTCTCAATTAAATTCAAGTTGATATGGAAATTGTTGCTAATAAGTGTGGTAATAAAAAATATGGAATTTTTATATAGGATTGACTGAGGGAGCTAACGCCTGCCTGAATGATAGAGCCAATGTCTGCCTGAGTGATAGAGCCACTGCCTACCTGACTGACTGACGGACAGAGCCACTTCGTGCCAGCTTGACTTTGAAAGCCACTGCCACAGTGGGCAGCTGAGAATGTTTACTTTTCTTCATGCTTTAATTTTTTCTCAAATAGATATTATCTTTAATCTATATTTTATGCAATGGTTTGTAAGCTAAAACAAAATTTTATATAAATAACATATACATATTAAAATGTCAACTGTTATTTCCCTAAAATGTTGCTATGAACTGTCATTCTACTGATTTTTTCCATGCACTACGGGGACATAGTTCTGCAACAGGAAAGTGTGTAAGTGTGGATCGGAAGTTTCGAAATGACTTGGTGAATGTGGGGCAAGAAGTGGAGGCGGTAGACGGCCGTTCTGCTTCCTCTTCGTGTCTCACACTCACTTAGCCGTTTCGGAACTTCTCGATTCATGCGTGCAAGTTTCTGGTGTGAAACACTCTCCTCGTACTGGGTCGAAATTTTAACGTTAATTCTCAAAGATTACTGCATTTTTCGATAGTAGAATTTAAATTTAGAAGCTTTTCATTAATGTACAATGTGCGTTAACTTAGCCTGCTGGACTGACTGATGACTGATACTGCCGCTGTCTGCCTAGCTGATTGAGCGGCTGTCTCCCTGACTGATTTAGTAACTGCCTGCCTGACAAAGAGACACTGCCTGCCTGCCTGCCGGTGAGAGCCGCTGCCTGCCTGACTGATTGACTGATGGAGCCGCTGCCTTCCGGAATGATTGAGCCGCTGCGTGCCTGTATGAACAAAAGTAAATATGTGTTAAACATCTTCAGTAAATGCTTAATTTAGTGTTATTATTCACATAGTCTAGTTTTTCATTTAAATTCAATTTGATATCAAAATTGTGGCTAATTAATGTGAATATAAAAAGTATTGAAGTTTTATATAGGATTGATTGACAGAGCGAACAACTGCCTGATTGATTGAGCCGCTGCCAGCCCGCCTGATTCAGCCGCTTCCTGTCTGACTGATTAAGCCGCTGCCTGCCTGATTGATTGAGCCGCTGCCTGCCTGATTGATTGAGCCGCTGCCTGCCTGATTGATTGAGCCGCTGCCTGCCTGCCTGACTGATTGAGCCGCTGCCTGCCTGACTGATTGAGCCGCTGCCTGCCTGACTGATTGAGCCGCTGTCTGCCTGACTAATTGAGCCGATGAATGCCGGTATGAGCAACATTAAATATGTTTCAAACATCTTCTTTAAATGCTTAATTTAGTATAATTATTTACATAGGCTAGTTTTTCATTTAAAATCATGTTGATATGAAAGTTGTGGCTAATAAATGTGAAAATAAAAAGTATGGAAATTTAATATAGGATTGATTGATGGAGCCAACACCTGCCTGATTTATTGAGCCGCTGCCTGCCTGACTGATTGAGCCGCTGCCAGAGAGAGACTCTGCCTGACTGATTGAGCAGCTGCCTGCATGCCTGTCTGAATGATTGAGCCGCTGCGTGCCTGTATGAACGAAATTAAATATGTTTTAAACATCTTCTTTAAATGCTTAATTTAGTATAATCATTTACATAGGCTAGTTTTAACATTTAAAATCAAGTTTATATGTAAGTTGTGGCTAATAAATGTGAAAATAAAAAGTATGGAAATTTAATATAGGATTGATTAATAGAGCCAACACCTGCCTGATTGATTGAGCCGCTGCCTGCCTGCCTGATTTAGCCGATTCCTACCTGACTGATTGAGCCACTTCCTACCTGACTGATTGAGCCGCTTCCTACCTGACTGATTGAGCCGCTTCCTGCCTGACTGATTGAGCCGCTTCCTGCCTGACTGATTGAGCCGCTGCCTGCCTGACTGATTGAGCCGCTGCCTGCCTGACTGATTGAGCCGCTGCCTGCCTGACTGATTGAGCCGCTGCCTGCCTGACTGATTGAGACGCTGCCTGCCTGACTGATTGAGCCGCTGCCTGCCTGACTAATTGAGCCGATGAATGCCGGTATGAGCAAAATTAAATATGTTTCAAACATCTTCTTTAAATGCTTAATTTAGTATAATTATTTACATAGGCTAGTTTTTCATTTAAAATCAAGTTGATATGAAAGTTGTGGCTAATAAATGTGAAAATAAAAAGTATGGAAATTTAATATAGGATTGATAGATAGAGCCAACACCTGTCTGATTGGTTGAGCCGCTGCCTGCCTGCCTGGTTGAGTCGCTTCCTGCCAGACTGATTGAGCCGCTGTCTGCCTGCCTGATTGAGTCGCTGCCTGCCTGACAGAGAGACACTGTCTGCCTGCGTGTGAGAGCCATTGCCTATCTGACTGATGGAGCCGCTGCCCGTTTGACTGATGGAGTCGCTGCCTGCCTGACTGTGAGAAACTGTCTGCCTGAATGATTGAGCCGCTGCCTGCCTGTATGAACAAATTTAAATATGTTTTAAACATCTTCTTTAAATGCATAATTTAGTATTATTATTTAAATTGTCTAGTTTCTCAATTAAATTCAAGTTGATATGGAAATTGTTGCTAATAAATGTGGTAATAAAAAATATGGAATTTTTATATAGGATTGACTGAGGGAGCTAACGCCTGCCTGGATGATAGAGCCAATGTCTGCCTGAGTGATAGAGCCACTGCCTACCTGACTCACTGACGGACAGAGCCACTTCGTGCCAGCTTGACTTTGAAAGCCACTGCCACAGTGGGCAGCTGAGAATGTTTACTTTTCTTCATGCTTTAATTTGTTCTCAAATAGATATTATCTCTATATTTTATGCAATGTTTTGTAAGCTAAAACAAAATTTTATATAAATAACATATACATATTAAAATGTCAACTGTTATTTCCCTAAAATGTTGCTATGAACTGTCATTCTACTGATTTTTTCCATGCATTACGGGGACATAGTTCTGCAACAGGAAAGTGTGTAAGTGTGGATCGGAAGTTTCGAAATGACTTGGTGAATGTGGGGCAAGAAGCGGAGGCGGTAGACGGCCGTTCTGCTTCCTCTTCGTGTCTCACACTCACTTAGCCGTTTCGGAACTTATCGATTCATGCGTGCAAGTTTCTGGTGTGAAACTCTCTCCTCGTACTGGGTCGAAATTTTAACGTTAATTCTCAAAGATTACTGCATTTTTCGATAGTAGAATTTAAATTTATAAGCTTTTCATTAATGTACAATGTGCGTTAACTTAGCCTGCTGGACTGACTGATGACTGATACTGCCGCTGTCTGTCTAGCTGATTGAGCGGCTGTCTCCCTGACTGATTTAGTCACTGCCTGCCTGACAAAGAGACACTGCCTGCCTGCCTGCCTGCCGGTGAGAGCCGCTGCCTGCCTGACTGATTGACTGATGGAGCCGCTGCCTTCCGGAATGATTGAGCCGCTGCGTGCCTGTATGAACAAAAGTAAATATGTGTTAAACATCTGCTGTAAATGCTTAATTTAGTGTTATTATTCACATAGTCTAGTTTTTCATTTAAAATCAAGTTGATATGAAAGTTGTGGCTAATAAATGTGAAAATAAAAAGTATGGAAATTTAATATAGGATTGATTGATGGAGCCAACACCTGCCTGATTGATTGAGCCGCTGCCAGAGAGAGACTGTGCCTGACTGATTGAGCAGCTGCCTGCATGCCTGTCTGAACGATTGAGCCGCTGCGTGCCTGTATGAACGAAATTAAATATGTTTTAAACATCTTCTTTAAATGCTTAATTTAGTATAATCATTTACATAGGCTAGTTTTTCATTTAAAATCAAGTTTATATGAAAGTTGTGGCTAATAAATGTGAAAATAAAAAGTATGGAAATTTAATATAGGATTGATTAATAGAGCCAACACCTGCCTAATTGATTTAGCCGATTCCTGTCTGATTGATTGAACCGCTTCCTGTCTGACTGATTGAACCATATCCTACCTGACTGATTGAGTCGCTTCCTGCCTGACTGATTGAGCCGCTTCCTGCCTGACTGAGTGAGCCGCTGCCTGCCTGACTGATTGAGCCGCTGCCTGCCTGACTGATTGAGCCGCTGCCTGCCTGACTGATTGAGTCGCTGCCTGCCTGACAGAGAGACACTGTCTGCCTGCGTGTGAGAGCCGCTGCCTATCTGACTCACTGACGGACAGAGCCACTTCTTGCCAGCTTGACTTTGAAAGCCACTGCCACAGTGGGCAGCTGAGAATGTTTACTTTTCTTCATGCTTTAATTTTTTCTCAAATAGATATTATCTTTAATCTATATTTTATGCAATGTTTTGTAAGCTAAAACAAAATTTTATATAAATAACATATACATATTAAAATGTCAACTGTTATTTCCCTAAAATGTTGCTATGAACTGTCATTCTACTGATTTTTTCCATGCATTACGGGGACATAGTTCTGCAACAGGAAAGTGTGTAAGTGTGGATCGGAAGTTTCGAAATGACTTGGTGAATGTGGGGCAAGAAGTGGAGGCGGTAGACGGCCGTTCTGCTTCCTCTTCGTGTTTCACACTCATTTAGCCGTTTCGGAACTTCTCGATTCATGCGTGCAAGTTTCTGGTGTGAAACACTCTCCTCGTACTGGGTCGAAATTTTAACGTTAATTCTCAAAGATTACTGCATTTTTCGATAGTAGAATTTAAATTTATAAGCTTTTCATTAATGTACAATGTGCGTTAACTTAGCCTGCTGGACTGACTGATGACTGATACTGCTGCTGTCTCCCTGACTGATTTAGTCACTGCCTGCCCGACAAAGAGACACTGCCTGCCTGCCGGTGAGAGCCGCTGCCTGCCTGACTGATTGACTGATGGAGCCGCTGCCTGCCTGACTGATTGACTGATGGAGCCGCTGCCTGCCGGAATGATTGAGCCGCTGCGTGCCTGTATGAACAAAAGTAAATATGTGTTAAACATCTTCTGTAAATGCTTCATTTAGTGTTATTATTCACATAGTCTAGTTTTTCATTTAAAATCAATTTGATATCAAAATTGTGGCTAATTAATGTGAATATAAAAAGTATTGAAGTTTTATATAGGATTGATTGACAGAGCGAACAACTGCCTGATTGATTGAGCCGCTGCCTGCCCGCCTGATTTAGCCGCTTCCTGTCTGACTGATTGAGCCGCTTCCTGCCTGACAGATTGAGCCGCTGCCTGCCTGACTGATTGAGCCGCTGCTTGCCTGACTGATTGAGCCGCTGCCTGCCTGACTGATTGAGCCGCTGCCTGCCTGACTGATTGAGCCGCTGCCTGCCTGACTAATTGAGCCGATGAATGCCGGTATGAGCAACATTAAATATGTTTCAAACATCTTCTTTAAATGCTTAATTTAGTATAATTATTTACATAGGCTAGTTTTTCATTTAAAATCAAGTTGATATGAAAGTTGTGGCTAATAAATGTGAAAATAAAAAGTATGGAAATTTAATATAGGATTGATTGATGGAGCCAACACCTGCCTGATTGATTGAGCCGCTGCCTGCCTGCCTGCCTGATTTAGCGGCTTCCTACCTGACTGTTTGAGCCGCTTCCTGTCTGACTGATTGAGCCGCTTCCTGCCTGAATGATTGAGCCGCTTCCTGCTTGACTGATTCAACCGCTGCCTGCCTGACTGATTGAGCCGCTGCCTGCCTGACTAATTGAGCCGATGAATGCCGGTATGAGCAAAATTAAATATGTTTCAAACATCTTCTTTAAATGCTTAATTTAGTATAATTATTTACATAGGCTAGTTTTTCATTTAAAATCAAGTTGATATGAAAGTTGTGGCTAATAAATGTGAAAATAAAAAGTATGGAAATTTAATATAGGATTGATAGATAGAGCCAACACCTGCCTGATTGGTTGAGCCGCTGCCTGCCTGCCTGCCTGATTGAGCCGCTTTCTGCCAGACTGATTGAGCCGCTGTCTGCCTGCCTGATTGAGCTGCTGTCTGCTTGACTGATTGAGTCGCTGTCTGCCTGACAGAGAGAGCCGCTGCCTATCTGACTGATGGAGCCGCTGCCCGTTTGACTGATGGAGTCGCTGCCTGCCTGACTGTGAGAAACTGTCTGCCTGAATGATTGAGCCGCTGCCTGCCTGTATGAACAAATTTAAATATGTTTTAAACATCTTCTTTAAATGCATAATTTAGTATTATTATTTAAATTGTCTAGTTTCTCAATTAAATTCAAGTTGATATGGAAATTGTTGCTAATAAGTGTGGTAATAAAAAATATGGAATTTTTATATAGGATTGACTGAGGGAGCTAACGCCTGCCTGAATGATAGAGCCAATGTCTGCCTGAGTGATAGAGCCACTGCCTACCTGACTGACTGACGGACAGAGCCACTTCGTGCCAGCTTGACTTTGAAAGCCACTGCCACAGTGGGCAGCTGAGAATGTTTACTTTTCTTCATGCTTTAATTTGTTCTCAAATAGATATTATCTTTAATCTATATTTTATGCAATGTTTTGTAAGCTAAAACAAAATTTTATATAAATAACATATATATATTAAAATGTCAACTGTTATTTCCCTAAAATGTTGCTATGAACTGTCATTCTACTGATTTTTTTCCATGCATTACGGGGACATAGTTCTGCAACAGGAAAGTGTGTAAGTGTGGATCGGAAGTTTCGAAATGACTTGGTGAATGTGGGGCAAGAAGTGGAGGCGGTAGACGGCCGTTCTGCTTCCTCTTCGTGTTTCACACTCATTTAGCCGTTTCGGAACTTCTCGATTCATGCGTGCAAGTTTCTGGTGTGAAACACTCTCCTCGTACTGGGTCGAAATTTTAACGTTAATTCTCAAAGATTACTGCATTTTTCGATAGTAGAATTTAAAATTATAAGCTTTTCATTAATGTACAATGTGCGTTAACTTAGCCTGCTGCACTGACTGATGACTGATACTGCCGCTGTCTGTCTAGCTGATTGAGCAGCTGTCTCCCTGACTGATTTAGTCACTGCCTGCCTGACAAAGAGACACTGTCTGCCTGCCTGCCTGCCGGTGAGAGCCGCTGCCTGCCTGACTGATTGACTGATGGAGCCGCTGCCTTCCGGAATGATTGAGCCGCTGCGTGCCTGTATGAACAAAAGTAAATATGTGTTAAAAATCTTCTGTAAATGCTTAATTTAGTGTTATTATTCACATAGTCTAGTTTTTCATTTAAAATCAAGTTGATATGAAAGTTGTGGCTAATAAATGTGAAAATAAAAAGTATGGAAATTTAATATAGGATTGATTGATGGAGCCAACACCTGCCTGATTGATTGAGCCGCTGCCAGAGAGAGACTCTGCCTGACTGATTGAGCAGCTGCCTGCATGCCTGTCTGAACGATTGAGCCGCTGCGTGCCTGTATGAACGAAATTAAATATGTTTTAAACATCTTCTTTAAATGCTTAATTTAGTATAATCATTTACATAGGCCAGTTTTTCATTTAAAATCAAGTTTATAAGAAAGTTGTGGCTAATAAATGTGAAAATAAAAAGTATGGAAATTTAATATAGGATTGATTAATAGAGCCAACACCTGCCTGATTGATTTAGCCCATTCCTGTCTGATTGATTGAACCGCTTCCTGTCTGACTGATTGAACCGCATCCTACCTGACTGATTGAGCCGCTTCCTGCCTGACTGATTGAGCCGCTTCCTGCCTGACTGAGTGAGCCGCTGCCTGCCTGACTGATTGAGCCGCTGCCTGCCTGACTGATTGAGCCGCTGCCTGCCTGACTGATTGAGCCGCTGCCTGCCTGACTGATTGAGTCGCTGCCTGCCTGACAGAGAGACACTGTCTGCCTGCGTGTGAGAGCCGCTGCCTATCTGACTGATGGAGCCGCTGCCCGTTTGACTGATGGAGTCGCTGCCTGCCTGACTGTGAGAAACTGTCTGCCTGAATGATTGAGCCGCTGCCTGCCTGTATGAACAAATTTAAATATGTTTTAAACATCTTCTTTAAATGCATAATTTAGTATTATTATTTAAATTGTCTAGTTTCTCAATTAAATTCAAGTTGATATGGAAATTGTTGCTAATAAATGTGGTAATAAAAAATATGGAATTTTTATATAGGATTGACTGAGGGAGCTAACGCCTGCCTGGATGATAGAGCCAATGTCTGCCTGAGTGATAGAGCCACTGCCTACCTGACTCACTGACGGACAGAGCCACTTCGTGCCAGCTTGACTTTGAAAGCCACTGCCACAGTGGGCAGCTGAGAATGTTTACTTTTCTTCATGCTTTAATTTTTTCTCAAATAGATATTATCTTTAATCTATATTTTATGCAATGTTTTGTAAGCTAAAACAAAATTTTATATAAATAACATATACATATTAAAATGTCAACTGTTATTTCCCTAAAATGTTGCTATGAACTGTCATTCTACTGATTTTTTCCATGCATTACGGGGACATAGTTCTGCAACAGGAAAGTGTGTAAGTGTGGATCGGAAGTTTCGAAATGACTTGGTGAATGTGGGGCAAGAAGTGGAGGCGGTAGACGGCCGTTCTGCTTCCTCTTCGTGTTTCACACTCATTTAGCCGTTTCGGAACTTCTCGATTCATGCGTGCAAGTTTCTGGTGTGAAACACTCTCCTCGTACTGGGACGAAATTTTAACGTTAATTCTCAAAGATTACTGCATTTTTCGATAGTAGAATTTAAATTTATAAGCTTTTCATTAATGTACAATGTGCGTTAACTTAGCCTGCTGGACTGACTGATGACTGATACTGCCGCTGTTTCCCTCACTGATTAAGTCACTGCCTGCCTGACAAAGAGACGCTGCCTGCCTGCCGGTGAGAGCGGCTGCCTGCCTGACTGATGGAGCCGCTGCCTGCCTGAATGATTGAGCCGATGCGTGCCTGTGTGAACAAAAGTAAATATGTTTTAAACATCTTCTGTAAATGCTTAATTTAGTGTTATTATTCACATAGTCTAGTTTTTCATTTAAAATCAATTTGATATCAAAATTGTGGCTAATTAATGTGAATATAAAAAGTATTAAAGTTTTATATAGGATTGATTGACAGAGCGAACAACTGCCTGATTGATTGAGCCGCTGCCTGCCCGCCTGATTTAGCCGCTTCCTGCCTGACTGATTGAGCCGCTGCCTGCCTGACTGATTGAGCCGCTGCCTGCCTGACTGATTGAGCCGCTGCCTGCCTGACTAATTGAGCCGATGAATGCCGGTATGAGCAACATTAAATATGTGTCAAACATCTTCTTTAAATGCTTAATTTAGTATAATTATTTACATAGGCTAGTTTTTCATTTAAAATCAAGTTGATATGAAAGTTGTGGCTAATAAATGTGAAAATAAAAAGTATGGAAATTTAATATAGGATTGATTGATGGAGCCAACACCTGCCTGATTGATTGAGCCGATGCCTGCCTGCCTGCCTGATTTAGCCGCTTCCTACCTGACTGTTTGAGCCGCTTCCTGTCTGACTGATTGAGCCGCTTCCAGCCTGAATGATTCAACCGCTGCCTGCCTGACTGATTGAGCCGCTGCCTGCCTGACTGATTGAGCCGCTGCCTGCCTTACTGATTGAGCCGCTGTCTGCCTGACTGATTGAGCCGCTGCCTGCCTGACTGATTGAGCCGATAAATGCCGGTATGA
This sequence comes from Parasteatoda lunata, assembly GCA_949128135.1. Classification (NCBI taxonomy): domain Eukaryota; kingdom Metazoa; phylum Arthropoda; class Arachnida; order Araneae; family Theridiidae; genus Parasteatoda; species Parasteatoda lunata. The sequence continues at coordinate 88,136,792 of OX421979.1, read as the reverse complement.
GCAAAATTAAATATGTTTCAAACATCTTCTTTAAATGCTTAATTTAGTATAATTATTTATATAGGCTAGTTTTTCATTTAAAATCAAGTTGATATGAAAGTTGTGGCTAATAAATGTGAAAATAAAAAGTATGGAAATTTAATATAGGATTGATAGATAGAGCCAACACCTGCCTGATTGGTTGAGCCGCTGCCTGCCTGATTGAGCCGCTTCCTGCCAGACTGATTGAGCCGCTGTCTGCCTGCCTGATTGAGTCACTACCTGCCTGACAGAGAGACACTGTCTGCCTGCGTGTGAGAGCCGCTGCCTATCTGACTGATGGAGCCGCTGCCCGTTTGACTGATGGAGTCGCTGCCTGCCTGACTGTGAGAAACTGTCTGCCTGAATGATTAAGCCGCTGCCTGCCTGTATGAACAAATTTAAATATGTTTTAAACATCTTCTTTAAATGCATAATTTAGTATTATTATTTGAATTGTCTAGTTTCTCAATTAAATTCAAGTTGATATGGAAATTGTTGCTAATAAATGTGGTAATAAAAAATATGGAATTTTTATATAGGATTGACTGAGGGAGCTAACGCCTGCCTGAATGATAGAGCCAATGTCTGCCTGAGTGATAGAGCCACTGCCTACCTGACTGACTGACGGACAGAGCCACTTCGTGCCAGCTTGACTTTGAAAGCCACTGCCACAGTGGGCAGCTGAGAATGTTTACTTTTCTTCATGCTTTAATTTTTTCTCAAATAGATATTATCTTTAATCTATATTTTATGCAATGGTTTGTAAGCTAAAACAAAATTTTATATAAATAACATATACATATTAAAATGTCAACTGTTATTTCCCTAAAATGTTGCTATGAACTGTCATTCTACTGATTTTTTCCATGCATTACGGGGACATAGTTCTGCAACAGGAAAGTGTGTAAGTGTGGATCGGAAGTTTCGAAATGACTTGGTGAATGTGGGGCAAGAAGCGGAGGCGGTAGACGGCCGTTCTGCTTCCTCTTCGTGTCTCACACTCACTTAGCCGTTTCGGAACTTATCGATTCATGCGTGCAAGTTTCTGGTGTGAAACTCTCTCCTCGTACTGGGTCGAAATTTTAACGTTAATTCTCAAAGATTACTGCATTTTTCGATAGTTGAATTTAAATTTAGAAGCTTTTCATTAATGTACAATGTGCGTTAACTTAGCCTGCTGGACTGACTGATGACTGATACTGCCGCTGTCTCCCTGACTGATTTAGTCACTGCCTGCCTGACAAAGAGACACTGCCTGCCTGCCTGCCGGTGAGAGCCGCTGCCTGCCTGACTGATTGACTGATGGAGCCGCTGCCTGCCGGAATGATTGAGCCGCTGCGTGCCTGTATGAACAAAAGTAAATATGTGTTAAACATCTTCTGTAAATGCTTCATTTATTGTTATTATTCACATAGTCTAGTTTTTCATTTAAAATCAATTTGATATCAAAATTGTGGCTAATTAATGTGAATATAAAAAGTATTGAAGTTTTATATAGGATTGATTGACAGAGCGAACAACTGCCTGATTGATTGAGCCGCTGCCTGCCCGCCTGATTTAGCCGCTTCCTGTCTGACTGATTGAGCCGCTGCCTGCCTGATTGATTGAGCCGCTGCCTGCCTGACTGATTGAGCCGCTGCCTGCCTGACTGATTGAGCCGCTGCCTGCCTGACTGATTGAGCCACTGCCTGCCTGACTGATTGAGCCGCTACCTGCCTGACTGATTGAGCCGCTGCCTGCCTGACTAATTGAGCCGATGAATGCCGGTATGAGCAACATTAAATATGTTTCAAACATCTTCTTTAAATGCTTAATTTAGTATAATTATTTACATAGGCTAGTTTTTCATTTAAAATCAAGTTGATATGAAAGTTGTGGCTAATAAATGTGAAAATAAAAAGTATGGAAATTTAATATAGGATTGATTGATGGAGCCAACACCTGCCTGATTGATTGAGCCGCTGCCTGCCTGCCTGCCTGATTTAGCGGCTTCCTACCTGACTGTTTGAGCCGCTTCCTGTCTGACTGATTGAGCCGCTTCCTGCCTGAATGATTGAGCCGCTTCCTGCTTGACTGATTCAACCGCTGCCTGCCTGACTGATTGAGCCGCTGCCTGCCTGACTAATTGAGCCGATGAATGCCGGTATGAGCAAAATTAAATATGTTTCAAACATCTTCTTTAAATGCTTAATTTAGTATAATTATTTACATAGGCTAGTTTTTCATTTAAAATCAAGTTGATATGAAAGTTGTGGCTAATAAATGTGAAAATAAAAAGTATGGAAATTTAATATAGGATTGATAGATAGAGCCAACACCTGCCTGATTGGTTGAGCCGCTGCCTGCCTGCCTGCCTGATTGAGCCGCTTCCTGCCAGACTGATTGAGCCGCTGTCTGCCTGCCTGATTGAGCTGCTGTCTGCTTGACTGATTGAGTCGCTGTCTGCCTGACAGAGAGAGCCGCTGCCTATCTGACTGATGGAGCCGCTGCCCGTTTGACTGATGGAGTCGCTGCCTGCCTGACTGTGAGAAACTGTCTGCCTGAATGATTGAGCCGCTGCCTGCCTGTATGAACAAATTTAAATATGTTTTAAACATCTTCTTTAAATGCATAATTTAGTATTATTATTTAAATTGTCTAGTTTCTCAATTAAATTCAAGTTGATATGGAAATTGTTGCTAATAAGTGTGGTAATAAAAAATATGGAATTTTTATATAGGATTGACTGAGGGAGCTAACGCCTGCCTGAATGATAGAGCCAATGTCTGCCTGAGTGATAGAGCCACTGCCTACCTGACTGACTGACGGACAGAGCCACTTCGTGCCAGCTTGACTTTGAAAGCCACTGCCACAGTGGGCAGCTGAGAATGTTTACTTTTCTTCATGCTTTAATTTGTTCTCAAATAGATATTATCTTTAATCTATTTTTTATGCAATGTTTTGTAAGCTAAAACAAAATTTTATATAAATAACATATACATATTAAAATGTCAACTGTTATTTCCCTAAAATGTTGCTATGAACTGTCATTCTACTGATTTTTTTCCATGCATTACGGGGACATAGTTCTGCAACAGGAAAGTGTGTAAGTGTGGATCGGAAGTTTCGAAATGACGTGGTGAATGTGGGGCAAGAAGTGGAGGCGGTAGACGGCCGTTCTGCTTCCTCTTCGTGTTTCACACTCATTTAGCCGTTTCGGAACTTCTCGATTCATGCGTGCAAGTTTCTGGTGTGAGACACTCTCCTCGTACTGGGTCGAAATTTTAACGTTAATTCTCAAAGATTACTGCATTTTTCGATAGTAGAATTTAAAATTATAAGCTTTTCATTAATGTACAATGTGCGTTAACTTAGCCTGCTGCACTGACTGATGACTGATACTGCCGCTGTCTGTCCAGCTGATTGAGCAGCTGTCTCCCTGACTGATTTAGTCACTGCCTGCCTGACAAAGAGACACTGCCTGCCTGCCTGTCTGCCGGTGAGAGCCGCTGCCTGCCTGACTGATTGACTGATGGAGCCGCTGCCTTCCGGAATGATTGAGCCGCTGCGTGCCTGTATGAACAAAAGTAAATATGTGTTAAACATCTTCTGTAAATGCTTAATTTAGTGTTATTATTCACATAGTCTAGTTTTTCATTTAAAATCAAGTTGATATGAAAGTTGTGGCTAATAAATGTGAAAATAAAAAGTATGGAAATTTAATATAGGATTGATTGACGGAGCCAACACCTGCCTGATTGATTGAGCCGCTGCCAGAGAGAGACTCTGCCTGACTGATTGAGCAGCTGCCTGCATGCCTGTCTGAACGATTGAGCCGCTGCGTGCCTGTATGAACGAAATTAAATATGTTTTATACATCTTCTTTAAATGCTTAATTTAGTATAATCATTTACATAGGCTAGTTTTTCATTTAAAATCAAGTTTATATGAAAGTTGTGGCTAATAAATGTGAAAATAAAAAGTATGGAAATTTAATATAGGATTGATTAATAGAGCCAACACCTGCCTGATTGATTTAGCCGATTCCTGTCTGATTGATTGAACCGCTTCCTGTCTGACTGATTGAACCGCATCCTACCTGACTGATTGAGCCGCTTCCTGCCTGACTGATTGAGCCGCTTCCTGCCTGACTGATTGAGCCGCTTCCTGCCTGACTGAGTGAGCCGCTGCCTGCCTGACTGATTGAGCCGCTGCCTGCCTGACTGATTGAGCCGCTGCCTGCCTGACTGATTGAGCCGCTGCCTGCCTGACTGACTGATTGAGCCGCTGCCTGCCTGACTGATTGAGCCGCTGCCTGCCTGACTGATTGAGCCGCTGCCTGCCTGACTGATTGAGCCGCTGCCTGCCTGAATGATTAAGCCGCTGCCTGCCTGTATGAACAAATTTAAATATGTTTTAAACATCTTCTTTAAATGCATAATTTAGTATTATTATTTGAATTGTCTAGTTTCTCAATTAAATTCAAGTTGATATGGAAATTGTTGCTAATAAATGTGGTAATAAAAAATATGGAATTTTTATATAGGATTGACTGAGGGAGCTAACGCCTGCCTGAATGATAGAGCCAATGTCTGCCTGAGTGATAGAGCCACTGCCTACCTGACTGACTGACGGACAGAGCCACTTCGTGCCAGCTTGACTTTGAAAGCCACTGCCACAGTGGGCAGCTGAGAATGTTTACTTTTCTTCATGCTTTAATTTTTTCTCAAATAGATATTATCTTTAATCTATATTTTATGCAATGGTTTGTAAGCTAAAACAAAATTTTATATAAATAACATATACATATTAAAATGTCAACTGTTATTTCCCTAAAATGTTGCTATGAACTGTCATTCTACTGATTTTTTCCATGCATTACGGGGACATAGTTCTGCAACAGGAAAGTGTGTAAGTGTGGATCGGAAGTTTCGAAATGACTTGGTGAATGTGGGGCAAGAAGCGGAGGCGGTAGACGGCCGTTCTGCTTCCTCTTCGTGTCTCACACTCACTTAGCCGTTTCGGAACTTATCGATTCATGCGTGCAAGTTTCTGGTGTGAAACTCTCTCCTCGTACTGGGTCGAAATTTTAACGTTAATTCTCAAAGATTACTGCATTTTTCGATAGTAGAATTTAAAATTATAAGCTTTTCATTAATGTACAATGTGCGTTAACTTAGCCTGCTGCACTGACTGATGACTGATACTGCCGCTGTCTGTCTAGCTGATTGAGCCGCTGCCTGCCTGACTAATTGAGCCGATGAATGCCGGTATGAGCAACATTAAATATGTGTCAAACATCTTCTTTAAATGCTTAATTTAGTATAATTATTTACATAGGCTAGTTTTTCATTTAAAATCAAGTTGATATGAAAGTTGTGGCTAATAAATGTGAAAATAAAAAGTATGGAAATTTAATATAGGATTGATTGATGGAGCCAACACCTGCCTGATTGATTGAGCCGCTGCCTGCCTGCCTGCCTGCCTGATTTAGCCGCTTCCTACCTGACTGTTTGAGCCGCTTCCTGTCTGACTGATTGAGCCGCTTCCTGCCTGAATGATTCAACCGCTGCCTGCCTGACTGATTGAGCCGCTGCCTGCCTGACTGATTGAGCCGCTGCCTGCCTTACTGATTGAGCCGCTGTCTGCCTGACTGATTGAGCCGCTGCCTGCCTGACTGATTGAGCCGATAAATGCCGGTATGAGCAAAATTAAATATGTTTCAAACATCTTCTTTAAATGCTTAATTTAGTATAATTATTTATATAGGCTAGTTTTTCATTTAAAATCAAGTTGATATGAAAGTTGTGGCTAATAAATGTGAAAATAAAAAGTATGGAAATTTAATATAGGATTGATAGATAGAGCCAACACCTGCCTGATTGGTTGAGCCGCTGCCTGCCTGATTGAGCCGCTTCCTGCCAGACTGATTGAGCCGCTGTCTGCCTGCCTGATTGAGGCGCTGTCTGCTTGACTGATTGAGTCGCTGCCTGCCTGACAGAGAGACACTGTCTGCCTGCGTGTGAGAGCCGCTGCCTATCTGACTGATGGAGCCGCTGCCCGTTTGACTGATGGAGTCGCTGCCAGCCTGACTGTGAGAAACTGTCTGCCTGAATGATTAAGCCGCTGCCTGCCTGTATGAACAAATTTAAATATGTTTTAAACATCTTCTTTAAATGCATAATTTAGTATTATTATTTGAATTGTCTAGTTTCTCAATTAAATTCAAGTTGATATGGAAATTGTTGCTAATAAATGTGGTAATAAAAAATATGGAATTTTTATATAGGATTGACTGAGGGAGCTAACGCCTGCCTGAATGATAGAGCCAATGTCTGCCTGAGTGATAGAGCCACTGCCTACCTGACTGACTGACGGACAGAGCCACTTCGTGCCAGCTTGACTTTGAAAGCCACTGCCACAGTGGGCAGCTGAGAATGTTTACTTTTCTTCATGCTTTAATTTTTTCTCAAATAGATATTATCTTTAATCTATATTTTATGCAATGGTTTGTAAGCTAAAACAAAATTTTATATAAATAACATATACATATTAAAATGTCAACTGTTATTTCCCTAAAATGTTGCTATGAACTGTCATTCTACTGATTTTTTCCATGCATTACGGGGACATAGTTCTGCAACAGGAAAGTGTGTAAGTGTGGATCGGAAGTTTCGAAATGACTTGGTGAATGTGGGGCAAGAAGTGGAGGCGGTAGATGGCCGTACTGCTTCCTCTTCGTGTTTCACACTCACTTAGCCGTTTCGGAACTTCTCGATTCATGCGTGCAAGTTTCTGGTGTGAAACACTCTCCTCGTACTGGGTCGAAATTTTAACGTTAATTCTCAAAGATTACTGCATTTTTCGATCGTTGAATTTAAATTTAGAAGCTTTTCATTAATGTACAATGTGCGTTAACTTAGCCTGCTGGACTGACTGATGACTGATACTGCCGCTGTCTCCCTGACTGATTTAGTCACTGCCTGCCTGACAAAGAGACACTGCCTGCCTGCCTGCCGGTGAGAGCCGCTGCCTGCGTGACTGATTGACTGATGGAGCCGCTGCCTGCCGGAATGATTGAGCCGCTGCGTGCCTGTATGAACAAAAGTAAATATGTGTTAAACATCTTCTGTAAATGCTTCATTTATTGTTATTATTCACATAGTCTAGTTTTTCATTTAAAATCAATTTGATATCAAAATTGTGGCTAATTAATGTGAATATAAAAAGTATTGAAGTTTTATATAGGATTGATTGACAGAGCGAACAACTGCCTGATTGATTGAGCCGCTGCCTGCCCGCCTGATTTAGCCGCTTCCTGTCTGACTGATTGAGCCGCTGCCTGCCTGATTGATTGAGCCGCTGCCTGCCTGACTGATTGAGCCGCTGCCTGCCTGACTGATTGAGCCGCTGCCTGCCTGACTGATTGAGCCACTGCCTGCCTGACTGATTGAGCCGCTACCTGCCTGCCTGTCTGAATGATTGAGCCGATGAATGCCGGTATGAGCAAAATTAAATATGTTTCAAACATCTTCTTTAAATGCTTAATTTAGTATAATTATTTACATAGGCTAGTTTTTCATTTAAAATCAAGTTGATATGAAAGTTGTGGCTAATAAATGTGAAAATAAAAAGTATGGAAATTTAATATAGGATTGATAGATAGAGCCAACACCTGCCTGATTGGTTGAGCCGCTGCCTGCCTGCCTGACTGATTGAGCCGCTGCCTGCCTGACTAATTGAGCCGATGAATGCCGGTATGAGCAACATTAAATATGTTTCAAACATCTTCTTTAAATTCTTAATTTAGTATAATTATTTACATAGGCTAGTTTTTCATTTAAAATCAAGTTGATATGAAAGTTGTGGCTAATAAATGTAAAAATAAAAAGTATGGAAATTTAATATAGGATTGATTGATGGAGCCAACACCTGCCTGATTGATTGAGCCGCTGCCTGCCTGACTGATTGAGCCGCTGCCAGAGACATACTCTGCCTGACTGATTGAGCAGCTGCCTGCATGCCTGTCTGAATGATTGAGCCGATGAATGCCGGTATGAGCAAAATTAAATATGTTTCAAACATCTTCTTTAAATGCTTAATTTAGTATAATTATTTACATAGGCTAGTTTTTCATTTAAAATCAAGTTGATATGAAAGTTGTGGCTAATAAATGTGAAAATAAAAAGTATGGAAATTTAATATAGGATTGATAGATAGAGCCAACACCTGCCTGATAGGTTGAGCCGCTGCCTGCCTGCCTGCCTGATTGAGCCGCTTCCTGCCAGACTGATTGAGCCGCTGTCTGCCTGCCTGATTGAGCCGCTATCTGCTTGACTGATTGAGTCGCTGCCTGCCTGACAGAGAGACACTGTCTGCCTGCGTGTGATAGCCGCTGCCTATCTGACTGAAGGAGCCGCTGCCCGTTTGACTGATGGAGTCGCTGCCTGCCTGACTGTGAGAAACTTTCTGCCTGAATGATTGAGCCGCTGCCTGCCTGTATGAACAAATTTAAATATGTTTTAAACATCTTCTTTAAATGCATAATTTAGTATCATTATTTAAATTGTCTAGTTTCTCAATTAAATTCAAGTTGATATGGAAATTGTTGCTAATAAATGTGGTAATAAAAAATACGGAATTTTTATATAGGATTGACTAAGGGAGCTAACGCCTGCCTGAATGATAGAGCCAATGTCTGCCTGAGTAATAGAGCCACTGCCTACCTGACTGACTGACGGACAGAGCCACTTCGTGCCAGCTTGACTTTGAAAGCCACTGCCACAGTGGGCAGCTGAGAATGTTTACTTTTCTTCATGCTTTAATTTTTTCTCAAATAGATATTATCTTTAATCTATATTTTATGCAATGGTTTGTAAGCTAAAACAAAATTTTATATAAATAACATATACATATTAAAATGTCAACTGTTATTTCCCTAAAATGTTGCTATGAACTGTCATACTACTGATTTTTTCCATGCATTACGGGGACATAGTTCTGCAACAGGAAAGTGTGTAAGTGTGGATCGGAAGTTTCGAAATGACTTGGTGAATGTGGGGCAAGAAGTGGTGGCGGTAGACGGCCGTTCTGCTTCCTCTTCGTGTTTCACACTCATTTAGCCGTTTCGGAACTTCTCGATTCATGCGCGCAAGTTTCTGGTGTGAAACACTCTCCTCGTACTGGGTCGAAATTTTAACGTTAATTCTCAAAGATTACTGCATTTTTCGATAGTTGAATTTAAATTTAGAAGCTTTTCATTAATGTACAATGTGCGTTAACTTAGCCTGCTGGACTGACTGATGACTGATACTGCTGCTGTCTGTCTAGCTGATTGAGCGGCTGTCTCCCTGACTGAGTTAGTCACTGCCTGCCTGACAAAGAGACACTGCCTGCCTGCCGGTGAGAGCGGCTGCCTGCCTGACTGATTGACTGATGGAGCCGCTGCCTGCCTGAATGATTGAGCCGCTGCGTGCCTGTGTGAACAAAAGTAAATATGTTTTAAACATCTTCTGTAAATGCTTAATTTAGTGTTATTATTCACATAGTCTAGTTTTTCATTTAAAATCAATTTGATATCAAAATTGTGTTCAATACTTTTTATATTCACATTAATTAAAGTTTTATATAGGATTGATTGACAGAGCGAACAACTGCCTGATTGATTGAGCCGCTGCCTGCCCGCCTGATTTAGCCGCTTCCTGTCTGACTGATTGAGCCGCTTCCTGCCTGACTGATTGAGCCGCTTCCTGCCTGACTGATTGAGCCGCTGCCTGCCTGACTGATTGAGCCGCTGCCTGCCTGACTAATTGAGCCGATGAATGCCGGTATGAGCAACATTAAATATGTTTCAAACATCTTCTTTAAATGCTTAATTTAGTATAATTATTTACATAGGCTAGTTTTTCATTTAAAATCAAGTTGATATGAAAGTTGTGGCTAATAAATGTGAAAATAAAAAGTATGGAAATTTAATATAGGATTGATTGATGGAGCCAACACCTGCCTGATTGATTGAGCCGCTGCCTGCCTGACTGATTGAGCCGCTGCCAGAGAGAGACTCTGCCTGACTGATTGAGCAGCTGCCTGCATGCCTGTCTGAATGATTGAACCGCTGCCTGCCTGTATGAACGAAATTAAATATGTTTTAAACATCTTCTTTAAATGCTTAATTTAGTATAATCATTTACATAGGCTAGTTTTTCATTTAAAATCAAGTTTATATGAAAGTTGTGGCTAATAAATGTGAAAATAAAAAGTATGGAAATTTAATATAGGATTGATTAATAGAGCCAACACCTGCCTGATTGATTTAGCCGATTCCTGTCTGACTGATTGAACCGCTTCCTACCTGACTGATTGAGCCGCTACCTATCTGACTGATGGAGCCGCTGCCTATCTGACTGATGGAAGCCGCTGCCCATTTGACTGATGGAGTCGCTGCCGGCCTGACTGTGAGAAACTGTCTGCCTGAATGATTGAGCCGCTGCCTGCCTGACTGATTGAGCCGCTGCCTGCCTGACTGATTGAGCCGCTGCCTGCCTGACTAATTGAGCCGATGAATGCCGGTATGAGCAACATTAAATATGTTTCAAACATCTTCTTTAAATGCTTAATTTAGTATAATTATTTACATAGGCTAGTTTTTCATTTAAAATCAAGTTGATATGAAAGTTGTGGCTAATAAATGTGAAAATAAAAAGTATGGAAATTTAATATAGGATTGATAGATAGAGCCAACACCTGCCTGATTGGTTGAGCCGCTGCCTGCCTGATTGAGCCGCCTCCTGCCAGACTGTTTGAGACACTGTCTGCCTGCGTGTGAGAGCCGCTGCCTATCTGACTGATGGAGCCGCTGCCCGTTTGACTGATGGAGTCGCTGCCTGCCTGACTGTGAGAAACTGTCTGCCTGAATGATTGAGCCGCTGCCTGCCTGTATGAACAAATTTAAATATGTTTTAAACATCTTCTTTAAATGCATAATTTAGTATTATTATTTAAATTGTCTAGTTTCTCAATTAAATTCAAGTTGATATGGAAATTGTTGCTAATAAATGTGGTAATAAAAAATATGGAATTTTTATATAGGATTGACTGAGGGAGCTAACGCCTGCCTTAAATGATAGAGCCAATGTCTGCCTGAGTGATAGAGCCACTGCCTACCTGACTGACTGACGGACAGAGCCAATTCGTGCCAGCTTGAATTTGAAAGCCACTGCGACAGTGGGCAGCTGAGAATGTTTACTTTTCTTCATGCTTTAATTTTTTCTCAAATAGATATTATCTTTAATCTATATTTTATGCAATGGTTTGTAAGCTAAAACAAAATTTTATATAAATAACATATACATATTAAAATGTCAACTGTTATTTCCCTAAAATGTTGCTATGAACTGTCATTCTACTGATTTTTTCCATGCATTACGGGGACATAGTTCTGCAACAGGAAAGTGTGTAAGTGTGGATCGGAAGTTTCGAAATGACTTGGTGAATGTGGGGCAAGAAGTGGAGGCGGTAGACGGCCGTTCTGCTTCCTCTTCGTGTTTCACACTCATTTAGCCGTTTCGTAACTTCTCGATTCATGCGTGCAAGTTTCTTGTGTGAAACACTCTCCTCGTACTGGGTCGAAATTTTAACGTTAATTCTCAAAGATTACTGCATTTTTCGATAGTAGAATTTAAATTTATAAGCTTTTCATTAATGTACAATGTGCGTTAACTTAGCCTGCTGGACTGACTGATGACTGATACTGCCGCTGTCTCCCTGACTGATTTAGTCACTGCCTGCCCGACAAAGAGACACTGCCTGCCTGCCTGCCTGCCGGTGAGAGCCGCTGCCTGCCTGACTGATTGACTGATGGAGCCGCTGCCTGCCTGACTGATTGACTGATGGAGCCGCTGCCTGCCGGAATGATTGAGTCGCTGCGTGCCTGTATGAACAAAAGTAAATATGTGTTAAATATCTTCTGTAAATGCTTCATTTAGTGTTATTATTCACATAGTCTAGTTTTTCATTTAAAATCAATTTGATATCAAAATTTTGGCTAATTAATGTGAATATAAAAAGTATTGAAGTTTTATATAGGATTGATTGACAGAGCGAACAACTGCCTGATTGATTGAGCCGCTGCCTTCCCGCCTGATTCAGCCGCTTCCTGTCTGACTGATTTAGCCGCTGCCTGCCTGATTGATTGAGCCGCTGCCTGCCTGATTGATTGAGCCGCTGCCTGCCTGACTGATTGAGCCGCTGCCTGCCTGACTGATTGAGCCGCTGCCTGCCTGACTGATTGAGCCGCTGCCTGCCTGACTGATTGAGCCGATGAATGCCGGTATGAGCAACATTAAATATGTTTCAAACATCTTCTTTAAATTCTTAATTTAGTATAATTATTTACATAGGCTAGTTTTTCATTTAAATTCAAGTTGATATGAAAGTTGTGGCTAATAAATGTGAAAATAAAAAGTATGGAAATTTAATATAGGATTGATTGATGGAGCCAACACCTGCCTGACTGATTGAGCCGCTGCCAGAGAGAGACTCTGCCTGACTGATTGAGCAGCTGCCTGCATGCCTGTCTGAATGATTGAGCCGATGAATGCCGGTATGAGCAAAATTAAATATGTTTCAAACATCTTCTTTAAATGCTTAATTTAGTATAATTATTTACATAGGCTAGTTTTTCATTTAAAATCAAGTTGATATGAAAGTTGTGGCTAATAAATGTGAAAATAAAAAGTATGGAAATTTAATATAGGATTGATAGATAGAGCCAACACCTGCCTGATTGGTTGAGCCGCTGCCTGCCTGCCTGACTGATTGAGCCGCTGCCTGCCTGACTAATTGAGCCGATGAATGCCGGTATGAGCAACATTAAATATGTTTCAAACATCTTCTTTAAATTCTTAATTTAGTATAATTATTTACATAGGCTAGTTTTTCATTTAAAATCAAGTTGATATGAAAGTTGTGGCTAATAAATGTAAAAATAAAAAGTATGGAAATTTAATATAGGATTGATTGATGGAGCCAACACCTGCCTGATTGATTGAGCCGCTGCCTGCCTGACTGATTGAGCCGCTGCCAGAGAGATACTCTGCCTGACTGATTGAGCAGCTGCCTGCATGCCTGTCTGAATGATTGAGCCGATGAATGCCGGTATGAGCAACATTAAATATGTTTCAAACATCTTCTTTAAATTCTTAATTTAGTATAATTATTTACATAGGCTAGTTTTTCATTTAAAATCAAGTTGATATGAAAGTTGTGGCTAATAAATGTGAAAATAAAAAGTATGGAAATTTAATATAGGATTGATAGATAGAGCCAACACCTGCCTGATTGATTGAGCCGCTGCCTGCCTGCCTGATTTAGCCGCTTCCTACCTGACTGTTTGAGCCGCTTCCTGTCTGACTGATTGAGCCGCTTCCTGCCTGAATGATTGAGCCGCTTCCTGCTTGACTGATTCAACCGCTGCCTGCCTGACTGATTGAGCCGCTGCCTGCCTGACTGATTGAGCCGCTGCCTGCCTGACTAATTGAGCCGATGAATGCCGGTATGAGCAACATTAAATATGTTTCAAACATCTTCTTTAAATGCTTAATTTAGTATAATTATTTACATAGGCTAGTTTTTCATTTAAAATCAAGTTGATATGAAAGTTGTGGCTAATAAATGTGAAAATAAAAAGTATGGAAATTTAATATAGGATTGATTGATGGAGCCAACACCTGCCTGATTGATTGAGCCGCTGCCTGCCTGACTGATTGAGCCGCTGCCAGAGAGAGACTCTGCCTGACTGATTGAGCAGCTGCCTGCATGCCTGTCTGAATGATTGAGCCGCTGCCTGCCTGTATGAACGAAATTAAATATGTTTTAAACATCTTCTTTAAATGCTTAATTTAGTATAATCATTTACATAGGCTAGTTTTTCATTTAAAATCAAGTTTATATGAAAGTTGTGGCTAATAAATGAGAAAATAAAAAGTATGAAAATTTAATATAGGATTGATTAATAGAGCCAACACCTGCCTGATTGATTTAGCCGATTCCTGTCTGACTGATTGAACCGCTTCCTACCTGACTGATTGAGCCGCTACCTACCTGACTGATTGAGCCGCTTCCTGCCTGACTGATTGAGCCGCTTCCTGCCTGACTGATTCAGCCGCTGCCTGCCTGACTGATTGAGCCGCTGCCTGCCTGACTAATTGAGCCGATGAATGCCGGTATGAGCAAAATTAAATATGTTTCAATTATCTTCTTTAAATGCTTAATTTAGTATAATTATTTACATAGGCTAGTTTTTCATTTAAAATCAAGTTGATATGAAAGTTGTGGCTAATAAATGTGAAAATAAAAAGTATGGAAATTTAATATAGGATTGATAGATAGAGCCAACACCTGCCTGATTGGTTGAGCCGCTGCCTGCCTGATTGAGCCGCCTCCTGCCAGACTGATTGAGACACTGTCTGCCTGCGTGTGAGAGCCGTTGCCTATCTGACTGATGGAGCCGCTGCCTATCTGACTGATGGAGCCGCTGCCCGTTTGACTGATGGAGTCGCTGCCTGCCTGACTGTGAGAAACTGTCTGCCTGAATGATGGAGCCGCTGCCTGCCTGTATGAACAAATTTAAATATGTTTTAAACATCTTCTTTAAATGCATAATTTAGTATTATTATTTAAATTGTCTAGTTTCTCAATTAAATTCAAGTTGATATGGAAATTGTTGCTAATAAATGTGGTAACAAAAAATATGGAATTTTTATATAGGATTGAATGAGGGAGCTAACGCCTGCCAGAATGATAGAGCCAATGTCTGCCTGAGTGATAGAGCCACTGCCTACCTGACTGACTGACGGACAGAGCCACTTCGTGCCAGCTTGACTTTGAAAGCCACTGCGACAGTGGGCAGCTGAGAATGTTTACTTTTCTTCATGCTTTAATTTTTTCTCAAATAGATATTATCTTTAATCTATATTTTATGCAATGGTTTGTAAGCTAAAACAAAATTTTATATAAATAACATATACATATTAAAATGTCAACTGTTATTTCCCTAAAATGTTGCTATGAACTGTCATTCTACTGATTTTTTCCATGCATTACGGGGACATAGTTCTGCAACAGGAAAGTGTGTAAGTGTGGATCGGAAGTTTCGAAATGACTTGGTGAATGTGGGGCAAGAAGTGGAGGCGGTAGACGGCCGTTCTGCTTCCTCTTCGTGTCTCACACTCACTTAGCCGTTTCGGAACTTCTCGATTCATGCGTGCAAGTTTCTGGTGTGAAACACTCTCCTCGTACTGGGTCGAAATTTTAACGTTAATTCTCAAAGATTACTGCATTTTTCGATAGTAGAATTTAAATTTAGAAGCTTTTCATTAATGTACAATGTGCGTTAACTTAGCCTGCTGGACTGACTGATGACTGATACTGCCGCTGTCTCCCTGACTGATTTAGTCACTGCCTGCCTGACAAAGAGACACTGCCTGCCTGCCTGCCGGTGAGAGCCGCTGCCTGCCTGATTTCTTGACTGATGGAGCCGCTGCCTGCCTGACTGATTGACTGATGGAGCCGCGGCCTGCCGGAATGATTGAGCCGCTGCGTGCCTGTATGAACAAAAGTAAATATGTGTTAAACATCTTCTGTAAATGCTTAATTTAGTGTTATTATTCACATAGTCTAGTTTTTCATTTAATATCAATTTGATATCAAAATTGTGGCTAATTAATGTGAATATAAAAAGTATTGAACTTTTATTTAGGATTGATTGACAGAGCGAACAACTGCCTGATTGATTGAGCCGCTGCCTGCCCGCCTGATTTAGCCGCTTCCTGTCTGACTGATTGAGCCGCTGCCTGCCTGAGTGATTGAGCCGCTGCCTACCTGATTGATTGAGCCGCTGCCTGCCTGACTGATTGAGCCGCTGCCTGCCTGACTGATTGAGCCGCTGCCTGCCTGACTGATTGAGCCGCTGCCTGCCTGACTGATTGAGCCGCTGCCTGCCTGACTGATTGAGCCGATGAATGCCGGTATGAGCAACATTAAATATGTTTCAAACATCTTCTTTAAATGCTTAATTTAGTATAATTATTTACATAGGCTAGTTTTTCATTTAAAATCAAGTTGATATGAAAGTTGTGGCTAATAAATGTGAAAATAAAAAGTATGGAAATTTAATATAGGATTGATAGATAGAGCCAACACCTGCCTGATTGGTTGAGCCGCTGCCTGCCTGCCTGACTGATTGAGCCGCTGCCTGCCTGACTAATTGAGCCGATGAATGCCGGTATGAGCAACATTAAATATGTTTCAAACATCTTCTTTAAATTCTTAATTTAGTATAATTATTTACATAGGCTAGTTTTTCATTTAAAATCAAGTTGATATGAAAGTTGTGGCTAATAAATGTAAAAATAAAAAGTATGGAAATTTAATATAGGATTGATTGATGGAGCCAACACCTGCCTGATTGATTGAGCCGCTGCCTGCCTGACTGATTGAGCCGCTGCCAGAGAGATACTCTGCCTGACTGATTGAGCAGCTGCCTGCATGCCTGTCTGAATGATTGAGCCGATGAATGCCGGTATGAGCAACATTAAATATGTTTCAAACATCTTCTTTAAATTCTTAATTTAGTATAATTATTTACATAGGCTAGTTTTTCATTTAAAATCAAGTTGATATGAAAGTTGTGGCTAATAAATGTGAAAATAAAAAGTATGGAAATTTAATATAGGATTGATAGATAGAGCCAACACCTGCCTGATTGATTGAGCCGCTGCCTGCCTGCCTGCCTGATTTAGCCGCTTCCTACCTGACTGTTTGAGCCGCTTCCTGTCTGACTGATTGAGCCGCTTCCTGCCTGAATGATTGAGCCGCTTCCTGCTTGACTGATTCAACCGCTGCCTGCCTGACTGATTGAGCCGCTGCCTGCCTGACTGATTGAGCCGCTGCCTGCCTGACTAATTGAGCCGATGAATGCCGGTATGAGCAACATTAAATATGTTTCAAACATCTTCTTTAAATGCTTAATTTAGTATAATTATTTACATAGGCTAGTTTTTCATTTAAAATCAAGTTGATATGAAAGTTGTGGCTAATAAATGTGAAAATAAAAAGTATGGAAATTTAATATAGGATTGATTGATGGAGCCAACACCTGCCTGATTGATTGAGCCGCTTCCTACCTGACTGATTGAGCCGCTTCCTACCTGACTGATTGAGCCGCTTCCTGCCTGACTGATTGAGCCGCTTCCTGCCTGACTGATTGAGCCGCTTCCTGCCTGACTGATTCAGCCGCTGCCTGCCTGACTGATTCAGCCGCCGCCTGCCTGACTGATTGAGCCGCTGCCTGCCTGACTGATTGAGCCGCTGCCTGCCTGACTGATTGAGCCGCTGCCTGCCTGACTGATTGAGCCGCTGTCTGCCTGACTGATTGAGCCGCTGCCTGCCTGACTAATTGAGCCGATGAATGCCGGTATGAGCAAAATTAAATATGTTTCAAACATCTTCTTTAAATGCTTAATTTAGTATAATTATTTACATAGGCTAGTTTTTCATTTAAAATCAAGTTGATATGAAAGTTGTGGCTAATAAATGTGAAAATAAAAAGTATGGAAATTTAATATAGGATTGATAGATAGAGCCAACACCTGCCTGATTGGTTGAGCCGCTGCCTGCCTGATTGAGCCGCCTCCTGCCAGACTGATTGAGACACTGTCTGCCTGCGTGTGAGAGCCGCAGCCTATCTGACTGATGGAGCCGCTGCCCGTTTGACTGATGGAGTCGCTGCCTGCCTGACTGTGAGAAACTGTCTGCCTGCCTGATTGAGCCGCTTCCTGCCAGACTGATTGAGTCGCTGCCTGCCTGACAGAGAGAGCCGCTGCCTATCTGACTGATGGAGCCGCTGCCCGTTTGACTGATGGAGTCGCTGCCTGCCTGACTGTGAGAAACTGTCTGCCTGAATGATTGAGCCGCTGCCTGCCTGTATGAACAAATTTAAATATGTTTTAAACATCTTCTTTAAATGCATAATTTAGTATTATTATTTAAATTGTCTAGTTTCTCAATTAAATTCAAGTTGATATGGAAATTGTTGCTAATAAATGTGGTAATAAAAAATACGGAATTTTTATATAGGATTGACTGAGGGAGCTAACGCCTGCCTGAATGATAGAGCCAATGTCTGCCTGAGTGATAGAGCCACTGCCTACCTGACTGACTGACGGACAGAGCCACTTCGTGCCAGCTTGATTTTGAAAGTCACTGCCACAGTGGGCAGCTGAGAATGTATACTTTTCTTCATGCTTTAATTTGTTCTCAAATATATATTATCTTTAATCTATATTTTATGCAATGTTTTGTAAGCTAAAACAAAATTTTATATAAATAACATATACATATTAAAATGTCAACTGTTATTTCCCTAAAATGTTGCTATGAACTGTCATTCTACTGATTTTTTCCATGCATTACGGGGACATAGTTCTGCAACAGGAAAGTGTGTAAGTGTGGATCGGAAGTTTCGAAATGACTTGGTGAATGTGGGGCAAGAAGTGGAGGCGGTAGACGGCCGTTCTGCTTCCTCTTCGTGTTTCACACTCATTTAGCCGTTTCGGAACTTCTCGATTCATGCGTGCAAGTTTCTGGTGTGAAACACTCTCCTCGTACTGGGTTGAAATTTTAACGTTAATTCTCAAAGATTTTTGCATTTTTCGATAGTAGAATTTAAATTTATAAGCTTTTCATTAATGTACAATGTGCGTTAACTTAGCCTGCTGGACTGACTGATGACTGATACTGCCGCTGTCTCCCTGACTGATTTAGTCACTGCCTGCCCGACAAAGAGACACTGCCAGCCTGCCTGCCGGTGAGAGCCGCTGCCTCCCTGACTGATTGACTGATGGAGCCGCTGCCTGCCGGAATGATTGAGCCGCTGCGTGCCTGTATGAACAAAAGTAAATATGTGTTAAACATCTTCTGTAAATGCTTCATTTAGTGTTATTATTCACATAGTCTAGTTTTTCATTTAAAATCAATTTGATATCAAAATTGTGGCTAATTAATGTGAATATAAAAAGTATTGAAGTTTTATATAGGATTGATTGACAGAGCGAACAACTGCCTGATTGATTGAGCCGCTGCCTGCCTGACTGATTGAGCCGCTGCCTGCCTGACTGATTGAGCCGCTGCCTGCCTGACTGATTGAGCCGCTGCCTGCCTGCCTGATTGAGCCACTGCCTGCCTGACTGATTGAGCCGCTGCCTGCCTGACTGATTGAGCCGCTGCCTGCCTGCCTGATTGAGCCACTGCCTGCCTGACTGATTGAGCCGCTGCCTGCCTGACTGATTGTGCCGCTGCCTGCCTGACTAATTGAGCCGATGAATGCCGGTATGAGCAACATTAAATATGTTTCAAACATCTTCTTTAAATTCTTAATTTAGTATAATTATTTACATAGGCTAGTTTTTCAATTAAAATCAAGTTGATATGAAAGTTGTGGCTAATAAATGAGAAAATAAAAAGTATGAAAATTTAATATAGGATTGATTAATAGAGCCAACACCTGCCTGATTGATTTAGCCGATTCCTGTCTGACTGATTGAACCGCTTCCTACCTGACTGATTGAGCCGCTACCTACCTGACTGATTGAGCCGCTTCCTGCCTGACTGATTGAGCCGCTTCCTGCCTGACTGATTCAGCCGCTGCCTGCCTGACTGATTGAGCCGCTGCCTGCCTGACTAATTGAGCCGATGAATGCCGGTATGAGCAAAATTAAATATGTTTCAAACATCTTCTTTAAATGCTTAATTTAGTATAATTATTTACATAGGCTAGTTTTTCATTTAAAATCAAGTTGATATGAAAGTTGTGGCTAATAAATGTGAAAATAAAAAGTATGGAAATTTAATATAGGATTGATAGATAGAGCCAACACCTGCCTGATTGGTTGAGCCGCTGCCTGCCTGATTGAGCCGCCTCCTGCCAGACTGATTGAGACACTGTCTGCCTGCGTGTGAGAGCCGTTGCCTATCTGACTGATGGAGCCGCTGCCCGTTTGACTGATGGAGTCGCTGCCTGCCTGACTGTGAGAAACTGTCTGCCTGAATGATTGAGCCGCTGCCTGCCTGTATGAACAAATTTAAATATGTTTTAAACATCTTCTTTAAATGCATAATTTAGTATTATTATTTAAATTGTCTAGTTTCTCAATTAAATTCAAGTTGATATGGAAATTGTTGCTAATAAATGTGGTAATAAAAAATACGGAATTTTTATATAGGATTGACTGAGGGAGCTAACGCCTGCCTGAATGATAGAGCCAATGTCTGCCTGAGTGATAGAGCCACTGCCTACCTGACTGACTGACGGACAGAGCCACTTCGTGCCAGCTTGATTTTGAAAGTCACTGCCACAGTGGGCAGCTGAGAATGTATACTTTTCTTCATGCTTTAATTTGTTCTCAAATATATATTATCTTTAATCTATATTTTATGCAATGTTTTGTAAGCTAAAACAAAATTTTATATAAATAACATATACATATTAAAATGTCAACTGTTATTTCCCTAAAATGTTGCTATGAACTGTCATTCTACTGATTTTTTCCATGCATTACGGGGACATAGTTCTGCAACAGGAAAGTGTGTAAGTGTGGATCGGAAGTTTCGAAATGACTTGGTGAATGTGGGGCAAGAAGTGGAGGCGGTAGACGGCCGTTCTGCTTCCTCTTCGTGTTTCACACTCATTTAGCCGTTTCGGAACTTCTCGATTCATGCGTGCAAGTTTCTGGTGTGAAACACTCTCCTCGTACTGGGTTGAAATTTTAACGTTAATTCTCAAAGATTTTTGCATTTTTCGATAGTAGAATTTAAATTTATAAGCTTTTCATTAATGTACAATGTGCGTTAACTTAGCCTGCTGGACTGACTGATGACTGATACTGCCGCTGTCTCCCTGACTGATTTAGTCACTGCCTGCCCGACAAAGAGACACTGCCAGCCTGCCTGCCGGTGAGAGCCGCTGCCTCCCTGACTGATTGACTGATGGAGCCGCTGCCTGCCGGAATGATTGAGCCGCTGCGTGCCTGTATGAACAAAAGTAAATATGTGTTAAACATCTTCTGTAAATGCTTCATTTAGTGTTATTATTCACATAGTCTAGTTTTTCATTTAAAATCAATTTGATATCAAAATTGTGGCTAATTAATGTGAATATAAAAAGTATTGAAGTTTTATATAGGATTGATTGACAGAGCGAACAACTGCCTGATTGATTGAGCCGCTGCCTGCCTGACTGATTGAGCCGCTGCCTGCCTGACTGATTGAGCCGCTGCCTGCCTGACTGATTGAGCCGCTGCCTGCCTGCCTGATTGAGCCACTGCCTGCCTGACTGATTGAGCCGCTGCCTGCCTGACTGATTGAGCCGCTGCCTGCCTGCCTGATTGAGCCACTGCCTGCCTGACTGATTGAGCCGCTGCCTGCCTGACTGATTGTGCCGCTGCCTGCCTGACTAATTGAGCCGATGAATGCCGGTATGAGCAACATTAAATATGTTTCAAACATCTTCTTTAAATTCTTAATTTAGTATAATTATTTACATAGGCTAGTTTTTCAATTAAAATCAAGTTGATATGAAAGTTGTGGCTAATAAATGTGAAAATAAAAAGTATGGAAATTTAATATAGGATTGATTGATGGAGCCAACACCTGCCTGATTGATTTAGCCGATTCCTGTCTGACTGATTGAACCGCTTCCTACCTGATTGATTGAGCCGCTTCCTACCTGACTGATTGAGCCGCTTCCTGCCTGACTGATTGAGCCGCTTCCTGCCTGACTGATTGAGCCGCTTCCTGCCTGACTGATTGAGCCGCTGCCTGCCTGACTAATTGAGCCGCTGCCTGCCTGACTGATTGAGCCGCTGCCTGCCTGACTGATTGAGCCGCTGCCTGCCTGACTAATTGAGCCGATGAATGCCGGTATGAGCAAAATTAAATATGTTTCAAAGATTTTCTTTAAATGCTTAATTTAGTATAATTATTTACATAGGCTAGTTTTTCATTTAAAATCAAGTTGATATGAAAGTTGTGGCTAATAAATGTGAAAATAAAAAGTATGGAAATTTAATATAGGATTGATAGATAGAGCCAACACCTGCCTGATTGGTTAGCCGCTGCCTGCCTGATTGAGCCGCCTCCTGCCAGACTGATTGAGACACTGTCTGCCTGCGTGTGAGAGCCGCTGCCTATCTGACTGATGGAGCCGCTGCCCGTTTGACTGATGGAGTCGCTGCCTGCCTGACTGTGAGAAACTGTCTGCCCGAATGATTGAGCCGCTGCCTGCCTGTATGAACAAATTTAAATATGTTTTAAACATCTTCTTTAAATGCATAATTTAGTATTATTATTTAAATTGTCTAGTTTCTCAATTAAATTCAAGTTGATATGGAAATTGTTGCTAATAAATGTGGTAATAAAAAATATGGAATTTTTATATAGGATTGACTGAGGGAGCTAACGCCTGCCTGAATGATAGAGCCACTGCCTACCTGACTGACTGACGGACAGGGCCACTTCGTGCCAGCTTGACTTTGAAAGCCACTGCCACAGTGGGCAGCTGAGAATGTTTACTTTTCTTCATGCTTTAATTTTTTCTCAAATAGATATTATCTTTAATCTATATTTTATGCAATGTTTTGTAAGCTAAAACAAAATTTTATATAAATAACATATACATATTAAAATGTCAACTGTTATTTCCCTAAAATGTCGCTATGAACTGTCATTCTACTGATTTTTTCCATGCATTACGGGGACATAGTTCTGCAACAGGAAAATGTGTAAGTGTGGATCGGAAGTTTCGAAATGACTTGGTGAATGTGGGGCAAGAAGTGGAGGCGGTAGACGGCCGTTCTGCTTCCTCTTCGTGTTTCACACTCATTTAGCCTTTTCGGAACTTCTCGATTCATGCGTGCAAGTTTCTTGTGTGAAACACTCTCCTCGTACTGGGTCGAAATTTTAACGTTAATTCTCAAAGATTACTGCATTTTTCGATAGTAGAATTTAAATTTATAAGCTTTTCATTAATGTACAATGTGCGTTAACTTAGCCTGCTGGACTGACTGATGACTGATACTGCCGCTGTCTCCCTGACTGATTTAGTCACTGCCTGCCCGACAAAGAGACACTGCCTGCCTGCCTGCCTGCCTGCCGGTGAGAGCCGCTGCCTGCCTGACTGATTGACTGATGAAGCCGCTGCCTGCCTGACTGATTGACTGATGGAGCCGCTGCCTGCCGGAATGATTGAGCCGCTGCGTGCCTGTATGAACAAAAGTAAATATGTGTTAAATATCTTCTGTAAATGCTTCATTTAGTGTTATTATTCACATAGTCTAGTTTTTCATTTAAAATCAATTTGATATCAAAATTGTGGCTAATTAATGTGAATATAAAAAGTATTGAAGTTTTATATAGGATTGATTGACAGAGCGAACAACTGCCTGATTGATTGAGCCGCTGCCTGCCCGCCTGATTCAGCCGCTTCCTGTCTGACTGATTTAGCCGCTGCCTGCCTGATTGATTGAGCCGCTGCCTGCCTGATTGATTGAGCCGCTGCCTGCCTGACTGATTGAGCCGCTGCCTGCCTGACTGATTGAGCCGCTGCCTGCCTGACTGATTGAGCCGCTGCCTGCCTGACTGATTGAGCCGCTGCCTGCCTGACTGATTGAGCCGCTGCCTGCCTGACTGATTGAGCCGCTGCCTGCCTGACTGATTGAGCCGATGAATGCCGGTATGAGCAACATTAAATATGTTTCAAACATCTTCTTTAAATTCTTAATTTAGTATAATTATTTACATAGGCTAGTTTTTCATTTAAAATCAAGTTGATATGAAAGTTGTGGCTAATAAATGTAAAAATAAAAAGTATGGAAATTTAATATAGGATTGATTGATGCAGCCAACACCTGCCTGATTGATTGAGCCGCTGCCTGCCTGACTGATTGAGCCGCTGCCTGCCTGACTGATTGAGCCGCTGCCTGCCTTACTGATTGAGACACTGTCTGCCTGCGTGTGAGAGCCGCTGCCTATCTGACTGATGGAGCCGCTGCCCGTTTGACTGATGGAGTCGCTGCCTGCCGGTATGAGCAAAATTAAATATGTTTCAAACATCTTCTTTAAATGCTTAATTTAGTATAATTATTTACATAGGCTAGTTTTTCATTTAAAATCAAGTTGATATGAAAGTTTTGGCTAATAAATGTGAAAATAAAAAGTATGGAAATTTAATATAGGATTGATAGATAGAGCCAACACCTGCCTGATTGGTTGAGCCGCTGCCTGCCAGCCTGCCTGATTGAGCCGCTTCCTGCCAGACTGATTGAGCCGCTGTCTGCCTGCCTGATTGAGCCGCTGTCTGCTTGAGTGATTGAGTCGCTGCCTGCCTGACTGATTGAGCCGCTGCCTGCCTGACTGATTGTGCCGCTGCCTGCCTGACTAATTGAGCCGATGAATGCCGGTATGAGCAACATTAAATATGTTTCAAACATCTTCTTTAAATTCTTAATTTAGTATAATTATTTACATAGGCTAGTTTTTCAATTAAAATCAAGTTGATATGAAAGTTGTGGCTAATAAATGTGAAAATAAAAAGTATGGAAATTTAATATAGGATTGATTGATGGAGCCAACACCTGCCTGATTGATTTAGCCGATTCCTGTCTGACTGATTGAACCGCTTCCTACCTGATTGATTGAGCCGCTTCCTACCTGACTGATTGAGCCGCTTCCTGCCTGACTGATTTAGCCGCTTCCTGCCTGACTGATTGAGCCGCTTCCTGCCTGACTGATTCAGCCGCTGCCTGCCTGACTGATTGAGCCGCTGCCTGCCTGACTGATTCAGCCGCTGCCTGCCTGACTGATTGAGCCGCTGCCTGCCTGACTGATTCAGCCGCTGCCTGCCTGACTGATTGAGCCGCTGCCTGCCTGACTGATTGAGCCGCTGCCTGCCTGACTAATTGAGCCGATGAATGCCGGTATGAGCAAAATTAAATATGTTTCAAACATCTTCTTTAAATGCTTAATTTAGTATAATTATTTACATAGGCTAGTTTTTCATTTAAAATCAAGTTGATATGAAAGTTGTGGCTAATAAATGTGAAAATAAAAAGTATGGAAATTTAATATAGGATTGATAGATAGAGCCGCTGCCTATCTGACTGATGGAGCCGCTGCCTGCCTGACTGTGAGAAACTGTCTGCCTGCCTGATTGAGCCGCTTCCTGCCAGACTGATTGAGCCGCTGTCTGCCTGCCTGATTGAGCTGCTGTGTGCTTGACTGATTGAGTCGCTGCCTGCCTGACAGAGAGAGCCGCTGCCTATCTGACTGATGGAGCCGCTGCCCGTTTGACTGATGGAGTCGCTGCCTGCCTGACTGTGAGAAACTGTCTGCCTGAATGATTGAGCCGCTGCCTGCCTGTATGAACAAATTTAAATATGTTTTAAACATCTTCTTTAAATGCATAATTTAGTATTATTATTTAAATTGTCTAGTTTCTCAATTAAATTCAAGTTGATATGGAAATTGTTGCTAATAAATGTGGTAATAAAAAATATGGAATTTTTATATAGGATTGACTGAGGGAGCTAACGCCTGCCTGAATGATAGAGCCAATGTCTGCCTGAGTGATAGAGCCACTGCCTACCTGACTGACTGACGGACAGAGCCACTTCGTGCCAGCTTGACTTTGAAAGCCACTGCCACAGTGGGCAGCTGAGAATGTTTACTTTTCTTCATGCTTTAATTTTTTCTCAAATAGATATTATCTTTAATCTATATTTTATGCAATGTTTTGTAAGCTAAAACAAAATTTTATATAAATAACATATACATATTAAAATGTCAACTGTTATTTCCCTAAAATGTTGCTATGAACTGTCATTCTACTGATTTTTTCCATGCATTACGGGGACATAGTTCTGCAACAGGAAAATGTGTAAGTGTGGATCGGAAGTTTCGAAATGACTTGGTGAATGTGGAGCAAGAAGTGGAGGCGGTAGACGGCCGTTCTGCTTCCTCTTCGTGTTTCACACTCATTTAGCCGTTTCGGAACTTCTCGATTCATGCGTGCAAGTTTCTTGTGTGAAACACTCTCCTCGTACTGGGTCGAAATTTTAACGTTAATTCTCAAAGATTACTGCATTTTTCGATAGTAGAATTTAAATTTATAAGCTTTTCATTAATGTACAATGTGCGTTAACTTAGCCTGCTGGACTGACTGATGACTGATACTGCCGCTGTCTCCCTGACTGATTTAGTCACTGCCTGCCCGACAAAGAGACACTGCCTGCCTGCCTGCCTGCCTGCCGGTGAGAGCCGCTGCCTGCCTGACTGATTGACTGATGGAGCCGCTGCCTGCCTGACTGATTGACTGATGGAGCCGCTGCCTGCCGGAATGATTGAGCCGCTGCGTGCCTGTATGAACAAAAGTAAATATGTGTTAAATATGTTCTGTAAATGCTTCATTTAGTGTTATTATTCACATAGTCTAGTTTTTCATTTAAAATCAATTTGATATCAAAATTGTGGCTAATTAATGTGAATATAAAAAGTATTGAAGTTTTATATAGGATTGATTGACAGAGCGAACAACTGCCTGATTGATTGAGCCGCTGCCTGCCCGCCTGATTAAGCCGCTTCCTGTCTGACTGATTTAGCCGCTGCCTGCCTGATTGATTGAGCCGCTGCCTGCCTGATTGATTGAGCCGCTGCCTGCCTGACTGATTGAACCGCTGCCTGCCTGACTGATTGAGCCGCTGCCTGCCTGACTGATTGAGCCGCTGCCTGCCTGACTGATCGAGCCGCCGCCTGCCTGACTGATTGAGCCGCTGCCTGCCTGACTGATTGAGCCGATGAATGCCGGTATGAGCAACATTAAATATGTTTCAAACATCTTCTTTAAATTCTTAATTTAGTATAATTATTTACATAGGCTAGTTTTTCATTTAAAATCAAGTTGATATGAAAGTTGTGGCTAATTAATGTAAAAATAAAAAGTATGGAAATTTAATATAGGATTGATTGATGCAGCCAACACCTGCCTGATTGATTGAGCCGCTGCCTGCCTGACTGATTGAGCCGCTGCCTGCCTTACTGATTGAGACACTGTCTGCCTGCGTGTGAGAGCCGCTGCCTATCTGACTGATGGAGCCGCTGCCCGTTTGACTGATGGAGTCGCTGCCTGCCGGTATGAGCAAAATTAAATATGTTTCAAACATCTTCTTTAAATGCTTAATTTAGTATAATTATTTACATAGGCTAGTTTTTCATTTAAAATCAAGTTGATATGAAAGTTTTGGCTAATAAATGTGAAAATAAAAAGTATGGAAATTTAATATAGGATTGATAGATAGAGCCAACACCTGCCTGATTGGTAGAGCCGCTGCCTGCCTGCCTGCCTGATTGAGCCGCTTCCTGCCAGACTGATTGAGCCGCTGTCTGCCTGCCTGATTGAGCCGCTGTCTGCTTGAGTGATTGAGTCGCTGCCTGCCTGACAGAGAGACACTGTTTGCCTGAATGATTGAGCCGATGCCTGCCTGTATGAACAAATTTAAATATGTTTTAAACATCTTCTTTAAATGCATAATTTAGTATTATTATTTAAATTGTCTAGTTTCTCAATTAAATTCAAGTTGATATGGAAATTGTTGCTAATAAATGTGGTAATAAAAAATACGGAATTTTTATATAGGATTGACTGAGGGAACTAACGCCTGCCTGAATGATAGAGCCAATGTCTGCCTGAGTGATAGAGCCACTGCCTACCTGACTGACTGACGGACAGAGCCACTTCGTGCCAGCTTGACTTTGAAAGCCACTGCCACAGTGGGCAGCTGAGAATGTTTACTTTTCTTCATGCTTTAATTTGTTCTCAAATAGATATTATCTTTAATCTATATTTTATGCAATGTTTTGTAAGCTAAAACAAAATTTTATATAAATAACATATACATATTAAAATGTCAACTGTTATTTCCCTAAAATGTTGCTATGAACTGTCATTCTACTGATTTTTTCCATGCATTACGGGGACATAGTTCTGCAACAGGAAAGTGTGTAAGTGTGGATCGGAAGTTTCGAAATGACTTGGTGAATGTGGGGCAAGAAGTGGAGGCGGTAGACGGCCGTTCTGCTTCCTCTTCGTGTCTCACACTCATTTAGCCGTTTCGGAACTTATCGATTCATGCGTGCGAGTTTCTGGTGTGAAACTCTCTCCTCGTACTGGGTCGAAATTTTAACGTTAATTCTCAAAGATGTTTGCATTTTTCGATAGTAGAATTTAATTTTATAAGCTTTTCATTAATGTACAATGTGCGTTAACTTAGCCTGCTGGACTGACTGATGACTGATACTGCCGCTGTATGTCTAGCTGATTGAGCGGCTGTCTCCCTGACTGATTTAGTCACTGCCTGCCTGACAAAGAGACACTGCCTGCCTGCCGGTGAGAGCGGCTGCCTGCCTGACTGATTGACTGATGGAGCCGCTGCCTGCCTGAATGATTGAGCCGCTGCCTGCCTGTATGAACGAAATTAAATATGTTTTAAACATCTTCTTTAAATGCTTAATTTAGTATAATCATTTACATAGGCTAGTTTTTCATTTAAAATCAAGTTTATATGAAAGTTGTGGCTAATTAATGTGAATATAAAAAGTATTGAACTTTTATTTAGGATTGATTGACAGAGCGAACAACTGCCTGATTGATTGAGCCGCTGCCTGCCTGACTGATTGAGCCGCTGCCTGTCTGACTAATTGAGCCGCTGCCTGCCTGACTGATTGACTGATGGAGCCGCTGCCTGCCTGACTGATTGACTGATGGAGCCGCTGCCTGCCTGACTGATTGACTGATGGAGCCGCGGCCTGCCGGAATGATTGAGCCGCTGCGTGCCTGTATGAACAAAAGTAAATATGTGTTAAACATGTTCTGTAAATGCTTAATTTAGTGTTATTATTCACATAGTCTAGTTTTTCATTTAATATCAATTTGATATCAAAATTGTGGCTAATTAATGTGAATATAAAAAGTATTGAACTTTTATTTAGGATTGATTGACAGAGCGAACAACTGCCTGATTGATTGAGCCGCTGCCTGCCTGACTGATTGAGCCGCTGCCTGTCTGACTAATTGAGCCGCTGCCTGCCTGACTGATTGAGCCGCTGCCTGCCTTACTGATTGAGCCGCTGTCTGCCTGACTGATTGAGCCGCTGCCTGCCTGACTGATTGAGCCGCTGCCTGTCTGACTAATTGAGCCGATAAATGCCGGTATGAGCAACATTAAATATGTGTCAAACATCTTCTTTAAATGCTTAATTTAGTATAATTATTTACATAGGCTAGTTTTTCATTTAAAATCAAGTTGATATGAAAGTTGTGGCTAATAAATGTGAAAATAAAAAGTATGGAAATTTAATATAGGATTGATTGATGGAGCCAACACCTGCCTGATTGATTGAGCCGCTGCCTGCCTGCCTGCCTGATTTAGCCGCTTCCTACCTGACTGTTTGAGCCGCTTCCTGTCTGACTGATTGAGCCGCTTCCTGCCTGAATGATTGAGCCGCTTCCTGCTTGACTGATTCAACCGCTGCCTGCCTGACTGATTGAGCCGCTGCCTGCCTGACTGATTGAGCCGCTGCCTGCCTTACTGATTGAGCCGCTGTCTGCCTGACTGATTGAGCCGCTGCCTGCCTGACTGATTGAGCCGCTGCCTGTCTGACTAATTGAGCCGATAAATGCCGGTATGAGCAAAATTAAATATGTTTCAAACATCTTCTTTAAATGCTTAATTTAGTATAATTACTTATATAGGCTAGTTTTTCATTTAAAATCAAGTTGATATGAAAGTTGTGGCTAATAAATGTGAAAATAAAAAGTATGGAAATTTAATATAGGATTGATAGATAGAGCCAACACCTGCCTGATTGGTTGAGCCGCTGCCTGCCTGATTGAGCCGCTTCCTGCCAGATTGAGCCGCTTCCTGCCAGACTGATTGAGCCGCTGTCTGCCTGTCTGATTGAGGCGCTGTCTGCTTGACTGATTGAGTCGCTGCCTGCCTGACAGAGAGACACTGTCTGCCTGCGTGTGAGAGCCGCTGCCTATCTGACTGATGGAGCCGCTGCCCGTTTGACTGATGGAGTCGCTGCCTGCCGGTATGAGCAAAATTAAATATGTTTCAAACATCTTCTTTAAATGCTTAATTTAGTATAATTATTTACATAGGCTAGTTTTTCATTTAAAATCAAGTTGATATGAAAGTTGTGGCTAATAAATGTGAAAATAAAAAATATGGAAATTTAATATAGGATTGATTGATGGAGCCAACACCTGCCTGATTGATTGAGCCGCTGCCTGCCTGACTGATTGAGCCGCTGCCAGAGAGAGACTCTGTCTGACTGATTGAACCGCTTCCTGCCTGACTGAATGAGCCGCTTCCTGCCTGACTGGTTGAGCCGCTTCCTGCCTGACTGATTGAGCCGCTTCCTGCCTGACTGATTGAGCCGCTGCCTGCCTGACTGATTCAGCCGCTGCCTGCCTGACTGATTCAGCCGCTGCCTGCCTGACTGATTCAGCCGCTGCCTGCCTGACTGATTCAGCCGCTGCCTGCCTGACTGATTGAGCCGCTGCCTGCCTGACTGATTCAGCCGCTGCCTGCCTGACTGATTGAGCCGATGAATGCCGGTATGAGCAAAATTAAATATGTTTCAAACATCTTCTTTAAATGCTTAATTTAGTATAATTATTTACATAGGCTAGTTTTTCATTTAAAATCAAGTTGATATGAAAGTTGTGGCTAATAAATGTGAAAATAAAAAGTATGGAAATTTAATATAGGATTGATAGATAGAGCCAACACCTGCCTGATTGGTTGAGCCGCTGCCTGCCTAATTGAGCCGCCTCCTGCCAGACTGATTGAGACACTGTCTGCCTGCGTGTGAGAGCCGTTGCCTATCTGACTGATGGAGCCGCTGCCTATCTGACTGATGGAGCCGCTGCCCGTTTGACTGATGGAGTCGCTGCCTTCCTGACTGTGAGAAACTGTCTGCCTGAATGATTGAGCCGCTGCCTGCCTGTATGAACAAATTTAAATATGTTTTAAACATCTTCTTTAAATGCATAATTTAGTATTATTATTTAAACTGTCTAGTTTCTCAATTAAATTCAAGTTGATATGGAAATTGTTGCTAATAAATGTGGTAATAAAAAATATGGAATTTTTATATAGGATTGAATGAGGGAGCTAACGCCTGCCTGAATGATAGAGCCAATGTCTGCCTGAGTGATAGAGCCACTGCCTACCTGACTGACTGACGGACAGAGCCACTTCGTGCCAGCTTGACTTTGAAAGCCACTGCGACAGTGGGCAGCTGAGAATGTTTACTTTTCTTCATGCTTTAATTTTTTCTCAAATAGATATTATCTTTAATCTATATTTTATGCAATGGTTTGTAAGCTAAAACAAAATTTTATATAAATAACATATACATATTAAAATGTCAACTGTTATTTCCCTAAAATGTTGCTATGAACTGTCATTCTACTGATTTTTTCCATGCATTACGGGGACATAGTTCTGCAACAGGAAAGTGTGTAAGTGTGGATCGGAAGTTTCGAAATGACTTGGTGAATGTGGGGCAAGAAGTGGAGGCGGTAGACGGCCGTTCTGCTTCCTCTTCGTGTCTCACACTCACTTAGCCGTTTCGGAACTTCTCGATTCATGCGTGCAAGTTTCTGGTGTGAAACACTCTCCTCGTACTGGGTCGAAATTTTAACGTTAATTCTCAAAGATTACTGCATTTTTCGATAGTAGAATTTAAATTTAGAAGCTTTTCATTAATGTACAATGTGCGTTAACTTAGCCTGCTGGACTGACTGATGACTGATACTGCCGCTGTCTCCCTGATTGATTTAGTCACTGCCTGCCTGACAAAGAGACACTGCCTGCCTGCCTGCCGGTGAGAGCCGCTGCCTGCCTGATTTCTTGACTGATGGAGCCGCTGCCTGCCTGACTGATTGACTGATGGAGCCGCGGCCTGCCGGAATGATTGAGCCGCTGCGTGCCTGTATGAACAAAAGTAAATATGTGTTAAACATGTTCTGTAAATGCTTAATTTAGTGTTATTATTCACATAGTCTAGTTTTTCATTTAATATCAATTTGATATCAAAATTGTGGCTAATTAATGTGAATATAAAAAGTATTGAACTTTTATTTAGGATTGATTGACAGAGCGAACAACTGCCTGATTGATTGAGCCGCTGCCTGCCCGCCTGATTTAGCCGCTTCCTGTCTGACTGATTGAGCCGCTGCCTGCCTGACTGATTGAGCCGCTGCCTGCCTGACTGATTGAGCCGCTGCCTGCCTGACTGATTGAGCCGCTGCCTGCCTGACTGATTGAGCCGCTGCCTGCCTGACTGATTGAGCCGCTGCCTGCCTGACTGATTGAGCCGCTGCCTGCCTGACTGATTGAGCCGCTGCCTGCCTGACTAATTGAGCCGATGAATGCCGGTATGAGCATTATTAAATATGTTTTAAACATCTTCTTTAAATTCTTAATTTAGTATGATCATTTACATAGGCTAGTTTTTCAATTAAAATCAAGTTGATATGAAAGTTGTGGCTAATAAATGTGAAAATAAAAAGTATGGAAATTTAATATAGGATTGATTGATGGAGCCAACACCTGCCTGATTGATTTAGCCGATTCCTGTCTGACTGATTGAACCGCTTCCTACCTGACTGATTGAGCCGCTTCCTACCTGACTGATTGAGCCGCTTCCTGCCTGACTGATTGAGCCGCTTCCTGCCTGACTGATTCTGCCGCTGCCTGCCTGACTGATTCAGCCGCTGCCTGCCTGACTGATTCAGCCGCTGCCTGCCTGACTGATTCAGCCGCTGCCTGCCTGACTGATTGAGCCGCTGCCTGCCTGACTGATTGAGCCGCTGCCTGCCTGACTGATTGAGCCGCTGCCTGCCTGACTAATTGAGCCGATGAATGCCGGTATGAGCAAAATTAAATATGTTTCAAACATCTTCTTTAAATGCTTAATTTAGTATAATTATTTACATAGGCTAGTTTTTCATTTAAAATCAAGTTGATATGAAAGTTGTGGCTAATAAATGTGAAAATAAAAAGTATGGAAATTTAATATAGGATTGATAGATAGAGCCAACACCTGCCTGATTGGTTGAGCCGCTGCCTGCCTGATTGAGCCGCCTCCTGCCAGACTGATTGAGACACTGTCTGCCTGCGTGTGAGAGCCGCTGCCTATCTGACTGATGGAGCCGCTGCCCGTTTGACTGATGGAGTCGCTGCCTGCCTGACTGTGAGAAACTGTCTGCCTGCCTGATTGAGCCGCTTCCTGCCAGACTGATTGAGCCGCTGTCTGCCTGCCTGATTGAGCTGCTGTCTGCTTGACTGATTGAGTCGCTGCCTGCCTGACAGAGAGAGCCGCTGCCTATCTGACTGATGGAGCCGCTGCCCGTTTGACTGATGGAGTCGCTGCCTGCCTGACTGTGAGAAACTGTCTGCCTGAATGATTGAGCCGCTGCCTGCCTGTATGAACAAATTTAAATATGTTTTAAACATCTTCTTTAAATGCATAATTTAGTATTATTATTTAAATTGTCTAGTTTCTCAATTAAATTCAAGTTGATATGGAAATTGTTGCTAATAAATGTGGTAATAAAAAATATGGAATTTTTATATAGGATTGACTGAGGGAGCTAACGCCTGCCTGAATGATAGAGCCAATGTCTGCCTGAGTGATAGAGCCACTGCCTACCTGACTGACTGACGGACAGAGCCACTTCGTGCCAGCTTGACTTTGAAAGCCACTGCCACAGTGGGCAGCTGAGAATGTTTACTTTTCTTCATGCTTTAATTTTTTCTCAAATAGATATTATCTTTAATCTATATTTTATGCAATGTTTTGTAAGCTAAAACAAAATTTTATATAAATAACATATACATATTAAAATGTCAACTGTTATTTCCCTAAAATGTTGCTATGAACTGTCATTCTACTGATTTTTTCCATGCATTACGGGGACATAGTTCTGCAACAGGAAAATGTGTAAGTGTGGATCGGAAGTTTCGAAATGACTTGGTGAATGTGGGGCAAGAAGTGGAGGCGGTAGACGGCCGTTCTGCTTCCTCTTCGTGTTTCACACTCATTTAGCCGTTTCGGAACTTCTCGATTCATGCGTGCAAGTTTCTTGTGTGAAACACTCTCCTCGTACTGGGTCGAAATTTTAACGTTAATTCTCAAAGATTACTGCATTTTTCGATAGTAGAATTTAAATTTATAAGCTTTTCATTAATGTACAATGTGCGTTAACTTAGCCTGCTGGACTGACTGATGACTGATACTGCCGCTGTCTGTCTAGCTGATTGAGCGGCTGTCTCCCTGACTGATTTAGTCACTGCCTGCCTGCCTGCCTGCCGGTGAGAGCGGCTGCCTGCCTGACTGATTGACTGATGGAGCCGCTGCCTGCCTGCCTGACTGATTGACTGATGTATCCGCTGCCTGCCTGACTGATTGACTGATGGAGCCGCTGCCTGCCTGACTGATTGACTGATTGAGCCGCTTCCTGCCTGACTGATTGAGCCGCTGTCTGCCTGACTGATTTAGCCGCTGTCTACCTGACTGATTGAGCCGCTGTCTGCCTGACTGATTGAGCCGCTGCCTGCCTGACTGATTGAGCCGCTGCCTGCCTGACAGATTGAGCCGCTGCCTGCCTGACTGATTGAGCCGCTGCCTGCCTGACTAATTGAGGCGATGAATGCCGGTATGAGCAAAATTAAATATGTTTCAAACAACTTCTTTAAGTGCTTAATTTAGTGAAATTAATTACATGGTCTAGTTTTTCATTTAAAATCAAGTTGATATGAAAGTTGTGGCTAATAAATGTGAAAATAAAAAGTATGGAAATTTAATATAGGATTGATTGATAGAGCCAACACCTGCCTTATTGATTGAGCCGCTGGCTGCCTGCCTTATTGAGCCTCTTCCTGCCAGACTAAATGAGCCGCTTCCTGTCTGACTGATTGAGCCGCTGCCTGAGAGAGACTCTGCCTGACTGATTGAGCAGCTGCCTGCAAGCCTGTCTGAATGATTGAGCCGCTGCGTGCCTGTATGAACAAAATTAAATATGTTTTAAACATCTTCTTTAAGTGCTTAATTTAGTGAAATTAATTACATGGTCTAGTTTTTCATTTAAAATCAAGTTGATATGAAAGTTGTGGCTAATAAATGTGAAAATAAAAAGTATGGAAATTTAATATAGGATTGATTGATAGAGCCAACACCTGCCTGATTGATTGAGCCGCTGCCTGCCTGCCTGATTGAGCCGCTTCCTGTCTGCCTGATTGAGCCGCTTCCTGCCTGACTGGTTGAGCCGCTTCCTGTCTGATTGATAGAACCAACACCTGCCTGACTGAATGTGCCGCTGCCTGCCTGACTGTTTGAACCACTGCCTGCATGCCTGCCTGAGAGAGTCTCTGCCTGCCTGAATGATTGAGCCGCTGCGTGCCTGTATGAACAAAAGTAAATATGTTTTAAAACTCTTCTGTAAATGCTTAATTTAGTGTTATTATTTACATAGTCTAGTTTTTCATTTAAAATCAAGTTGATATGAAAGTTGTGGCTAATAAATGTGAAAATAAAAAGTATGGATATTTATTATAGGATTGATTGTTAGAGCGAACACC
Organism: Parasteatoda lunata; assembly: GCA_949128135.1. Taxonomy (NCBI): domain Eukaryota; kingdom Metazoa; phylum Arthropoda; class Arachnida; order Araneae; family Theridiidae; genus Parasteatoda; species Parasteatoda lunata. The sequence continues at coordinate 88,101,033 of OX421979.1, read as the reverse complement.
TGCCTGAGAGATAGAGCCAATGTCTGCCTGACTGAATGTGCCGCTGCCTGCCTGACTGATTGAGTCGCTGCCTGCCTGACTGATTGAGTCGCTGCCTGCCTGACTGATGGAGCCGCTGCCCGACTGACTGATAGAGCCGCTGCTTCCTGACTGTGAGAAACTGTCTGCCTGAATGATTGAGCCGATGCCTGCCTGTACGAACAATATTAATTAAATATGTTTTAAACATTTTCATTAAATTATTAATTCAGTATTATTAATTCAGTATTATTATAGTATAATTATATAGTTTAGATTTTCATTTAAAATTAAGTTGATCAGGAAGTTTTGACTCATAAATGTGGTAATTAACAGTATAAATTTTATATAGGCCTGACTGATAGAGCCAACGCTTGCCTGGCTTACAGAACCAACACCTGCCTGACCGATAGAGCCAACACCTGCCTGACTGATAGAGCCAACACCTGCCTCACTGACTGAGCCGCTTTCTGTCCGACTGATTGAGCCGCTGCCTGCCTTATTTATTGGGACGCTGATTGTCTGCATCTCTGACTTAGATCCACCTCCAGCCTGCCTGACTGAGAACCACTGCCTGCCTGACTGAGAAAGTTGTTGCCTTCCTGTCTGTCTGACAGAGCCTCTGCCTGACTGAAAGTGCAACTGCCGGCCGGACTGAGCAAGCCATTCCCTGCATCAAAATTTAAATTATGGCAACACATAAATATGCAACTGCATGCCAAGCGCAGATTTGACAGAACTTTTAACTTTGCATTCGAATAAAGTCAAGCAATATAGTTTGTTAGTGCTTAAAAATATGCTTTGTATTCCATTACTTTCTCGCACATTTGCTAACAGGCTGTTAAAAATTTATATAAAAATATAAGTTTATTTAAATCGAATCTATTATGTATAAAATTACATTGTGCTTGATGTAGAGTTTAAACCTGGATTTTGAAAATTAAGTGTTTTAAAATTTTTCTTTAAATTATTAAATAAGTATTATTATTCATAGTTTTAGTTTTTCTTTTAAAATAAAGTCGTAATTGTTTTCATGCAATTTTATACATTGTTGTACTAGAACAAAACTGTCAATGTTTCTTGTTTAAGTATTGTACTACTTAAGTATTGTTAAGTGCCATTGTCCATGCATTTAACCAGTACTTCGGACGCTGATCTTTCTCCAAATCTATTCTTAGCAGATACTAAAATATTGAATAAGTATTGCAAATTATTGTATTTAAGTATTGTTAATATTCCTTATTTAAGTATTGTATTAAGTAATAACAAAAGAAAAAGTTAATATTGAATGTGTTGAAAAGCTTCATTCTGTGTATTTTACCAGTTTCTTTTCGAAAATGGCAGTCAGCAAATTTTGCATCTAGAAAATTTTAAGTCGATAGTAAAAGCTATTTAATAGTTCTTTATTGAAACAAGATTTAAAATGATTATTTCATTCCGTTGTTATATAATTGAGTGTATTTGTATATTTTGTTTAAATCAAAAAAATTGTTTTATGTAATTGAACTTGAATAAAATTGATATTCTTACGGCATAAAATTATTTTTACACTATCATCAAGCAACATAAACCTAGTTAACTTTGTATTACTATTGTCTATGTAGTGAAGGTTAGATATATTACTATGACGCTTTCATGTTTTCGTACTGCGAACGCTCTATCACTGAGCTTCCGGGCTTTAGCCAAGGGAGAGAGCGGAATCTGGCTTTAGCCCCCTCAAATTTTATAAATGAATGTACAGTACCTTCTGAGACTACAATTCTTTTCTCAACAGCTATGTAATTGAATCTAAACACAAAAAACTTTAATTTCTTTAATTGTAAATTCTAAAAAAAAAAAACTCTCTATGTCAAGCGAGCTGTAGCATTTCTTGGGTATAAAAACTGCTACTAAATTCCCCAGAGGAAATATACGTCCCTAATGCTGACAGATTATGAAAATTTGTAGTTTCGAATGTCACAGGGGATAGAATTAAATAGAAAACACTAAATAAGAGATAAATAATTTACAGATACACAATTTCTTTGATTGATTTTATTTTAATTTTTAAAAAAATTTCAACTATGAAGTTAAAATTGCAAGTTCGAATTTTCGATTGCCGTTTTGTTTATATATATATATATATATATGTATATATGACAAGCAATTTTGACTGCAGCAGGATCGGTCAATCCACATGTATTGCTGTAAAACGATTTTAAGTTGTCTTCATTCTTCGGGTGAGACCGTTTTACTTTGCAGGACTGATAGGCCGCGGGTGCGTTGACATTTCCTTTTAATACATTCGTCAGCGTTTAGATTCGTGCAGGCGGCAACTTCTATACGAATATGCAATTGTGCAGTAAGTTAAAGTACTAACTCTGAGCAAGCTTATACAGTAAAGAAAACTTTAAGAACAAAAGAATTCTTTTTTCACAACGAATTTAATGAATCAATTCACAAAAAGAGTTGATTAAAATATCGATTCCTTCGTTTGTCTCATATCCACTATAAATCAGTCGATATCATTGAGAGTCTACCATGTATAAGAATATGGATGGTTGACTGAATGTAAACAATGACTAACTTCTTAAAACCAGAAGAAATTTAGAGAACTTTCGGTGTACCTTAGCAAAATAAGGTTTATTTTTCACTCAGCAAAAATCCTTTAATGTAAACCTAATGAAAAATTTTTATATGCTTTACATGTAAACGTTCTAACCTTAAAACGAGATCTGTGATAGTCTGCTGTACCCTAGTCCAAAACCTTGGAAAACAACATTTTATATAAAAACCTTCAATCGAGGTTGTCTTCAAGCATGAAAAATTCCTTAAATGAAGCTATTCTAAAGGTGAAAACAATCTTAAATCTAGGTGATTATAAGGTTTCTTTTCGCAACGTCTTGTACTCTCAAATAAAATCCACCTTGTCATGAAATTCGACCCTAGCGCTAGTGTGACGTCTGCCAAAACAGCATTCTGGACGTGACGTCACTTTTCCATGATTGTGCACGCTTCAGCTGTTATTAGTTTCATATTATATTCTTTATAGCTTTTAGTTCCGTGGAAAAATTCTCTTTTTCTATCTCGTTTAAGTGTCCGTTTTCATAAACACGCATTTTCAGCCAGTGTCCATTTTCTTAAACATGTAATTTTCGATGTGTCCAGTATCATCAGTATCAGATTAACTTCATCGACAAGAATTATTTCCCTTTTTTTTTAAATCCATTTAGTGATTACGTGAAAACCTTAAAAGAAGGTTTTCGCTCAGTATAGTTTTGCAGGACATTAGAAAACAATAAAATAATTAAGGCGTTTTGTTCGTTTATTTGCTTTTCCTTAAGTGAAGTGTTTTGCATACAATATTTTTAATACTTATTAATATTTTTGTGCAAAAGGTTTATATTTGCATTATTTCGTTCCCTTAGAAAAAGCTTTTTGCTTTCTATTTCTGTTTACCTCATCCGGACAACTATAATAAAAAGGCTTACCATTCGCTTTTTTTTTTTACCTAAGTGACAATATTTTCTAAAAGAGCTTTGAACATTATTTTTAATCCTTTTAGGATGAAAGGTTTGAAATTTCAATATTTTTGCTCTATTGAAAAATGGTTTTTAGTGCAAACATTTCGTGACAATCAAATGAAAATTCCATAAAAGGCTGTCGTAAGGTTATATGCTTTATATGTAATGCTTACCAGGTGATAAACGAACAGGCTTGATATTCTATGAAGTTTTATTATTGTGATTTATTATCAAATTTGAGTGAAATTTTACCATTTATAAGAGTTTTTTGTAATTTATAATTTCTAACAGGTCGTGAACTGAAAACAAATTGAAGAGAATTAATTTCACAGAGTAAATAAAGTGTAAGGTTTGCTACGTTTTGAGTGTCATCCCTTATTTGGCCATAATTGTGGAAAACATCGCCTGATGTTATTTTTTGGTTAGCATCATAGCATAATGGCGAGGTCTTCCTAATTCATTTGTTATTTGTTTCATTGAATGTAAAATTGAAAGAACGTGTAATATTGAATAGAGTGCTTTTCCAAGCTTATGCGTAAAAATCAATCGGAAGTAGTTACCTAAAAGTTTTACAGAGAATTTAAACCCCGAAGGCCACCTATGCTTAGCTTTATAAGGTCAACCATCCATAATTTATAACTAGACAGCGGATTATATGCACTAAAAAACGGACAAAATATGCATGCAAATATGCACTAAAAATTTTGAATATATGCTCTTAAAACTAGAAATATGCATTTAAAATAGAAATTAAAAGTTCAACTTATTTAAATACTACTACTTACTTTTTCCAACAAACACAGCTAAAACATTTTTTTGTTAAAAGGAAGAAAATCAAAATATTTCTTACTTGAATCTACACATTTCTGAATAAAAAGCCTAAAACTGAAGTATGATAAATGAGAAAAGAAAAATCATCGCATTTTCCGGAAAGATTTTATTAAACTGAATAATTTTTGTTGCAATACACAACTAAGTGTTTTTCCAAATTTTCAAGGGTGAATTGATGTCGTCGGTCATCAAAAGATCATTTTGAAAGCAGAAAATGACCTCTCCACGTCAACCGATGTTATTGGACAAAACTGGTACAACTTCGTACTCATTGGTTTTACTTTCTCTGGAAGTTCAGTTCCGCTTCCATTAAGAAAATCATTTATCTTCTTCACTGCTGCAAAACCCGAATTTTTGTTTTGAACGAAACACCATTTTTCTTTTACTTTCTTCCTAACTGAGTCTGGAAGAGCATTGATGCAGTGTTGAATTTTTTCAATTTTGGATATGGTCTCAGCCAGGGGAAGACCTCGTGTTTCGAGTTTTGTTATTGCTCCACTTAAGAAAGAAATGTTAGTGTCAATTATGGCCAAGTCCTTCTGCAAAGAGATATCCTGTAGTAATTCTTTTGTGACATGAACTGAAAAAGCACAGGAACTGTCAATTGCATCTACAACTGACTTTATTGCATCAAAATTATTAGCGTAAAAACGTGCAGCTTCAATCCATGTACCCAACCTAGTTATCACAGGCTGTGGAGGTAAGGGCAAATCAGGATACATTTCTTTATACAATTTTATGCGCACAGATGCCTTGAGAAAAACTTTCTTGATACTAGAAATTAAATCATTCACAGAGGAGAATACTTCTTGAACAGTATCAGCCAGTCTGTGAACAGCATGAGCCAAACATGTAATATGAAGCATTCTAGGATAAAAAATTTCCAGTGCTGCTGCAGATTTGACCATATACGGAGCGGCATCACTGACAAAAATCAAAACATCTTCAGAACCATCTCTATCATGCCATAATAATTTGATAGAATCATTGACAAACCTTGCTATGGTTGAATGATTGACTTTTTCAAGGGCTTTGCTTGCTAGAAGATGTGGTCAAGTAGGAATATTATCCATTTTTCCACAAATAAAATGAGCAATAAAGCGCCCGCACTTATCTGTCGTCTCATCGACTTCAATCCATATAGGGCCAATATCTCGTCGAATATCATCCAATACCTCGTTATACATCGGTTGAAGGTAGTTCTTTCTTAAAGTCGATTCATCGGGAATGATCTGATTGGTACAATATTTTTTTAAAAACTGGAATAGTTGGATTATTTAACTTTTTTAAAGGAATATTGCTGAAGGCTTTGCATAAATCACTAGAAAAATCACTTTCCTTTTTAGCTGCTTGAACAGGAATAGTTAATAAACTTTGAACAAATCCTTTTTGTATTCTGCTTTTTCTTCGCGGAGTGAGCATTAGTCTTTATATGTTGATCGATTTGGTACTTTTTTTCACAGGAAATGTGTTTTTGACAAATCACACAAAATACTATTTCCCCATCGGTCGTAAAGTCCTTCCCATAGTCCGAAATCCATGTCTTCATTAAATTTGATTTAGTCGACTTAATTTTTGGCATATTATAAAATTCAGCAGTCAAAAATCACGTTCGAAGCTTCACTAACTACGTATTCAACTGATGGATGTCGAAACTATCTATCGGATGGACTATCGAAATATGTTAGAATAGCAGCTCTCTCCGAAAATGTATACACTCCACCTTTTAACTAATCAATCACAGGAAAGGGAGGTCATTTTCTACCTACCACAGAAGCCTTATTTTCCCACACAGATTGACAATTATTTATTCCAGGAAAAGACATCCCTTCATAGAATATCTGACCATCCCTGTCTGAGGTTGCTATTACGAATGTCTATTTGGGTTGGCCCTTTGTACCCCCCTTCCCGACACACACCTCATTTCTACATCTTTTTCACGTGATTGCAATCACCCCCAGCAACATCAATCCAGCTGACCCTTTCGGGTGATAAAGAACGACAAAACAAAATTTAAAGCTTTCCTTATGCTAACATAAAAAGAATAGTGATATGGTTTTAGGAGGGAAAAGCCATAAAATGCTGAAAATATGCATTTATAAGAGCAAATATACCTTTTTATGCATTTATATGCACAAATGGCAAAAAGTGCTAAAATATGCAATTGCATATGCACGTATGCAATTGCATATTATCCGATGTCTATTTATAACATGTTGAAGCCGGGGTAGCCTGGTAGGGCGTTGGGCCATGTCCAAGAGGTCGTGGGTTCGTTCCCGCCGGCCAAAGACTCGACATGACTGTTTTCTATTAATAATATTTCAATTCTGTAATGGAAATAAAGTGTTTTGAATTCTCTAAACAACTTGCATAATTCTGTGCCACAAAAGTATTCAAAGTATTTATATATATAGAATTGCTAACAAGCTTCAATGTACACTCATGTCCATAAATTAAGGATAATTCAGAATCACAAGGAAATCAATCTCTAAAATTAAAATTTCACCTGTAGAATTATCACACACATCCTGAAGAAGAATATGCAAATTACAGGAAACCATTAGATGACGCTGGTAGTACGTCACAATGACGAGAGTGTAAGAGAGGGGTATATAAGGAATGGTGGCAAAGAAGTAAAATTGCTCACAAGCTCTTTAAAAGCCTTTCAGTGCAATAACCGCATAGTTATTGCACAAAGGAAGCATTTGGATGATTTTTTACGTGGCAGAATCATCGGACGACTGGAATGTGGACGTACCCAGCTGGAAGCATCCGAGGAACTTGGAATCGCCCAGAGTGTCATCTCAAGGCTTTGGCAACGATTCCAAGATGATGGTAATGTGAGTAGACGTTACAGCACAGGTCGCCCCCGAGTTACAACGCCGAATAAAGACCGGTATTTAGCAGTTACTGCCAAAAGAAACAGACGGAGCACAGCATCAGACCTGTCTCGTCAGCTCTCTTCAGCTACCGGTACGACAGTTTCAAGGCAGACCGTGTACAGACGCTTAGGGCACATTGGTCTATATGCTCGTAGGCCTGTCAGATGTTTTGCACTTACCGCAACTCACTGTCGCCTGCGATTAGTCTGGAGTAGAGAGCATGCATTGTGGACACCGCAACAGTGGTCTTGTGTGATGTGTTCCGACGAGTCCAGGTTTAGTTTGCAGTTTGATTCTCGCTGGGCTTTCATATGGAGAGCGGCAGGTACCCGCTACCACCAAGACAACACCATTGAACGACACCGTTACGGTGGTGCAGTATGGCTCGTTTGGGGAAGAATTATTCTTGGTTCCAGAACTGATCTGCATGTTCAGAGTGTAACGATGACAGGCCACATCTATAGGGATGTCATTCTGAAACTACATGTACGTTTGTTTCGGGGCGCCATGGGTGCTGAAATTCTGTTTATGGACGACAACGCCAGTCCTCACCGTGCAAACATTGTAGACGAATGCCTTCAATCAGAGGATATCACCCGTATGGATTGGCCAGCATACTCACCGGACTTGAATCCAATAGAGCATGTGTGGGATATGCTTGGCCGACGAATTGCAGCTCGTCAACTCCCTCCCACCTATCTACCGGACTTTCGGAGGGCATTGCTTGATGAGTGGTGTAATATTCCCCAAGATCAGATTGATAATTTGATACTCAGCATGCCTAGGCGTTGTACGGCCTGTATTGCATCGTCCGGGAGACATACTCCGTATTAACCATCATACTAACCATGTTCAACTGTTTTTTGTAAATAGGTTCTTTTTTGAAATTTGCTCCAGGGAGTAAAAATTGCAATTTTTATTAATTATGTCAAACATATAGCATCTTTTTTGCTCTTTATTTTTTGTTTAATACATAGACTTTACAAATAAGTCAAATCTGTTTGGCTTCTGTCTCTTTCTGTGCCTGAACTTCATTATCCTTAATTTATGGACATGAGTGTAAGATAACTCATTTCTACTATTTGTGACTAGAACTTTTAATAACTAAGAATAATTATTTAACACTATAATAAACTGCAAAACCTTAAACTTTGGACCGTTTACTTTTTGGGACGATGTTTTAATAAAATATTGAAAATTAATTCGTTAAAATCCGGAAATTCCATATCTAATCTATAATTTGTTTGGTAAAAAAACACTTTTGTTTATTTTTATTTTCTTGCAATAGGGATTTATGATCATGTTGGAATTCGGATTTGATGCCATACTTAGCTCCCCTGGCCAGTTATGCTTGTCAAATGATTCAGAAGCCACCAGATGTAGGTGCAGCCACTCGGGGGCTTCTTAACTTTCCCAACCCTCCAATCCAACCACAGAAGACAAGCTTAAACACTTAATTTTCAGGTTTAGATGCTTTATCAGGTAATTTTAATTATTTGCAAAATTTAGATTTAGGGCATACAAATGACAGCCTTTTATTTATTTTCTATGTACAAAAAGAAAAAGAATAAAGTGCTTAAAAGAAAAGAAAACGACACGTTAATAAAAAATTCAGATTTTTTTCTACCTGCAATCACATGTCTGCTATAACTTTAATTCTATTATACAGGGTTAGCTTAAATGATTGCTGCTTATTTAAAAGTATACAATGTACAAAGACGGGTGATGCGTGGAGAAACACACACAGTTACCCCATGTCTGGTACATATTTATTACAAATATTTAATATCTGAACCCTCGATCATCCAACTCACATCTCGGTAATCCAGTTCTGGTTATGTGCGCAATACGATGTTCCAAACAATGTCTGTCACAGCATTTTCATGCTGTATTTGTAATGATGCATATTTTCAGTGTTGTTTGCATTAGGGTGAGTGGAGAGATATTTTCGACAGTGTCAACCTTCATCTATGAAAAGGTACCCCATCATAGAATCCAGTTAACATATCTTATATGCTAGTGAACTGGAATTGTAATTTTGTTGTGGTAGACACACTACAGTATTTCTCCACTACAGTACATGGACCTTGCCCATCATAAGTTGGTAAGGCATCATAACTCTGTAGCCTTGTAATTTTGAACTCAATTCAGAACACAAGGGAACTCCTGGATCGAGTATTGGGAGAAATTTGCCTTCGTGGAGGATTTTTTTATGGAGCTAACCCACATTTGCGTTACATGGAGAGGAAGACCACGAGAACCTCCCACAGTTAGCCTGATGGCAACGGCTCTCTAACCCATGATCCGTCTACCACTGAGGATATTTCACTTCAGCACTGTGGTCGGTGCATGCCGGATGCGGAATTCGTATCGACTGAGATTCGAACCCGGTTCGCCTTGTTGGAAGGAGCCATCAAGGCTCAGGGTGCACACATTAAAAATTTTATTTTAATTTTATATCTGTCGTTGAACAGCCGACCCATTTTTTGGGTTGATGACTACAAGTGTTCAACGCTGTAACCTTGTAATTTTGAACCCGATCCAGAAGACAAGGGAACTCCTGGATCGACTATTGTGAGAAATTTGCCTTTGTGGAGGACGTTCTGATGGAACTTACTTGCATTTGCGTTTAATGGAGAGGAAAGCTTCCCATGGTTAGCCTGAGGGGACTTTAACTAATGATTCGTCTACCACTCAGAATATTTAAAGTCAGCACTGTAGTCAGTGCAAGCCAGATGCGGAATTCGTATCCATCAGCTATTGTTGGGATTCGAATCCTGTTTACCTCCTTGGGAGGCGAACGCTCTATCCCTGGAGCCACCAAGGCTCACATTGAACATTTGTAATATGTCCAGACATAAACTGAAGGCTAACCCTGTATTCATGATTAAAACAAAACTTACATGGACACTAATGTATCTGTTTTTGGAAGGCCACCATAACCATATGTTTTTAAAAATTATTTTATTATTCAAAATTTTTTTGGTTCAGAATTGAACTAAGCCTTTAACTGTTTTTGTATGTGGTTCGCACAAATTTTGTATATAAACACATTTGGCTTGAAAATATTTTAAGAACTGTGCCTGCAAGAGAAAAATAAAGGTTAGTTTCATTCACTTAGCATGGTAAATATGTTTAAGTAGTAAATGTCTGTATCATAATTATATTCTAAATTGAAATTTTGTAAAATTACAGTAACGTCTTATTATGCTATTGTTCATTGTTAATAATTTTTTTAACTAATATCCACCCCTTTTTTTTTGTTACAGGTACCCAAAAATTTACCTTACTTTTGGGTTGAATTTGATCCTCAGGTACATTCTGGTTTTGCTCATGTCATTGAAGATGAAAGAAATTTTGAGAAGAATTTTGGAAAGGTGAAATTTTATTTACTATTCGTTTTCTGTGCTTTATTATAATTGTGTGAAGTTTTATTTTCCATTTTATTTCACTACTACTGTTATTAATATTGTCATGCAGATTATATAAGTGTGAGATTATTAAAGGTGAAATAACTGTTAATCTCAACTTGAGACTTTATTCAACAGAAATGAAGGCTTATATACAGTTGTCAAACTTTCTTGAACAGAGCATTCCAGAAATTGAATAAATAGCAATATAAACATTAACGAAAGAATGAGAGGAAATTGTAATGTAATTTTCACCAAAAACCACTTTAAGGCAACTTTGCCCCGGATGGGAGTCGAACTCCCTACCTTCGACTTTGTAGTCCGATGCTTTACCACAAAGCCACTGGCTCCACAGAAAAAAGTACCAAGTTCTTAGGAGGAAGCATTCCACTGCAATCTTTTTTGGCTTCTTGTAACTGATCTCCTGGAATTTTTCTCTCCTTTTCTGTCATCTAACTGTTCCTCTGGGTCACAATAAGGTCTTAGTCTCAAGACCTGGACTATGTCTTGAAGATTTTGGCATCTGATTTGACCTTCAATGCTTTCCACCTCATACGTTATGTCAGATAGCCATTGTGTTATTCTATAAGGCCCAAAATTGTGCCTCAAAAGCTTTTAGGAGAGTTCAAATTTTCTTACTGAAGTAAAAATTCAAACTAGACTGATATTGTAGGTGACTGGTCGTTGGATAACAGGAAAACGTCCAAATAGATTCATTCCAACTTTAGCAAATGGTATATCAGGAGGCCCTATCAGTTGTAGTTCTGTGGGTAATCGAGGTGGAGTTTTTCTTCTTTAACGTCCTCGGCAGTGAGACACATATCAACGTACACTCCTATACTATCCTGTAATCTCAAAACCCATTGTGCGAGACTTCCCAAAGGACCTTTTACATTGGCAAGTCAGTACAAAGAGTGTTGATCCTACACTATGGTGAAGGGTTTTCTGAAAAGGTAGGGTCTAAATTTACCAATTGCCCATATGACAGCAAGGCACTCTTTTTCAGTTGTAAAATAGTTCTTTTCAGCTGTAGTCAGTGATTCGGGGGGTTTTGGCCTTATCTATACAAGTACTGCACCACTGGTGTCTGAATGTATCCTGGTTTCTGTACTAGGAAGAAAATGTCTCAAGAGTGGACCATTGGTCAATAACTTCTCTGGATGTAGTGAAGAGTTTTCCTGAAGTGCTCCATGAAGTGCTCTGCATTTTTCTTTAAGAGGCTCAGCGATATCGACATGGCCAAGTTTTTGTTAAAACCTCTGTGATAAAAACCCTAGAAAACTTCAGATGTTGGAAATATTTTATGGTACTGGAAACTTGGTTATGACAGCTACCTTTTCTGGATCAGAGTAGATCCCATTTGATCAATTAAATGCTCCAATACCGTCAATTTCTTTTTGCCTAATGTGCATTTATTAGAGTTAAGCATCAGTCCTGCCTCTTGAACACACTTTAAAACTTTTCTCAACTGTTCTTGCACATTTAATGCACATGCTATGTCATCTTGATAGCAAGGACATAAAGCCTTTCAGTACTGTGATCATTCGTTTGAAAGTAGCTGATGTGTTTCAAAATCCAAAAAGCATAACTTTAAATTCACGAAGACCAGCTTGTGTCACGAAAGCGGTCTTTTTTATGTCCTTATCAACCTCTATTGGCCACTAACCTGTTTTAAATCCATCATGGATAAGATTCTAGAACCAGAAAGGCTGTCCAAGTATGATACATGATAGAAGGTAGATGTCTTTTTTTAGTAACTTATTCAGCCTTTTGTAGCATTTCCCATCTTTCTTCTTCACAAGTACCACTCGGGATGCCCACAAACCATCTGATGGCTGTATTATGTCTTCTTTTTACATTCCTTATACTTCTTTATCATTTGCATGTCTGTCAGTAACTGATGTTTGATAAGGTCTCTGCTTGATTGTTGGCATCTGTGTCTATTTAATGCTTCATACGATTTCTTCATTTTTCTAAGTCAGAAATGTAACAATATTCTTCTAGATGATTGAGTAACTCGCCTTCATCAGTAGTGGTCAGCTCGGGTCTAAAATTCCTCTTAGTCTTTTATGAGTTAGAGAACAAATTGAGTCTGTTATTTTGGTTTTACTGCCTATTTTCATTCCTATCGGTGTTATCCAAGTTAAACGAAAGCAGTTCCTTTCCCATACTTCACAGCAGCCATTCTTGATAGAGTTATTTGAAACAGGTATAACTGCTTTTCACAACTGAGAATTTCGTTTTTGATGATCATAGCTTTATCTGGTTCTCAAATTACTGGATCCAAATCACATATTTGCGTGGCTGACTGTGGTTCAATTGTATAATCTGTAGCTGAAAATAAAGGGTGAACAGACCACGTGTGATAAAAGATTATCTGGAACAATCTCTGCAAGTTAAAATTCTTCATTGCTTCAATCTTTGATGATATCTGCGGCACGGAAAAGACCCATTGAAGTACCATTTGATGACTATAGTATAGAAAAACAAAGGGATTCAAATGGTTTCGTAGTACCATTTAAATTTATTCTCAAAACACATCTTCCTGAGGCAGTCACATTGTTCTTTTTCAATTTAGTTGTAGTTAACATCTGAGAAGTTTATGCTATTCCGGCCTCTCCTCCAGCGCAGGTCGCTTGTGTTTGTTTTTCTCATCTAGTTGACGTGAAGGACAACTGGAGTGGTGTAGAGGGGATGGATTACAGCAATTAAATTAGTAGTAAGGCTATGGCAAACTGCTTCTAAAATTGCGGCTGGTCTGCATGTGGCAGTCGTCTAAACTGTATAGAGAGTCATTGTCCATATCTCTTAGAGAGTTTGCCATCCTAGAATTTCTTGCATCATAAATATTTGTTGACGTTCTTTACAGTATCTCAACACATGTCCTGAATGCCCACAATAGTAACAAATCTGTTTACTAGTGGCAGTTCCTCACAGATCTGTCTTACGCTGTGGACTGATTCTATTTCCGGTTCCACATTTTAATTGAGATTGAACTAGGACTGATTGTTGAGGAGTTGTATTGTGACCTCCTTCTGGACCATCAAAGAAATGTCTTTTGTCGGCTCTGCTTCATTATCTCTATAGCTTTTACTTTCTGGAAAAATTTTCTAAAGTTCTTTCTTTACAATGCTAGGTATCAGTGATGGCATGTCATTAATGTCCATTTTTGCCAAAACTGTGGAATTATAATAAAATATTATATAATTAAGATAATATATTATATAATCATTATAATATATTATTTTGAATAAAATTTATCATATATTTAATAAATATATTTAACAGTCTTATTTAATATATTTAATAAAATATATTATACAATCAAGATTATTACAAAAATGAATGCCTACTTTAAAATTCCCAAATCAATGTATTTCAGTAATTCACTTATACATCTATTGCACAATATTGTTGGTCAGAAAAGGAAATTTCAGTTGACTTCAGCTTCTATTATTTAGTGGTGGGCTTATTTAGATTTTTAGAAAAAATTTTTTCTTTAAAAACTAAACATTGAATGAAGTCACTGCTTGCTTTATGAATTTTTATTCTTAATTTTTGTTTTTTACTTTTCTTTTATTTGTTGCATGATATTTTTGACATATTTCATTGTTTTGATTCCCACTTTCTTATCGACTTAGTCAGTTTTAAATTTAATTTACTTCAGACTACTTATTTGTAATGTTTTTCATTGACCACTTTCTGTATTTCGCACTGAAAATAATACTTAAATGTAGCATTAAAACTTGTATGCAATTTTAACTTGTAAAATATATTAATTTGAGTTTCAGTGTTTGCTATCATCTTTAGAAAATAATTCTTAATATCATATAATTCTTAATTTTGAAGGTCTGTTTGATTATTAAGTTCATATTATTAATATAAAATTTCTGTAAACTTGATCTAGGACAACAAGTTATTTCACTTTGTTCCAAATGGATATTAATAAAATTTTATTTTCATGAATTGACCAGAAAAAATATTCTTACTTGTTTTCACAAAAATAAAATTGACAGACGTTGAAAAACAATGAACGTTTAAATTTGTTCATTTAAAATTTTTTGATAAAAGATGTATTTACACTATAAATCATCTATAAAAGAATAAGAATTTACAAAAGTAATTTTTTTTTCTTAAATTTGTTTATATATCTACCAGCTTTTGGAAACAAACTGGAAAACAAATTTAAAGAAAATTATTCCAGTTTTTTTATTTACTATAAATAAATCTTTGTGGCCACTTTTAGTTATTTTCTAACCGTTGTGCAATTTAGAAAAAATCAATAGTTACATGTTCTGTATAAATTGAAATCTGACTGCTTTTGCCATTAAGTTCAAGAACAATGCAAATATTTTTCAGATTCATTAAATTTAAATAATTACCAGCATTTTTTTAAAAAAAGATTTTTGCAAAAATCAATTAGCATTTTCTGAAACAGTATTAAAAAAATCATAAAAATAGTTCTCATGTGGTTTTTGTGACAAATACAGGATTGTACTGTTAATTGTCTTAACTCTGCAAATTGAATTTCTCAAGTTCCTGAAATTATGAAGCTGATATTTTGTTTTTAATGCAAACATAATTTACAAATCACAGAATTCTACTCATATCAGCGTGATTTATGAATCAGATATTTCAACTCTTAATTTAAGTGTTTTACAAATGCTGAATCATGATTCAGATTGATGTAATTTATGAATCACCTATTATACTTAATATTTTCATGATTTAAAAATCAGATTGTCATTGTCATTTATACACATTTATGAACACCAGAAATGAGACCCTTGTTAAATTTATTCTAAAATCATTCTTTTCATTTATTTACTTATTACTGCTTATTACAGGGAGTGATTGGTGGAATGCTTGAAATCGACAATAATCATTTGCATAAAAATATGAAAGAAGATCCTTCCAAGAAATCTAAGGAAACTTTGAAGTTTATAAAAAAATGGGAAAGTTTCTGTGAAAAGTATTCATGATAATTATTCCATTTAAATAATGTTAATATAAAACAGGTTGAATTTGTAAATAATGTCACAGGAATCATTGTATTTTTGTCATCATAATACATTAAATCATATTTGTCTTTGATTATTTTTCTCTGTGATTATTTTACTTTAATGACATGAAATAAGCATGACTGTTATGAATTTTATTTTAATGACATGAGTAAGAATTGAAAATTAAATGTTGAATCTTTTGAATTGTTACAAGATTATTCACATTTCCTTTCTATGATTTCAGCAGGCTTTTAAAAACTGTGACTAATACTATAGAATTGAACTTGTATCTACAAATAGAAACACTTAAAGTTTTGACATAAATTCAATATGTTGTATTAGACATTAGACTTCAGTTGTATTAGACATTAATTTTAAAACCTAAGTTTTGTTTAACAATAGAAGTTACCTTTAGATATCAGTACACAGTTTTGTGAAGAGAGCCGATTACCTTGACCTAACGTAGTAGAGTAGGACTTTTCTGTTTAAAAATTATATTTCAAATAGTTATGCAAAATATAGACTGACAAGACAATTTTATGTGTCATAAATAGCAAAACAATCCAAAGCCACTTAAGAAACAGGAAACAGTGCATCTGTCCGAAGCTTAGGACTAAACTAGAAAGTAATAAAAAAATTTATAAAAGAATAAAAATTTTAGAACAATTTAAGTAGGACTTCTTATAATTTTTTTTATTTACATTGATTAGATTAAATGTTTTTTTTTTTCATGATTAAATCTTTCATGCAAATACTTAATTTACCTCACACATGGAACAAAATGCACTAATGTCTATTGATTTTTTTTTTACAATAACTAGGAGGCTCTGCCACCTGTTTACTCTGCTTGTAAATCTGTAATTTCTTCTCATAAGTCATAATTTTTTCTTTAAAAGTAGACATTTTCAACAAAAGCAAAATACACTTTGTTGTTAAATTATTATAACCTTATGTAATGACGTTTTGTTACAAAATAAATGAAATCTTTGGTTTCAAAAACATTCAAATGTTAAAAAAATTTAAACTTAGGAACACAGAATGTTGAATAATGGCATACGAAATTAATGAGAAGTAATTTTACTTGTTAACTAAGTTTATATTCTTGTAAATGTTCAAATAGAACATTTAGTTTTTTATATTTTTAAAAGTATCAATATGCTAAAAAGTTTCACAGATCTGTCATCCTTGATTGCATAATTTTTTTTTTTTTTTGAGTAGATATTTAAAAAAAAAAAAAAATCATTTTGTTAATCAAATATATTATGATTTTAAGTAAACACATTTCGTTAGTATATTAATCATTCTTTCTACTATTCTATAAAAAAATTAATTTATTAAAACAGAATGTGTGACACAATAAGAAATATACGAAGTATTTATGCACATTTAGGATATATAGAGGGATAACTTTATGTCTCTATATTAATTCATATAGGAAACTGTTTTCATCTCTTGTAAGCTCTTGAATCTTTTTATATTTTTAAAAAATTCAATATAAATGTCAAAATCTAATCTCTTCCTCTTCTTTCTAATTTTTTTTGTTCATTTTGATATAAACTGAAGTGCGAGCTTTGAAAATAAAGAAATCTAGAGAGATAAATAAAATTTTTTACAACAATGATAAATAGTCCTTATTTAAACCAAAAAAAGTGAACAAATTCACAAAAAAGCATTTAAAATTGCAATAACTATTAAACAAATCAGACTTTTTAAAAATAAATAAATAAATAAAAATAATATATTATATAAATAAAAAGGCTCTTTTTAGCAAGTCAAATGCTCAACTTTAAGTTGCAATTCTGCATGTTGCAGATCGACCCGTCTGGTATTTTTTACTGTAAGTTTAACACTTAATAATTTTCTAACTTAATATCGAGTATTAAATTTTTTTTTATTATACTTCTATATTTTTCTACACATTATAATTTCAACCTGCTAAGGCTTGTAGCTTTTGCGGAGCAAAACAAAATGTAATGACTAATTAAATTTTTTAACATTTTGTACTTTTCTAAACATTTTATTATATCAATTTATATATTATAATGCAAATAAGCTTAATTCATAATTTAGTGTAACAAAAGGTAATGAATGAATTTATCAAAATGTTACGAATGAACATTTAAAATGTAATAAGTAATGATTTTTGTTTTAATATTTTTTACTCTTAACATATAAATTATTCATAAACATATAAATATTCATAACACAGATTATTCTTAAACATAATTAAACATATATTCTAAACGTAAAAATTTATATAATTTAAATAAGTTTAGTAAATCTATTAATAAGTTAAATATCAAAATTTTTAAAGTTTCATTTTTAAATATATTTATATATTAATTTAAGTATTAATGTATTTAATTATTTATATATATTCAATTATACATATTTCTTAAATACATAAGTATATTTACCTTATTAGTTCCTAAACAATTTTTGATCTGGAGATAGGATTTATCAGACTATGCAAGTAAGGATCAACTAAATCACTAGCATATCAATGATTTAATTAGTGCTATTTCTTAAGGGTGTTATCTTAAGTCTTTTGTATTTATTATTATTATTATTATTTAAATTTTTTACTTCTTTTTTTGTTTATTTTTTTACATAAAGTTATGAACAAGTTATAAATAAGTGTTAATTTTTTTGTTGTATAAAACCATCATTGAGTAAATGTGTTTTACAGCAAGTAATAATGACTCGCACATTTAATTTCAGAGATAGGAAAATGAAGATATTACATAATTGTCAAAAAAATAGCTTAAAGGCTATTTTAACCTAATTTAATGTGTAGGAAACTATTTTTTGAAATTTTGTACTAATATTTGTTGAATGTTGTTGTTGTAAAAAATGTTGAGAAAAACCAATGAGGCAAAATTTAGCAGAACTAACTTGAGAAAAATTTTAAAGACTAATATTTAAATGGGAAATTTGAAAATTTTTCCTTTGAAGAAAAGAGTACCTTCACAAATTTCTTTTTTTTCTTCGTAAAGGAAAAGGCTGTAGGCAAGTAAACATACAAATCATTTTCATAATCATAAGGAAAGTAAGGTCGTTAGACTTGAAAAGCTACTACTTGAACTAGTTAAAAAGAAAAAGGAGAAACGCCATTCTTGTAATTTGATACTCCCACACATGACCTAAGGGGCAACGGGTGAGGAGGGACATTGGAAGTGTCGTTCCCCTATAGTGGGAGAAGAAAGAGTGAAAAAGCAAAGGACTCTAGTGAGAAAGGATTTTTCAGTATAGACTGGGTGTGCACAGAGTATAGATGAAGAGAGCAACGGGGCTGCAGAAATAAAAGCTGGACTTAGTTTTTATTTTATTTATCATATGTTTGTTTTGTAATTAATTTCGAGCATCAATAATACAGAATCTAAAATAAATATGTATATATGATAAATCCCCGTCATAATTCTGAGTGTTCTAAAAGACGAATCGAAAATAAAATCATCTCACAAAGGATGGTTGTCACAAAGTTTATTTCACCAGCTCTCATCATGCAAAATTGTTCAACATTATTCCTGGATCTAGAAATTGGTTGTTCAACAGTCTAGGAACAACTTTCTGAACAGCATTTTTCCTAAAAACACAGCCAATTAGATTTTCTGCTATGATGTGTGCTTTTCCAGCTCCATCAGTCCTGTAATTTAATTTAACAGGAATGGTGTTCCTGTGGCGTTTTCATTATAGGTTTTTGCATATCAAACAAATTCAACTGTCAGAACCCATATGTTCCTTCCATGGAACCCTAAGGTTCTGTGGAACACCTTCTGGGAACCACTACCTTAAGTAATTTGTAGTTGTAAAATGAGAAGATTATATGTGATATGACACCAACTGTTGTAAAAAGCAAACTTTTGGTGAATGTAAATGTTCCCCCAGCTGTTAGGGTAATATTTGGCTTTGAATTTAAAAATTCTATTAGAAAATTGCCCTTATGACAAGTCTCTTTTGATGAGAGTAAGAAAAATACTAAATCTTAAACTTTTTTTCTGACTAAACGATCTTCTCCAACTTTCGAAACTTTGTAAATGATGACAAATAAGAGGACTCCCTAAACCAATAAAATTGTAAAATTTTCAGTTTTTTGAGGCATATCGAAATTTGAAGTAAAGCCAGCAAGTTGAGTGAATGACAGAAAGAAAACAAAGAAGTTCGCTCCAATTAGGCAAAAAACATGCAAAGAAAAAGTGCTTTCTGTTTCTGCTATCAAGTTATAAGTGTAAGTATATTCTTGGACAAATGGTAGATAATCTAAAGTTTTATTCGCAGTTGGAATGTGAATCATATCTTTGCACCTTTTTGCTGCTTCGTATAAGGCATTACACCACGTAATATAGATAATGCTTAATAAAGAAGGAATCACTGTCCTGGTTAATCTAGTTACAAGAAAATACAGAACTGTCAGAATGGATATTGTGAAATCATCTAAAGAAATATTAGCTTTGAAAGTTGCAGCTGCAAAGTAACGTTTACTATCTTCAATGTAAGTCAAAAAATTTTCGACTATGAAAATGTAGAAAACAGTAGGATAATAGCAGTTGCTGAATTTATAATTAAGTTACATGTTCTACCAATTGATCGGCGTAATCTTTTTTAAAGTCTTGAAACGTTGCAATAAACTAGTGATTTCTTTTTCTTTGACTTTTAGAATTATCCAATCTGCTACAACAAAGGCTCTGATTAACAATTGACATAAAAATTTCTTTGTGCACTTAATGTTCGAGCAATAATATAGCATTGAGTAACCCTTCATCAGAACTATCCAGGCTTGTGTTAAAGGTATTAATACAACTGGTACTGCAAATAGTAATACTTTCCATTTCGTAATTGCACTTTTTCCAGTACTGCGTACACCGATGAGGAATAACAATGCAGGAAAAAAGTCGTACATTAACATTTCAATAAAATCTAGAAATAACTTGAAAATATTAAGAAAACTCATATTTCAAACTATGCACACAAGAATAGAAGTGATATGTTAAGCAAATATTCTGTACTCTATCAATATTAACTTAATTATTTTACCAAAACATTAGGGAGCCGAAGAACTCGTTTCAATACAAACTAACTTCATAGAAGAATAAATAGATGTTTTATGTTTGCAACAGACTATGAAAGAAAAATGGTTTGTTTAAGGATGTCTTACATACAAACAAATAACATACAAATGAAAGACGTAATAGTTTTCATATCGTTTTTACACTTTCAGGTTGAGCTGAGTGAATAGATATTCCAATGTTTTGACAAACAATGCATTTCCTTGAACTTCGAAACTTTCGTTTATTTAAGAACGTCCTTTAACCTACAAATGAAAGAAGTAATAGTTTTCATCTAGTTATATTACTTTCAGGTTGCGCTGAGTGAATAGATATTCCATGTTTTCGACAGACAATGCATTTCCTTGAACTTCGAAAATTTCGTTTATTTAAGAACGTCCTTTAGCCTACAAATGAAAGAAGTAATAGTTTTCATCTAGTTATATCACTTTCAGGTTGCGCTGAGTGAATAGATATTCCATGTTTTCGACAGACAATGCATTTCCTTGAACTTCGAAAATTTCGTTTATTTAAGAACGTCCTTTAGCCTACAAATGAAAGAAGTAATAGTTTTAATCTAGTTATTACACTTTCAGGTTGAGCTGAGTGAATAGATATTCCATGTTTTCGACAGACAATGCATTTCCTTGAACTTCGAAAATTTCGTTTATTTAAGAACGTCCTTTAGCCTACAAATGAAAGAAATAATAGTTTTCATCTAGTTATATCACTTTCAGGTTGCGCTGAGTGAATAGATTTTCCATGTTTTCGACAGACAATGCATTTCCTTGAACTTCGAAAATTTCGTTTATTTAAGAACGTCCTTTAGCCTACAAATGAAAGAAGTAATAGTTTTCATCTAGTTATTACACTTTCAGGTTGAGTTGAGTGAATAGATATTCCAGTGCATTTCCTAGAACTTTGAAAGAATATTTTTTAACATATAAATGAAAAACGTAATAGTTTTCATCTCGTTTTTACACTTTCAGGTTGAGCTGAGTGAATAGATATTCTATGTTTGCAACAGACCATCTAATTTCCTAGAATTTCGAAAAATTTACGAATGTCGTTTAATAGACTGATGAAAAATAAAAAGTAGTTTACATTTTGTTTTTTCACTTTTTCCAATACTCGGTACACCTATAATGAATTAAAAAAAAATTCATTTATAATATATGCTGACTTAAAATAGTTTAGGAAAGCATCCAACTGCGGATTAGCACATTTTTTTCCCACTGCAAACTACCTTATCAGAGGTTTGAGCTGAATTATAGATATTTTGTGCTTGCACCAGGCCATAAAAATTTCAAGACTTCCGAAAATTTTAATTTTTGCTAATGGCATTTAGCATGCAAATAATAAAAGAAATTATGTATCCATGCAATTACGTAACTAAAACCAATATACAAACAGACTGTAACGAGTGTTGAATATAACTGAATCAATAAATCCAGAAACATGTCACTGTCGTTGAAAATACTTAGTATATGATTTGTTTTTGTACTTTTCTGTTCAATTTATCACATAACTGTTTATTTTTTATTATAGAAGCTAATGTTCTGAATGTTTGCGTTGAGTATAGATTTCAATTATCGTGACTGAAACTTTTAAAAACCACTAAAAATTGTTTTCGAAAAACTCGATTAAAATAATTTTGATTTATACGAATAATTTTACTAATCTACAAAGATACATAATTTAAAAGTGTTGTTTTAAATTTTTTTTTTTTACTCTTTTAAAGCAAAGTTATTGTGTTTGTTTTTTATATGCCTTTGAAGTATAGGATGTCATTTTAAACAGCATAATTATTTTGGCTATATATATTCGCTTTATTGAATTCACTATAGGTTCTCCCAAGATAGGTAAGATTTTTCATTTACATGTTGATGTAATGAACTACCTTGATTAATGAGAAAAATTAGGCAGTAAAAAGTTCAGTTTCTCTAATTGTTGGTGAGAACAAAATGAATTTTAAAAAGGTCAACGAGTTAACAGTTTTTTTTCACACTATTTACTCAGCTGGAGAGGAATGATTTTATGTTCGTTCCCGGTTCTTGAATCCATATTGAATCAAAGGAGCAGTATATTAACCGCTGTCGAAAATATGATAAATTGTGAGAAAGATTGAGATAGTAACAAAAACGAGTAACGGATAAACTTTGAAGATCATTTACTCAAATTGACTAAAATGTCACGTACCCACTCCAGCCTACCTTGGATTAAGATTTTTATTTTTTATTTTATTTCAATATAGATAGATACTTTATTTACGTCGCATTAGAGTTGCACAATGGGCTATTGGCGACGGTCTGGGAAGCATCCCTGAGGATGATCTGAAGGCATACTATCACAATTTTGATCCTCTGCAGAGATGGCACCCCCGCTTCGGTAGCCCGACGACCTGCATGTGAAGTTGAGCACTTTGTGGTATAACAGTTTAACGAGGACCGTGCACCCTCGGTCCCTACTCAGGCTCATCAAAGCAGTCACCCACCCGCTTACTGATCGCAGCCAGTGATGCTTGACTTCGGTGTTCTACTGGGAACAGTGTCTTTACGACCAGTTCACTGCGGGATTTTTATTTCAATATAAATGTTAAGATTTATGTCTGCCATTCTCTCTCTCTATGTTACTCTTGACACGACTCAAGCATGAACTTATAAATTAAGGACAACGACGGATAAATAGTCAATATTAAAGCATGAAACTTATTCAAAAATCCAATAACTTTCGAACAAATTGGAATTTTGATTTTAAAAAAAAATCGTTAAGT
Source organism: Parasteatoda lunata (assembly GCA_949128135.1). NCBI lineage: Eukaryota > Metazoa > Arthropoda > Arachnida > Araneae > Theridiidae > Parasteatoda > Parasteatoda lunata. The sequence goes on along the minus strand of OX421979.1, from coordinate 88,077,568 downwards.
TGAATAAAAATAGCTCTATCAGCATGCCACATTTTAACTCCAAAACTGCATTTCAGCGGGAAGCAGATCTATTTGTATGGTATTTTTTACTACAAGTTGATAATTTTCAAAGTAATTATCGAATGTTAATCTTTTTTTTTAACCCGTCGTACTTTCATCACATTTTTCCATAACCTCATCATAATCTCTTGTAGATTCTGCACAGCAAAATAAAATGTCACATAATGAAAAAAATGCGGGGAAAAAACACTTTAAATTGCAAAAACTTTCGATGATTTGGAATTAAGAAATTTTTTTTTATATTTTTAGTCAGTTTCATAAACAAATAAGTCCTTTCTAGCACGCCAAGTCTCAGCTCTATAGTTGCATTTTTGAGATCTATAGAGTGGCCCGTATGATATATTTTACTACAAATTTAACAGCTAATAAGACTCGAATGTTAAATTGTTTTTTTATTTCCTTGTACTCCCTGTTTTTTACACACCTACGTAATTTTAATTTTCTTAGACTAATAGTTTCTGCGCAGCAAAACAAAAAGTAACGAAAAGTTGAACACACAGAACAGCGATTACGTTTACAATTTTCTTTTATTATAGAGAAATTGTAAGGAAAAAAAAAAAAAAAAAAACAAAGCTCTCAGATTGAAAAAATAAATTGCAGTAAAGATTAAATGATGCTTAATATTAATTTTTAAAATTTTTTTTTATTAAACGTATGCATTTTGTAAACCATTTTCAAGCGACTTATGAATTAAAATAGCTAATTTTACCGTTCATAATGTAATTTTTCTGTGTTGTAACTTTTAACCGTAATTAAATATGATGAAAACAAATACAAAATTATCACAAAAATTGAGCTAATGTTCATGTGTTCAAACAAATTTTTTTATGAATAAATATATATTTTTAATCTTAAAGTTTTTCTGCTATATATGCGCCTTTATGCATTTTTCGAAATTTTGTCAAAAATTAAATTTAAAATACACAAGTATGGGGTTAGAAATAAATATTAAAGTGTTAAAAAGAAATACTTGAGTGAAGGTGTGTGTGAAAAACTTCACTATCTTGGCGAAGATTAAAACTAATTGGACATTAACTATTAATTTTCTGCAACTATTGCAGTCTTTTTAACGATTTGGAATACGCTCCATTATCGGCCTATTGCAAAACTTGCCCAGTCCTGCCACCTTCCATCTTATATTTTCAAGCAAAATAGAAACGATAAAGAGGTAAAAAGAAAAACTGAGTGAATGCATACACTTTCAAGGCGAAGATTAAAACTGATTGGACATTAACTATTAATCTTCGGCAACTATTGTAATTTAACGATTTGGAATGTGCTTCATTAGCACCCTATTGCAGAACTTGCAGAGTCCTGCCACCTTCCATATTATATTTTCAAACAAAATAGTGAAGTTGATCTTTAAAAATTTTTACATTTGCTATAAATTGTTTTGAAGTTTCTACTGACTTTCTTATTTATAAAAGCACAAATTTACACACAGAAGTTTTTATTTGTGTACACAAAGTAAGAGGACAATCGAATCTGGTAAAATATTTCTGCCCCGAAACTTAAGTCATTATCCTTCCAACCACTTTGCATAAAACTTACCACCATTGGAAACAAACTAATTTTTTCCCCTTGTTTCTACTTTTTTAAAAAGACTTTTTCCCTTTTATCTCCCATCCATAAACACTTCTACTTAAAATTTTTGCATTTTTCTTTAGATCTTGATTGCTCACCGTCAAATATTTAATGCAAGAGCATTTGTCTCTTGTTGCAGTCTTCCATGATGTTGCAAGGGACTGTCTATATCTTTTCCTTTTGGTCAAAAGGGAGATATGTTTTTATGTTTGTTTAGAAAAAAATAATCTAAATAAAAAAATATATTTTTAAAAACCACGTTTTTGTAGAGAAGAATAATAATTGAACAATAAAAATTTCAAAGTTAAAATTTTAAAAAAAATAATTTGAAACACAAAACTAAAAAGCAGAAAATAAATAATCAAAATAAAAAATAATATTTTAAAAAACCCCTTTTTTGTAGTGGAGAATAATAATTAAAAAAAAAATTGAAAAACGAAAAACGTGGGGCGCATGAAATACATAACAGTAATATTATATTAGTGTGCGTATGTGTGTTCATGAGAATATAAGTATGTATATCTGTAATTGTGATTGTATCTGAATGTGGATGTGCATGTGGAATATGTTTGTGTATATGCATGTATATGTGTACGTGGCTGTGCATGTGTATGAGTAAGAAAATGTGTATAGGTATGTGTATATGTACTGTTATGTATTTCATGCGCCCCACGCTTTTCGTTTTTCAAATTTTTTTTTAAATTATTATTTTCCACTACAAAAAAGGGGTTTTCAAAAATATTATTTTTTATTTTGATTATTTATTTTCTGCTTTTTAGTTTTGTGTTTCAAATTTTTTTTTAAAATTATAATTTTGAAATTTTTATTGTTCAATTATTATTCTTCACTACAAAAACGTGGTTTTTAAAAATATTTATTTTTATTTAGATTATTTATTTTTAGCTTTTTAAATTTGCGTTTAAAATTATGTAATTGGTTTTAAATACCATGATAAGATAATTGCAGATTTATTTCAGTTTCATTTCACCTTATATAGGGTAAACCAACCGGTGAAGGAACACTACCCAGTGAAGGAACATTTCATATATATTTTTCTTTAGATTGATTGGTAACAGTAGCTTACTGCTAAACAATAGGAAGTCATATAGCAATGTTTTGGATTACCTGGTCAAATAGACTTCTCTGGAACATTTTTTGAATATGTCATTATCTCCGCAACACCTTGATTCCTTGAAAAAATTGTAAGGTGAGTGTTTGTATTTATATGTTTGAAGTAGAATTAATTGAATGTAATAGTTTTATTTTTCTCACTGTGAAAAAGAGATTTCAAAATATAGTTATTGAAGTTACGTTTTAATGTTTTTTAAGCATCATAGCATAATAAAGTACGGAGATAAGGGGGTGTTTATTCACTGGATCAGCAAACGATGAAAAACCAGTGAAGGAACAAGCGTTCCTTTACTGTTTTTTTTTTCTAAATTGATGAAAATAAAAGATAAACTTTAACTTTCTTGTACCTTTAGTGATGTTCCGCATCAAAAGTATGTTAAAAATACGTAAACAACTTCTAACCAGTGAGGGAACAGGCATGTTCCTTTACTGGGCATAGATCTCCCAGTGAATGAACAGTAAGTGTTAATATGTTGACACCATAATTTTCAATTCATGATTACAAAAAAAAGTTTACATTTTCCAAGTATTTATATGTTATAATTTCAAGAATAGGCTCGCTTTTAAATATGTGTATGGCTTATAAATTCATAAAAAGCATTAAAAAATAACCAAAATTAAGTGTTCCTTTACTGGATGTTCTTTCACTGGTAAGAGCTGTTCCTTCACTTGGTCTTCTTACTACTTGTTATTTGAACCTCCAAAACTTTAAAACAATATTGTGTAAGTTCTCTACAATTTTTTTACATAATTTGCAATTAGTAGCAAATATGTTGACACTGTCATTTAACTAAAATTACGAATTTTGAAATTAATATGATTTTTTAAAACGCAAGCGAAGCTTAAGTGTTCCTTCACTGGTTAGTTTACTCTATGACATTCAAAGTTTTTATACGTACCTAACAATAATATACATACTATATTATTGTCCTATACATACTATACATACTCCTATACATACTATACATACTCCTATACATACTATACATACTCCTATACATACTAAACATACTCCTATACATACTATACATACTCCTATACATACTATACAAACTGCTATACATACTATATACATACTCTTATACTTACTCCTATACATACTCCTATACATACACCTATACAAACTATACATACTATATACATACTATACATACTCCTATACATACTATATACATACTATACATACTATACATACTCCTATACATACTATACATACTCCTATACATACTATATACATACTATATACATACTATACATACTCCTATGCATACTATATACATACTATACATACTCCTATACATACTATATACATACTATACATACTTCTATAAATAGTATATATATACTATATACATACTATGCATCCTGCTATAAATACTATACATACTCCTATACATAGTATATACATACTCCTATACATACTATACATATTCCTATACATACTATATACAAACTATACATACTCCTATACATACTATATACATACTATACATACTCCTATACATACTATATACATACCCCTATACATAGTATATACATACTAAACATACTCCTATACATACTCCTATACATACTATATACATAGTATACATACTCCTATGTAAGTATGTAAGTATGTAGTAGGAGTATAGGAGCATATAGTATGTATAGGAGTATGTAGTAGGAATATAGGAGTATGTAGTAGGAATATAGGAGTATGTAGGTAGAATATAGGAGCATAATTTATGAATAGGAATATGTAGTAGGGGTATAGGAGCATATAGTATGTAGTAGGAGTATAGGAGCATATTGTATGTATAGGAGTATAGGAGCATATAGTATATATAGGAATATGTAGTTATAGTATAGGAGCATAATGTATGTATAGGAGTATGTAGTAGGGTGTAGGAGTATATAGTATGTATAAGAGCATGTAGTAAGAGTATAGGAGCATATAGTATGAATAGGAGTATGTAGTAGGTGTATAGGAGCATATAGTATGTATAGGAGTATGTAGTAGGAGTATAAGAGTATGTAGAAGGAGTATAGGAGCATATAGTATGTATAGAAGTATGTAGTAATAGTATAGGAGCATATAGTATGGATAGGAATATGTAGTAAGAGTATAGGGACATATAGTTTGTAAAGGAGTATGTAGTAGGAGTATAGGAGCATTTAGTATGTATAGGAGTATTGTATTTAGTTGGAGTATAGGAGCATATAGTATGTATAGGAGAATGTAGTAGGTGTATAGGAGCATATAGTAAGTATAGGAGTATGTAGTAGGGGTATAGGAGCATATAGTACGTATAGGAGTATGTAGTAAGAGTATAGGAGTATGTAGTAAGAGTAGAGGAGTATGTAGTAAGTGTATAGGAGCATATCGTATGTATAGGAGTATGTAGTAGGAGTATAGGAGCATATAGTATGTATAGGAGTATGTAGTTGGAGAATAGGAGTATATAGTATGTATAGGAGTATGTAGTACGTGTATAGGAACATATAGCATGTATAGGAGTATGTACTAGGAGTATAGGAGCATATAGTATGTATAGGAGTATATATTAGGATTATAGGAGCATATAGTATGTATAGGAGAATGTAATTATGTAGTAGGAGTGTAGGAGCATATAGTATGTATAGCAGTATGAAGTAGGAGTATAGGAGTAGGTAGAAGGAGTATAGGAGCATATAGTATGTATAGGAGTATGTAGTAGGAGTATAAGAGTATGTAGAAGGAGTATAGGAGCATATAGTATGTATAGAAGTATGTAGTAATAGTATAGGAGCATATAGTATGGATAGGAATATGTAGTAAGAGTATAGGGACATATAGTTTGTAAAAGAGTATGTAGTAGGAGTATAGGAGCATTTAGTATGTATAGGAGTATTGTATTTAGTTGGAGTATAGGAGCATATAGTATGTATAGGAGAATGTAGTAGGTGTATAGGAGCATATAGTAAGTATAGGAGAATGTAGTAGGGGTATAGGAGCATATAGTACGTATAGGAGTATGTAGTAAGAGTATAGGAATATGTAGTAAGAGAAGAGGAGTATGTAGTAAGTGTATAGGAGCATATCGTATGTATAGGAGTATGTAGTAGGAGTATAGGAGCATATTGTATGTATAGGAGTATGTAGTTGGAGTATAGGAGTATATAGTATGTATAGGAGTATGTAGTACGTGTATAGGAACATATAGCATGTATAGGAGTATGTACTAGGAGCATACGAGCATATAGTATGTATAGGAGTATATATTAAGATTATAGGAGCATATAGTATGTATAGGAGAATGTAATTATGTAGTAGGAGTGTAGGAGCATATAGTATGTATAGGAGTATGTAGTAGGAGTATAGGAGTAGGTAGAAGGAGTATAGGAGCATATAGTATGTATAGAAGTATGTAGTAATAGTATAGGAGCATATAGTATGTATAGGAGTATGTAGTAACAGTATAGGGGCATATAGTTTGTAAAGGAGTATGTAGTAGGAGTATAGGAGCATTTAGTATGTATAGGAGTATTTAGTTTGAGTATAGGAGCATATATATATGTATAGGAGTATGTAGTAGGTGTATAGGAGCATATAGTAAGTATAGGAGTATGTAGTAGGGGTATAGGAGCATATAGTATGTATAAGAGTATGTAGTAAGAGTATAGGAGTATGTAGTATGTATAGGAGTATGTAGTAAGTGTATAGGAGCATATCGTATGTATAGGAGTATGTAGTAGGAGTATAGGAGCATATAGTATGTATAGGAGTATGTAGTAGGAGTATAGGAGCATATAGTATGTATAGGAGTATGTAGTTGAAGTATAGGAGTATGTAGTATGTATAGGAGTATGTAGTATATGTATAGGAGCATATTGCATGTATGGGAGTATGTAGTAGAAGTATAGGAGCATATAGTATGTATAGGAGTATATATTAGGATTATAGGAGCATATAGTGTGTATAGGAGAATGTAAGTATGTAGTAGGAGTATAGGAGCATATAGTATGTATAGGAATATGTAGTAGGAGTATAGGAGCATATAGTATGTATAGGAGTATATATTAGGATTATAGGAGCATATAGTGTGTATAGGAGAATGTAAGTATGTAGTAGGAGTATAGGAGCATATAGTATGTATAGGAATATGTAGTAGGAGTATAGGAGCATATAGTATGTATAGGAATATGTAGTTGGAGTATAGGAGTATATAGTATGTATATGAGTATGTAGTACGTGTATAGGAGCATATAGCATGTATGGGAGTATGTAGTAGGAGTATAGGAGCATATAGTATGTATAGGAGTATATATTAGGATTATAGGAGCATATAGTATGTATAGGAGAATGTAATTATGTAGTAGGAGTGTAGGAGCATATAGTATGTATAGGAGTATGTAGTAGGTGTATAGGAGTAGTTAGAAGGAGTATAGGAGCATATAGTATGTATAGAAGTATGTAGTAATAGTATAGGAACATATAGTATGTATAGGAGTATGTAGTAACAGTATAGGGGCATATAGTTTGTAAAGGAGTATGTAGTAGGAGTATAGGAGCATTTAGTATGTATAGGAGTATTTAGTTTGAGTATAGGAGCATATATATATATATATGTATAGGAGTATGTAGTAGGTGTATAAGAGCATATAGTAAGTATAGGAGTATGTAGTAGGGGTATAGGAGCATATAGTATGTATAAGAGTATGTATTAAGAGTATAGGAGTATGTAGTATGTATAGGAGTATGTAGTAAGTGTATAGGAACATATCGTATGTATAGGAGTATGTAGTAGGAGTATAGGAGCATATATTATGCATAGGAATATGTAGTAGGAGTATAGGAGCATATAGTATGTATAGGAGTATGTAGTAGGAGTATAGGATCATATAGTAAGTATAGGAGTATGTAGTAGGAATATAGGAGCATATAGTATGTATAGGAGTATGAAGTAGAAGTATAGGAGCATATAGTACGTATAGGAGTACGTAGTAGGAGTATAGGAGCATATAGTATGTTTAGGAATTTGTAGTAGGACTATAGGAGCATATAGTATGTATAGGAGTATGTAGTAGGAGTATAGGAACATATAGTATGTATAGGAAAATGTGGTAGGAGTATAGGAGCATATAGTATGTATAGGAGTACGTAGTAGGACTATAGTAGCATATAGTATGTATAGTAGTACTTAGTAGGAGTATAGGAGCATATAGTATGTATAGGAGTACGTAGTAGGAGTAGAGAAGTATATAGTATGTATCGGAGTTCGTAGTAGGAGTATAGGAGCATATAGTATGTATGGGAGTACGTATTAGGAGCATAGGAGCATATAGTATGTATCGGAGTATGTAGTAGGAGTATAGGAGCATATAGTATGTATCGGAGTATGTAGTTGGAGTATAGGAGTATGTAGTATGTATAGGAGTATGCAGTACGTGTATAGGAGCATATAGCATGCATAGGAGTATGTAGTAGGAGTATAGGAGCATATAGTATGTATAGGAGTATATATTAGGATAATAGGAGCATATAGTATGTATAGGAGTATGTAGTAGGAGTATAGGAGTATGTAGAAGGAGTATAGGAGCATATAGTAAGTATAGAAGTATGTAGTAATAGTATAGGAGCATATAGTATGTATAGGAGTATGTAGTAAAAGTATAGGGGCATATAGTTTGTAAAGGAGTGTGTAGTAGGAGTATAGGAGCATTTAGTATGTATAGGAGTATTTAGCTGGAGTATAGGAGCATATATATATATGTATAGGAGTTTGTAGTAGGAGTAGAGGAGTATGTAGTAAGTGTATAGGAGCATATCGTATGTATAGGAGTATGTAGTAGGAGTATAGGAGCATATAGTATGTATAGAAGTATGTAGTAGGAGTATAGGAGCATATAGTATGTATAGGAGTATTGTGACATTGCGTCACGTAATCTTAATTTTTCTGTTGAGATCGTGACCTAAAATCTAGACCGAACCCTGACCACTCTCCTGTGACGCCTCACTGTCTGTCGACCTTCACGCCTGTGACCTTCGGCACCCTTTGATGTGAACACATGGAGAACGGGTAGCTGCAGTCACCGTTTGCGAATAATTGTAATTTAATTTTTCACTGTTAATCTTTTCACTTCAAGTCATTTTTTAGGGAGTTTAACTTTCACTTCTGGCTGTTTATATAAATACCGCCCATTTTTGGGAGCGGGTAGCATTCGAGATTTGTTAGCATTCAAAATCTACGATCCCTTAACAGGGATTTTTTATTTTTCCACCCCCTCCTCTCTTCAAGAGACGGAGTTTTTGCAAAATTGCATGGAGGGCTTTTTTTCCTCGCTCGCGTAGTGAGCGTTTATTTTGCTCCATTTTCTCGTTGCTTGAGGCATGGAACTTCAACCCTTTCTTAATGGCGTAGTACCTGCCCGCTGACTCCTCAAGGATGCAGTTTTTTTTTTCGACAAGAACGCAAATCTATTACCATCTTAAATTTTGTTGGATCGCCTTTCCAGTAAGCGGCATATTTTTTGTCGACTGCCACCACCGCCAGCCGCCACTGACGCCACTACTATGAGATGAAGGAGAGGATGAATCTTATCTGCCATTGTTAAAATGTACCTTGTGACCCCTAACTGGACATGCTGGTAATTCTGCTGCCTCAACGATTTCTTAAAATGAAGTGATCCACATTAATAAACTACAAAATCTGAACTCTGGACTTTTCCTTGTGTTTTTTGAACTTTTTGCAGCTGAGCCGTTAATTTTTAGATGTCTCCTTTTATCAAATGGATTGATATGAAGGTATGATTTTTTTATGTTCTTTCTTTTGATGGGATATTGCGGCGCCTCTCCAAGATGTACTTCCGCTACAAGATATCATGTGCCTTCTTCTTATCTTTTAGTGTAAATTGCTTTTAATTGATTGACCTTCTTAAATCTTTGATACCCAGCAGACCCTCATAAGTTAACAATTGGTGTCGATGACCAGTCGGAAATTTTTTTTGGGTTGCTGTGGTACTTGTTTATCAAAATTTTTTTATTTTCTAAAAAAATGATTTAAAGTTTAATTATAATTAATATATATAATTCTAATTTTATTTAATAATATAATAATTTTTTTGATCAACAACAGTAATTGTATTGTGCTTTAAGAAATCAATTCCTGGCATTTTGTTGTGTTAATCTTTAAATGATTGAAGATTTTTGACCTAAATTTTTTAGCTACCTACATGTTTTTTTCTAACTATTTTTTTAAAAGTAATCAGTAATGTAATGCTTTATGAAAAAAGTAGGTTTTCATTTATTACCTACAACTTTGTGCTAAATTGCTGTGCAATCTGAATTAATTTTGATTTAAGGTTTGTTTATATATTACAACAAAATTGATTTTAGTATTTAAAATTGATGTTCAATGTTACTAAAGGTTTACAAGAATGTCATATTGGTTGAGCACAAATCGCCCAGCAATTATGTAACTGAATAATTTTAATTTTTAATTTAAAGATAAACTTCACTTGTTGAATAATTTCATTTTAAATAACAGTACTGCATTGTTTATATTAAGGTCAGGTTATTGGGAATTTGTTGAATCTAATCATTAATCATAATGAGTAATTTTGGGATTTATCCCATTGATTAAACTTTGTTGCTTTTTGAATATTTAACTATTTCAGATAAAGTTATGGTAAAAATATGTTTAGTTTTTTTTCACAGGTTAAATGAGTCTTGTTTTTGAAAATTTTAATAATGCTAATTTTTATTAGGATTTGTAGTTTTAATTTCTAATACTTCTTTAAATATTTAATTGTCAGTATTAATTAGTACTTGCTTTTCAAGAAAGTTTATATAGATTTATAATTGTTAAGTCATAAATAATTGTTAAGTCATATCACTTATTCATTTGATAGTGATAAATTCTTTTTCCTGATTTTTAGTGTAACATTTGTTCTTAGGGTTAATATTTAGACTGTTTTTATACTGTTTAAAAGTGTTCCAGTTACATATCTTTTTAGTAAGAGGTAAAATTTTATACTTTGGTATTATTCATGTGATTTTTAGATATGCCTATTGTAATGTTTTACTAGTAATGTTTTTTATCAGTAATTATCAGTTTCAATGATATCATGTCCAGTAAGCAAAATTTTTAGTAAATGAATTCCATAGTTACCAGGAGTAAAAATAACTTAGTCCAAAATTCACAGTTGGCAATTATGCCTGATAATAGTAATGATGTAGATGCTTGTAAGCAAGCACCGAAGTTTAATTTTACTATTCCGGAATTCTCCGGGAATTCTCAAAATGTCAGTTGGTTTTTGACTCAACTTCAAGAGTTGGTCAAATTAAATAAATATGAAAATGATGCAGCATTATATCTGTTAAAATCAAAATTGTCGGGATCTGCTCTTACATTTTTTCAGAATTCTCCTGAATGTAGAGCAGTTACAAAATTTGAGGAAGCATGCAAGCTACTCTTAACCTTTTTCCAACAAGATGATTCTTCCTCGGCGGATTTAGCAAAATTTCAGGCAATTATCCTCTTGCCCTCGGAAACAATCAAAAATCTTGAGTATCGCATAGACACCCTAGCCCATAAAGCATACAGCTTTATCAATGATCAAACTGCCTTGTCTAAAATAAAAGCGATGCAGTTCCTGTCCGCTATCCCTTTGCATCTCAAGGAGACCATTCTCATTGAGGGGATACAGGACTATCGCGAGATGGTCAAACGGGCTAATCATATTGTGTTAATTCAACAGTCTTTGGCTGGTTCGACTACTTCGTTAGTCGCTGCTCATTCAGTAACTCAGTGCACTTCTGCTGCACCTGACCAGCTCACCTTAATTGCTAAACAGCTAGAGTTGTTGACTACCAAAATTGAGACTATGCAATCTAATTGCAAAATTTGTCAAGAAGCACACGATACAAAAACTTGTCCCCTTTTACATACACCTGTACAGGGTCAGGATCGGGTTAGACAAGAACAACCCCGAACAACCCCACACCTTACCTGTGCTTTCTGTGGACGCTCTGGCCACATCATGAGTAAATGTTGCACATATCAACGGCAATTAAGACAAAATTCAATGGGCCCAAACATGGCGATGCATTATTTTCCGCCACAGCTCCCCGTGGCTCCTCCGCGATTTACTGCACCGCAGTATCCACCACCTATTCCGGTTCAAAGTGAACCATTTCGACCCAGAGTTAATGTTAGTAATAACAGAGGAAATAATCCTTTAAACTCTCGCAGGAGGCAGTAAGGGATGGACCTGTCTCCTCATCCACCAAACCATCCAAAATTTTTGACATCTACGATTTCATGTCAGAATCCATGCATGACTCAAACGTAACCATTCGGGAGTTTTTAACTAATTGTGACCATAAAGAAAATATTGAGCACATAAATATTGTGTCAGATGAGATTAGTCTTCCAACCATTGCATCTAATTTTAGTAATGTTAAAGTTAATTTCTTGTTGGATAGTGGCTCGTCAGTGTCATTGTTGACACTTGATACTTTCAATCAAATCAGGGAAAATAATAAAGTAAAATTTTTATCTAAGAAAGTCCAGATTAGAACGGTAAACTCTCAACTTCAATTTACAGCTTGTGCTGAAATTTCATTTAAAATCAATAACCAGTTTTTTAGACACCAATTTTTTGTGGCAGATATTAAGAGTAATTCCTTTCAGGGCATTCTCGGCTTCGATTTTCTGAAAAAGCATAATGTTCTAATCAATTATAAAGAAGAATCTGCACAGTTTAGTAATTTTAGTATTCCCTTAAATAATTTTCATGACTTAACTTGTAATGATAACAATGAACAGGTTCATGTTGTTTTGAGGAATAAAATCAGCATCGAGCCAGGCGAGACTGCCATTGCTCAGTTAGGTTTTAATACTTTTAAGAAGAAAACAGGCAGTGAAGTATATTTTACCCCTACTTCTAATTCTGATATTTTTATACATCCCTCCATTAATGTTGTAAATAATTGTAATTCCTTTAATGCTATTATCCAAAATAACTCTGACCAAACTGTTCATTTGAACAAAAATTTTAAGATAGGTACTGTAATTTTTGACTTTAACATTAAGTGTGAGAATCTGAATTTACCTAATGATAATGACATAGAAGAATGTAATTTAATTACTGCTTCTGCAGAAATAGTACAGTTAAGAAAGGAAGACTTAAAAGCAACTGATTTTGACCTAGAACATTTAACTAATGATCAAAAATTAATTCTTCAAAATGTTTTAATGACTAATTTTGCTGCATTTTCTAAAACTATTAAGACGTTAGGCTGTACCGATAGGGTAATTCCATCTTTGACACTTAAAAATGAAAACGCAATTAAAACTTTACCTTTTGAGATACCTTATGCCTTAAGAGAAGACATAAAGCAGGAGTTAGATGAATTAGTGGAAGCCGGTATTATTCATAGGCATGTTAGCCATTGGGCTGCTCCATTAGTTCTAGTTAAGAAAAAAAATACTGAAAATCATCAAGGTAAACCTAAATTTCGACTTGACCTTGATTTACGACTGTTAAATGCTGTGGTTGAAAGCTCCACTACCAAAAATTAGTACAATAATCAATGAGATATCCCAATATAAATTTTTCACTAAATGTGATATTCGTGAAGCATATCGACAGATCATGTTGCCTGAGCATTTACAGGATATTTTAACTTTTACCACTCCTTTTGGTACGTTTGCTAACAGAAGACTTGTTTTTGGCCTTAAAACGGCAGCAAGTACTTTTCAAGCCCTTGTAGATTTAATCATCGAGGAATTAAATGCTGATGGTGTAAAAGGCATCCATGCATACCAAGATGACTTCTTGATTGGAGCAAATTCGTTTGAGGAGATGCAATCTAGGCTATCAGCTTTACTTAAAATTTCAATCAAGTATAATTTAACTTTGGCTCCGAATAAATGTTCTTTTTTTAAAGATTCTGTGGAATACTTAGGATTTGTAATTTCTCATCAATGCATAACACCAACGGATTCCAATATTTCTAAAATTACTTCTTTTGCCACTCCACGTACAGCTAAACTAGTCAAAAAGTTTATAGGTGTCTGTGGATTTTATCGCCACTTAATCCCTAATTTTGCTCAATTAATTGCTGTTTTAACCAAGGTTGCTACAAAGCAATCAAAATTTAAATGGACGGAAGAACAACAACACGCATTTGATGCTTTACAACAAGCATTTTTCTCCAAACCGTTTGTTAGGTTACCAGATTTTGAAAAACCTTTCTTTCTAAATACTGATGCCAGTAAACTCGGCATTTCGGCTGTATTAATGCAGGAGCATGAAGAGTCTCTTCACCCTGTTTCATTTTTTAGTAAATCTCTATCTAAAGCTGAACGTAATTATCCTGCAATTAAACTTGAGTTATTTGCTATATTTAAAGGTGTTACTGCCTTCAAATCATATTTGTACAACAGACGATTCACCGTTTTAAGTGACAGTAAACCTCTAGCACATTATCGTAAAATTACTTCCCCTGCAGATATAATTACCCGGTGGCTTTTAGCCTTAAGTGAATATTCTTTTGATTTTATTTATGTACCTGGTCCTGACAATGTGTTAGCAGACTGGTTTAGTCGGTCACCGGATCCTAATTTTCATCAAAATGCAATTGATAATAAGGAGTCTGAATTAATTTTACCCTTTACGGATATTGATGATGATCATGTGCTTAATAATTTAACTTGTAATGATGCTCCCCTAGAAATTTCTTTAGATACATTCAAGCATGAGCAAAGCAAAGATCAATATACTTTAGAAATTATATCTCTTTTAAATAAACCAACACTAGTCAATCAGTCAAAAACTGAAAATTTCTTTCTAATTGATAATATTTTAATGTATGCCACCCAGACTTCTCCCCACAATCATAGAATAGTGGTCCCTAATTCTTTAAAATCTAAGGTATTAAATATTTGTCATGTTTCTCACACTGGAATTCAAAAAACGTATGAACTAGTCTCTAACAGATACTTTTGGAAAGGATGTTATGCTGATACTCTTAATTATGTAAAATCCTGTGAATTATGTGTTAAACATAAACAATCTTCGAGCAAGCCTGCTCCATTAAGATCTATGTGGTTACCGCAAAGACCTGGTCAATTTGTCTCAATGGACATTGTCGGTCCTATTAAAAATTGTGGCTACATTCTAACATTTATTGATCACTTTTCTCGTCATTTAATCTTAAATCAACTACTAAATTTAACTTCGGAAGCAGTTTCTAAACACTTAATTAATTACATTTCACATTATGGTAGAATGCTATATCTGTTAACCGATATTGGGACTCAGTTTAAGGCTGAAGTGTTTGAGTTAATAAATAAAAAGTTAGGAATTAAATTGGCACATAGTAGTGCAGCTCATCCCCAAAGTAATGAAATGAGTGAACGAATTAATCAAGCAATAAAATCTTCTGTTTTGACTTTGCATGAGAAGGGTGTATCATTTGCAACCAGTTTAGTAATTCATCAAAATATTTATAATGGCACTCTGCAACAAAATTCACCCCTAATATGTTACATTTTGGCCGTAATTTGGCATTAATTTTTGATTGTTTTGAGTCTAGCATAGAACCTGTACATTTAGATAAGTCCCATTATTTATTGGATACACTTAATCAACTTAATATTGCATATGAAAATGCTTATAGTAATTCGGAAAGGGCTCAGGTAAAACAAAATTCTAGACAAATTACAAAAGCCAAGTTAAGATCACTTGATATAGGTGATATTGTTTATTTGAAGCACACTAATGTTTTTAAACCCAAATTTGACGGTCCTTTTACCATTGTTTCCAAATTTAATGATGTCGATTATGTTATTCAAATTTTAGATAACCCCAATGTACCTAAACAAACTGTACATATTGATAGATTACGTCTGTGTCCTCATAGGAGACAAAACTTGTTGTTTCAACCCGTTGATACCTCGGATAATGTAACTGATGCAAGTATCACTTTTCCTTATAATTTGAGAAACAAATAATTTTTGGTTGTAAATTTAACATTTAAAATTTTTATTGGTACACGTATGATGAGTGTTATGGTGATACGTTCGTATGTGACGCTGGCCGTTGCATGTCCATGGAACGATTGTGTCCCATGCCAGTTGTGATGCAATGCCAATAGGTTGTTTTGCATAATTGTTTCGGTAATTTTTTTCATCTATAATTTTTGTAACTTATTGTGTGTAAGTTAATTGTTTTTATGAGGTTTTCAAACTGTGTTTTTACAACTGGTGGATGATGAGGGGGGTTCTCACTTGTACTGACTCCTTCTTTATACCTTCGGTTGATGCGTGTTTCTTTGGGTTGGTTCTTATCTAACTTTTAAAATTTTTTTCTAATAATTGTTAGGTAATGTTTTAAACATTAGTAAACACGTAATTTAACTTTGAGGATGATACAAATTTCGAATGCCAATTTTTTTTTTTTTTGATCCTTACTCCTGTACAGTATATTTTTTTTCTTTTCTTATGTAATGAATAAAGTTTTTATTACATAACTTTTGGATTCTCAGAATGTAGTAAACGGCTACAGCTCTGTGTTTTAGATACAAATTTTTCGTGTATCTGTAGTGTTGATGATTTTAGTTTTGTTTAAGTCTGCGTGCAAACACTTTTTTTATTTTATGTTCATCAAACTGTTTTATTTCTATGTTCATCAATATTTTTATTTTTATGTTCATCCAGCATTTTTATATTTGTTCATAATATGTGAAATTATGAATTTTCACTTTAAGCATCGTTTAAAGGTATTGGTTATGGACATTTTAAGTAATCACCGTTTTTGATCATTGTTTATAAATTTTGTCTATAGGCATTGTTTTTGGTGTGTGTTGTTTGTTATACATAGTTGTGTTTCAACTATGATATCTATGGTGTCACCATACTTTGAGTGATCAATTTTTTAGTGAGAAAAATGTCTGTGATATTTTAAGGTTGTAATTTCTAGCTTAGTTTTTGCAGGTTTTAAGTTCAATGTTTTTGCCTAGGCGTTTCTATTAACTTATGTTTCTTTAATTTTAAATTCTCTCTAAGTTTTAACTTGTTAATTTTTTTGTGCACTAATTGATCTCACTAATGACTTTGATTTCTGAAGTATGCATGAGTTGTATACTAAAATTTTTTTGTCGTTTTAACTCGGAATACTAAATTATCAGTCATATTTGATTGGTTTTAAATTTTTTTCAATAATTGAATTGTACAAAACTTTGTTGTACAAATTTTTTTTTTCATTCGTTTAAACTCGGAATACCATCAGTCTACAAGGTCAGCCTGATTTGTTTTCATTTGTTTGCAATTCTCAATTTTTTTAAGAAGCATAATTCAGCAAACAAAATCAATTTTTTTCATTCCTTTTTATAAGGAACCATTTGAGTTAATAAATTACCTCAAATTTTTTTTTCACATTTATTGAGTGAGTTCTTTATATACTCATTGAGTCACATTTTATCTCTGTAATTTTATTTTCTATGGAGATAAATTTTTGTTACTGTCTACTTCGTGTCGAGTGAACTTTGTTTTGAGTATCGGGTAGGTCAAAAGTTTTTTTTAGCAAACAATTAAGATTGTTGTTGTTGTTTTAGTAAACAATTAAGATTGTTTTTATTATTGTTTTTTCGAACAATTAACATTGCTTTTCACTGTTTAGCAAACAATTAAGATTGTTTACTTTGTAATACTCAAGATCAGCTATGTACAGCTGTTAATGTCTGTTTTTGTGTTGTGATTACTACTGTAACTATGTTGGGGCACAGCATTTCAACCTGAGGCCAATTTACTGTCAAAAATGTTTTGAGATCTAATTTTATGTAACATCTGATTGTCTGTTAAGGCTGATGTGGTGGACTGGAATGGCAGGTTATTAAATTGTTGATTTCAATGCTTTTTGGTTACGAATACTTTTGGCCTTTCTTCGAATTTAAAATTTAAAAAAAAAAAATTTTTTTTCAAATTTTTTTTTCGCCGGCTGTGGGTATAATGTGACATTGCGTCACGTAATCTTAATTTTTCTGTTGGGATCGTGACCTAAAAATTAGACCGAACCCTGACCCCTCTCCTGTGACGCCTCACTGTCTGTCGACCTTCACGCCTGTGACCTTCTGCACCCTTTGATGTGAACACATGGAGAACGGGTAGCTGCAGTCACCGTTTGCGAATAATTGTAATTTAATTTTTCACTGTTAATCTTTTCACTTCAAGTCATTTTTTAGGGAGTTTAACTTTCACTTCTGGCTGTTTATATAAATACCGCCCATTTTTGGGAGCGGGTAGCATTCGAGATTTGTTAGCATTCAAAATCTACGATCCTTTAACAGGGATTTTTTATTTTTCCACCCCCTCCTCTCTTCAAGAGACGGAGTTTTTGTAAAATTGCATGGAGGGCTTTTTTCCTCGCTCGCGTAGTGAGCGTTTATTTTGCTCCGTTTTCTCGCTGCTTGAGGCACGGAACTTCAACCCTTTCTTAATGGCGTAGTACCTGCCCGCTGACTCCTCAAGGATGCAGTTTTTTTTTTCGACAAGAACGCAAATCTATTACCATCTTAAATTTTGTTGGATCGCCTTTCCAGTAAGCGGCATATTTTTTGTCGACTGCCACCACCGCCAGCCGCCACTGACGCCACTACTATGAGAGGAAGGAGAGGATGAATCTTATCTGCCATTGTTAAAATGTACCTTCTGACCCCTAACTGGACATGCTGGTAATTCTGCTGCCTCAACGATTTCTTAAAATGAAGTGATCCACATTAATAAACTACAAAATCTGAACTCTGGACTTTTCCTTGTGTTTTTTGAACTTTTTGCAGCTGAGCCGTTAATTTTTAGATGTCTCCTTTTATCAAATGGATTGATATGAAGGTATGATTTTTTTATGTTCTTTCTTTTGATGGGATATTGCGGCGCCTCTCCAAGATGTACTTCCGCTACAAGATATCATGTGCCTTCTTCTTATCTTTTAGTGTAAATTACTTTTAATTGATTGACCTTCTTAAATTTTTGATACCCAGCAGATCCTCATAAGTTAAAAAGTATGTAGTATGTATAGGAGTATGTAGTAGGTGTATAGGAGCATATAGTATGTATAGGAGTATATAGTTGGAGTATAGGAGAATCTAGTATGTATAGGAGTATGTAGTAGGAATATAGGAGTATGTAGTAGGAATATAGAAGTATGTAGTAGGAATATAGGTGTATGTAGTAGGAATATAGGAGTATGTAGTATGTATAGAAGTATGTAGTAATAGTATAGGAGCATATAGTATGTATAGGAGTATGTAGTAAGAGTATAGGGACATATAGTTTGTAAAGGAGTATGTAGCAGGAGTATAGGAGCAATTAGTATGTATAGGAGTATTTAGTTTGAGTATAGGAGCATATAGTATGTATAGGAGAATGTAGTAGGTGTATAGGAGCATATAGTAAGTATAGGAGTATGTAGTAGGGGTATAGGAGCATATAGTATGTATAGGAGTATATAGTAAGAGTATAGGAGTATGTAGTAAGAGTATAGGATTATGTAGTAAGAGTAGAGGAGTATGTAGTAAGTGTATAGGAGCATATCGTATGTATAGGAGTATGTAGTAGGAGTATAGGAGCATATAGTACGTATAGGAGTATGTAGTAGGAGTATAGGAGCATATAGTATGTATAGGAGAATGTAGTTGGAGGATAGGAGTATGTATAGGAGTATGCAGTACGTGTATAGGAGCATATAGCATGTATAGGAGTATGTAGTAGGAGTATAGGAGCATATAATATGTATAGGAGTATATATTTGGATTATAGGAGCATATAGTATGTATAGGAGAATGTAATTATGTAGTAGAAGTGTAGGAGCATGTATAGGAGTAAGTAGAAGGAGTATAGGAGCAATTAGTATGTATAGAAGTATGTAGTAATAGTATAGGAGCATATAGTATGTATAGGAGTATGTAGTAAAAGTATAGGGGCATATAGTTTATAAAGGAGTATGTAGTAGGAGTATAGGAGCATTTAGTATATATAGGAGTATTTAGTTTGAGTATAGGAGCATATATATATATGTATAGGAGTATGTAGTAGGTGTCTAGGGGCATATAGTAAGTATAGGAGTGTAGTAGGGGTATAGGAGCATATAGTATGTATAAGAGTATGTAGTAAGAGTATAGGAGTATGAAGTAAGAGTAGAGGAGTATGTAGTAAGTGTATAGGGGCATATAGTTTATAAAGGAGTATGTAGTAGGAGTATAGGAGCATTTAGTATATATAGGAGTATTTAGTTTGAGTATAGGAGCATATATATATATGTATAGGAGTATGTAGTAGGTGTCTAGGGGCATATAGTAAGTATAGGAGTGTAGTAGGGGTATAGGAGCATATAGTATGTATAAGAGTATGTAGTAAGAGTATAGGAGTATGAAGTAAGAGTAGAGGAGTATGTAGTAAGTGTATAGGAGCATATCGTATGTATAGGAGTATGTAGTAGGAGTATAGGAGCATATAGTATGTATAGGAGTATGTAGTAGGAGTATAGGAACATATAGTATGTATAGGAGTATGCAGTTGGAGTATAGGAGTATGTAGTATGTATAGGAGTATGTAGTATGTGTATAGGAGTATATTGCATGTATAAGAGTATGTAGTAGGAGTATAGGAGCATATAGTATGTATAGGAGTATATATTAGGATTATAGGAGCATATAGTGTGTATAGGAGAATGTAAGTATGTAGTAGGAGTATAGGAGCATATAGTTTGTATAGGAATATGTAGTAGGAGTATAGGAGCATATAGTATGTATAGGAGTATGTAGTAGGAGTATAGGATCATATAGTAAGTATAGGAGTATGTAGTAGGAATATAGGAGCATATAGTATGTATAGGAGTATGTAGTAGAAGTATAGGAGCATATAGTACGTATAGGAGTATGTAGTAGTAGTATAGGAGCATATAGTACGCTTAGGAATATGTAGTAGGACTATAGGAGCATATAGTATGTATAGGAGTATGTAGTAGGAGTATAGGAACATATAGTATGTATAGGAGTATGTAGTAGGAGTATAGGAGCATATAGTATGTATAGGAGTATGTAGTAGGAGTGTAGGGGTATGTAGTAGGAATATAGGAGCATATAGAATGTGTAGGAATATGTAGTAGGAGTATAGGAGCATATATTATGTATAGGATTATGCAGTAGGAGTATAGGAGCATATAGTATGTATAGGAGTATTTAGTTGGAGTATAGGAGCATATATATGTATAGGAGTATGTAGTAGGGGTATAGGAGCATATAGTATGTATAAGAATATGTAGTAAGAGTATAGGAGTATGTAGTAAGAGTTGAGGAGTATGTAGTAAGTGTATAGGAGCATATCGTATGTATAGGAGTATGTAGTAGGAGTATAGGAGCATATAGTATGTATAGGAGTATGTAGTAAGAGTATAGGAGCATATCGTACGTATAGGAGTATGTAGAAGTGTAGGTGCATATAGTATGTATAGGATTATGTAGTTGGAGTATAGGAGCATATAGTATGAAGTAGGAGTATGTAGTAGGAGTATAGGATCATATAGTAAGTATAGGAGTATGTAGTAGGAATATAGGAGCATATAGTATGTATACGAGTATGTAGTAGAAGTATAGGAGCATATAGTACGTATAGGAGTATGTAGTAGTAGTATAGGAGCATATTGTACGCTTAGGAATATGTAGTAGGACTATAGGAGCATATAGTATGTACAGGAGTATGTAGTAGGAGTATAGGAACATATAGTATGTATAGCAGTATGTAGTAGGAGTATAGGAGCATATAGTATGTATAGGAGTATGTAGTAGGAGTATAGGGGTATGTAGTAGGAATATAGGAGCATATAGAATGTGTAGGAATATGTAGTAGGAGTATAGGAGCATATATTATGTATAGGATTATGTAGTAGGAGTATAGGAGCATATAGTATGTATAGGAGTATTTAGTTGGAGTATAGGAGCATATATATGTATAGGAGTATGTAGTAGGGGTATAGGAGCATATAGTATGTATAAGAATATGTAGTAAGAGTATAGGAGTATGTAGTAAGAGTAGAGGAGTATGTAGTAAGTGTATAGGAGCATATCGTATGTATAGGAGTATGTAGTAGGAGTATAGGAGCATATAGTATGTATAGGAGTATGTAGTAAGAGTATAGGAGCATATCGTACGTATAGGAGTATGTAGAAGTATAGGTGCATATAGTATGTATAGGATTATGTAGTTGGAGTATAGGAGCATATAGTATGAAGTAGGAGTATAGGAGCATATTGTATGTATAGGAGTATAGGAGCATATAGTATATATAGAAGTATGTAGTTATAGTATAGGAGCATATAGTATGTATAGGAGTATGTAGTTGGAGTATAGGAGAATATAATATGTATAGGAGCATATAGTATGTATAGGAGTATGTAGTAGGAGTATATGAGCATATAGTATGTATAGGAGTATATAGTAGGATTATAGGAGCTTATAGTATGTATAGGAGTATGTAAGTATGTAGTAGGAGTATAGGAGCATATAGTATGTATAGGAGTATATAGTAGGATTAGAGGAGCATATAATATATATAGGAGTATGTAAGTATGTAGTAGGAGTATATGAGCATATAGTATGTATAGGAGTATGTAGTAGGAATATAGGAGTATGTAGTAGGAATATAGGAGTATGTAGTAGGAATAAAGGAGTATGTAGTAGGAATATAGGAGTATGTAGTAGGAATATAGGAGTATGTAGGTAGAATATAGGAGCATATTATATGTATAGGAATATGTAGTAGGGGTATAGGAGCATTTAGTACGTATAGGAGTATGTAGTAGGGAAATAGGAGCATATCGTATGTATAGGAGTATGTAGTAAGAGTATAGGAGTATGTAGTAAGAGAATAGGAGCATATCGTACGTGTAGGAGTATGTAGTAGAAGTATAGGTGCATATAGTATGTATAGGATTATGCAGTTGGAGTATAGGAGCATAAAGTATGTAGTAGGAGTATAGGAGCATATTGTATGTATAGGAGTATAGGAGCATATAGTATATATAGAAGTATGTATAGTATAGGAGCATATAGTATGTATAGGAGTATGTAGTTGGAGTATAGGAGAATATAGTATTTATAGGAGTATGCAGTAGGTGTATAGGAGCATATAGTATGTATAGGAGTATGTAGGAGTATAGGAGCATATAGTATGTATAGGAGTATATAGTAGGATTATAAGAGCATATAGTATGTATAGGAGTATGTAAGTATGTAGTAGGAGTATAGGAGCATATAGTATGTATAGGAGTATATAGTAGGATTATAGGAGCATATAGTATGTATAGGAGTATTTAAGTATGTAGTAGGAGTATAGGAGCATATAGTATGTATAGGAGTATGTAGTAGGAATATAGGAGTATGTAGTAGGAATATAGAAGTATGTAGTAGGAATATAGGAGTATGTAGTAGGAATATAGGAGTATGTAGTAGGAATATAGGAGTATGTAGTAGGAATATAGGAGTATGTAGGTAGAATATAGGAGCATATTATATGTATAGGAATATGTAGTAGGGGTATAGGAGCATTTAGTATGTATAGGAGTATGTAAATGGAGTATAGGAGCATAATGTATGTATAGGAGTATGTAGTAGGGGTGTAGGAGTATATAGTATGTATAAGAGTATGTAGTAGGAGTATAGGAGTATGTAGAAGGAGTATAAGAGCATATAGTATGTATAGAAGTATGTAGTAATAGTATAGGAGCATATAGTATGTATAGGAGTATGTAGTAAGAGCATAGAGACATATAGTTTGAAAAGGAGTATGTAGTAGGAGTATAGGAGCATTTAGAATGTATAGGAGTATTTCGTTGGAGTATAGGAGCATATAGTATGTATAGGAGAATGTAGTAGGTGTATAGGAGCATATAGTAAGTATAGGAGTATCTAGTAGGGGTATAGGAGCATATAGTATGTATAGGAGTATGTAGTAAGAGTATAGGAGTATGTAGTAAGAGTATAGGAGTATGTAGTAAGTGTATAGGAGCATGTAGTAGGAGTATAGGAGCATATAGTATGTATAGGAGTATGTAGTAGGAGTATAGGAGCATATAGTATGTATAGGAGTATGTAGTTGGAGTATAGGAGTATATAGTATGTATAGGAGTATGTAGTACGTGTATAGGAGCATATAGCATGTATAGGAGTATGTAGTAGGAGTATAGGAGCATATAGTATGTATAGGAGCATATATTAGGATTATAGGAGCATATACTATGTATAGGAGAATGTAATTATGTAGTAGAAGTGTAGGAGCATAGTATGTATAGGAGTATGTAGTAGGAGTATAGGAGTATGTAGAAGGAGTATAGGAGCATATAGTATGTATAGAAGTATTTAGTAATAGTATAGGAGCATATAGTATGTATAGGAGTATGTAGTAAAAGTATAGGGGCATATAGTTTGTAAAGGAGTATGTAGTAGGAGTATAGGAGCATTTAGTATATATAGGAGAATTTAGTTTGAGTATAGGAGCATATATATATATGTATAGGAGTATGTAGTAGGTGTATAGGAGCATATAGTAAGTATAGGAGTGTAGTAGGGGTATAGGAGCATATAGTATGTATAAGAGTATGTAGTAAGAGTATAGGAGTATGTAGTAAGAGTAGAGGAGTATGTAGTAAGTGTATAAGAGCATATCGTATGTATAGGAGTATGTAGTAGGAGTATAGGAGCCTATAGTATGTATAGGAATATGTAGTAGGAGTATAGGAGCATATAGTATGTAAAGGAGTATGTAGTTGGAGTATAGGAGTATGTAGTATGTATAGGAGTATGTAGTATGTGTATAGGAGCATATTGCATGTATAGGAGTGTGCAGTAGGAGTATAGGAGCATATAGTATGTATAGGAGTATATATTAGGATTCTATAGGAGCATATAGTGTGTATAGGAGAATGTAAGTATGTTGTAGGAGTATAGGAGCATATAGTATGTATAGGAATATGTAGTAGGAGTATAGGAGCATATAGTATGTATAGGAGTATGTAGTAGGAGTATAGGATCATATAGTATGTATAGGAGTATATATTAGGATTATAGGAGCATATAGTGTGTATAGGAGAATGTAAGTATGTAGTAGGAGTATAGGAGCATATAGTATGTATAGGAATATGTAGTAGGAGTATAGGAGCATATAGTATGTATAGGAGTATGTAGTAGGAGTATAGGATCATATAGTGAGTATAGGATTATGTAGTAGGAATATAGGAGCATATAGTATGTATAGGAGTATGTAGTAGAAGTATAGGAGCATATAGTACGTATAGGAGTATGTAGTAGGAGTATAGGAGCATATAGTATGTTTAGGAATATGTAGTAGGACTATAGGAGCATATAGTATGTATAGGAGTATGTAGTAGGAGTATAGGAACATATAGTATGTATAGGAGTATGTATTAGGAGTATAGGAGCATATAGTATGTATAGGAGTATGTAGTAGGAGTATAGGGGTATGTAGTAGGAATATAGGAGCATATAGAATGTATAGGAATATGTAGTAGGAGTATAGGAGTATGTAGTATGTATAGGAGTATGTAGTACGTGTATAGGAGCATATAGCATGTATAGGAGTATGTAGTAGGAGTATAGGAGCATATAGTATGTATAGGAGTATATATTAGGATTATAGGAGCATATAGTATGTATAGGAGAATGTAATTATGTAGTAGGAGTGTAGGGAGCATATAGTATGTATAGGAGTATGTAGTAGGAGTATAGGAGAAGGTAGAAGGAGTATAGGAGCATATAGTATGTATAGAAGTATGTAGTAATAGTATAGGAGCATATAGTATGTATAGGAGTATGTAGTAACAGTATAGGGGCATATAGTTTGTAAAGGAGTATGTAGTAGGAGTATAGGTGCATATAGTATGTTTAGGATTATGTAGTTGGAGTATAGGAGCATATAGTATGTAGTAGGAGTATAGGAGCATATTGTATGTATAGGAGTATAGGAGCATATAGTATATATAGAAGTATGTATAGTATAGGAGCATATAGTATGTATAGGAGTGTGTAGTTGGAGTATAGGAGAATATAGTATGTATAGGAGTATGTAGTAGGTGTATAGGAGCATATAGTATGTATAGGAGTATGTAGGAGTATAGGAGCATATAGTATGTATAGGAGTATATAGTAGGATTATAAGAGCATATAGTATGTATAGGAGTATGTAAGTATGTAGTAGGAGTATAGGAGCATACAGTATGTATAGGAGTATATAGTAGGATTATAGGATCATATAGTATGTATAGGAGTATGTAAGTATGGAGTAGAAGTATAGGAGCATATAGTATGTATAGGAGTATGTAGTAGGAATATAGGAGTATGTAGTAGGAATGTAGAAGTATGTAGTAGGAATATAGGAGTATGTAGTAGGAATATAGGAGTATGTAGTAGGAATATAGGAGTATGTAGTAGGAATATAGGAGTATGCAGGTAGAATATAGGAGCATATTATATGTATAGGAATATGTAGTAGGGGTATAGGAGCATTTAGTATGTATAGGAGTATGTAGTTGGAGTATAGGAACATAATGTATGTATAGGAGTATGTAGTAGGGGTGTAGGAGTATATAGTATGTATAAGAGTATGTAGTAGGAGTATAGGAGTATGTAGAAGGAGTATAAGAGCATATAGTATGTATAGAAGTATGTAGTAATAGTATAGGAGCATATAGTATGTATAGGAGTATGTAGTAAGAGTATAGAGACATATAATTAGAAAAGGAGTATGTAGTAGGAGTATAGGAGCATTTAGTATGTATAGGAGTATTTAGTTGGAGTATAGGAGCATATAGTATGTATAGGAGAATGTAGTAGGTGTATAGGAGCATATAGTAAGTATAGGAGTATGTAGTAGGGGTATAGGAGCATATAGTATGTATAGGAGTATGTAGTAAGAGTATAGGAGTATGTAGTAAGAGTATAGGAGTATGTAGTAAGTGTATAGGAGCATATCGTATGTATAGGAGCATGTAGTAGGAGTATAGGGGCATATAGTATGTATAGGAGTATGTAGTAGGAGTATAGGAGCATATAGTATGTATAGGAGTATGTAGTTGGAGTATAGGAGTATATAGTATGTATAGGAGTACTTAGTACATGTATAGGAGCATATAGCATGTATAGGAGTATGTAGTAGGAGTATAGGAGCATATAGTATGTATAGGAGTATATATTAGGATTATAGGAGCATATACTATGTATAGGAGAATGTAATTATGTAGTAGAAGTGTAGGAGCATAGTATGTATAGGAGTATGTAGTAGGAGTATAGGAGTATGTAGAAGGAGTATAGGAGCATATAGTATGTATAGAAGTATGTAGTAATAGTATAGGAGCATATAGTATGTATAGGAGTATGTAGTAAAAGTATAGGGGCATATAGTTTGTAAAGGAGTATGTAGTAGGAGAATAGGAGCATTTAGTATATATAGGAGTATTTAGTTTGAGTATAGGAGCATATATATATATGTATAGGAGTATGTAGTAGGTGTATAGGAGCATATAGTAAGTATAGGAGTGTAGTAGGGGTATAGGAGCATATAGTATGTATAGGAGTATGTAGTTGGAGTATAGGAGAATATAGTATGTATAGGAGTATGTAGTAGGTGTATAGGAGCATATAGTATGTATAGGAGTATGTAGGAGTATAGGAGCATATAGTATGTATAGAAGTATATAGTAGGATTATAAGAGCATATAGTATGTATAGGAGTATGTAAGTATGTAGTAGGAGTATAGGAGCATATAGTATGTATAGGAGTATATAGTAGGATTATAGGATCATATAGTATGTTAAGGAGTATGTAAGTATGTAGTAGAAGTATAGGAGCATATAGTATGTATAGGAGTATGTAGTAGGAATATAGGAGTATGTAGTAGGAATGTAGAAGTATGTAGTAGGAATATAGGAGTATGTAGTAGGAATATAGGAGTATGTAGGTAGAATATAGGAGCATATTATATATATAGAAATATGTAGTAGGGGTATAGGAGCATTTAGTATGTATAGGAGTATGTAGTTGGAGTATAGGAGCATAATGTATGTATAGGAGTATGTAGTAGGGGTGTAGGAGTATATAGTATGTATAAGAGTATGTAGTAGGAGTATAGGAGTATGTAGTAAGAGTATAGGAGTATGTAGTAAGAGTATAGGAGTATGTAGTAAGTGTATAGGAGCATATCGTATGTATAGGAGCATGTAGTAGGAGTATAGGGGCATATAGTATGTATAGGAGTATGTAGTAGGAGTATAGGAGCATATAGTATGTATAGGAGTATGTAGTTGGAGTATAGGAGTATATAGTATGTATAGGAGTATGTAGTACATGTATAGGAGCATATAGCATGTATAGGAGTATGTAGTAGGAGTATAGGAGCATATAGTATGTATAGGAGTATATATTAGGATTATAGGAGCATATACTATGTATAGGAGAATGTAATTATGTAGTAGAAGTGTAGGAGCATAGTATGTATAGGAGTATGTAGTAGGAGTATAGGAGCATTTAGTATATATAGGAGTATTTAGTTTGAGTATAGGAGCATATATATATATATATATAGGAGTATGTAGTAGGTGTATAGGAGCATATAGTAAGTATAGGAGTGTAGTAGGGGTATAGGAGCATATAGTATGTATAAGAGTATGTAGTAAGAGTATAGGAGAATGTAGTAAGAGTAGAGGAGTATGTAGTAAGTGTATAAGAGCATATCGTATGTATAGGAGTATGTAGTAGGAGTATAGGAGCCTATAGTATGTATAGGAATATGTAGTAGGAGTATAGGAGCATATAGTATATAAAGGAGTATGTAGTTGGAGTATAGGAGTATGTAGTATGTATAGGAGTATGTAGTATGTGTATAGGAGCATATTGCATGTATAGGAGTATGTAGTAGGAGTATAGGAGCATATAGTATGTATAGGAGTATATATTAGGATTATAGGAGCATATAGTGTGTATAGGAGTATGTAGTAGGAGTATAGGAGCATATAGTATGTTTAGGAGTATGTAGTTGGAGTATAGGAGAATATAGTATGTATAGGAGTATGTAAGTGTATAGGAGCATATAGTATGTATAGGAGTATGTAGTAGGAGTATAGGAGCATATAGTATGTATAGGAGTATGTAGTAGGAGTATAGGAGCATATAGTATGTATAGGAGTATGTAGTTGGAGTATAGGAGTATATAGTGTGTATAGGAGTATGTAGTACGTGTATAGGAGCATATAGCATGTATAGGAGTATGTAGTAGGAGTATAGGAACATATAGTATGTATAGGAGTATATATTAGGATTATAGGAGCATATAGTATGTATAGGAGAATGTAATTATGTAGTAGGAGTGTAGGAGCATATAGTATGTATAGGAGTATGTAGTAGGAGTATAGGAGACGGTAGAAGGAGTGTAGGAGCATATAGTATGTAGTAATAGTATAGGAGCATATTGTATGTATAGGAGTATGTAGCAACAGTATAGGGGCATATAGTTTGTAAAGGAGTATGTAGTAGGAGTATAGGAGCATTTAGTATGTATAGGAGTATTTAGTTTGAGTATAGGAGCATATATATATATATGTATAGGAGTATGTAGTAGGTGTATAGGAGCATATAGTAAGTATAGGAGTATGTATTAGGGGTATAGGAGCATATAGTATGTATAAGAGTATGTAGTAAGTGTATAGGAGTATGTAGTATGTATAGGAGTATGTAGTAAGTGTATAGGGGCATATCGTATGTATAGGAGTATGTAGTAGGAGTATAGGAACATATAGTATGTATAGGAGTAGGTAGTAGGAGTATAGGAGCATATAGTATGTATAGGAGTATATATTAGGATTATAGGAGCATATAGTGTGTATAGGAGAATGTAAGTTTGTAGTAGGAGTATAGGAGCATATAGTATGTATAGGAATATGTAGTAGGAGTATAGGAGCATATAGTATGTATAGGAGTATGTAGTAGGAGTATAGGATCATATAGTAAGTATAGGAGTATGTAGTAGGAACATAGGAGCATATAGTATGTATAGGAGTATGTAGTAGAAGTATAGGAGCATATAGTACGTATAGGAGTATGTAGTAGGAGTATAGGAGCATATAGTATGTTTAGGAGTATGTAGTTGGAGTATAGGAGAATATAGTATGTATAGGAGTATGTAGGTGTATAGGAGCATATAGTATGTATAGGAGTATGTAGTAGGAGTATAGGAGCATATTGCATGTATAGGAGTATGTAGTAGGAGTATAGGAGCATATAGTATGTATAGGAGTATATATTAGGATTATAGGAGCATATAGTGTGTATAGGAGAATGTAAGTATGTAGTAGGAGTATAGGAGCATATAGTATGTATAGGAATATGTAGTAGGAGTATAGGAGCATATAGTATGTATAGGAGTATATATTAGGATTATAGGAGCATATAGTATGTATAGGAGTATATATTAGGATTATAGGAGCATATAGTGTGCATAGGAGAATGAAAGTATGTAGTAAGAGTATAGGAGCATATAGTATGTATAGGAATATGTAGTAGGAGTATAGGAGCATATAGTATGTATAGGAGTATGTAGTAGGAGTATAGGAGCATATTGCATGTATAGGAGTATGTAGTAGGAGTATAGGAGCATATAGTATGTATAGGAGTATATATTAGGATTATAGGAGCATATAGTGTGTATAGGAGAATGTAAGTATGTAGTAGGAGTATAGGAGCATATATTATGTATAGGAATATGTAGTAGGAGTATAGGAGCATATAGTATGTATAGGAGTATATATTAGGATTATAGGAGCATATAGTGTGTATAGGAGAATGTAAGTATGTAGTAGGAGTATAGGAGCATATAGTATGTATAGGAATATGTAGTAGGAGTATAGGAGCATATAGTATGTATAGGAGTATGTAGTAGGAGTATAGGATCATATAGTAAGTATAGGAGTATGTAGTAGGAATATAGGAGCATATAGTATAGGAGTATGTAGTAGAAGTATAGGAGCATATAGTACGTATAGGAGTATGTAGTAGGAGTATAGGAGCATATAGTATGTTTAGGAATATGTAGTAGGACTATAGGAGCATATAGTATGTATAGGAGTATGTAGTAGGAGTATAGGAACATATAGTATGTATAGGAGTATGTAGTAGGAGTATAGGAGCATATAGTATGTATAGGAGTATGTAGTAAAAGTATAGGGGCATATAGTTTATAAAGGAGTATGTAGTAGGAGTATAGGAGCATTTAGTATATATAGGAGTATTTAGTTTGAGTATAGGAGCATATATATATATGTATAGGAGTATGTAGTAGGTGTCTAGGGGCATATAGTAAGTATAGGAGTGTAGTAGGGGTATAGGAGCATATAGTATGTATAAGAGTATGTAGTAAGAGTATAGGAGTATGAAGTAAGAGTAGAGGAGTATGTAGTAAGTGTATAGGGGCATATAGTTTATAAAGGAGTATGTAGTAGGAGTATAGGAGCATTTAGTATATATAGGAGTATTTAGTTTGAGTATAGGAGCATATATATATATGTATAGGAGTATGTAGTAGGTGTCTAGGGGCATATAGTAAGTATAGGAGTGTAGTAGGGGTATAGGAGCATATAGTATGTATAAGAGTATGTAGTAAGAGTATAGGAGTATGAAGTAAGAGTAGAGGAGTATGTAGTAAGTGTATAGGAGCATATCGTATGTATAGGAGTATGTAGTAGGAGTATAGGAGCATATAGTATGTATAGGAGTATGTAGTAGGAGTATAGGAACATATAGTATGTATAGGAGTATGCAGTTGGAGTATAGGAGTATGTAGTATGTATAGGAGTATGTAGTATGTGTATAGGAGTATATTGCATGTATAAGAGTATGTAGTAGGAGTATAGGAGCATATAGTATGTATAGGAGTATATATTAGGATTATAGGAGCATATAGTGTGTATAGGAGAATGTAAGTATGTAGTAGGAGTATAGGAGCATATAGTTTGTATAGGAATATGTAGTAGGAGTATAGGAGCATATAGTATGTATAGGAGTATGTAGTAGGAGTATAGGATCATATAGTAAGTATAGGAGTATGTAGTAGGAATATAGGAGCATATAGTATGTATAGGAGTATGTAGTAGAAGTATAGGAGCATATAGTACGTATAGGAGTATGTAGTAGTAGTATAGGAGCATATAGTACGCTTAGGAATATGTAGTAGGACTATAGGAGCATATAGTATGTATAGGAGTATGTAGTAGGAGTATAGGAACATATAGTATGTATAGGAGTATGTAGTAGGAGTATAGGAGCATATAGTATGTATAGGAGTATGTAGTAGGAGTGTAGGGGTATGTAGTAGGAATATAGGAGCATATAGAATGTGTAGGAATATGTAGTAGGAGTATAGGAGCATATATTATGTATAGGATTATGCAGTAGGAGTATAGGAGCATATAGTATGTATAGGAGTATTTAGTTGGAGTATAGGAGCATATATATGTATAGGAGTATGTAGTAGGGGTATAGGAGCATATAGTATGTATAAGAATATGTAGTAAGAGTATAGGAGTATGTAGTAAGAGTAGAGGAGTATGTAGTAAGTGTATAGGAGCATATCGTATGTATAGGAGTATGTAGTAGGAGTATAGGAGCATATAGTATGTATAGGAGTATGTAGTAAGAGTATAGGAGCATATCGTACGTATAGGAGTATGTAGAAGTGTAGGTGCATATAGTATGTATAGGATTATGTAGTTGGAGTATAGGAGCATATAGTATGAAGTAGGAGTATGTAGTAGGAGTATAGGATCATATAGTAAGTATAGGAGTATGTAGTAGGAATATAGGAGCATATAGTATGTATAGGAGTATGTAGTAGAAGTATAGGAGCATATAGTACGTATAGGAGTATGTAGTAGTAGTATAGGAGCATATTGTACGCTTAGGAATATGTAGTAGGACTATAGGAGCATATAGTATGTACAGGAGTATGTAGTAGGAGTATAGGAACATATAGTATGTATAGCAGTATGTAGTAGGAGTATAGGAGCATATAGTATGTATAGGAGTATGTAGTAGGAGTATAGGGGTATGTAGTAGGAATATAGGAGCATATAGAATGTGTAGGAATATGTAGTAGGAGTATAGGAGCATATATTATGTATAGGATTATGTAGTAGGAGTATAGGAGCATATAGTATGTATAGGAGTATTTAGTTGGAGTATAGGAGCATATATATGTATAGGAGTATGTAGTAGGGGTATAGGAGCATATAGTATGTATAAGAATATGTAGTAAGAGTATAGGAGTATGTAGTAAGAGTAGAGGAGTATGTAGTAAGTGTATAGGAGCATATCGTATGTATAGGAGTATGTAGTAGGAGTATAGGAGCATATAGTATGTATAGGAGTATGTAGTAAGAGTATAGGAGCATATCGTACGTATAGGAGTATGTAGAAGTATAGGTGCATATAGTATGTATAGGATTATGTAGTTGGAGTATAGGAGCATATAGTATGAAGTAGGAGTATAGGAGCATATTGTATGTATAGGAGTATAGGAGCATATAGTATATATAGAAGTATGTAGTTATAGTATAGGAGCATATAGTATGTATAGGAGTATGTAGTTGGAGTATAGGAGAATATAATATGTATAGGAGCATATAGTATGTATAGGAGTATGTAGTAGGAGTATATGAGCATATAGTATGTATAGGAGTATATAGTAGGATTATAGGAGCTTATAGTATGTATAGGAGTATGTAAGTATGTAGTAGGAGTATAGGAGCATATAGTATGTATAGGAGTATATAGTAGGATTAGAGGAGCATATAATATATATAGGAGTATGTAAGTATGTAGTAGGAGTATATGAGCATATAGTATGTATAGGAGTATGTAGTAGGAATATAGGAGTATGTAGTAGGAATATAGGAGTATGTAGTAGGAATAAAGGAGTATGTAGTAGGAATATAGGAGTATGTAGTAGGAATATAGGAGTATGTAGGTAGAATATAGGAGCATATTATATGTATAGGAATATGTAGTAGGGGTATAGGAGCATTTAGTACGTATAGGAGTATGTAGTAGGGAAATAGGAGCATATCGTATGTATAGGAGTATGTAGTAAGAGTATAGGAGTATGTAGTAAGAGAATAGGAGCATATCGTACGTGTAGGAGTATGTAGTAGAAGTATAGGTGCATATAGTATGTATAGGATTATGCAGTTGGAGTATAGGAGCATAAAGTATGTAGTAGGAGTATAGGAGCATATTGTATGTATAGGAGTATAGGAGCATATAGTATATATAGAAGTATGTATAGTATAGGAGCATATAGTATGTATAGGAGTATGTAGTTGGAGTATAGGAGAATATAGTATTTATAGGAGTATGCAGTAGGTGTATAGGAGCATATAGTATGTATAGGAGTATGTAGGAGTATAGGAGCATATAGTATGTATAGGAGTATATAGTAGGATTATAAGAGCATATAGTATGTATAGGAGTATGTAAGTATGTAGTAGGAGTATAGGAGCATATAGTATGTATAGGAGTATATAGTAGGATTATAGGAGCATATAGTATGTATAGGAGTATTTAAGTATGTAGTAGGAGTATAGGAGCATATAGTATGTATAGGAGTATGTAGTAGGAATATAGGAGTATGTAGTAGGAATATAGAAGTATGTAGTAGGAATATAGGAGTATGTAGTAGGAATATAGGAGTATGTAGTAGGAATATAGGAGTATGTAGTAGGAATATAGGAGTATGTAGGTAGAATATAGGAGCATATTATATGTATAGGAATATGTAGTAGGGGTATAGGAGCATTTAGTATGTATAGGAGTATGTAAATGGAGTATAGGAGCATAATGTATGTATAGGAGTATGTAGTAGGGGTGTAGGAGTATATAGTATGTATAAGAGTATGTAGTAGGAGTATAGGAGTATGTAGAAGGAGTATAAGAGCATATAGTATGTATAGAAGTATGTAGTAATAGTATAGGAGCATATAGTATGTATAGGAGTATGTAGTAAGAGCATAGAGACATATAGTTTGAAAAGGAGTATGTAGTAGGAGTATAGGAGCATTTAGAATGTATAGGAGTATTTCGTTGGAGTATAGGAGCATATAGTATGTATAGGAGAATGTAGTAGGTGTATAGGAGCATATAGTAAGTATAGGAGTATCTAGTAGGGGTATAGGAGCATATAGTATGTATAGGAGTATGTAGTAAGAGTATAGGAGTATGTAGTAAGAGTATAGGAGTATGTAGTAAGTGTATAGGAGCATGTAGTAGGAGTATAGGAGCATATAGTATGTATAGGAGTATGTAGTAGGAGTATAGGAGCATATAGTATGTATAGGAGTATGTAGTTGGAGTATAGGAGTATATAGTATGTATAGGAGTATGTAGTACGTGTATAGGAGCATATAGCATGTATAGGAGTATGTAGTAGGAGTATAGGAGCATATAGTATGTATAGGAGCATATATTAGGATTATAGGAGCATATACTATGTATAGGAGAATGTAATTATGTAGTAGAAGTGTAGGAGCATAGTATGTATAGGAGTATGTAGTAGGAGTATAGGAGTATGTAGAAGGAGTATAGGAGCATATAGTATGTATAGAAGTATTTAGTAATAGTATAGGAGCATATAGTATGTATAGGAGTATGTAGTAAAAGTATAGGGGCATATAGTTTGTAAAGGAGTATGTAGTAGGAGTATAGGAGCATTTAGTATATATAGGAGAATTTAGTTTGAGTATAGGAGCATATATATATATGTATAGGAGTATGTAGTAGGTGTATAGGAGCATATAGTAAGTATAGGAGTGTAGTAGGGGTATAGGAGCATATAGTATGTATAAGAGTATGTAGTAAGAGTATAGGAGTATGTAGTAAGAGTAGAGGAGTATGTAGTAAGTGTATAAGAGCATATCGTATGTATAGGAGTATGTAGTAGGAGTATAGGAGCCTATAGTATGTATAGGAATATGTAGTAGGAGTATAGGAGCATATAGTATGTAAAGGAGTATGTAGTTGGAGTATAGGAGTATGTAGTATGTATAGGAGTATGTAGTATGTGTATAGGAGCATATTGCATGTATAGGAGTGTGCAGTAGGAGTATAGGAGCATATAGTATGTATAGGAGTATATATTAGGATTCTATAGGAGCATATAGTGTGTATAGGAGAATGTAAGTATGTTGTAGGAGTATAGGAGCATATAGTATGTATAGGAATATGTAGTAGGAGTATAGGAGCATATAGTATGTATAGGAGTATGTAGTAGGAGTATAGGATCATATAGTATGTATAGGAGTATATATTAGGATTATAGGAGCATATAGTGTGTATAGGAGAATGTAAGTATGTAGTAGGAGTATAGGAGCATATAGTATGTATAGGAATATGTAGTAGGAGTATAGGAGCATATAGTATGTATAGGAGTATGTAGTAGGAGTATAGGATCATATAGTGAGTATAGGATTATGTAGTAGGAATATAGGAGCATATAGTATGTATAGGAGTATGTAGTAGAAGTATAGGAGCATATAGTACGTATAGGAGTATGTAGTAGGAGTATAGGAGCATATAGTATGTTTAGGAATATGTAGTAGGACTATAGGAGCATATAGTATGTATAGGAGTATGTAGTAGGAGTATAGGAACATATAGTATGTATAGGAGTATGTATTAGGAGTATAGGAGCATATAGTATGTATAGGAGTATGTAGTAGGAGTATAGGGGTATGTAGTAGGAATATAGGAGCATATAGAATGTATAGGAATATGTAGTAGGAGTATAGGAGTATGTAGTATGTATAGGAGTATGTAGTACGTGTATAGGAGCATATAGCATGTATAGGAGTATGTAGTAGGAGTATAGGAGCATATAGTATGTATAGGAGTATATATTAGGATTATAGGAGCATATAGTATGTATAGGAGAATGTAATTATGTAGTAGGAGTGTAGGGAGCATATAGTATGTATAGGAGTATGTAGTAGGAGTATAGGAGAAGGTAGAAGGAGTATAGGAGCATATAGTATGTATAGAAGTATGTAGTAATAGTATAGGAGCATATAGTATGTATAGGAGTATGTAGTAACAGTATAGGGGCATATAGTTTGTAAAGGAGTATGTAGTAGGAGTATAGGTGCATATAGTATGTTTAGGATTATGTAGTTGGAGTATAGGAGCATATAGTATGTAGTACGAGTATAGGAGCATATTGTATGTATAGGAGTATAGGAGCATATAGTATATATAGAAGTATGTATAGTATAGGAGCATATAGTATGTATAGGAGTGTGTAGTTGGAGTATAGGAGAATATAGTATGTATAGGAGTATGTAGTAGGTGTATAGGAGCATATAGTATGTATAGGAGTATGTAGGAGTATAGGAGCATATAGTATGTATAGGAGTATATAGTAGGATTATAAGAGCATATAGTATGTATAGGAGTATGTAAGTATGTAGTAGGAGTATAGGAGCATACAGTATGTATAGGAGTATATAGTAGGATTATAGGATCATATAGTATGTATAGGAGTATGTAAGTATGGAGTAGAAGTATAGGAGCATATAGTATGTATAGGAGTATGTAGTAGGAATATAGGAGTATGTAGTAGGAATGTAGAAGTATGTAGTAGGAATATAGGAGTATGTAGTAGGAATATAGGAGTATGTAGTAGGAATATAGGAGTATGTAGTAGGAATATAGGAGTATGCAGGTAGAATATAGGAGCATATTATATGTATAGGAATATGTAGTAGGGGTATAGGAGCATTTAGTATGTATAGGAGTATGTAGTTGGAGTATAGGAACATAATGTATGTATAGGAGTATGTAGTAGGGGTGTAGGAGTATATAGTATGTATAAGAGTATGTAGTAGGAGTATAGGAGTATGTAGAAGGAGTATAAGAGCATATAGTATGTATAGAAGTATGTAGTAATAGTATAGGAGCATATAGTATGTATAGGAGTATGTAGTAAGAGTATAGAGACATATAATTAGAAAAGGAGTATGTAGTAGGAGTATAGGAGCATTTAGTATGTATAGGAGTATTTAGTTGGAGTATAGGAGCATATAGTATGTATAGGAGAATGTAGTAGGTGTATAGGAGCATATAGTAAGTATAGGAGTATGTAGTAGGGGTATAGGAGCATATAGTATGTATAGGAGTATGTAGTAAGAGTATAGGAGTATGTAGTAAGAGTATAGGAGTATGTAGTAAGTGTATAGGAGCATATCGTATGTATAGGAGCATGTAGTAGGAGTATAGGGGCATATAGTATGTATAGGAGTATGTAGTAGGAGTATAGGAGCATATAGTATGTATAGGAGTATGTAGTTGGAGTATAGGAGTATATAGTATGTATAGGAGTACTTAGTACATGTATAGGAGCATATAGCATGTATAGGAGTATGTAGTAGGAGTATAGGAGCATATAGTATGTATAGGAGTATATATTAGGATTATAGGAGCATATACTATGTATAGGAGAATGTAATTATGTAGTAGAAGTGTAGGAGCATAGTATGTATAGGAGTATGTAGTAGGAGTATAGGAGTATGTAGAAGGAGTATAGGAGCATATAGTATGTATAGAAGTATGTAGTAATAGTATAGGAGCATATAGTATGTATAGGAGTATGTAGTAAAAGTATAGGGGCATATAGTTTGTAAAGGAGTATGTAGTAGGAGAATAGGAGCATTTAGTATATATAGGAGTATTTAGTTTGAGTATAGGAGCATATATATATATGTATAGGAGTATGTAGTAGGTGTATAGGAGCATATAGTAAGTATAGGAGTGTAGTAGGGGTATAGGAGCATATAGTATGTATAGGAGTATGTAGTTGGAGTATAGGAGAATATAGTATGTATAGGAGTATGTAGTAGGTGTATAGGAGCATATAGTATGTATAGGAGTATGTAGGAGTATAGGAGCATATAGTATGTATAGAAGTATATAGTAGGATTATAAGAGCATATAGTATGTATAGGAGTATGTAAGTATGTAGTAGGAGTATAGGAGCATATAGTATGTATAGGAGTATATAGTAGGATTATAGGATCATATAGTATGTTAAGGAGTATGTAAGTATGTAGTAGAAGTATAGGAGCATATAGTATGTATAGGAGTATGTAGTAGGAATATAGGAGTATGTAGTAGGAATGTAGAAGTATGTAGTAGGAATATAGGAGTATGTAGTAGGAATATAGGAGTATGTAGGTAGAATATAGGAGCATATTATATATATAGAAATATGTAGTAGGGGTATAGGAGCATTTAGTATGTATAGGAGTATGTAGTTGGAGTATAGGAGCATAATGTATGTATAGGAGTATGTAGTAGGGGTGTAGGAGTATATAGTATGTATAAGAGTATGTAGTAGGAGTATAGGAGTATGTAGTAAGAGTATAGGAGTATGTAGTAAGAGTATAGGAGTATGTAGTAAGTGTATAGGAGCATATCGTATGTATAGGAGCATGTAGTAGGAGTATAGGGGCATATAGTATGTATAGGAGTATGTAGTAGGAGTATAGGAGCATATAGTATGTATAGGAGTATGTAGTTGGAGTATAGGAGTATATAGTATGTATAGGAGTATGTAGTACATGTATAGGAGCATATAGCATGTATAGGAGTATGTAGTAGGAGTATAGGAGCATATAGTATGTATAGGAGTATATATTAGGATTATAGGAGCATATACTATGTATAGGAGAATGTAATTATGTAGTAGAAGTGTAGGAGCATAGTATGTATAGGAGTATGTAGTAGGAGTATAGGAGCATTTAGTATATATAGGAGTATTTAGTTTGAGTATAGGAGCATATATATATATATATATAGGAGTATGTAGTAGGTGTATAGGAGCATATAGTAAGTATAGGAGTGTAGTAGGGGTATAGGAGCATATAGTATGTATAAGAGTATGTAGTAAGAGTATAGGAGAATGTAGTAAGAGTAGAGGAGTATGTAGTAAGTGTATAAGAGCATATCGTATGTATAGGAGTATGTAGTAGGAGTATAGGAGCCTATAGTATGTATAGGAATATGTAGTAGGAGTATAGGAGCATATAGTATATAAAGGAGTATGTAGTTGGAGTATAGGAGTATGTAGTATGTATAGGAGTATGTAGTATGTGTATAGGAGCATATTGCATGTATAGGAGTATGTAGTAGGAGTATAGGAGCATATAGTATGTATAGGAGTATATATTAGGATTATAGGAGCATATAGTGTGTATAGGAGTATGTAGTAGGAGTATAGGAGCATATATTATGTTTAGGAGTATGTAGTTGGAGTATAGGAGAATATAGTATGTATAGGAGTATGTAAGTGTATAGGAGCATATAGTATGTATAGGAGTATGTAGTAGGAGTATAGGAGCATATAGTATGTATAGGAGTATGTAGTAGGAGTATAGGAGCATATAGTATGTATAGGAGTATGTAGTTGGAGTATAGGAGTATATAGTGTGTATAGGAGTATGTAGTACGTGTATAGGAGCATATAGCATGTATAGGAGTATGTAGTAGGAGTATAGGAACATATAGTATGTATAGGAGTATATATTAGGATTATAGGAGCATATAGTATGTATAGGAGAATGTAATTATGTAGTAGGAGTGTAGGAGCATATAGTATGTATAGGAGTATGTAGTAGGAGTATAGGAGACGGTAGAAGGAGTGTAGGAGCATATAGTATGTAGTAATAGTATAGGAGCATATTGTATGTATAGGAGTATGTAGCAACAGTATAGGGGCATATAGTTTGTAAAGGAGTATGTAGTAGGAGTATAGGAGCATTTAGTATGTATAGGAGTATTTAGTTTGAGTATAGGAGCATATATATATATATGTATAGGAGTATGTAGTAGGTGTATAGGAGCATATAGTAAGTATAGGAGTATGTATTAGGGGTATAGGAGCATATAGTATGTATAAGAGTATGTAGTAAGTGTATAGGAGTATGTAGTATGTATAGGAGTATGTAGTAAGTGTATAGGGGCATATCGTATGTATAGGAGTATGTAGTAGGAGTATAGGAACATATAGTATGTATAGGAGTAGGTAGTAGGAGTATAGGAGCATATAGTATGTATAGGAGTATATATTAGGATTATAGGAGCATATAGTGTGTATAGGAGAATGTAAGTTTGTAGTAGGAGTATAGGAGCATATAGTATGTATAGGAATATGTAGTAGGAGTATAGGAGCATATAGTATGTATAGGAGTATGTAGTAGGAGTATAGGATCATATAGTAAGTATAGGAGTATGTAGTAGGAACATAGGAGCATATAGTATGTATAGGAGTATGTAGTAGAAGTATAGGAGCATATAGTACGTATAGGAGTATGTAGTAGGAGTATAGGAGCATATAGTATGTTTAGGAGTATGTAGTTGGAGTATAGGAGAATATAGTATGTATAGGAGTATGTAGGTGTATAGGAGCATATAGTATGTATAGGAGTATGTAGTAGGAGTATAGGAGCATATTGCATGTATAGGAGTATGTAGTAGGAGTATAGGAGCATATAGTATGTATAGGAGTATATATTAGGATTATAGGAGCATATAGTGTGTATAGGAGAATGTAAGTATGTAGTAGGAGTATAGGAGCATATAGTATGTATAGGAATATGTAGTAGGAGTATAGGAGCATATAGTATGTATAGGAGTATATATTAGGATTATAGGAGCATATAGTATGTATAGGAGTATATATTAGGATTATAGGAGCATATAGTGTGCATAGGAGAATGAAAGTATGTAGTAGGAGTATAGGAGCATATAGTATGTATAGGAATATGTAGTAGGAGTATAGGAGCATATAGTATGTATAGGAGTATGTAGTAGGAGTATAGGAGCATATTGCATGTATAGGAGTATGTAGTAGGAGTATAGGAGCATATAGTATGTATAGGAGTATATATTAGGATTATAGGAGCATATAGTGTGTATAGGAGAATGTAAGTATGTAGTAGGAGTATAGGAGCATATATTATGTATAGGAATATGTAGTAGGAGTATAGGAGCATATAGTATGTATAGGAGTATATATTAGGATTATAGGAGCATATAGTGTGTATAGGAGAATGTAAGTATGTAGTAGGAGTATAGGAGCATATAGTATGTATAGGAATATGAAGTAGGAGTATAGGAGCATATAGTATGTATAGGAGTATGTAGTAGGAGTATAGGATCATATAGTAAGTATAGGAGTATGTAGTAGGAATATAGGAGCATATAGTATAGGAGTATGTAGTAGAAGTATAGGAGCATATAGTACGTATAGGAGTATGTAGTAGGAGTATAGGAGCATATAGTATGTTTAGGAATATGTAGTAGGACTATAGGAGCATATAGTATGTATAGGAGTATGTAGTAGGAGTATAGGAACATATAGTATGTATAGGAGTATGTAGTAGGAGTATAGGAGCATATAGTATGTATAGGAGTATGTAGTAGGAGTATAGGGGTATGTAGTAGGAATATAGGAGCATATAGAATGTATAGGAATATGTAGTAGGAGTATAGGAGTATGTAGTATGTATAGGAGTATGTAGTACGTGTAAAGGAGCATATAGCATGTATAGGAGTATGTAGTAGGAGTATAGGAGCATATAGTATGTATAGGAGTATGTATTAGGATTATAGGAGCATATAGTATGTATAGGAGAATGAAATTATGTAGTAAGAGTGTAGGAGCATATAGTATGTATAGGAGTATGTAGTAGGAGTATAGGAGAAGGTAGAAGGAGTATAGGAGCATATAGTATGTATAGAAGTATGTAGTAATAGTATAGGAGCATATAGTATGTATAGGAGTATGTAGTAACAGTATAGGGGCATATAGTTTGTAAAGGAGTATGTAGTAGGAGTATAGGTGCATATAGTATGTTTAGGATTATGTAGTTGGAGTATAGAAGCATATAGTATGTAGTAGGAGTATAGGAGCATATTGTATGTATAGGAGTATAGGAGCATATAGTATATATAGAAGTATGTATAGTATAGGAGCATATAGTATGTATAGGAGTATGTAGTTGGAGCATAGGAGAATATAGTATGTATAGGAGTATGCAGTAGGTGTATAGGAGCATATAGTATGTATAGGAGTATGTAGGAGTATAGGAGCATATACTATGTATAGGAGTATATAGTAGGATTATAAGAGCATATAGTATGTATAGGAGTATGTAAGTATGTAGTAGGAGTATAGGAGCATATAGTATGTATAGGAGTATATAGTAGGATTATAGGAGCATATAGTATGTATAGGAGTATGTAAGTATGTAGTAGGAGTATAGGAGCATATAGTATGTATAGGAGTACGTAGTAGGAATATAGGAGCATATAGTATGTATAGGAGTATATATTAGGATTATAGGAGCATATAGTGTGCATAGGAGAATGAAAGTATGTAGTAGGAGTATAGGAGCATATAGTATGTATAGGAATATGTAGTAGGAGTATAGGAGCATATAGTATGTATAGGAGTATGTAGTAGGAGTATAGGAGCATATAGTATGTATAGGAGTATATATTAGGATTATAGGGGCATATAGTATGTATAGGAAAATGTAAATATGTA
Organism: Parasteatoda lunata; assembly: GCA_949128135.1. NCBI lineage: Eukaryota > Metazoa > Arthropoda > Arachnida > Araneae > Theridiidae > Parasteatoda > Parasteatoda lunata. The sequence goes on along the minus strand of OX421979.1, from coordinate 88,034,121 downwards.
GTAGGAGTGTAGGAGCATATAGTATGTATAGGAGTATGTAGTAGGAGTATAGGAGCATATAGTATGTATAGGAGTATGTAGTTGGAGTATAGGAGTATGTAGTATGTACAGGAGTATGTAGTATGTGTATAGGAGCATATTGCATGTATAGGAGTATGTAGTAGGAGTATAGGAGCATATAGTATGTATAGGAGTATATATTAGGATTAAAGGAGCATATAGTGTGTATAGGAGAATGTAAGTATGTTGTAGGAGTATAGGAGCATATATTATGTATAGGAATATGTAGTAGGAGTATAGGAGCATATAGTATGTATAGGAGTATATATTAGGATTATAGGAGCATATAGTGTGTATAGGAGAATGTAAGTATGTAGTAGGAGTATAGGAGCATATAGTATGTATAGGAATATGTAGTAGGAGTATAGGAGCATATAGTATGTATAGGAGTATGTAGTAGGAGTATAGGATCATATAGTAAGTATAGGAGTATGTAGTAGGAATGATAGGAGCATATAGTATAGGAGTATGTAGTAGAAGTATAGGAGCATATAGTACGTATAGGAGTATGTAGTAGGAGTATAGGAGCATATAGTATGTTTAGGAATATGTAGTAGGACTATAGGAGCATATAGTATGTATAGGAGTATGTAGTAGGAGTATAGGAACATATAGTATGTATAGGAGTATGTAGTAGGAGTATAGGAGCATATAGTATGTATAGGAGTATGTAGTAGGAGTATAGGGGTATGTAGTAGGAATATAGGAGCATATAGAATGTATAGGAATATGTAGTAGGAGTATAGGAGTATGTAGTATGTATAGGAGTATGTAGTACGTGTATAGGAGCATATAGCATGTATAGGAGTATGTAGTAGGAGTATAGGAGCATATAGTATGTATAGGAGTATGTATTAGGATTATAGGAGCATATAGTATGTATAGGAGAATGAAATTATGTAGTAAGAGTGTAGGAGCATATAGTATGTATAGGAGTATGTAGTAGGAGTATAGGAGAAGGTAGAAGGAGTATAGGAGCATATAGTATGTATAGAAGTATGTAGTAATAGTATAGGAGCATATAGTATGTATAGGAGTATGTAGTAACAGTATAGGGGCATATAGTTTGTAAAGGAGTATGTAGTAGGAGTATAGGTGCATATAGTATGTTTAGGATTATGTAGTTGGAGTATAGAAGCATATAGTATGTAGTAGGAGTATAGGAGCATATTGTATGTATAGGAGTATAGGAGCATATAGTATATATAGAAGTATGTATAGTATAGGAGCATATAGTATGTATAGGAGTATGTAGTTGGAGCATAGGAGAATATAGTATGTATAGGAGTATGCAGTAGGTGTAAAGGAGCATATAGTATGTATAGGAGTATGTAGGAGTATAGGAGCATATACTATGTATAGGAGTATATAGTAGGATTATAAGAGCATATAGTATGTATAGGAGTATGTAAGTATGTAGTAGGAGTATAGGAGCATATAGTATGTATAGGAGTATATAGTAGGATTATAGGAGCATATAGTATGTATAGGAGTATGTAAGTATGTAGTAGGAGTATAGGAGCATATAGTATGTATAGGAGTACGTAGTAGGAATATAGGAGTATGTAGTAGGAATATAGAAGTATGTAGTAGGAATATAGGAGTATGTAGTAGGAATATAGGAGTATGTAGTAGGAATATAGGAGTATGTAGTAGGAATATAGGAGTATGTAGGTAGAATATAGGAGCATATTATATGTATAGGAATATGTAGTAGGGGTATAGGAGCATTTAGTATGTATAGGAGTATGTAGTTGGAGTATAGGAGCATAATGTATGTATAGGAGTATGTAGTAGGGGTGTAGGAGTATATAGTATGTATAAGAGTATGTAGTAGGAGTATGTAGAAGGAGTATAAGAGCATATAGTATGTATAGAAGTATGTAGTAATAGTATAGGAGCATATAGTATGTATAGGAGTATGTAGTAAGAGTATAGAGACATATAGTTTGTAAAGGAGTATGTAGTAGGAGTATAGGAGCATTTAGTATGTATAGGAGTATTTAGTTGGAGTATAGGAGCATATAGTATGTATAGGAGAATGTAGTAGGTGTATAGGAGCATATAGTAAGTATAGGAGTATCTAGTAGGGGTATAGGAGCATATAGTATGTATAGGAGTATGTAGTAAGAGTATAGGAGTATGTAGTAAGAGTATAGGAGTATGTAGTAAGTGTATAGGAGCATATCGTATGTATAGGAGCATGTAGTAGGAGTATAGGAGCATATAGTATGTATAGGAGTATTTAGTAGGAGTATAGGAGCATATAGTATGTATAGGAGTATGTAGTTGGAGTATAGGAGTATATAGTATGAATAGGAGTATGTAGTACGTGTATAGGAGCATATAGCATGTATAGGAGTATGTAGTAGGAGTATAGGAGCATATAGTATGTATAGGAGTATATATTAGGATTATAGGAGCATATACTATGTATAGGAGAATGTAATTATGTAGTAGAAGTGTAGGAGCATAGTATGTATAGGAGTATGTAGTAGGAGTATAGGAGTATGTAGAAGGAGTATAGGAGCATATAGTATGTATAGAAGTATGTAGTAATAGTATAGGAGCATATAGTATGTATAGGAGTATGTAGTAAAAGTATAGGGGCATATAGTTTGTAAAGGAGTATGTAGTAGGAGTATAGGAGCATTTAGTATATATAGGAGTATTTAGTTTGAGTATAGGAGCATATATATATATATGTATAGGAGTATGTAGTAGGTGTATAGGAGCATATAGTAAGTATAGGAGTGTAGTAGGGGTATAGGAGCATATAGTATGTATAAGAGTATGTAGTAAGAGTATAGGAGTATGTAGTAAGAGTAGAGAAGTATGTAGTAAGTGTATAAGAGCATATCGTATGTATAGGAGTATGGAGTAGGAGTATAGGAGCCTATAGTATGTATAGGAATATGTAGTAGGAGTATAGGAGCATATAGTATGTATAGGAGTATGTAGTAAGAGTATAGGAGTATGTAGTAAGAGTATATGAGTATGTAGTAAGTGTATAGGAGCATATCGTATGTATAGGAGCATGTAGTAGGAGTATAGGAGCATATAGTATGTATAGGAGTATGTAGTAGGAGTATAGGAGCATATAGTATGTATAGGAGTATGTAGTTGGAGTATAGGAGTATATAGTATGTATAGGAGTATGTAGTACGTGTATAGGAGCATATAGCATGTATAGGAGTATGTAGTAGGAGTATAGGAGCATATAGTATGTATAGGAGTATATATTAGGATTATAGGAGCATATACTATGTATAGGAGAATGTAATTATGTAGTAGAAGTGTAGGAGCATAGTATGTATAGGAGTATGTAGTAGGAGTATAGGAGTATGTAGAAGGAGTATAGGAGCATATAGTATGTATAGAAGTATGTAGTAATAGTATAGGAGCATATAGTATCTATAGGAGTATGTAGTAAAAGTATAGGGGCATATAGTTTGTAAAGGAGTATGTAGTAGGAGTATAGGAGCATTTAGTATATATAGGAGTATTTAGTTTGAGTATAGGAGCATATATATATATGTATAGGAGTATGTAGTAGGTGTATAGGAGCATATAGTAAGTATAGGACAGTAGTAGGGGTATAGGAGCATATAGTATGTATAAGAGTATGTAGTAAGAGTATAGGAGTATGTAGTAAGAGTAGAGGAGTATGTAGTAAGTGTATAAGAGCATATCGTATGTATAGGAGTATGTAGTAGGAGTATAGGAGCCTATAGTATGTATAGGAATATGTAGTAGGAGTATAGGAGCATATAGTATGTAAAGGAGTATGTAGTTGGAGTATAGGAGTATGTAGTATGTGTATAGGAGCATATTGAATGTATAGGAGTGTGCAGTAGGAGTATAGGAGCATATAGTATGTATAGGAGTATATATTAGGATTATAGGAGCATATAGTGTGTATAGGAGAATGTAAGTATGTAGTAGGAGTATAGGAGCATATAGTATGTATAGGAATATGTAGTAGGAGTATAGGAGCATATAGTATGTATAGGAGTATATATTAGGATTATAGGAGCATATAGTGTGTATAGGAGAATGTAAGTATGTAGTAGGAGTATAGGAGCATATAGTATGTAAAAGGAATATGTAGTAGGAGTAAAGGAGCATATAGTATGTTTAGGAGTATGTAGTAGGAGTATGGGATCATATAGTAAGTATAGGAGTATGTAGTAGGAATATAGGAGCATATAGTATGTATAGGAGTATGTAGTAGAAGTATAGGAGCATATAGTACGTATAGGAGTATGTAGTAGGAGTATAGGAGCATATAGTATGTTTAGGAATATGTAGTAGGACTATAGGAGCATATAGTATGTATAGGAGTATGTAGTAGGAGTATAGGAACATATAGTATGTATAGGAGTATGTAGTAGGAGTATAGGAGCATATAGTATGTATAGGAGTATGTAGTAGGAGTATAGGGGTATGTAGAAGGAATATAGGAGCATATAGAATGTATAGGAATATGTAGTAGGAGTATAGGAGTATGTAGTATGTATAGGAGTATGTAGTACGTGTATAGGAGCATATAGCATGTATAGGAGTATGTAGTAGGAGTATAGGAGCATATAGTATGTATAGGAGTATATATTAGGATTATAGGAGCATATAGTATGTATAGGAGAATGTAATTATGTAGTAGGAGTGTAGGAGCATATAGTATGTATAGGAGTATGTAGTAGGAGTATAGGTGCATATAGTATGTTTAGGATTATGTAGTTGGAGTATAGGAGCATATAGTATGTAGTAGGAGTATAGGAGCATATTGTATGTATAGGAGTATAGGAGCATATAGTACATATAGAAGTATGTATAGTATAGGAGCATATAGTATGTATAGGAGTATGTAGTTGGAGTATAGGAGAATATAGTATGTATAGGAGTATGTAGTAGGTGTATAGGAGCATATAGTATGTATAGGAGTATGTAGGAGTATAGGAGCATATAGTATGTATAAGAGTATATAGTAGGATTGTAAGAGCATATAGTATGTATAGGAGTATATAAGTATGTAGTAGGAGTATGTAAGTATGTAGTAGGAGTATAGGAGCATATAGTATGTAAAGGAGTATATAGTAGGATTATAGGAGCATATAGTATGTATAGGAGTATGTAAGTATGTAGTAGGAGTATAGGAGCATATAGTATGTATAGGAGTATGTAATAGGAATATAGGAGTATGTATTAGGAATGTAGAAGTATGTAGTAGGAATATAGGAGTATGTAGTAGGAATACAGGAGTATGTAGTAGGAATATAGGAGTATGTAGTAGGAATATAGGAGTATGTAGGTAGAATATAGGAGCATATTATATGTATAGGAATATGTAGTAGGGGTATAGGAGCATTTAGTATGTATAGGAGTATGTAGTTGGAGTATAGGAGCATAATGTATGTATAGGAGTATGTAGTAGGGGTGTAGGAGTATATAGTATGTATAAGAGTATGTAGTAGGAGTATAGGAGTATGTAGAAGGAGTATAAGAGCATATAGTATGTATAGAAGTATGTAGTAATAGTATAGGAGCATATAGTATGTATAGGAGTATGTAGTAAGAGTATAGAGACATATAGTTTGTAAAGGAGTATGTAGTAGGAGTATAGGAGCATTTAGTATGTATAGGAGTATTTAGTTGGAGTATAGGAGCATATAGTATGTATAGGAGTATGTAGTAGGTGTATAGGAGCATATAGTAAGTATAGGAGTATGTAGTAGGGGTATAGGAGCATATAGTATGTATAGGAGTATGTAGTAAGAGTATAGGAGTATGTAGTAAGAGTATAGGAGTATGTAGTAAGAGTATAGGAGTATGTAGTAAGTGTATAGGAGCATATCGTATGTATAGGAGCATGTAGTAGGAGTATAGGAGCATATAGTATGTATAGGAGTATGTAGTAGGAGTATAGGAGCATATAGTATGTATAGGAATATGTAGTTGGAGTATAGGAGTATATAGTATGTATAGGAGTATGTAGTACATGTATAGGAGCATATAGCATGTATAGGAGTATGTAGTAATAGTATATGAGCATAAAGTATGTATAGGAGTATGTAGTAAAAGTATAGGGGCATATAGTTTGTAAAGGAGTATTTAGTAGGAGTATAGGAGCATTTAGTATATATAGGAGTATTTAGTTTGAGTATAGGAGCATATATATATATATCTATAGGAGTATGTAGTAGGTGTATAGGAGCATATAGTAAGTATAGGAGTGTAGTAGGGGTATAGGAGCGTATAGTATGTATAAGAGTATGTAGTAAGAGTATAGGAGTATGTAGTAAGAGTAAAGGAGTATGTAGTAAGTGTATAAGAGCATATCGTATGTATAGGAGTATGTAGTAGGAGTATAGGAGCCTATAGTATGTATAGGAATATGTAGTAGGAGTATAGGAGCATATAGTATATAAAGGAGTATGTAGTTGGAGTATAGGAGTATGTAGTATGTATAGGAGTATGTAGTATGTGTATAGGAGCATATTGCATGTATTGGAGTATGTAGTAGGAGTATAGGAGCATATAGTATGTATAGGAGTATATATTAGGATTATAGGAGCATATAGTGTGTATAGGAGAATGTAAGTATGTAGTAGGAGTATAGGAGCATATAGTATGTATAGGAATATGTAGTAGGAGTATAGGAGCATATAGTATGTATAGGAGTATGTAGTAGGAGTATAGGATCATATAGTAAGTATAGGAGTATGTAGTAGGAACATAGGAGCATATAGTATGTATAGGAGTATGTAGTAGAAGTATAGGAGCATATAGTACGTATAGGAGTATGTAGTAGGAGAATAGGAGCATATAGTAAGTTTAGGAGTATGTAGTTGGAGTATAGGAGAATATAGTATGTATAGGAGTATGTAGTAGGTGTATAGGAGCATATAGTATGTATAGGAGTATGTAGTAGGAGTATAGGAGCATATAGTATGTATAGGAGTATATAGTAGGATTATAGGAGCATATAGTATGTAGAGGAGTATGTAAGTATGTAGTAGGAGTATAGGAGCATATAGAATGTATAGGAGTATGTAGTAGGAATATAGGAGTATGTAGTAGGAATATAGGAGTGTGTAGTAGGAATATAGGAGTATGTAGGTAGAATATAGGAGCATATTTTATGTATAGGAATATGTAGTAGGGGTATAGGAGCATTTAGTATGTGTAGGAATATGTAGTTGGAGTATAGGAGCATAATGTATGTATAGGAGTATGCAGTAGGGGTGTAGGAGTATATAGTATGTATAGGAGTATGTAGTAAGAGTATAGGTGCATATAGTATGAATAGGAGTATGTAGTAGGAGTATAGGAGCATATAGTATGTATAGGAGTATATATTAGGATTATAGGAGCATATAGTGTGTATAGGAGAATGTAAGTATGTAGTAGGAGTATAGGAGCATATAGTATGTATAGGAATATGTAGTAGGAGTATAGGAGCATATAGTATGTATAGGAGTATGTAGTAGGAGTATAGGAGCATATAGTAAGTATAGGAGTATGTAGTAGGAACATAGGAGCATATAGTATGTATAGGAGTATGTAGTAGAAGTATAGGAGCATATAGTACGTATAGGAGTATGTAGTAGTAGTATAGGAGCATATAGTATGCTTAGGAGTATGTAGTTGGAGTATAGGAGAATATAGTATGTATAGGAGTATGTAGTAGGTGTATAGGAGCATATAGTATGTATAGGAGTATGTAGTAGGAGTATAGGAGCATATAGTATGTATAGGAGTATATAGTAGGATTATAGGAGCATATAGTATGTATAGGAGTATGTAAGTATGTAATAGGAGTATAGGAGCATATAGAATGTATAGGAGTATGTAGTAGGAATATAGGAGTAAGTAGTAGGAATATAGGAGTATGTAGTAGGAATATAGGAGTATGTAGGTAGAATATAGGAGCATATTTTATGTATAGGAATATGTAGTAGGGGTATAGGAGCATTTAGTATGTATAGGAGTATGTAGTTGGAGTATAGGAGCATAATGTATGTATAGGAGTATGTAGTAGGGGTGTAGGTGTATATAGTATGTATAGGAGTATGTAGTAAGTGTATAGGAGCATATAGTATGAATAGGAGTATGTAGTAGGTGTATAGGAGCATATAGTATGTATAGGAGTATGTAGTAGGAGTATAGGAGTATGTAGAAGGAGTATAGGAGCATATAGTATGTATAGAAGTATGTAGTAATAGTATAGGAGCATATAGTATGTATAGGAGTATGTAGTAAGAGTATAGGGACATATAGTTTGTAAAGGAGTATGTAGTAGGAGTATAGGAGCATTTAGTATGTATAGGAGTATTGTATTTAGTTGGAGTATAGGAGCATATAGTATGTATAGGAGAATGTAGTAGGGGTATAGGAGCATATAGTAAGTATAGGAGTATGTAGTAGGAGTATAGGAGCATATAGTATGTATAGGAGTATGTAGTAAGAGTATAGGAGTATATAGTAAGAGTATAGGAGTATGTAGTAAGAGTAGAGGAGTATGTAGTAAGTGTATAGGAGCATATCGTATGCATAGGAGTATGTGGTAGGAGTATAGGAGCATATAGTATGTATAGGAGTATGTAGTAGGAGTATAGGAGCATATAGTATGTATAGGAGTATATATTAGGATTATAGGAGCATATAGTATGTATAGGAGAATGTAATTATGTAGTAGGAGTGTAGGAGCATATAGTATGTATAGGAGTATGTAGTAGGAGTATAGGAGAAGGTAGAAGGAGTATAGGAGCATATAGTATGTATAGAAGTATGTAGTAATAGTATAGGAGCATATAGTATGTATAGGAGTATGTAGTAACAGTATAGGGGCATATAGTTTGTAAAGGAGTATGTAGTAGGAGTATAGGAGCATTTAGTATGTATAGGAGTATTTAGTTTGAGTATAGGAGCATATATATATATGTATAGGAGTATGTAGTAGGTGTATAGGAGCATATAGTAAGTATAGGATTATGTAGTAGGGGTATAGGAGCATATAGTATGTATAAGAGTATGTAGTAAGAGTATAGGAGTATGTAGTATGTATAGGAGTATGTAGTAAGTGTATAAGAGCATATAGTATGTATAGGAATATGTAGTAGGAGTATAGGAGCATATAGTATGTATAGGAGTATATATTAGGATTATAGGAGCATATAGTATGTATAGGAGTATATATTAGGATTATAGGAGCATATAGTGTGTATAGGAGAATGAAAGTATGTAGTAGGAGTATAGGAGCATATAGTATGTATAGGAATATGTAGTAGGAGAATAGGAGCATATAGTATGTATAGGAGTATGTAGTAGGAGTATAGGAGCATATAGTATGTATAGGAGTATATATTAGGATTATAGGGGCATATAGTATGTATAGGAAAATGTAATTATGTAGTAGGAGTGTAGGAGCATATAATATGTATAGGAGTATGTAGTAGGAGTATAGGAGCATATAGTATGTATAGGAGTATGTAGTTGGAGTATAGGAGTAAGTAGTATGTATAGGAGTATGTAGTAAGTGTATAGGAGCATATTGCATGTATAGGAGTATGTAGTAGGAGTATAGGAGCATATAGTATGTATAGGAGTAGATATTAGGATTATAGGAGCATATAGTGTGTATAGGAGAATGTAAGTATGTTGTAGGAGTATAGGAGCATATAGTATGTATAGGAATATGTAGTAGGAGTATAGGAGTAAAAAGAATGTATAGGAGTATATATTAGGATTATAGGAGCATATAGTGTGTATAGGAGAATGTAAGTATGTAGTAGGAGTATAGGAGCATATAGTATGTATAGGAATATGTAGTAGGAGTATAGGAGCATATAGTATGTATAGGAGTATGTAGTAGGAGTATAGGATCATATAGTAAGAATAGGAGTATGTAGTAGGAACATAGGAGCATATAGTATGTATAGGAGTATGTAGTAGAAGTATAGGAGCATATAGTACGTATAGGAGTATGTAGTAGGAGAATAGGAGCATATAGTAAGTTTAGGAGTATGTAGTTGGAGTATAGGAGAATATAGTATGTATAGGAGTATGTAGTAGGTGTATAGGAGCATATAGTATGTATAGGAGTATGTAGTAGGAGTATAGGAGCATATAGTATGTATAGGAGTATATAGTAGGATTATAGGAGCATATAGTATGTAGAGGAGTATGTAAGTATGTAGTAGGAGTATAGGAGCATATAGAATGTATAGGAGTATGTAGTAGGAATATAGGAGTATGTAGTAGGAATATAGGAGTGTGTAGTAGGAATATAGGAGTATGTAGGTAGAATATAGGAGCATATTTTATGTATAGGAATATGTAGTAGGGGTATAGGAGCATTTAGTATGTGTAGGAATATGTAGTTGGAGTATAGGAGCATAATGTATGTATAGGAGTATGTAGTAGGGGTGTAGGAGTATATAGTATGTATAGGAGTATGTAGTAAGAGTATAGGTGCATATAGTATGAATAGGAGTATGTAGTAGGAGTATAGGAGCATATAGTATGTATAGGAGTATATATTAGGATTATAGGAGCATATAGTGTGTATAGGAGAATGTAAGTATGTAGTAGGAGTATAGGAGCATATAGTATGTATAGGAATATGTAGTAGGAGTATAGGAGCATATAGTATGTATAGGAGTATGTAGTAGGAGTATAGGAGCATATAGTAAGTATAGGAGTATGTAGTAGGAACATAGGAGCATATAGTATGTATAGGAGTATGTAGTAGAAGTATAGGAGCATATAGTACGTATAGGAGTATGTAGTAGTAGTATAGGAGCATATAGTATGCTTAGGAGTATGTAGTTGGAGTATAGGAGAATATAGTATGTATAGGAGTATGTAGTAGGTGTATAGGAGCATATAGTATGTATAGGAGTATGTAGTAGGAGTATAGGAGCATATAGTATGTATAGGAGTATATAGTAGGATTATAGGAGCATATAGTATGTATAGGAGTATGTAAGTATGTAATAGGAGTATAGGAGCATATAGAATGTATAGGAGTATGTAGTAGGAATATAGGAGTAAGTAGTAGGAATATAGGAGTATGTAGTAGGAATATAGGAGTATGTAGGTAGAATATAGGAGCATATTTTATGTATAGGAATATGTAGTAGGGGTATAGGAGCATTTAGTATGTATAGGAGTATGTAGTTGGAGTATAGGAGCATAATGTATGTATAGGAGTATGTAGTAGGGGTGTAGGTGTATATAGTATGTATAGGAGTATGTAGTAAGTGTATAGGAGCATATAGTATGAATAGGAGTATGTAGTAGGTGTATAGGAGCATATAGTATGTATAGGAGTATGTAGTAGGAGTATAGGAGTATGTAGAAGGAGTATAGGAGCATATAGTATGTATAGAAGTATGTAGTAATAGTATAGGAGCATATAGTATGTATAGGAGTATGTAGTAAGAGTATAGGGACATATAGTTTGTAAAGGAGTATGTAGTAGGAGTATAGGAGCATTTAGTATGTATAGGAGTATTGTATTTAGTTGGAGTATAGGAGCATATAGTATGTATAGGAGAATGTAGTAGGGGTATAGGAGCATATAGTAAGTATAGGAGTATGTAGTAGGAGTATAGGAGCATATAGTATGTATAGGAGTATGTAGTAAGAGTATAGGAGTATATAGTAAGAGTATAGGAGTATGTAGTAAGAGTAGAGGAGTATGTAGTAAGTGTATAGGAGCATATCGTATGCATAGGAGTATGTGGTAGGAGTATAGGAGCATATAGTATGTATAGGAGTATGTAGTAGGAGTATAGGAGCATATAGTATGTATAGGAGTATATATTAGGATTATAGGAGCATATAGTATGTATAGGAGAATGTAATTATGTAGTAGGAGTGTAGGAGCATATAGTATGTATAGGAGTATGTAGTAGGAGTATAGGAGAAGGTAGAAGGAGTATAGGAGCATATAGTATGTATAGAAGTATGTAGTAATAGTATAGGAGCATATAGTATGTATAGGAGTATGTAGTAACAGTATAGGGGCATATAGTTTGTAAAGGAGTATGTAGTAGGAGTATAGGAGCATTTAGTATGTATAGGAGTATTTAGTTTGAGTATAGGAGCATATATATATATGTATAGGAGTATGTAGTAGGTGTATAGGAGCATATAGTAAGTATAGGATTATGTAGTAGGGGTATAGGAGCATATAGTATGTATAAGAGTATGTAGTAAGAGTATAGGAGTATGTAGTATGTATAGGAGTATGTAGTAAGTGTATAAGAGCATATAGTATGTATAGGAATATGTAGTAGGAGTATAGGAGCATATAGTATGTATAGGAGTATATATTAGGATTATAGGAGCATATAGTATGTATAGGAGTATATATTAGGATTATAGGAGCATATAGTGTGTATAGGAGAATGAAAGTATGTAGTAGGAGTATAGGAGCATATAGTATGTATAGGAATATGTAGTAGGAGAATAGGAGCATATAGTATGTATAGGAGTATGTAGTAGGAGTATAGGAGCATATAGTATGTATAGGAGTATATATTAGGATTATAGGGGCATATAGTATGTATAGGAAAATGTAATTATGTAGTAGGAGTGTAGGAGCATATAATATGTATAGGAGTATGTAGTAGGAGTATAGGAGCATATAGTATGTATAGGAGTATGTAGTTGGAGTATAGGAGTAAGTAGTATGTATAGGAGTATGTAGTAAGTGTATAGGAGCATATTGCATGTATAGGAGTATGTAGTAGGAGTATAGGAGCATATAGTATGTATAGGAGTAGATATTAGGATTATAGGAGCATATAGTGTGTATAGGAGAATGTAAGTATGTTGTAGGAGTATAGGAGCATATAGTATGTATAGGAATATGTAGTAGGAGTATAGGAGTAAAAAGAATGTATAGGAGTATATATTAGGATTATAGGAGCATATAGTGTGTATAGGAGAATGTAAGTATGTAGTAGGAGTATAGGAGCATATAGTATGTATAGGAATATGTAGTAGGAGTATAGGAGCATATAGTATGTATAGGAGTATGTAGTAGGAGTATAGGATCATATAGTAAGAATAGGAGTATGTAGTAGGAATATAGGAGCATATAGTATGTATAGGAGTATGTAGTAGAAGTATAGGAGCATATAGTACGTATAGGAGTATGTAGTAGGAGTATAGGAGCATATAGTATGTTTAGGAATATGTAGTAGGACTATAGGAGCATATAGTATGTATAGGAGTATGTAGTAGGAGTAAAGGAACATATAGTATGTATAGGAGTATGTAGTAGGAGTATAGGAGCATATAGTATGTATAGGAGTATGTAGTAGGAGTATAGGGGTATGTAGTAGGAATATAGGAGCATATAGAATGTATAGGAATATGTAGTAGGAGTATATGAGTATGTAGTATGTATAGGAGTATATATTAGGATTATAGGAGCATATAGTATGTATAGGAGAATGTAATTATGTAGTAGGAGTGTAGGAGCATATAGTATGTATAGGAGTATGTAGTAGGAGTATAGGAGCATATAGTATGTATAGGAGTATGTAGTACGTGTATAGGAGCATATAGCATGTATAGGAGTATGTAGTAGGAGTATAGGAACATATAGTATGTATAGGAGTATATATTAGGATTATAGGAGCATATAGTATGTATAGGAGAATGTAATTATGTAGTAGGAGTGTAGGAGCATGTAGTATGTATAGGAGTATGTAGTAGGAGTATAGGAGAAGGTAGAAGGAGTATAGGAGCATATAGTATGTATAGAAGTATGTAATAATAGTATAGGAGCATATAGTATGTATAGGAGTATGTAGTAACAGTATAGGATCATATAGTAAGAATAGGAGTATGTAGTAGGAGTATAGGAGCATATAGTATGTATAGGAGTATATATTAGGATTATAGGAGCATATAGTATGTATAGGAGTATATATGAGGATTATAGGAGCATATAGTGTGTATAGGAGAATGAAAGTATGTAGTAGGAGTATAGGAGCATATAGTATGTATAGGAATATGTAGTAGGAGTATAGGAGCATATAGTATGTATAGGAGTATGTAGTAGGAGTATAGGATCATATAGTAAGAATAGGAGTATGTAGTAGGAGTATAGGAGCATATAGTATGTATAGGAGTATATATTAGGATTATAGGAGCATATAGTATGTATAGGAGTATATATGAGGATTATAGGAGCATATAGTGTGTATAGGAGAATGAAAAAATGTAGTAGGAGTATAGGAGCATATAGTATGTATAGGAATATGTAGTAGGAGTATAGGAGCATATAGTATGTATAGGAGTATGTAGTTGGAGTATAGGAGTATATAGTATGTATAGGAGTATGTAGTACGTGTATAGGAGCATATAGCATGTATAGGAGTATGTAGTAGGAGTATAGGAGCATATAGTATGTATAGGAGTATCTATTAGGATTATAGGGGCATATAGTATGTATAGGAAAATGTAAATATGTAGTAGGAGTGTAGGAGCATATAGTATGTATAGGAGTATGTAGTAGGAGTATAGGAGCATATAGTATGTATAGGAGTATTTAGTTGGAGTATAGGAGTATGTAGTATGTATAGGAGTATGTAGTAAGAGTATAGGAGCATATAGTATGAATAGGAGTATGTAGTAGGAGTATAGGAGCATATAGTATGTATAGGAGTATATATTAGGATTATAGGAGCATATAGTGTGTATAGGAGAATGTAAGTATGTAGTAGGAGTATAGGAGCATATAGTATGTATAGGAATATGTAGTAGGAGTATAGGAGCATATAGTATGTATAGGAGTATGTAGTAGGAGTATAGGATCATATAGTAAGTATAGGAGTATGTAGTCGGAACATAGGAGCATATAGTATGTATAGGAGTATGTAGTAGAAGTATAGGAGCATATAGTACGTATAGGAGTATGTAAGTATGTAATAGGAGTATAGGAGCATATAGAATGTATAGGAGTATGTAGTAGGAATATAGGAGTAAGTAGTAGGAATATAGGAGTATGTAGTAGGAATATAGGAGTATGTAGGTAGAATATAGGAGCATATTTTATGTATAGGAATATGTAGTAGGGGTATAGGAGCATTAAGTATGTATAGGAGTATGTAGTTGGAGTATAGGAGCATAATGTATGTATAGGAGTATGTAGTAGGGGTGTAGGTGTATATAGTATGTATAGGAGTTTGTAGTAAGAGTATAGGAGCATATAGTATGAATAGGAGTATGTAGTAGGTGTATAGGAGCATATAGTATGTATAGGAGTATGTAGTAGGAGTATAGGAGTATGTAGAAGGAGTATAGGAGCATATAGTATGTATAGGAGTATTGTATTTAGTTGGAGTATAGGAGCATATAGTATGTATAGGAGAATGTAGTAGGGGTATAGGAGCATATAGTAAGTATAGGAGTATGTAGTAGGAGTATAGGAGCATATAGTATGTATAGGAGTATGTAGTAAGAGTATAGGAGTATATAGTAAGAGTATAGGAGTATGTAGTAAGAGTAGAGGAGTATGTAGTAAGTGTATAGGAGCATATCGTATGTATAGGAGTATGTGGTAGGAGTATAGGAGCATATAGTATGTATAGGAGTATGTAGTAGGAGTATAGGAGCATATAGTATGTATAGGAGTATATATTAGGATTATAGGAGCATATAGTATGTATAGGAGAATGTAATTATGTAGTAGGAGTGTAGGAGCATATAGTATGTATAGGAGTATGTAGTAGGAGTATAGGAGAAGGTAGAAGGAGTATAGGAGCATATAGTATGTATAGAAGTATGTAGTAATAGTATAGGAGCATATAGTATGTATAGGAGTATGTAGTAACAGTATAGGGGCATATAGTTTGTAAAGGAGTATGTAGTAGGAGTATAGGAGCATTTAGTATGTATAGGAGTATTTAGTTTGAGTATAGGAGCATATATATATATGTATAGGAGTATGTAGTAGGTGTATAGGAGCATATAGTAAGTATAGGATTATGTAGTAGGGGTATAGGAGCATATAGTATGTATAAGAGTATGTAGTAAGAGTATAGGAGTATGTAGTATGTATAGGAGTATGTAGTAAGTGTATAAGAGCATATAGTATGTATAGGAATATGTAGTAGGAGTATAGGAGCATATAGTATGTATAGGAGTATGTAGTTGGAGTATAGGAGTATATAGTATGTATAGGAGTATGTAGTACATGTATAGGAGCATATAGCATGTATAGGAGTATGTAGTAGGAGTATAGGAGCATATAGTATGTATAGGAGTATATATTAGGATTATAGGAGCATATACTATGTATAGGAGAATGTAATTATGTAGTAGAAGTGTAGGAGCATAGTATGTATAGGAGTATGTAGTAGGAGTATAGGAGCATTTAGTATATATAGGAGTATTTAGTTTGAGTATAGGAGCATATATATATATATATATAGGAGTATGTAGTAGGTGTATAGGAGCATATAGTAAGTATAGGAGTGTAGTAGGGGTATAGGAGCATATAGTATGTATAAGAGTATGTAGTAAGAGTATAGGAGAATGTAGTAAGAGTAGAGGAGTATGTAGTAAGTGTATAAGAGCATATCGTATGTATAGGAGTATGTAGTAGGAGTATAGGAGCCTATAGTATGTATAGGAATATGTAGTAGGAGTATAGGAGCATATAGTATATAAAGGAGTATGTAGTATGTATAGGAGTATGTAGTATGTGTATAGGAGCATATTGCATGTATAGGAGTATGTAGTAGGAGTATAGGAGCATATAGTATGTATAGGAGTATATATTAGGATTATAGGAGCATATAGTGTGTATAGGAGTATGTAGTAGGAGTATAGGAGCATATAGTATGTTTAGGAGTATGTAGTGGGAGTATAGGAGAATATAGTATGTATAGGAGTATGTAAGTGTATAGGAGCATATAGTATGTATAGGAGTATGTAGTAGGAGTATAGGAGCATATAGTATGTATAGGAGTATGTAGTAGGAGTATAGGAGCATATAGTATGTATAGGAGTATGTAGTTGGAGTATAGGAGTATATAGTGTGTATAGGAGTATGTAGTACGTGTATAGGAGCATATAGCATGTATAGGAGTATGTAGTAGGAGTATAGGAACATATAGTATGTATAGGAGTATATATTAGGATTATAGGAGCATATAGTATGTATAGGAGAATGTAATTATGTAGTAGGAGTGTAGGAGCATATAGTATGTATAGGAGTATGTAGTAGGAGTATAGGAGACGGTAGAAGGAGTGTAGGAGCATATAGTATGTAGTAATAGTATAGGAGCATATTGTATGTATAGGAGTATGTAGCAACAGTATAGGGGCATATAGTTTGTAAAGGAGTATGTAGTAGGAGTATAGGAGCATTTAGTATGTATAGGAGTATTTAGTTTGAGTATAGGAGCATATATATATATATGTATAGGAGTATGTAGTAGGTGTATAGGAGCATATAGTAAGTATAGGAGTATGTATTAGGGGTATAGGAGCATATAGTATGTATAAGAGTATGTAGTAAGTGTATAGGAGTATGTAGTATGTATAGGAGTATGTAGTAAGTGTATAGGGGCATATCGTATGTATAGGAGTATGTAGTAGGAGTATAGGAACATATAGTATGTATAGGAGTAGGTAGTAGGAGTATAGGAGCATATAGTATGTATAGGAGTATATATTAGGATTATAGGAGCATATAGTGTGTATAGGAGAATGTAAGTTTGTAGTAGGAGTATAGGAGCATATAGTATGTATAGGAATATGTAGTAGGAGTATAGGAGCATATAGTATGTATAGGAGTATGTAGTAGGAGTATAGGATCATATAGTAAGTATAGGAGTATGTAGTAGGAACATAGGAGCATATAGTATGTATAGGAGTATGTAGTAGAAGTATAGGAGCATATAGTACGTATAGGAGTATGTAGTAGGAGTATAGGAGCATATAGTATGTTTAGGAGTATGTAGTTGGAGTATAGGAGAATATAGTATGTATAGGAGTATGTAGGTGTATAGGAGCATATAGTATGTATAGGAGTATGTAGTAGGAGTATAGGAGCATATTGCATGTATAGGAGTATGTAGTAGGAGTATAGGAGCATATAGTATGTATAGGAGTATATATTAGGATTATAGGAGCATATAGTGTGTATAGGAGAATGTAAGTATGTAGTAGGAGTATAGGAGCATATAGTATGTATAGGAATATGTAGTAGGAGTATAGGAGCATATAGTATGTATAGGAGTATATATTAGGATTATAGGAGCATATAGTATGTATAGGAGTATATATTAGGATTATAGGAGCATATAGTGTGCATAGGAGAATGAAAGTATGTAGTAGGAGTATAGGAGCATATAGTATGTATAGGAATATGTAGTAGGAGTATAGGAGCATATAGTATGTATAGGAGTATGTAGTAGGAGTATAGGAGCATATTGCATGTATAGGAGTATGTAGTAGGAGTATAGGAGCATATAGTATGTATAGGAGTATATATTAGGATTATAGGAGCATATAGTGTGTATAGGAGAATGTAAGTATGTAGTAGGAGTATAGGAGCATATATTATGTATAGGAATATGTAGTAGGAGTATAGGAGCATATAGTATGTATAGGAGTATATATTAGGATTATAGGAGCATATAGTGTGTATAGGAGAATGTAAGTATGTAGTAGGAGTATAGGAGCATATAGTATGTATAGGAATATGTAGTAGGAGTATAGGAGCATATAGTATGTATAGGAGTATGTAGTAGGAGTATAGGATCATATA
This sequence comes from Parasteatoda lunata, assembly GCA_949128135.1. Classification (NCBI taxonomy): domain Eukaryota; kingdom Metazoa; phylum Arthropoda; class Arachnida; order Araneae; family Theridiidae; genus Parasteatoda; species Parasteatoda lunata. The sequence continues at coordinate 88,015,259 of OX421979.1, read as the reverse complement.
GTAAGTATAGGAGTATGTAGTAGGAATATAGGAGCATATAGTATAGGAGTATGTAGTAGAAGTATAGGAGCATATAGTACGTATAGGAGTATGTAGTAGGAGTATAGGAGCATATAGTATGTTTAGGAATATGTAGTAGGACTATAGGAGCATATAGTATGTATAGGAGTATGTAGTAGGAGTATAGGAACATATAGTATGTATAGGAGTATGTAGTAGGAGTATAGGAGCATATAGTATGTATAGGAGTATGTAGTAGGAGTATAGGGGTATGTAGTAGGAATATAGGAGCATATAGAATGTATAGGAATATGTAGTAGGAGTATAGGAGTATGTAGTATGTATAGGAGTATGTAGTACGTGTATAGGAGCATATAGCATGTATAGGAGTATGTAGTAGGAGTATAGGAGCATATAGTATGTATAGGAGTATGTATTAGGATTATAGGAGCATATAGTATGTATAGGAGAATGAAATTATGTAGTAAGAGTGTAGGAGCATATAGTATGTATAGGAGTATGTAGTAGGAGTATAGGAGAAGGTAGAAGGAGTATAGGAGCATATAGTATGTATAGAAGTATGTAGTAATAGTATAGGAGCATATAGTATGTATAGGAGTATGTAGTAACAGTATAGGGGCATATAGTTTGTAAAGGAGTATGTAGTAGGAGTATAGGTGCATATAGTATGTTTAGGATTATGTAGTTGGAGTATAGAAGCATATAGTATGTAGTAGGAGTATAGGAGCATATTGTATGTATAGGAGTATAGGAGCATATAGTATATATAGAAGTATGTATAGTATAGGAGCATATAGTATGTATAGGAGTATGTAGTTGGAGCATAGGAGAATATAGTATGTATAGGAGTATGCAGTAGGTGTATAGGAGCATATAGTATGTATAGGAGTATGTAGGAGTATAGGAGCATATACTATGTATAGGAGTATATAGTAGGATTATAAGAGCATATAGTATGTATAGGAGTATGTAAGTATGTAGTAGGAGTATAGGAGCATATAGTATGTATAGGAGTATATATTAGGATTATAGGAGCATATAGTATGTATAGGAGTATGTAAGTATGTAGTAGGAGTATAGGAGCATATAGTATGTATAGGAGTACGTAGTAGGAATATAGGAGCATATAGTATGTATAGGAGTATATATTAGGATTATAGGAGCATATAGTGTGCATAGGAGAATGAAAGTATGTAGTAGGAGTATAGGAGCATATAGTATGTATAGGAATATGTAGTAGGAGTATAGGAGCATATAGTATGTATAGGAGTATGTAGTAGGAGTATAGGAGCATATAGTATGTATAGGAGTATATATTAGGATTATAGGGGCATATAGTATGTATAGGAAAATGTAAATATGTAGTAGGAGTGTAGGAGCATATAGTATGTATAGGAGTATGTAGTAGGAGTATAGGAGCATATAGTATGTATAGGAGTATGTAGTTGGAGTATAGGAGTATGTAGTATGTACAGGAGTATGTAGTATGTGTATAGGAGCATATTGCATGTATAGGAGTATGTAGTAGGAGTATAGGAGCATATAGTATGTATAGGAGTATATATTAGGATTAAAGGAGCATATAGTGTGTATAGGAGAATGTAAGTATGTTGTAGGAGTATAGGAGCATATATTATGTATAGGAATATGTAGTAGGAGTATAGGAGCATATAGTATGTATAGGAGTATATATTAGGATTATAGGAGCATATCGTGTGTATAGGAGAATGTAAGTATGTAGTAGGAGTATAGGAGCATATAGTATGTATAGGAATATGTAGTAGGAGTATAGGAGCATATAGTATGTATAGGAGTATGTAGTAGGAGTATAGGATCATATAGTAAGTATAGGAGTATGTAGTAGGAATGATAGGAGCATATAGTATAGGAGTATGTAGTAGAAGTATAGGAGCATATAGTACGTATAGGAGTATGTAGTAGGAGTATAGGAGCATATAGTATGTTTAGGAATATGTAGTAGGACTATAGGAGCATATAGTATGTATAGGAGTATGTAGTAGGAGTATAGGAACATATAGTATGTATAGGAGTATGTAGTAGGAGTATAGGAGCATATAGTATGTATAGGAGTATGTAGTAGGAGTATAGGGGTATGTAGTAGGAATATAGGAGCATATAGAATGTATAGGAATATGTAGTAGGAGTATAGGAGTATGTAGTATGTATAGGAGTATGTAGTACGTGTATAGGAGCATATAGCATGTATAGGAGTATGTAGTAGGAGTATAGGAGCATATAGTATGTATAGGAGTATGTATTAGGATTATAGGAGCATATAGTATGTATAGGAGAATGAAATTATGTAGTAAGAGTGTAGGAGCATATAGTATGTATAGGAGTATGTAGTAGGAGTATAGGAGAAGGTAGAAGGAGTATAGGAGCATATAGTATGTATAGAAGTATGTAGTAATAGTATAGGAGCATATAGTATGTATAGGAGTATGTAGTAACAGTATAGGGGCATATAGTTTGTAAAGGAGTATGTAGTAGGAGTATAGGTGCATATAGTATGTTTAGGATTATGTAGTTGGAGTATAGAAGCATATAGTATGTAGTAGGAGTATAGGAGCATATTGTATGTATAGGAGTATAGGAGCATATAGTATATATAGAAGTATGTATAGTATAGGAGCATATAGTATGTATAGGAGTATGTAGTTGGAGCATAGGAGAATATAGTATGTATAGGAGTATGCAGTAGGTGTATAGGAGCATATAGTATGTATAGGAGTATGTAGGAGTATAGGAGCATATACTATGTATAGGAGTATATAGTAGGATTATAAGAGCATATAGTATGTATAGGAGTATGTAAGTATGTAGTAGGAGTATAGGAGCATATAGTATGTATAGGAGTATATAGTAGGATTATAGGAGCATATAGTATGTATAGGAGTATGTAAGTATGTAGTAGGAGTATAGGAGCATATAGTATGTATAGGAGTACGTAGTAGGAATATAGGAGTATGTAGTAGGAATATAGAAGTATGTAGTAGGAATATAGGAGTATGTAGTAGGAATATAGGAGTATGTAGTAGGAATATAGGAGTATGTAGTAGGAATATAGGAGTATGTAGGTAGAATATAGGAGCATATTATATGTATAGGAATATGTAGTAGGGGTATAGGAGCATTTAGTATGTATAGGAGTATGTAGTTGGAGTATAGGAGCATAATGTATGTATAGGAGTATGTAGTAGGGGTGTAGGAGTATATAGTATGTATAAGAGTATGTAGTAGGAGTATGTAGAAGGAGTATAAGAGCATATAGTATGTATAGAAGTATGTAGTAATAGTATAGGAGCATATAGTATGTATAGGAGTATGTAGTAAGAGTATAGAGACATATAGTTTGTAAAGGAGTATGTAGTAGGAGTATAGGAGCATTTAGTATGTATAGGAGTATTTAGTTGGAGTATAGGAGCATATAGTATGTATAGGAGAATGTAGTAGGTGTATAGGAGCATATAGTAAGTATAGGAGTATCTAGTAGGGGTATAGGAGCATATAGTATGTATAGGAGTATGTAGTAAGAGTATAGGAGTATGTAGTAAGAGTATAGGAGTATGTAGTAAGTGTATAGGAGCATATCGTATGTATAGGAGCATGTAGTAGGAGTATAGGAGCATATAGTATGTATAGGAGTATTTAGTAGGAGTATAGGAGCATATAGTATGTATAGGAGTATGTAGTTGGAGTATAGGAGTATATAGTATGAATAGGAGTATGTAGTACGTGTATAGGAGCATATAGCATGTATAGGAGTATGTAGTAGGAGTTTAGGAGCATATAGTATGTATAGGAGTATATATTAGGATTATAGGAGCATATACTATGTATAGGAGAATGTAATTATGTAGTAGAAGTGTAGGAGCATAGTATGTATAGGAGTATGTAGTAGGAGTATAGGAGTATGTAGAAGGAGTATAGGAGCATATAGTATGTATAGAAGTATGTAGTAATAGTATAGGAGCATATAGTATGTATAGGAGTATGTAGTAAAAGTATAGGGGCATATAGTTTGTAAAGGAGTATGTAGTAGGAGTATAGGAGCATTTAGTATATATAGGAGTATTTAGTTTGAGTATAGGAGCATATATATATATATGTATAGGAGTATGTAGTAGGTGTATAGGAGCATATAGTAAGTATAGGAGTGTAGTAGGGGTATAGGAGCATATAGTATGTATAAGAGTATGTAGTAAGAGTATAGGAGTATGTAGTAAGAGTAGAGAAGTATGTAGTAAGTGTATAAGAGCATATCGTATGTATAGGAGTATGGAGTAGGAGTATAGGAGCCTATAGTATGTATAGGAATATGTAGTAGGAGTATAGGAGCATATAGTATGTATAGGAGTATGTAGTAAGAGTATAGGAGTATGTAGTAAGAGTATAGGAGTATGTAGTAAGTGTATAGGAGCATATCGTATGTATAGGAGCATGTAGTAGGAGTATAGGAGCATATAGTATGTATAGGAGTAGGTAGTAGGAGTATAGGAGCATATAGTATGTATAGGAGTATGTAGTTGGAGTATAGGAGTATATAGTATGTATAGGAGTATGTAGTACGTGTATAGGAGCATATAGCATGTATAGGAGTATGTAGTAGGAGTATAGGAGCATATAGTATGTATAGGAGTATATATTAGGATTATAGGAGCATATACTATGTATAGGAGAATGTAATTATGTAGTAGAAGTGTAGGAGCATAGTATGTATAGGAGTATGTAGTAGGAGTATAGGAGTATGTAGAAGGAGTATAGGAGCATATAGTATGTATAGAAGTATGTAGTAATAGTATAGGAGCATATAGTATCTATAGGAGTATGTAGTAAAAGTATAGGGGCATATAGTTTGTAAAGGAGTATGTAGTAGGAGTATAGGAGCATTTAGTATATATAGGAGTATTTAGTTTGAGTATAGGAGCATATATATATTTGTATAGGAGTATGTAGTAGGTGTATAGGAGCATATAGTAAGTATAGGACAGTAGTAGGGGTATAGGAGCATATAGTATGTATAAGAGTATGTAGTAAGAGTATAGGAGTATGTAGTAAGAGTAGAGGAGTATGTAGTAAGTGTATAAGAGCATATCGTATGTATAGGAGTATGTAGTAGGAGTATAGGAGCCTATAGTATGTATAGGAATATGTAGTAGGAGTATAGGAGCATATAGTATGTAAAGGAGTATGTAGTTGGAGTATAGGAGTATGTAGTATGTGTATAGGAGCATATTGAATGTATAGGAGTGTGCAGTAGGAGTATAGGAGCATATAGTATGTATAGGAGTATATATTAGGATTATAGGAGCATATAGTGTGTATAGGAGAATGTAAGTATGTAGTAGGAGTATAGGAGCATATAGTATGTATAGGAATATGTAGTAGGAGTATAGGAGCATATAGTATGTATAGGAGTATATATTAGGATTATAGGAGCATATAGTGTGTATAGGAGAATGTAAGTATGTAGTAGGAGTATAGGAGCATATAGTATGTAAAAGGAATATGTAGTAGGAGTAAAGGAGCATATAGTATGTTTAGGAGTATGTAGTAGGAATATAGGAGCATATAGTATGTATAGGAGTATGTAGTAGAAGTATAGGAGCATATAGTACGTATAGGAGTATGTAGTAGGAGTATAGGAGCATATAGTATGTTTAGGAATATGTAGTAGGACTATAGGAGCATATAGTATGTATAGGAGTATGTAGTAGGAGTATAGGAACATATAGTATGTATAGGAGTATGTAGTAGGAGTATAGGAGCATATAGTATGTATAGGAGTATGTAGTAGGAGTATAGGGGTATGTAGAAGGAATATAGGAGCATATAGAATGTATAGGAATATGTAGTAGGAGTATAGGAGTATGTAGTATGTATAGGAGTATGTAGTACGTGTATAGGAGCATATAGCATGTATAGGAGTATGTAGTAGGAGTATAGGAGCATATAGTATGTATAGGAGTATATATTAGGATTATAGGAGCATATAGTATGTATAGGAGAATGTAATTATGTAGTAGGAGTGTAGGAGCATATAGTATGTATAGGAGTATGTAGTAGGAGTATAGGTGCATATAGTATGTTTAGGATTATGTAGTTGGAGTATAGGAGCATATAGTATGTAGTAGGAGTATAGGAGCATATTGTATGTATAGGAGTATAGGAGCATATAGTACATATAGAAGTATGTATAGTATAGGAGCATATAGTATGTATAGGAGTATGTAGTTGGAGTATAGGAGAATATAGTATGTATAGGAGTATGTAGTAGGTGTATAGGAGCATATAGTATGTATAGGAGTATGTAGGAGTATAGGAGCATATAGTATGTATAAGAGTATATAGTAGGATTGTAAGAGCATATAGTATGTATAGGAGTATGTAAGTATGTAGTAGGAGTATAGGAGCATATAGTATGTAAAGGAGTATATAGTAGGATTATAGGAGCATATAGTATGTATAGGAGTATGTAAGTATGTAGTAGGAGTATAGGAGCATATAGTATGTATAGGAGTATGTAATAGGAATATAGGAGTATGTATTAGGAATGTAGAAGTATGTAGTAGGAATATAGGAGTATGTAGTAGGAATATAGGAGTATGTAGTAGGAATATAGGAGTATGTAGTAGGAATATAGGAGTATGTAGGTAGAATATAGGAGCATATTATATGTATAGGAATATGTAGTAGGGGTATAGGAGCATTTAGTATGTATAGGAGTATGTAGTTGGAGTATAGGAGCATAATGTATGTATAGGAGTATGTAGTAGGGGTGTAGGAGTATATAGTATGTATAAGAGTATGTAGTAGGAGTATAGGAGTATGTAGAAGGAGTATAAGAGCATATAGTATGTATAGAAGTATGTAGTAATAGTATAGGAGCATATAGTATGTATAGGAGTATGTAGTAAGAGTATAGAGACATATAGTTTGTAAAGGATTATGTAGTAGGAGTATAGGAGCATTTAGTATGTATAGGAGTATTTAGTTGGAGTATAGGAGCATATAGTATGTATAGGAGTATGTAGTAGGTGTATAGGAGCATATAGTAAGTATAGGAGTATGTAGTAGGGGTATAGGAGCATATAGTATGTATAGGAGTATGTAGTAAGAGTATAGGAGTATGTAGTAAGAGTATAGGAGTATGTAGTAAGAGTATAGGAGTATGTAGTAAGTGTATAGGAGCATATCGTATGTATAGGAGCATGTAGTAGGAGTATAGGAGCATATAGTATGTATAGGAGTATGTAGTAGGAGTATAGGAGCATATAGTATGTATAGGAATATGTAGTTGGAGTATAGGAGTATATAGTATGTATAGGAGTATGTAGTACATGTATAGGAGCATATAGCATGTATAGGAGTATGTAGTAATAGTATATGAGCATAAAGTATGTATAGGAGTATGTAGTAAAAGTATAGGGGCATATAGTTTGTAAAGGAGTATTTAGTAGGAGTATAGGAGCATTTAGTATATATAGGAGTATTTAGTTTGAGTATAGGAGCATATATATATATCTATAGGAGTATGTAGTAGGTGTATAGGAGCATATAGTAAGTATAGGAGTGTAGTAGGGGTATAGGAGCGTATAGTATGTATAAGAGTATGTAGTAAGAGTATAGGAGTATGTAGTAAGAGTAAAGGAGTATGTAGTAAGTGTATAAGAGCATATCGTATGTATAGGAGTATGTAGTAGGAGTATAGGAGCCTATAGTATGTATAGGAATATGTAGTAGGAGTATAGGAGCATATAGTATATAAAGGAGTATGTAGTTGGAGTATAGGAGTATGTAGTATGTATAGGAGTATGTAGTATGTGTATAGGAGCATATTGCATGTATTGGAGTATGTAGTAGGAGTATAGGAGCATATAGTATGTATAGGAGTATATATTAGGATTATAGGAGCATATAGTGTGTATAGGAGAATGTAAGTATGTAGTAGGAGTATAGGAGCATATAGTATGTATAGGAATATGTAGTAGGAGTATAGGAGCATATAGTATGTATAGGAGTATGTAGTAGGAGTATAGGATCATATAGTAAGTATAGGAGTATGTAGTAGGAACATAGGAGCATATAGTATGTATAGGAGTATGTAGTAGAAGTATAGGAGCATATAGTACGTATAGGAGTATGTAGTAGGAGTATAGGAGCATATAGTAAGTTTAGGAGTATGTAGTTGGAGTATAGGAGAATATAGTATGTATAGGAGTATGTAGTAGGTGTATAGGAGCATATAGTATGTATAGGAGTATGTAGTAGGAGTATAGGAGCATATAGTATGTATAGGAGTATATAGTAGGATTATAGGAGCATATAGTATGTAGAGGAGTATGTAAGTATGTAGTAGGAGTATAGGAGCATATAGAATGTATAGGAGTATGTAGTAGGAATATAGGAGTATGTAGTAGGAATATAGGAGTGTGTAGTAGGAATATAGGAGTATGTAGGTAGAATATAGGAGCATATTTTATGTATAGGAATATGTAGTAGGGGTATAGGAGCATTTAGTATGTGTAGGAATATGTAGTTGGAGTATAGGAGCATAATGTATGTATAGGAGTATGTAGTAGGGGTGTAGGAGTATATAGCATGTATAGGAGTATGTAGTAAGAGTATAGGTGCATATAGTATGAATAGGAGTATGTCGTAGGAGTATAGGAGCATATAGTATGTATAGGAGTATATATTAGGATTATAGGAGCATATAGTGTGTATAGGAGAATGTAAGTATGTAGTAGGAGTATAGGAGCATATAGTATGTATAGGAATATGTAGTAGGAGTATAGGAGCATATAGTATGTATAGGAGTATGTAGTAGGAGTATAGGAGCATATAGTAAGTATAGGAGTATGTAGTAGGAACATAGGAGCATATAGTATGTATAGGAGTATGTAGTAGAAGTATAGGAGCATATAGTACGTATAGGAGTATGTAGTAGTAGTATAGGAGCATATAGTATGCTTAGGAGTATGTAGTTGGAGTATAGGAGAATATAGTATGTATAGGAGTATGTAGTAGGTGTATAGGAGCATATAGTATGTATAGGAGTATGTAGTAGGAGTATAGGAGCATATAGTATGTATAGGAGTATATAGTAGGATTATAGGAGCATATAGTATGTATAGGAGTATGTAAGTATGTAATAGGAGTATAGGAGCATATAGAATGTATAGGAGTATGTAGTAGGAATATAGGAGTAAGTAGTAGGAATATAGGAGTATGTAGTAGGAATATAGGAGTATGTAGGTAGAATATAGGAGCATAATTTATGTATAGGAATATGTAGTAGGGGTATAGGAGCATTTAGTATGTATAGGAGTATGTAGTTGGAGTATAGGAGCATAATGTATGTATAGGAGTATGTAGTAGGGGTGTAGGTGTATATAGTATGTATAGGAGTATGTAGTAAGTGTATAGGAGCATATAGTATGAATAGGAGTATGTAGTAGGTCTATAGGAGCATATAGTATGTATAGGAGTATGTAGTAGGAGTATAGGAGTATGTAGAAGGAGTATAGGAGCATATAGTATGTATAGAAGTATGTAGTAATAGTATAGGAGCATATAGTATGTATAGGAGTATGTAGTAAGAGTATAGGGACATATAGTTTGTAAAGGAGTATGTAGTAGGAGTATAGGAGCATTTAGTATGTATAGGAGTATTGTATTTAGTTGGAGTATAGGAGCATATAGTATGTATAGGAGAATGTAGTAGGGGTATAGGAGCATATAGTAAGTATAGGAGTATGTAGTAGGAGTATAGGAGCATATAGTATGTATAGGAGTATGTAGTAAGAGTATAGGAGTATATAGTAAGAGTATAGGAGTATGTAGTAAGAGTAGAGGAGTATGTAGTAAGTGTATAGGAGCATATCGTATGCATAGGAGTATGTGGTAGGAGTATAGGAGCATATAGTATGTATAGGAGTATGTAGTAGGAGTATAGGAGCATATAGTATGTATAGGAGTATATATTAGGATTATAGGAGCATATAGTATGTATAGGAGAATGTAATTATGTAGTAGGAGTGTAGGAGCATATAGTATGTATAGGAGTATGTAGTAGGAGTATAGGAGAAGGTAGAAGGAGTATAGGAGCATATAGTATGTATAGAAGTATGTAGTAATAGTATAGGAGCATATAGTATGTATAGGAGTATGTAGTAACAGTATAGGGGCATATAGTTTGTAAAGGAGTATGTAGTAGGAGTATAGGAGCATTTAGTATGTATAGGAGTATTTAGTTTGAGTATAGGAGCATATATATATATGTATAGGAGTATGTAGTAGGTGTATAGGAGCATATAGTAAGTATAGGATTATGTAGTAGGGGTATAGGAGCATATAGTATGTATAAGAGTATGTAGTAAGAGTATAGGAGTATGTAGTATGTATAGGAGTATGTAGTAAGTGTATAAGAGCATATAGTATGTATAGGAATATGTAGTAGGAGTATAGGAGCATATAGTATGTATAGGAGTATATATTAGGATTATAGGAGCATATAGTATGTATAGGAGTATATATTAGGATTATAGGAGCATATAGTGTGTATAGGAGAATGAAAGTATGTAGTAGGAGTATAGGAGCATATAGTATGTATAGGAATATGTAGTAGGAGAATAGGAGCATATAGTATGTATAGGAGTATGTAGTAGGAGTATAGGAGCATATAGTATGTATAGGAGTATATATTAGGATTATAGGGGCATATAGTATGTATAGGAAAATGTAATTATGTAGTAGGAGTGTAGGAGCATATAATATGTATAGGAGTATGTAGTAGGAGTATAGGAGCATATAGTATGTATAGGAGTATGTAGTTGGAGTATAGGAGTAAGTAGTATGTATAGGAGTATGTAGTAAGTGTATAGGAGCATATTGCATGTATAGGAGTATGTAGTAGGAGTATAGGAGCATATAGTATGTATAGGAGTAGATATTAGGATTATAGGAGCATATAGTGTGTATAGGAGAATGTAAGTATGTTGTAGGAGTATAGGAGCATATAGTATGTATAGGAATATGTAGTAGGAGTATAGGAGCATATAGAATGTATAGGAGTATATATTAGGATTATAGGAGCATATAGTGTGTATAGGAGAATGTAAGTATGTAGTAGGAGTATAGGAGCATATAGTATGTATAGGAATATGTAGTAGGAGTATAGGAGCATATAGTATGTATAGGAATATGTAGTAGGAGTATAGGAGCATATAGTATGTATAGGAGTATGTAGTAGGAGTATAGGATCATATAGTAAGAATAGGAGTATGTAGTAGGAATATAGGAGCATATAGTATGTATAGGAGTATGTAGTAGAAGTATAGGAGCATATAGTACGTATAGGAGTATGTAGTAGGAGTATAGGAGCATATAGTATGTTTAGGAATATGTAGTAGGACTATAGGAGCATATAGTATGTATAGGAGTATGTAGTAGGAGTAAAGGAACATATAGTATGTATAGGAGTATGTAGTAGGAGTATAGGAGCATATAGTATGTATAGGAGTATGTAGTAGGAGTATAGGGGTATGTAGTAGGAATATAGGAGCATATAGAATGTATAGGAATATGTAGTAGGAGTATATGAGTATGTAGTATGTATAGGAGTATATATTAGGATTATAGGAGCATATAGTATGTATAGGAGAATGTAATTATGTAGTAGGAGTGTAGGAGCATATAGTATGTATAGGAGTATGTAGTAGGAGTATAGGAGCATATAGTATGTATAGGAGTATGTAGTACGTGTATAGGAGCATATAGCATGTATAGGAGTATGTAGTAGGAGTATAGGAACATATAGTATGTATAGGAGTATATATTAGGATTATAGGAGCATATAGTATGTATAGGAGAATGTAATTATGTAGTAGGAGTGTAGGAGCATGTAGTATGTATAGGAGTATGTAGTAGGAGTATAGGAGAAGGTAGAAGGAGTATAGGAGCATATAGTATGTATAGAAGTATGTAATAATAGTATAGGAGCATATAGTATGTATAGGAGTATGTAGTAACAGTATAGGATCATATAGTAAGAATAGGAGTATGTAGTAGGAGTATAGGAGCATATAGTATGTATAGGAGTATATATTAGGATTATAGGAGCATATAGTATGTATAGGAGTATATATGAGGATTATAGGAGCATATAGTGTGTATAGGAGAATGAAAGTATGTAGTAGGAGTATAGGAGCATATAGTATGTATAGGAATATGCAGTAGGAGTATAGGAGCATATAGTATGTATAGGAGTATGTAGTAGGAGTATAGGATCATATAGTAAGAATAGGAGTATGTAGTAGGAGTATAGGAGCATATAGTATGTATAGGAGTATATATTAGGATCATAGGAGCATATAGTATGTATAGGAGTATATATGAGGATTATAGGAGCATATAGTGTGTATAGGAGAATGAAAAAATGTAGTAGGAGTATAGGAGCATATAGTATGTATAGGAATATGTAGTAGGAGTATAGGAGCATATAGTATGTATAGGAGTATGTAGTTGGAGTATAGGAGTATATAGTATGTATAGGAGTATGTAGTACGTGTATAGGAGCATATAGCATGTATAGGAGTATGTAGTAGGAGTATAGGAGCATATAGTATGTATAGGAGTATCTATTAGGATTATAGGGGCATATAGTATGTATAGGAAAATGTAAATATGTAGTAGGAGTGTAGGAGCATATAGTATGTATAGGAGTATGTAGTAGGAGTATAGGAGCATATAGTATGTATAGGAGTATTTAGTTGGAGTATAGGAGTATGTAGTATGTATAGGAGTATGTAGTAAGAGTATAGGAGCATATAGTATGAATAGGAGTATGTAGTAGGAGTATAGGAGCATATAGTATGTATAGGAGTATATATTAGGATTATAGGAGCATATAGTGTGTATAGGAGAATGTAAGTATGTAGTAGGAGTATAGGAGCATATAGTATGTATAGGAATATGTAGTAGGAGTATAGGAGCATATAGTATGTATAGGAGTATGTAGTAGGAGTATAGGATCATATAGTAAGTATAGGAGTATGTAGTAGGAACATAGGAGCATATAGTATGTATAGGAGTATGTAGTAGAAGTATAGGAGCATATAGTACGTATAGGAGTATGTAAGTATGTAATAGGAGTATAGGAGCATATAGAATGTATAGGAGTATGTAGTAGGAATATAGGAGTAAGTAGTAGGAATATAGGAGTATGTAGTAGGAATATAGGAGTATGTAGGTAGAATATAGGAGCATATTTTATGTATAGGAATATGTAGTAGGGGTATAGGAGCATTAAGTATGTATAGGAGTATGTAGTTGGAGTATAGGAGCATAATGTATGTATAGGAGTATGTAGTAGGGGTGTAGGTGTATATAGTATGTATAGGAGTTTGTAGTAAGAGTATAGGAGCATATAGTATGAATAGGAGTATGTAGTAGGTGTATAGGAGCATATAGTATGTATAGGAGTATGTAGTAGGAGTATAGGAGTATGTAGAAGGAGTATAGGAGCATATAGTATGTATAGGAGTATTGTATTTAGTTGGAGTATAGGAGCATATAGTATGTATAGGAGAATGTAGTAGGGGTATAGGAGCATATAGTAAGTATAGGAGTATGTAGTAGGAGTATAGGAGCATATAGTATGTATAGGAGTATGTAGTAAGAGTATAGGAGTATATAGTAAGAGTATAGGAGTATGTAGTAAGAGTAGAGGAGTATGTAGTAAGTGTATAGGAGCATATCGTATGTATAGGAGTATGTGGTAGGAGTATAGGAGCATATAGTATGTATAGGAGTATGTAGTAGGAGTATAGGAGCATATAGTATGTATAGGAGTATATATTAGGATTATAGGAGCATATAGTATGTATAGGAGAATGTAATTATGTAGTAGGAGTGTAGGAGCATATAGTATGTATAGGAGTATGTAGTAGGAGTATAGGAGAAGGTAGAAGGAGTATAGGAGCATATAGTATGTATAGAAGTATGTAGTAATAGTATAGGAGCATATAGTATGTATAGGAGTATGTAGTAACAGTATAGGGGCATATAGTTTGTAAAGGAGTATGTAGTAGGAGTATAGGAGCATTTAGTATGTATAGGAGTATTTAGTTTGAGTATAGGAGCATATATATATATGTATAGGAGTATGTAGTAGGTGTATAGGAGCATATAGTAAGTATAGGATTATGTAGTAGGGGTATAGGAGCATATAGTATGTATAAGAGTATGTAGTAAGAGTATAGGAGTATGTAGTATGTATAGGAGTATGTAGTAAGTGTATAAGAGCATATAGTATGTATAGGAATATGTAGTAGGAGTATAGGAGCATATAGTATGTATAGGAGTATATATTAGGATTATAGGAGCATATAGTATGTATAGGAGTATATATTAGGATTATAGGAGCATATAGTGTGTATAGGAGAATGAAAGTATGTAGTAGGAGTATAGGAGCATATAGTATGTATAGGAATATGTAGTAGGAGTATAGGAGCATATAGTATGTATAGGAGTATGTAGTAGGAGTATAGGAGCATATAGTATGTATAGGAGTATATATTAGGATTATAGGGGCATATAGTATGTATAGGAAAATGTAATTATGTAGTAGGAGTGTAGGAGCATATAATATGTATAGGAGTATGTAGTAGGAGTATAGGAGCATATAGTATGTATAGGAGTATGTAGTTGGAGTATAGGAGTAAGTAGTATGTATAGGAGTATGTAGTAAGTGTATAGGAGCATATTGCATGTATAGGAGTATGTAGTAGGAGTATAGGAGCATATAGTATGTATAGGAGTAGATATTAGGATTATAGGAGCATATAGTGTGTATAGGAGAATTTAAGTATGTTGTAGGAGTATAGGAGCATATAGTATGTATAGGAATATGTAGTAGGAGTATAGGAGCATATAGTATGTATAGGAGTATATATTAGGATCATAGGAGCATATAGTGTGTATAGGAGAATGTAAGTATGTAGTAGGAGTATAGGAGCATATAGTATGTATAGGAATATGTAGTAGGAGTATAGGAGCATATAGTATGTATAGGAGTATGTAGTAGGAGTATAGGATCATATAGTAAGAATAGGAGTATGTAGGAGGAATATAGGAGCATATAGTATGTATAGGAGTATGTAGTAGAAGTATAGGAGCATATAGTACGTATAGGAGTATGTAGTAGGAGCATATAGTATGTTTAGGAATATGTAGTAGGACTATAGGAGCATATAGTATGTATAGGAGTATGTAGTAGGAGTATAGGAACATATAGTATGTATAGGAGTATGTAGTAGGAGTATAGGAGCATATAGTATGTATAGGAGTATGTAGTAGGAGTATAGGGGTATGTAGTAGGAATATAGGAGCATATAGAATGTATAGGAATATGTAGTAGGAGTATATGAGTATGTAGTATGTATAGGAGTATATATTAGGATTATAGGAGCATATAGTATGTATAGGAGAATGTAATTATGTAGTAGGAGTGTAGGAGCATATAGTATGTATAGGAGTATGTAGTAGGAGTATAGGAGCATATAGTATGTATAGGAGTATGTAGTACGTGTATAGGAGCATATAGCATGTATAGGAGTATGTAGTAGGAGTATAGGAACATATAGTATGTATAGGAGTATATATTAGGATTATAGGAGCATATAGTATGTATAGGAGAATGTAATTATGTAGTAGGAGTGTAGGAGCATGTAGTATGTATAGGAGTATGTAGTAGGAGTATAGGAGAAGGTAGAAGGAGTATAGGAGCATATAGTATGTATAGAAGTATGTAGTAATAGTATAGGAGCATATAGTATGTATAGGAGTATGTAGTAACAGTATAGGATCATATAGTAAGAATAGGAGTATGTAGTAGGAGTATAGGAGCATATAGTATGTATAGGAGTATATATTAGGATTATAGGAGCATATAGTATGTATAGGAGTATATATGAGGATTATAGGAGCATATAGTGTGTATAGGAGAATGAAAGTATGTAGTAGGAGTATAGGAGCATATAGTATGTATAGGAATATGTAGTAGGAGTATAGGAGCATATAGTATGTATAGGAGTATGTAGTAGGAGTATAGGATCATATAGTAAGAATAGGAGTATGTAGTAGGAGTATAGGAGCATATAGTATGTATAGGAGTATATATTAGGATTATAGGAGCATATAGTATGTATAGGAGTTATATGAGGATTATAGGAGCATATAGTGTGTATAGGAGAATGAAAAAATGTAGTAGGAGTATAGGAGCATATAGTATGTATAGGAATATGTAGTAGGAGTATAGGAGCATATAGTATGTATAGGAGTATGTAGTTGGAGTATAGGAGTATATAGTATGTATAGGAGTATGTAGTACGTGTATAGGAGCATATAGCATGTATAGGAGTATGTAGTAGGAGTATAGGAGCATATAGTATGTATAGGAGTATCTATTAGGATTATAGGGGCATATAGTATGTATAGGAAAATGTAAATATGTAGTAGGAGTGTAGGAGCATATAGTATGTATAGGAGTATGTAGTAGGAGTATAGGAGCATATAGTATGTATAGGAGTATTTAGTTGGAGTATAGGAGTATTTAGTTGGAGTATAGGAGTATGTAGTATGTATAGGAGTATGTAGTAAGAGTATAGGAGCATATAGTATGAATAGGAGTATGTAGTAGGAGTATAGGAGCATATAGTATGTATAGGAGTATATATTAGGATTATAGGAGCATATAGTGTGTATAGGAGAATGTAAGTATGTAGTAGGAGTATAGGAGCATATAGTATGTATAGGAATATGTAGTAGGAGTATAGGAGCATATAGTATGTATAGGAGTATGTAGTAGGAGTATAGGATCATATAGTAAGTATAGGAGTATGTAGTAGGAACATAGGAGCATATAGTATGTATAGGAGTATGTAGTAGAAGTATAGGAGCATATAGTACGTATAGGAGTATGTAAGTATGTAATAGGAGTATAGGAGCATATAGAATGTATAGGAGTATGTAGTAGGAATATAGGAGTAAGTAGTAGGAATATAGGAGTATGTAGTAGGAATATAGTAGTATGTAGGTAGAATATAGGAGCATATTTTATGTATAGGAATATGTAGTAGGGGTATAGGAGCATTAAGTATGTATAGGAGTATGTAGTTGGAGTATAGGAGCATAATGTATGTATAGGAGTATGTAGTAGGGGTGTAGGTGTATATAGTATGTATAGGAGTATGTAGTAAGAGTATAGGAGCATATAGTATGAATAGGAGTATGTAGTAGGTGTATAGGAGCATATAGTATGTATAGGAGTATGTAGTAGGAGTATAGGAGTATGTAGAAGGAGTATAGGAGCATATAGTATGTATAGAAGTATGTAGTAATAGTATAGGAGCATATAGTATGTATAGGAGTATGTAGTAAGAGTATAGGGACATATAGTTTGTAAAGGAGTATGTAGTAGGAGTATAGGAGCATTTAGTATGTATAGGAGTATTGTATTTAGTTGGAGTATAGGAGCATATAGTATGTATAGGAGAATGTAGTAGGGGATAGGAGCATATAGTAAGTATAGGAGTATGTAGTAGGAGTATAGGAGCATATAGTATGTATAGGAGTATGTAGTAAGAGTATAGGAGTATGTAGTAAGAGTAGAGGAGTATGTAGTAAGTGTATAGGAGCATATCGTATGTATAGGAGTATGTAGTAGGAGTATAGGAGCATATAGTATGTATAGGAGTATGTAGTAGGAGTATAGGAGCATATAGTATGTATAGGAGTATGTAGTTGGAGTATAGGAGTATATAGTATGTATAGGAGTATGTAGTACGTGTATAGGAGCATATAGCATGTATAGGAGTATGTAGTAGGAGTATAGGAACATATAGTATGTATAGGAGTATATATTAGGATTATAGGAGCATATAGTATGTATAGGAGAATGTAATTATGTAGTAGGAGTGTAGGAGCATATAGTATGTATAGGAGTATGTAGTAGGAGTATAGGAGCATATAGTATGTATAGGAGTATGTAGTTGGAGTATAGGAGTATGTAGTATGTATAGGAGTATGTAGTATGTGTATAGGAGCATATTGCATGTATAGGAGTATGTAGTAGGAGTATAGGAGCATATAGTATGTATAGGAGTATATATTAGGATTATAGGAGCATATTGTGTGTATAGGAGAATGTAAGTATGTTGTAGGAGTATAGGAGCATATAGTATGTATAGGAATATGTAGTAGGAGTATAGGAGCATATAGTATGTATAGGAGTATATATTAGGATTATAAGAGCATATAGTGTGTATAGGAGAATGTAAGTATGTAGTAGGAGTATAGGAGCATATAGTATGTATAGGAATATGTAGTAGGAGTATAGGAGCATATAGTATGTATAGGAGTATGTAGTAGGAGTATAGGATCATATAGTAAGTATAGGAGTATGTAGTAGGAATATAGGAGCATATAGTATGTATAGGAGTATGTAGTAGAAGTATAGGAGCATATAGTACGTATAGGAGTATGTAGTAGGAGTATAGGAGCATATAGTATGTTTAGGAATATGTAGTAGGACTATAGGAGCATATAGTATGTAGTAGGAGTATAGGAGCATATAGTATGTATAGGAGTATGTAGTAGGCGTATAGGGGTATGTAGTAGGAATATAGGAGCATATAGAATGTATAGGAATATGTAGTAGGAGTATAGGAGTATGTAGTATGTATAGGAGTATGTAGTACGTGTATAGGAGCATATAGCATGTATAGGAGTATGTAGTAGGAGTATAGGAGCATATAGTATGTATAGGAGTATATATTAGGATTATAGGAGCATATAGTATGTATAGGAGAATGTAATTATGTAGTAGGAGTGTAGGAGCATATAGTATGTATAGGAGTATGTAGTAGGAGTATAGGAGAAGGTAGAAGGAGTATAGGAGCATATAGTATGTATAGAAGTATGTAGTAATAGGAGCATATAGTATGTATAGGAGTATGTAGTAACAGTATAGGGGCATATAGTTTGTAAAGGAGTATGTAGTAGGAGTATAGGTGCATATAGTATGTTTAGGATTATGTAGTTGGAGTATAGGAGCATATAGTATGTAGTAGGAGTATAGGAGCATATTGTATGTATAGGAGTATAGGAGCATATAGTATATACAGAAGTATGTATAGTATAGGAGCATATAGTATGTAGAGGAGTATGTAGTTGGAGTATAGGAGAATATAGTATGTATAGGAGTATGTAGTAGGTGTATAGGAGCATATAGTATGTATAGGAGTATGTAGGAGTATAGGAGCATATAGTATGTATAGGAGTATATAGTAGGATTATAAGAGCATATAGTATGTATAGGAGTATGTAAGTATGTAGTAGGAGTATAGGAGCATATAGTATGTATAGGAGTATATAATAGGATTATAGGAGCATATAGTATGTATAGGAGTATGTAGTTGGAGTATAGGAGCATAATGTATGTATAGGAGTATGTAGTAGGAATATAGGAGTATGTAGTAGGAATACAGGAGTATGTAGGTAGAATATAGGAGCATATTATATGTATAGGAATATGTAGTAGGGGTATAGGAGCATTTAGTATGTATTGGAGTATGTAGTTGGAGTATAGGAGCATAATGTATGTATAGGAGTATGTAGTAGGGGTGTAGGAGTATATAGTATGTATAAGAGTATGTAGTATTAGTATAGGAGTATGTAGAAGGAGTATAAGAGCATATAGTATGTATAGAAGTATGTAGTAATAGTATAGGAGCATATAGTATGTATAGGAGTATGTAGTAAGAGTATAGGGACATATAGTTTGTACAGGAGTATGTAGTAGGAGTATAGGAGCATTTAGTATGTATAGGAGAATGTAATTATGTAGTAGGAGTGTAGGAGCATATAGTATGTATGGGAGTATGTAGTAGGAGTATAGGAGAAGGTAGAAGGAGTATAGGAGCATATAGTATGTATAGAAGTATGTAGTAATAGTATAGGAGCATATAGTATGTATAGGAGTATGTAGTAACAGTATAGGATCATATAGTAAGAATAGGAGTATGTAGTAGGAGTATAGGAGCATATAGTATGTATAGGAGTATATATTAGGATTATAGGAGCATATAGTATGTATAGGAGTATATATGAGGATTATAGGAGCATATAGTGTGTATAGGAGAATGAAAGTATGTAGTAGGAGTATAGGAGCATATAGTATGTATAGGAATATGTAGTAGGAGTATAGGAGCATATAGTATGTATAGGAGTATGTAGTAGGAGTATAGGATCATATAGTAAGAATAGGAGTATGTAGTAGGAGTATAGGAGCATATAGTATGTATAGGAGTATATATTAGGATTATAGGAGCATATAGTATGTATAGGAGTATATATGAGGATTATAGGAGCATATAGTGTGTATAGGAGAATGAAAGTATGTAGTAGGAGTATAGGAGCATATAGTATGTATAGGAATATGTAGTAGGAGTATAGGAGCATATAGTATGTATAGGAGTATGTAGTTGGAGTATAGGTGTATATAGAATGTATAGGAGTATGTAGTACGTGTATAGGAGCATATAGCATGTATAGGAGTATGTAGTAGGAGTATAGGAGCATATAGTATGTATAGTAGTATATATTAGGATTATAGGGGCATATAGTATGTATAGGAAAATGTAAATATGTAGTAGGAGTGTAGGAGCATATAGTATGTATAGGAGTATGTAGTAGGAGTATAGGAGCATATAGTATGTATAGGAGTATGTAGTTGGAGTATAGGAGTATGTAGTATGTATAGGAGTATGTAGTATGTGTATAGGAGCATATTGCATGTATAGGAGTATGTAGTAGGAGTATAGGAGCATATAGTATGTATAGGAGTATATATTAGGATTATAGGAGCATATTGTGTGTATAGGAGAATGTAAGTATGTTGTAGGAGTATAGGAGCATATAGTATGTATAGGAATATGTAGTAGGAGTATAGGAGCATATAGTATGTATAGGAGTATATATTAGGATTATAAGAGCATATAGAGTGTATAGGAGAATGTAAGTATGTAGTAGGAGTATAGGAGCATATAGTATGTATAGGAATATGTAGTAGGAGTATAGGAGCATATAGTATGTATAGGAGTATGTAGTAGGAGTATAGGATCATATAGTAAGTATAGGAGTATGTAGTAGGAATATAGGAGCATATAGTATGTATAGGAGTATGTAGTAGAAGTATAGGAGCATATAGTACGTATAGGAGTATGTAGTAGGAGTATAGGAGCATATAGTATGTTTAGGAATATGTAGTAGGACTATAGGAGCATATAGTATGTAGTAGGAGTATAGGAGCATATAGTATGTATAGGAGTATGTAGTAGGCGTATAGGGGTATGTAGTAGGAATATAGGAGCATATAGAATGTATAGGAATATGTAGTAGGAGTATAGGAGTATGTAGTATGTATAGGAGTATGTAGTACGTGTATAGGAGCATATAGCATGTATAGGAGTATGTAGTAGGAGTATAGGAGCATATAGTATGTATAGGAGTATATATTAGGATTATAGGAGCATATAGTATGTATAGGAGAATGTAATTATGTAGTAGGAGTGTAGGAGCATATAGTATGTATAGGAGTATGTAGTAGGAGTATAGGAGAAGGTAGAAGGAGTATAGGAGCATATAGTATGTATAGAAGTATGTAGTAATAGGAGCATATAGTATGTATAGGAGTATGTAGTAACAGTATAGGGGCATATAGTTTGTAAAGGAGTATGTAGTAGGAGTATAGGTGCATATAGTATGTTTAGGATTATGTAGTTGGAGTATAGGAGCATATAGTATGTAGTAGGAGTATAGGAGCATATTGTATGTATAGGAGTATAGGAGCATATAGTATATATAGAAGTATGTATAGTATAGGAGCATATAGTATGTAGAGGAGTATGTAGTTGGAGTATAGGAGAATATAGTATGTATAGGAGTATGTAGTAGGTGTATAGGAGCATATAGTATGTACAGGAGTATGTAGGAGTATAGGAGCATATAGTATGTATAGGAGTATATAGTAGGATTATAAGAGCATATAGTATGTATAGGAGTATGTAAGTATGTAGTAGGAGTATAGGAGCATATAGTATGTATAGGAGTATATAATAGGATTATAGGAGCATATAGTATGTATAGGAGTATGTAGTTGGAGTATAGGAGCATAATGTATGTATAGGAGTATGTAGTAGGAATATAGGAGTATGTAGTAGGAATACAGGAGTATGTAGGTAGAATATAGGAGCATATTATATGTATAGGAATATGTAGTAGGGGTATAGGAGCATTTAGTATGTATAGGAGTATGTAGTTGGAGTATAGGAGCATAATGTATGTATAGGAGTATGTAGTAGGGGTGTAGGAGTATATAGTATGTATAAGAGTATGTAGTATTAGTATAGGAGTATGTAGAAGGAGTATAAGAGCATATAGTATGTATAGAAGTATGTAGTAATAGTATAGGAGCATATAGTATGTATAGGAGTATGTAGTAAGAGTATAGGGACATATAGTTTGTACAGGAGTATGTAGTAGGAGTATAGGAGCATTTAGTATGTATAGGAGTAATTAGTTGGAGTATAGGAGCATATAGTATGTATAGGAGAATGTAGTAGGTGTATAGGAGCATATAGTAAGTATAGGAGTATGTAGTAGGGGTATAGGAGCATATAGTATGTATAGGAGTATGTAGTAAGAGTATAGGAGTATGTAGTAAGAGTATAGGAGTATGTAGTAAGTGTATAGGAGCATATCGTATGTATAGGAGTATGTAGTAGGAGTATAGGAGCATATAGTATGTATAGGAGTATGTAGTAGGAGTATAGGAGCATATAGTATGTATAGGAGTATGTAGTTGGAGTATAGGAGTATATAGTATGTATAGGAGTATGTAGTACGTGTATAGGAGCATATAGCATGTATAGGAGTATGTAGTAGGAGTATAGGATCATATAGTAAGTATAGGAGTATGTAGTAGGAGTATAGGAGCATATAGTATGTATAGGAGTATGTAGTAGAAGTATAGGAGCATATAGTACGTATAGGAGTATGTAGTAGGAGTATAGGAGCATATAGTAAGTTTAGGAGTATGTAGTTGGAGTATAGGAGAATATAGTATGTATAGGAGTATGTAGTAGGTGTATAGGAGCATATAGTATGTATAGGAGTATGTAGTAGGAGTATAGGAGCATATAGTATGTATAGGAGTATATAGTAGGATTATAGGAGCATATAGTATGTAGAGGAGTATGTAAGTATGTAGTAGGAGTATAGGAGCATATAGAATGTATAGGAGTATGTAGTAGGAATATAGGAGTATGTAGTAGGAATATAGGAGTGTGTAGTAGGAATATACGAGTATGTAGGTAGAATATAGGAGCATATTTTATGTATAGGAATATGTAGTAGGGGTATAGGAGCATTTAGTATGTATAGGAATATGTAGTTGGAGTATAGGAGCATAATGTATGTATAGGAGTATGTAGTAGGGGTGTAGGAGTATATAGTATGTATAGGAGTATGTAGTAAGAGTATAGGTGCATATAGTATGAATAGGAGTATGTAGTAGGAGTATAGGAGCATATAGTATGTATAGGAGTATATATTAGGATTATAGAAGCATATAGTGTGTATAGGAGAATGTAAGTATGTAGTAGGAGTATAGGAGCATATAGTATGTATAGGAATATGTAGTAGGAGTATAGGAGCATATAGTATGTATAGGAGTATGTAGTAGGAGTATAGGAGCATATAGTAAGTATAGGAGTATGTAGTAGGAACATAGGAGCATATAGTATGTATAGGAGTATGTAGTAGAAGTATAGGAGCATATAGTACGTATAGGAGTATGTAGTAGTAGTATAGGAGCATATAGT
The DNA here is from genome assembly GCA_949128135.1 of Parasteatoda lunata. Lineage (NCBI taxonomy): Eukaryota > Metazoa > Arthropoda > Arachnida > Araneae > Theridiidae > Parasteatoda > Parasteatoda lunata. The sequence continues at coordinate 87,991,272 of OX421979.1, read as the reverse complement.
ATGTTTAGGAGTATGTAGTTGGAGTATAGGAGAATATAGTATGTATAGGAGTATGTAGTAGGTGTATAGGAGCATATAGTATGTATAGGAGTATGTAGTAGGAGTATAGGAGCATATAGTATGTATAGGAGTATATAGTAGAATTATAGGAGCATATAGTATGTATAGGAGTATGTAAGTATGTAATAGGAGTATAGGAGCATATAGAATGTATAGGAGTATGTAGTAGGAATATAGGAGTAAGTAGTAGGAATATAGGAGTATGTAGTAGGAATATAGGAGTATGTAGGTAGAATATAGGAGCATATTTTATGTATAGGAATATGTAGTAGGGGTATAGGAGTATTTAGTATGTATAGGAGTATGTAGTTGGAGTATAGGAGCATAATGTATGTATAGGAGTATGTAGTAGGGGTGTAGGTGTATATAGTATGTATAGGAGTATGTAGTAAGTGTATAGGAGCATATAGTATGAATAGGAGTATGTAGTAGGTGTATAGGAGCATATAGTATGTATAGGAGTATGTAGTAGGAGTATAGGAGTATGTAGAAGGAGTATAGGAGCATATAGTATGTATAGAAGTATGTAGTAATAGTATAGGAGCATATAGTATGTATAGGAGTATGTAGTAGGAGTATAGGGACATATAGTTTGTAAAGGAGTATGTAGTAGGAGTATAGGAGCATTTAGTATGTATAGGAGTATTTAGTTTGAGTATAGGAGCATATATATATGTATAGGAGTATGTAGTAGGTGTATAGGAGCATATAGTAAGTATAGGATTATGTAGTAGGGGTATAGGAGCATATAGTATGTATAAGAGTATGTAGTAAGAGTATAGGAGTATGTAGTATGTATAGGAGTATGTAGTAAGTGTATAAGAGCATATAGTATGTATAGGAATATGTAGTAGGAGTATAGGAGCATATAGTATGTATAGGAGTATATATTAGGATTATAGGAGCATATAGTATGTATAGGAGTATATATTAGGATTATAGGAGCATATAGTGTGTATAGGAGAATGAAAGTATGTAGTAGGAGTATAGGAGCATATAGTATGTATAGGAATATGTAGTAGGAGTATAGGAGCATATAGTATGTATAGGAGTATGTAGTAGGAGTATAGGAGCATATAGTATGTATAGGAGTATATATTAGGATTATAGGGGCATATAGTATGTATAGGAAAGTGTAATTATGTAGTAGGAGTGTAGGAGCATATAATATGTATAGGAGTATGTAGTAGGAGTATAGGAGCATATAGTATGTATAGGAGTATGTAGTTGGAGTATAGGAGTAAGTAGTATGTATAGGAGTATGTAGTAAGTGTATAGGAGCATATTGCATATATAGGAGTATGTAGTAGGAGTATAGGAGCATATAGTATGTATAGGAGTAGATATTAGGATTATAGGAACATATAGTGTGTATAGGAGAATGTAAGTATGTTGTAGGAGTATAGGAGCATATAGTATGTATAGGAATATGTAGTAGGAGTATAGGAGCATATAGTATGTATAGGAGTATATATTAGGATCATAGGAGCATATAGTGTGTATAGGAGAATGTAAGTATGTAGTAGGAGTATAGGAGCATATAGTATGTATAGGAATATGTAGTAGGAGTATAGGAGCATATAGTATGTATAGGAGTATGTAGTAGGAGTATAGGATCATATAGTAAGAATAGGAGTATGTAGTAGGAATATAGGAGCATATAGTATGTATAGGAGTATGTAGTAGAAGTATAGGAGCATATAGTACGTATAGGAGTATGTAGTAGGAGTATAGGAGCATATAGTATGTTTAGGAATATGTAGTAGGACTATAGGAGCATATCGTATGTATAGGAGTATGTAGTAGGAGTATAGGAACATATAGTATGTATAGGAGTATGTAGTAGGAGTATAGGAGCATATAGTATGTATAGGAGTATGTAGTAGGAGTATAGGGGTATGTAGTAGGAATATAGGAGCATATAGAATGTATAGGAATATGTAGTAGGAGTATAGGAGTATGTAGTATGTATAGGAGTATATATTAGGATTATAGGAGCATATAGTATGTATAGGAGAATGTAATTATGTAGTAGGAGTGTAGGAGCATATAGTATGTATAGGAGTATGTAGTAGGAGTATAGGAGCATATAGTATGTATAGGAGTATGTAGTACGTGTATAGGAGCATATAGCATGTATAGGAGTATGTAGTAGGAGTATAGGAACATATAGTATGTATAGGAGTATATATTAGGATTATAGGAGCATATAGTATGTATAGGAGAATGTAATTATGTAGTAGGAGTGTAGGAGCATGTAGTATGTATAGGAGTATGTAGTAGGAGTATAGGAGAAGGTAGAAGGAGTATAGGAGCATATAGTATGTATAGAAGTATGTAGTAATAGTATAGGAGCATATAGTATGTATAGGAGTATGTAGTAACAGTATAGGATCATATAGTAAGAATAGGAGTATGTAGTAGGAGTATAGGAGCATATAGTATGTATAGGAGTATATATTAGGATTATAGGAGCATATAGTATGTATAGGAGTATATATGAGGATTATAGGAGCATATAGTGTGTATAGGAGAATGAAAAAATGTAGTAGGAGTATAGGAGCATATAGTATGTATAGGAATATGTAGTAGGAGTATAGGAGCATATAGTATGTATAGGAGTATGTAGTTGGAGTATAGGAGTATATAGTATGTATAGGAGTATGTAGTACGTGTATAGGAGCATATAGCATGTATAGGAGTATGTAGTAGGAGTATAGGAGCATATAGTATGTATAGGAGTATCTATTAGGATTATAGGGGCATATAGTATGTATAGGAAAATGTAAATATGTAGTAGGAGTGTAGGAGCATATAGTATGTATAGGAGTATGTAGTAGGAGTATAGGAGCATATAGTATGTATAGGAGTATGTAGTTGGAGTATAGGAGTATGTAGTATGTATAGGAGTATGTAGTAAGAGTATAGGAGCATATAGTATGAATAGGAGTATGTAGTAGGAGTATAGGAGCATATAGTATGTATAGGAGTATATATTAGGATTATAGGAGCATATAGTGTGTATAGGAGAATGTAAGTATGTAGTAGGAGTATAGGAGCATATAGTATGTATAGGAATATGTAGTAGGAGTATAGGAGCATATAGTATGTATAGGAGTATGTAGTAGGAGTATAGGATCATATAGTAAGTATAGGAGTATGTAGTAGGAACATAGGAGCATATAGTATGTATAGGAGTATGTAGTAGAAGTATAGGAGCATATAGTACGTATAGGAGTATGTAAGTATGTAATAGGAGTATAGGAGCATATAGAATGTATAGGAGTATGTAGTAGGAATATAGGAGTAAGTAGTAGGAATATAGGAGTATGTAGTAGGAATATAGGAGTATGTAGGTAGAATATAGGAGCATATTTTATGTATAGGAATATGTAGTAGGGGTATAGGAGCATTAAGTATGTATAGGAGTATGTAGTTGGAGTATAGGAGCATAATGTATGTATAGGAGTATGTAGTAGGGGTGTAGGTGTATATAGTATGTATAGGAGTATGTAGTAAGAGTATAGGAGCATATAGTATGAATAGGAGTATGTAGTAGGTGTATAGGAGCATATAGTATGTATAGGAGTATGTAGTAGGAGTATAGGAGTATGTAGAAGGAGTATAGGAGCATATAGTATGTATAGAAGTATGTAGTAATAGTATAGGAGCATATAGTATGTATAGGAGTATGTAGTAAGAGTATAGGGACATATAGTTTGTAAAGGAGTATGTAGTAGGAGTATAGGAGCATTTAGTATGTATAGGAGTATTGTATTTAGTTGGAGTATAGGAGCATATAGTATGTATAGGAGAATGTAGTAGGGGATAGGAGCATATAGTAAGTATAGGAGTATGTAGTAGGAGTATAGGAGCATATAGTATGTATAGGAGTATGTAGTAAGAGTATAGGAGTATGCAGTAAGAGTAGAGGAGTATGTAGTAAGTGTATAGGAGCATATCGTATGTATAGGAGTATGTAGTAGGAGTATAGGAGCATATAGCATGTATAGGAGTATGTAGTAGGAGTATAGGAACATATAGTATGTATAGGAGTATATATTAGGATTACAGGAGCATATAGTATGTATAGGAGAATGTAATTATGTAGTAGGAGTGTAGGAGCATATAGTATGTATGGGAGTATGTAGTAGGAGTATAGGAGAAGGTAGTAGGAGTATAGGAGTATATAGTATGTATAGAAGTATGTAGTAATAGTATAGGAGCATATAGTATGTATAGGAGTATGTAGTAACAGTATAGGATCATATAGTAAGAATAGGAGTATGTAGTAGGAGTATAGGAGCATATAGTATGTATAGGAGTATATATTAGGATTATAGGAGCATATAGTATGTATAGGAGTATATATGAGGATTATAGGAGCATATAATGTGTATAGGAGAATGAAAGTATGTAGTAGGAGTATAGGAGCATATAGTATGTATAGGAATATGTAGTAGGAGTATAGGAGCATATAGTATGTATAGGAGTATGTAGTAGGAGTATAGGATCATATAGTAAGAATAGGAGTATGTAGTAGGAGTATAGGAGCATATAGTATGTATAGGAGTATATATTAGGATTATAGGAGCATATAGTATGTATAGGAGTATATATGAGGATTATAGGAGCATATAGTGTGTATAGGAGAATGAAAGTATGTAGTAGGAGTATAGGAGCATATAGTATGTATAGGAATATGTAGTAGGAGTATAGGAGCATATAGTATGTATAGGAGTATGTAGTTGGAGTATAGGAGTATGTAGTATGTATAGGAGTATGTAGTATGTGTATAGGAGCATATTGCATGTATAGGAGTATGTAGTAGGAGTATAGGAGCATATAGTATGTATAGGAGTATATATTAGGATTATAGGAGCATATAGTGTGTATAGGAGAATGTAAGTATGTTGTAGGAGTATAGGAGCATATAGTATGTATAGGAGTATATATTAGGATTATAGGAGCATATAGTGTGTATAGGAGAATGTAAGTATGTAGTAGGAGTATAGGAGCATATAGTATGTATAGGAATATGTAGTAGGAGTATAGGAGCATATAGTATGTATAGGAGTATGTAGTAGGAGTATAGGATCATATAGTAAGTATAGGAGTATGTAGTAGGAATATAGGAGCATATAGTATGTATAGGAGTATGTAGTAGAAGTATAGGAGCATATAGTACGTATAGGAGTATGTAGTAGGAGTATAGGAGCATATAGTATGTTTAGGAATATGTAGTAGGACTATAGGAGCATATAGTATGTAGTAGGAGTATAGGAGCATATAGTATGTATAGGAGTATGTAGTAGGCGTATAGGGGTATGTAGAAGGAATATAGGAGCATATAGAATGTATAGGAATATGTAGTAGGAGAATAGGAGTATGTAGTATGTATAGGAGTATGTAGTACGTGTATAGGAGCATATAGCATGTATAGGAGTATGTAGTAGGAGTATAGGAGCATATAGTATGTATAGGAGTATATATTAGGATTATAGGAGCATATAGTATGTATAGGAGAATGTAATTATGTAGTAGGAGTGTAGGAGCATATAGTATGTATAGGAGTATGTAGTAGGAGTATAGGAGAAGGTAGAAGGAGTATAGGAGCATATAGTATGTATAGAAGTATGTAGTAATAGGAGCATATAGTATGTATAGGAGTATGTAGTAACAGTATAGGGGCATATAGTTTGTAAAGGAGTATGTAGTAGGAGTATAGGTGCATATAGTATGTTTAGGATTATGTAGTTGGAGTATAGGAGCATGTAGTATGTAGTAGGAGTATAGGAGCATATTGTATGTATAGGAGTATAGGAGCATATAGTATATATAGAAGTATGTATAGTATAGGAGCATATAGTATGTAGAGGAGTATGTAGTTGGAGTATAGGAGAATATAGTATGTATAGGAGTATGTAGTAGGTGTATAGGAGCATATAGTATGTATAGGAGTATGTAGGAGTATAGGAGCATATAGTATGTATAGGAGTATATAGTAGGATTATAAGAGCATATAGTATGTATAGGAGTATGTAAGTATGTAGTAGGAGTATAGGAGCATATAGTATGTATAGGAGTATATAATAGGATTATAGGAGCATATAGTATGTATAGGAGTATGTAGTTGGAGTATAGGAGCATAATGTATGTATAGGAGTATGTAGTAGGAATATAGGAGTATGTAGTAGGAATACAGGAGTATGTAGGTAGAATATAGGAGCATATTATATGTATAGGAATATGTAGTAGGGGTATAGGAGCATTTAGTATGTATAGGAGTATGTAGTTGGAGTATAGGAGCATAATGTATGTATAGGAGTATGTAGTAGGGGTGTAGGAGTATATAGTATGTATAAGAGTATGTAGTATTAGTATAGGAGTATGTAGAAGGAGTATAAGAGCATATAGTATGTATAGAAGTATGTAGTAATAGTATAGGAGCATATAGTATGTATAGGAGTATGTAGTAAGAGTATAGGGACATATAGTTTGTACAGGAGTATGTAGTAGGAGTATAGGAGCATTTAGTATGTATAGGAGTATTTAGTTGGAGTATAGGAGCATATAGTATGTATAGGAGAATGTAGTAGGTGTATAGGAGCATATAGTAAGTATAGGAGTATGTAGTAGGGGTATAGGAGCATATAGTATGTATAGGAGTATGTAGTAAGAGTATAGGAGTATGTAGTAAGAGTATAGGAGTATGTAGTAAGTGTATAGGAGCATATCGTATGTATAGGAGTATGTAGTAGGAGTATAGGAGCATATAGTATGTATAGGAGTATGTAGTAGGAGTATAGGAGCATATAGTATGTATAGGAGTATGTAGTTGGAGTATAGGAGTATATAGTATGTATAGGAGTATGTAGTACGTGTATAGGAGCATATAGCATGTATAGGAGTATGTAGTAGGAGTATAGGAGCATATAGTATGTATAGGAGTATATATTAGAATTATAGGAGCATATACTATGTATAGGAGAATGTAATTATGTAGTGGGAGTGTAGGAGCATAGTATGTATAGGAGTATATATTAGAATTATAGGAGCATATACTATGTATAGGAGAATGTAATTATGTAGTGGGAGTGTAGGAGCATAGTATGTATAGGACTATGTAGTAGGAGTATAGGAGTATGTAGAAGGAGTATAGGAGCATATAGTAAGTATAGGAATATGTAGTAGGACTATAGGAGCATATAGTATGTATAGGAGTATGTAGTAGGAGTATAGGAATATATAGTATGTATAGGAGTATGTAGTAGGAGTATAGGAGCATATAGTATGTATAGGAGTATGTAGTAGGAGTATAGGGGTATGTAGTAGGAATATAGGAGCATATAGAATGTATAGGAATATGTAGTAGGAGTATAGGAGTATGTAGTATGTATAGGAGTATGTAGCACGTGTAAAGAAGCATATAGCATGTATAGGAGTATGTAGTAGGAGTATAGGAGCATATAGTATGTATAGGAGTATATATTAGGATTATAGGAGCATATAGTATGTATAGGAGAATGTAATTATGTAGTAGGAGTGTAGGAGCATATAGTATGTATAGGAGTATGTAGTAAGAGTATAGGAGTATGTAGTAAGAGTAGAGGAGTATGTAGTAAGTGTATAGGAGCATATCGTATGTATAGGAGTATGTAGTAGGAGTATAGGAGCATATAGTATGTATAGGAGTATGTAGTAGGAGTATAGGAGCATATAGTATGTATAGGAGTATGTAGTTGGAGTATAGGAGTATATAGTATGTATAGGAGTATGTAGTACGTGTATAGGAGCATATAGCATGTATAGGAGTATGTAGTAGGAGTATAGGAACATATAGTATGTATAGGAGTATATATTAGGATTATAGGAGCATATAGTATGTATAGGAGAATGTAATTATGTAGTAGGAGTTTAGGAGCATATAGTATGTATAGGAGTATGTAGTAGGAGTATAGGAGAAGGTAGAAGGAGTATAGGAGCATATAGTATGTATAGAAGTATGTAGTAATAGTATAGGAGCATATAGTATGTATAGAAGTATGTAGTAACAGTATAGGGGCATATAGTTTGTAAAGGAGTATGTAGTAGGAGTATAGGAGCATTTAGTATGTATAGGAGTATTTAGTTTGAGTATAGGAGCATATATATATATATGTATAGGAGTATGTAGTAGGTGTATAGGAGCATATAGTAAGTATAGGAGTATGGAGTAGGAGTGTAGGAGCATATAGTATGTATGGGAGTATGTAGTAGGAGTATAGGAGAAGGTAGAAGGAGTATAGGAGCATATAGTATGTATAGAAGTATGTAGTAATAGTATAGGAGCATATAGTATGTATAGGAGTATGTAGTAAAAGTATAGGGGCATATAGTTTGTAAAGGAGTATGTTGTAGGAGTATAGGAGCATTTAGTATGTATAGGAGTATTTAGTTTGAGTATAGGAGCATATATATATATGTATAGGAGTATGTAGTAGGTGTATAGGAGCATATAGTAAGTATAGGAGTATGTAGTAGGGGTATAGGAGCATATAGTATGTATAAGAGTATGTAGTAAGAGTATAGGAGTATGTAGTATGTATAGGAGTATGTAGTAAGTGTATAGGAGCATATCGTATGTATAGGAGTATGTAGTAGGAGTATAGGAGCATATAGTATGTATAGGAGTAAGTAGTAGGAGTATAGGAGCATATAGTATGTATAGGAGTATGTAGTTGGAGTATAGGAGTATGTAGTATGTATAGGAGTATGTAGTATGTGTATAGGAGCATATTGCATGTATAGGAGTATGTAGTAGGAGTATAGGAGCATATAGTATGTATAGGAGTATATATTAGGATTATAGGAGCATATAGTGTGTATAGGAGAATGTAAGTATGTAGTAGGAGTATAGGAGCATATAGTATGTATAGGAATATGTAGTAGGAGTATAGGAGCATATAGTATGTATAGGAGTATATATTAGGATTATAGGAGCATATAGTATGTATAGGAGTATATATTAGGATTATAGGAGCATATAGTGTGTATAAAAGAATGAAAGTATGTAGTAGGAGTATAGGAGCATATAGTATGTATAGGAATATGTAGTAGGAGTATAGGAGCATATAGTATGTATAGGAGTATGTAGTTGGAGTATAGGAGTATATAGTATGTATAGGAGTATGTAGTACGTGTATAGGAGCATATAGCATGTATAGGAGTATGTAGTAGGAGTATAGGAGTATGTAGAAGGAGTATAGGAGCATATAGTATGTATAGAAGTATGTAGTAATAGTATAGGAGCATATAGTATGTATAGGAGTATGTAGTAAGAGTATAGGGACATATAGTTTGTAAAGGAGTATGTAGTAGGAGTATAGGAGCATTTAGTATGTATAGGAGTATTGTATTTAGTTGGAGTATAGGAGCATATAGTATGTATAGGAGAATGTAGTAGGGGTATAGGAGCATATAGTAAGTATAGGAGTATGTAGTAGGAGTATAGGAGCATATAGTATGTATAGGAGTATGTAGTAAGAGTATAGGAGTATATAGTAAGAGTATAGGAGTATGTAGTAAGAGTAGAGGAGTATGTAGTAAGTGTATAGGAGCATATCGTATGTATAGGAGTATGTGGTAGGAGTATAGGAGCATATAGTATGTATAGGAGTATGTAGTAGGAGTATAGGAGCATATAGTATGTATAGGAGTATATATTAGGATTATAGGAGCATATAGTATGTATAGGAGAATGTAATTATGTAGTAGGAGTGTAGGAGCATATAGTATGTATAGGAGTATGTAGTAGGAGTATAGGAGAAGGTAGAAGGAGTATAGGAGCATATAGTATGTATAGAAGTATGTAGTAATAGTATAGGAGCATATAGTATGTATAGGAGTATGTAGTAACAGTATAGGGGCATATAGTTTGTAAAGGAGTATGTAGTAGGAGTATAGGAGCATTTAGTATGTATAGGAGTATTTAGTTTGAGTATAGGAGCATATATATATGTGTATAGGAGTATGTAGTAGGTGTATAGGAGCATATAGTAAGTATAGGATTATGTAGTAGGGGTATAGGAGCATATAGTATGTATAAGAGTATGTAGTAAGAGTATAGGAGTATGTAGTATGTATAGGAGTATGTAGTAAGTGTATAAGAGCATATAGTATGTATAGGAATATGTAGTAGGAGTATAGGAGCATATAGTATGTATAGGAGTATATATTAGGATTATAGGAGCATATAGTATGTATAGGAGTATATATTAGGATTATAGGAGCATATAGTGTGTATAGGAGAATGAAAGTATGTAGTAGGAGTATAGGAGCATATAGTATGTATAGGAATATGTAGTAGGAGTATAGGAGCATATAGTATGTATAGGAGTATGTAGTAGGAGTATAGGAGCATATAGTATGTATAGGAGTATATATTAGGATTATAGGGGCATATAGTATGTATAGGAAAATGTAATTATGTAGTAGGAGTGTAGGAGCATATAATATGTATAGGAGTATGTAGTAGGAGTATAGGAGCATATAGTATGTATAGGAGTATGTAGTTGGAGTATAGGAGTAAGTAGTATGTATAGGAGTATGTAGTAAGTGTATAGGAGCATATTGCATGTATAGGAGTATGTAGTAGGAGTATAGGAGCATATAGTATGTATAGGAGTAGATATTAGGATTATAGGAACATATAGTGTGTATAGGAGAATGTAAGTATGTTGTAGGAGTATAGGAGCATATAGTATGTATAGGAATATGTAGTAGGAGTATAGGAGCATATAGTATGTATAGGAGTATATATTAGGATCATAGGAGCATATAGTGTGTATAGGAGAATGTAAGTATGTAGTAGGAGTATAGGAGCATATAGTATTTATAGGAATATGTAGTAGGAGTATAGGAGCATATAGTATGTATAGGAGTATGTAGTAGGAGTATAGGAACATATAGTATGTATAGGCGTATGAAGTAGGAGTATAGGAGCATATAGTATGTATAGGAGTATGTAGTAGGAGTATAGGGGTATGTAGTAGGAATATAGGAGCATATAGAATGTATAGGAATATGTAATAGGAGTAATAGGAGTATGTAGTATGTATAGGAGTATATATTAGGATTATAGGAGCATATAGTATGTATAGGAGAATGTAATTATGTAGTAGGAGTGTAGGAGCATATAGTATGTATAGGAGTATGTAGTAGGAGTATAGGAGCATATAGTATGTATAGGAGTATGTAGTACGTGTATAGGAGCATATAGCATGTATAGGAGTATGTAGTAGGAGTATAGGAACATATAGTATGTATAGGAGTATATATTAGGATTATAGGAGCATATAGTATGTATAGGAGAATGTAATTATGTAGTAGGAGTGTAGGAGCATGTAGTATGTATAGGAGTATGTAGTAGGAGTATAGGAGAAGGTAGAAGGAGTATAGGAGCATATAGTATGTATAGAAGTATGTAGTAATAGTATATGTGCATATAGTATGTATAGGAGTATGTAGTAACAGTATAGGATCATATAGTAAGAATAGGAGTATGTAGTAGGAGTATAGGAGCATATAGTATGTATAGGAGTATATATTAGGATTATAGGAGCATATAGTATGTATAGGAGTATATATGAGGATTATAGGAGCATATAGTGTGTATAGGAGAATGAAAGTATGTAGTAGGAGTATAGGAGCATATAGTATGTATAGGAATATGTAGTAGGAGTATAGGAGCATATAGTATGTATAGGAGTATGTAGTAGGAGTATAGGATCATATAGTAAGAATAGGAGTATGTAGTAGGAGTATAGGAGCATATAGTATGTATAGGAGTATATATTAGGATTATAGGAGCATATAGTATGTATAAGAGTATATATGAGGATTATAGGAGCATATAGTGTGTATAGGAGAATGAAAAAATGTAGTAGGAGTATAGGAGCATATAGTATGTATAGGAATATGTAGTAGGAGTATAGGAGCATATAGTATGTATAGGAGTATGTAGTTGGAGTATAGGAGTATATAGTATGTATAGGAGTATGTAGTACGTGTATAGGAGCATATAGCATGTATAGGAGTATGTAGTAGGAGTATAGGAGCATATAGTATGTATAGGAGTATCTATTAGGATTATAGGGGCATATAGTATGTATAGGAAAATGTAAATATGTAGTAGGAGTGTAGGAGCATATAGTATGTATAGGAGTATGTAGTAGGAGTATAGGAGCATATAGTATGTATAGGAGTATGTAGTTGGAGTATAGGAGTATGTAGTATGTATAGGAGTATGTAGTAAGAGTATAGGAGCATATAGTATGAATAGGAGTATGTAGTAGGAGTATAGGAGCATATAGTATGTATAGGAGTATATATTAGGATTATAGGAGCATATAGTGTGTATAGGAGAATGTAAGTATGTAGTAGGAGTATAGGAGCATATAGTATGTATAGGAATATGTAGTAGGAGTATAGGAGCATATAGTATGTATAGGAGTATGTAGTAGGAGTATAGGATCATATAGTAAGTATAGGAGTATGTAGTAGGAACATAGGAGCATATAGTATGTATAGGAGCATATAGAATGTATAGGAGTATGTAGTAGGAATATAGGAGTAAGTAGTAGGAATATAGGAGTATGTAGTAGGAATATAGGAGTATGTAGGTAGAATATAGGAGCATATTTTATGTATAGGAATATGTAGTAGGGGTATAGGAGCATTAAGTATGTATAGGAGTATGTAGTTGGAGTATAGGAGCATAATGTATGTATAGGAGTATGTAGTAGGGGTGTAGGTGTATATAGTATGTATAGGAGTATGTAGTAAGAGTATAGGAGCATATAGTATGAATAGGAGTATGTAGTAGGTGTATAGGAGCATATAGTATGTATAGGAGTATGTAGTAGGAGTATAGGAGTATGTAGAAGGAGTATAGGAGCATATAGTATGTATAGAAGTATGTAGTAATAGTATAGGAGCATATAGTATGTATAGGAGTATGTAGTAAGAGTATAGGGACATATAGTTTGTAAAGGAGTATGTAGTAGGAGTATAGGAGCATTTAGTATGTATAGGAGTATTGTATTTAGTTGGAGTATAGGAGCATATAGTATGTATAGGAGTATGTAGTAAGAGTATAGGAGTATGTAGTAAGAGTAGAGGAGTATGTAGTAAGTGTATAGGAGCATATCGTATGTATAGGAGTATGTAGTAGGAGTATAGGAGCATATAGTATGTATAGGAGTATGTAGTAGGAGTATAGGAGCATATAGTATGTATAGGAGTATGTAGTTGGAGTATAGGAGTATATAGTATGTATAGGAGTATGTAGTACGTGTATAGGAGCATATAGCATGTATAGGAGTATGTAGTAGGAGTATAGGAACATATAGTATGTATAGGAGTATATATTAGGATTATAGGAGCATATAGTATGTATAGGAGAATGTAATTATGTAGTAGGACTGTAGGAGCATATAGTATGTATGGGAGTATGTAGTAGGAGTATAGGAGAAGGTAGAAGGAGTATAGGAGCATATAGTATGTATAGAAGTATGTAGTAATAGTATAGGAGCATATAGTATGTATAGCAGTATGTAGTAACAGTATAGGATCATATAGTAAGAATAGGAGTATGTAGTAGGAGTATAGGAGCATATAGTATGTATAGGAGTATATATTAGGATTATAGGGGCATATAGTATGTATAGGAGTATATATGAGGATTATAGGAGCATATAATGTGTATAGGAGAATGAAAGTATGTAGTAGGAGTATAGGAGCATATAGTATGTATAGGAATATGTAGTAGGAGTATAGGAGCATATAGTATGTATAGGAGTATGTAGTAGGAGTATAGGATCATATAGTAAGAATAGGAGTATGTAGTAGGAGTATAGGAGCATATAGTATGTATAGGAGTATATATTAGGATTATAGGAGCATATAGTATGTATAGGAGTATATATGAGGATTATAGGAGCATATAGTGTGTATAGGAGAATGAAAGTATGTAGTAGGAGTATAGGAGCATATAGTATGTATAGGAATATGTAGTAGGAGTATAGGAGCATATAGTATGTATAGGAGTATGTAGTTGGAGTATAGGTGTATATAGAATGTATAGGAGTATGTAGTACGTGTATAGGAGCATATAGCATGTATAGGAGTATGTAGTAGGAGTATAGGAGCATATAGTATGTATAGGAGTATATATTAGGATTATAGGGGCATATAGTATGTATAGGAAAATGTAAATATGTAGTAGGAGTGTAGAAGCATATAGTATGTATAGGAGTATGTAGTAGGAGTATAGGAGCATATAGTATGTATAGGAGTATGTAGTTGGAGTATAGGAGTATGTAGTATGTATAGGAGTATGTAGTATGTGTATAGGAGCATATTGCATGTATAGGAGTATGTAGTAGGAGTATAGGAGCATATAGTATGTATAGGAGTATATATTAGGATTTTAGGAGCATATAGTGTGTATAGGAGAATGTAAGTATGTTGTAGGAGTATAGGAGCATATATTATGTATAGGAATATGTAGTAGGAGTATAGGAGCATATAGTATGTATAGGAGTATATATTAGGATTATAGGAGCATATAGTGTGTATAGGAGAATGTAAGTATGTAGTAGGAGTATAGGAGCATATAGTATGTATAGGAATATGTAGTAGGAGTATAGGAGCATATAGTATGTATAGGAGTATGTAGTAGGAGTATAGGATCATATAGTAAGTATAGGAGTATGTAGTAGGAATATAGGAGCATATAGTATGTATAGGAGTATGTAGTAGAAGTATAGGAGCATATAGTACGTATAGGAGTATGTAGTAGGAGTATAGGAGCATATAGTATGTTTAGGAATATGTAGTAGGACTATAGGAGCATATAGTATGTAGTAGGAGTATAGGAGCATATAGTATGTATAGGAGTATGTAGTAGGCGTATAGGGGTATGTAGAAGGAATATAGGAGCATATAGAATGTATAGGAATATGTAGTAGGAGTATAGGAGTATGTAGTATGTATAGGAGTATGTAGTACGTGTATAGGAGCATATAGCATGTATAGGAGTATGTAGTAGGAGTATAGGAGCATATAGTATGTATAGGAGTATATATTAGGATTATAGGAGCATATAGTATGTATAGGAGAATGTAATTATGTAGTAGGAGTGTAGGAGCATATAGTATGTATAGGAGTATGTAGTAGGAGTATAGGAGAAGGTAGAAGGAGTATAGGAGCATATAGTATGTATAGAAGTATGTAGTAATAGGAGCATATAGTATGTATAGGAGTATGTAGTAACAGTATAGGGGCATATAGTTTGTAAAGGAGTATGTAGTAGGAGTATAGGTGCATATAGTATGTTTAGGATTATGTAGTTGGAGTATAGGAGCATATAGTATGTAGAGGAGTATGTAGTTGGAGTATAGGAGAATATAGTATGTATAGGAGTATGTAATAGGTGTATAGGAGCATATAGTATGTATAGGAGTATAGGAGCATATAGTATGTATGGGAGTATATAGTAGGATTATAAGAGCATATAGTATGTATAGGAGTATGTAAGTATGTAGTAGGAGTATAGGAGCATATAGTTTGTATAGGAGTATATAATAGGATTATAGGAGCGTATAGTATGTATAGGAGTATGTAGTTGGAGTATAGGAGCATAATGTATGTATAGGAGTATGTAGTAGGAATATAGGAGTATGTAGTAGGAATACAGGAGTATGTAGGTAGAATATAGGAGCATATTATATGTATAGGAATATGTAGTAGGGGTATAGGAGCATTTAGTATGTATAGGAGTATGTAGTTGGAGTATAGGAGCATAATGTATGTATAGGAGTATGTAGTAGGGGTGTAGGAGTATATAGTATGTATAAGAGTATGTAGTATTAGTATAGGAGTATGTAGAAGGAGTATAAGAGCATATAGTATGTATAGAAGTATGTAGTAATAGTATAGGAGCATATAGTATGTATAGGAGTATGTAGTAAGAGTATAGGGACATATAGTTTGTACAAGAGTATGTAGTAGGAGTATAGGAGCATTTAGTATGTATAGGAGTATTTAGTTGGAGTATAGGAGCATATAGTATGTATAGGAGAATGTAGTAGGTGTATAGGAGCATATAGTAAGTATAGGAGTATGTAGTAGGGGTATAGGAGCATATAGTATGTATAGGAGTATGTAGTAAGAGTATAGGAGTATGTAGTAAGAGTATAGGAGTATGTAGTAAGTGTATAGGAGCATATCGTATGTATAGGAGTATGTAGTAGGAGTATAGGAGCATATAGTATGTATAGGAGTATGTAGTAGGAGTATAGGAGCATATAGTATGTATAGGAGTATGTAGTTGGAGTATAGGAGTATATAGTATGTATAGGAGTATGTAGTACGTGTATAGGAGCATATAGCATGTATAGGAGTATGTAGTAGGAGTATAGGAGCATATAGTATGTATAGGAGTATATATTAGAATTATAGGAGCATATACTATGTATAGGAGAATGTAATTATGTAGTGGGAGTGTAGGAGCATAGTATGTATAGGACTATGTAGTAGGAGTATAGGAGTATGTAGAAGGAGTATAGGAGCATATAGTAAGTATAGGAATATGTAGTAGGACTATAGGAGCATATAGTATGTATAGGAGTATGTAGTAGGAGTATAGGAATATATAGTATGTATAGGAGTATGTAGTAGGAGTATAGGAGCATATAGTATGTATAGGAGTATGTAGTAGGAGTATAGGGGTATGTAGTAGGAATATAGGAGCATATAGAATGTATAGGAATATGTAGTAGGAGTATAGGAGTATGTAGTATGTATAGGAGTATGTAGCACGTGTATAGGAGCATATAGCATGTATAGGAGTATGTAGTAGGAGTATAGGAGCATATAGTATGTATAGGAGTATATATTAGGATTATAGGAGCATATAGTATGTATAGGAGAATGTAATTATGTAGTAGGAGTGTAGGAGCATATAGTATGTATAGGAGTATGTAGTAAGAGTAGAGGAGTATGTAGTAAGAGTAGAGGAGTATGTAGTAAGTGTATAGGAGCATATCGTATGTATAGGAGTATGTAGTAGGAGTATAGGAGCATATAGTATGTATAGGAGTATGTAGTAGGAGTATAGGAGCATATAGTATGTATAGGAGTATGTAGTTGGAGTATAGGAGTATATAGTATGTATAGGAGTATGTAGTACGTGTATAGGAGCATATAGCATGTATAGGAGTATGTAGTAGGAGTATAGGAACATATAGTATGTATAGGAGTATATATTAGGATTATAGGAGCATATAGTATGTATAGGAGAATGTAATTATGTAGTAGGAGTTTAGGAGCATATAGTATGTATAGGAGTATGTAGTAGGAGTATAGGAGAAGGTAGAAGGAGTATAGGAGCATATAGTATGTATAGAAGTATGTAGTAATAGTATAGGAGCATATAGTATGTATAGAAGTATGTAGTAACAGTATAGGGGCATATAGTTTGTAAAGGAGTATGTAGTAGGAGTATAGGAGCATTTAGTATGTATAGGAGTATTTAGTTTGAGTATAGGAGCATATATATATATATGTATAGGAGTATGTAGTAGGTGTATAGGAGCATATAGTAAGTATAGGAGTATGGAGTAGGAGTGTAGGAGCATATAGTATGTATGGGAGTATGTAGTAGGAGTATAGGAGAAGGTAGAAGGAGTATAGGAGCATATAGTATGTATAGAAGTATGTAGTAATAGTATAGGAGCATATAGTATGTATAGGAGTATGTAGTAAAAGTATAGGGGCATA
The DNA here is from genome assembly GCA_949128135.1 of Parasteatoda lunata. Classification (NCBI taxonomy): domain Eukaryota; kingdom Metazoa; phylum Arthropoda; class Arachnida; order Araneae; family Theridiidae; genus Parasteatoda; species Parasteatoda lunata. The sequence continues at coordinate 87,973,389 of OX421979.1, read as the reverse complement.
TAGTTTGTAAAGGAGTATGTAGTAGGAGTATAGGAGCATTTAGTATGTATAGGAGTATTTAGTTTGAGTATAGGAGCATATATATATATGTATAGGAGTATGTAGTAGGTGTATAGGAGCATATAGTAAGTATAGGAGTATGTAGTAGGGGTATAGGAGCATATAGTATGTATAAGAGTATGTAGTAAGAGTATAGGAGTATGTAGTATGTATAGGAGTATGTAGTAAGTGTATAGGAGCATATCGTATGTATAGGAGTATGTAGTAGGAGTATAGGAGCATATAGTATGTATAGGAGTAAGTAGTAGGAGTATAGGAGCATATAGTATGTATAGGAGTATGTAGTTGGAGTATAGGAGTATGTAGTATGTATAGGAGTATGTAGTATGTGTATAGGAGCATATTGCATGTATAGGAGTATGTAGTAGGAGTATAGGAGCATATAGTATGTATAGGAGTATATATTAGGATTATAGGAGCATATAGTGTGTATAGGAGAATGTAAGTATGTAGTAGGAGTATAGGAGCATATAGTATGTATAGGAATATGTAGTAGGAGTATAGGAGCATATAGTATGTATAGGAGTATATATTAGGATTATAGGAGCATATAGTATGTATAGGAGTATATATTAGGATTATAGGAGCATATAGTGTGTATAGGAGAATGAAAGTATGTAGTAGGAGTATAGGAGCATATAGTATGTATAGGAATATGTAGTAGGAGTATAGGAGCATATAGTATGTATAGGAGTATGTAGTTGGAGTATAGGAGTATATAGTATGTATGGGAGTATGTAGTACGTGTATAGGAGCATATAGCATGTATAGGAGTATGTAGTAGGAGTATAGGAGCATATAGTATGTATAGGAGTATATATTAGGATTATAGGGGCATATAGTATGTATAGGAAAATGTAATTATGTAGTAGGAGTGTAGGAGCATATAGTATGTATAGGAGTATGTAGTAGGAGTATAGGAGCATATAGTATGTATAGGAGTATGTAGTTGGAGTATAGGAGTATGTAGTATGTATAGGAGTATGTAGTATCTGTATAGGAGCATATTGCATGTATAGGAGTATGTAGGAGTATAGGAGCATATAGTATGTATAGGAGTATATATTAGGATTATAGGAGCATATAGTGTGTATAGGAGAATGTAAGTATGTAGTAGGAGTATAGGAGCATATAGTATGTATAGGAATATGTAGTAGGAGTATAGGAGCATATAGTATGTATAGGAGTATGTAGTAGGAGTATAGGATCATATAGTAAGTATAGGAGTATGTAGTAGGAATATAGGAGCATATAGTATGTATAGGAGTATGTATAGGAGTATGTAGTAGAAGTATAGGAGCATATAGTACGTATAGGAGTATAGGAGCATATAGTATGTATAGGAGTATGTAGTAGGAGTATAGGGGTATGTAGTAGGAATATAGGAGCATATAGAATGTATAGGATTATGTAGTAGGAGTATAGGAGTATGTAGTACGTATAGGAGTATGTAGTAGGAGTAAAGGAACATATAGTATGTATAGGAGTATGTAGTACGTGTATAGGAGCATATAGCATGTATAGGAGTATGTAGTAGGAGTATAGGAGCATATAGTATGCATAGGAGTATATATTAGGATTATAGGAGCATATAGTATGTATAGGAGTATGTAGTAGGAGTATAGGAGTATGTAGTAGGAGTATAGGAGTATGTAGAAGGAGTATAGGAGCATATAGTATGTATAGAAGTAGGTAGTAATAGTATAGGAGCATATAGTATGTATAGGAGTATGTAGTAAAAGTATAGGAGCATATAGTATGTATAAGAGTATGTAGTAAGAGTAGAGGAGTATGTAGTAAGTGTATAGGAGCATATCGTATGTATAGGAGTATGTAGTAGGAGTATAGGAGCATATAGTATGTATAGGAGTATGTATTAGGAGTATAGGAGCATATAGTATGTATAGGAGTATGTAGTAGGTGTATAGGAGCATATTGCATGTATAGGAGTATGTAGTAGGAGTATAGGAGCATATAGTGTGTATAGGAGAATGTAAGTATGTAGTAGGAGTATAGGAGCATATAGTATGTATAGGAATATGTAGTTGGAGTATAGGAGCATATAGTATGTATAGGAGTATGAAGTAGGACTGTAGGAGAATATAGTATGTATAGGACTATGTAGTAGGTGTATAGAAGCATATAGTATGTATAGAAGTATGTAGTAATAGTATAGGAGCATATAGTATGTATAGGAGTATGTAGTAAGAGTATAGGAGCATTTAGTATGTATAGGATTATTTAGTTGGAGTATAGAAGCATATAGTATGTATAGGAGTATGTAGTAGGTGTATAGGAGCATATAGTATGTATAGGAGTATGTAGTAGGGGTATAGGAGCTTATAGTATGTATAGGAGTATGTAGTAAGAGTATAGGAGTATGTAGTAAGAGTATAAGAGCATATCGTACGTATAGGAGTATGTAGAAGTATAGGTGCATATAGTATGTATAGGATTATGTAGTTGGAGTATAGGAGCATATAGTATGTAGTAGGAGTATAGGAGCATATTGTATGTATAGGAGTATAGGAGAATATAGTATATATAGGAGTATGTAGTTATAGTATAGGAGCATATAGTATGTATAGGAGTATGTAGTTGGAGTATAGGAGAATATAATATGTATAGGAGTATGTAGTAGGTGTATAGGAGCATATAGTATGTATAGGAGTATGTAGTAGGAGTATAGGAGCATATAGTATGTATAGGAGTATGTAGTAAAAGTATAGGGGCATATAGTTTGTAAAGGAGTATGTAGTAGGAGTATAGGAGCATTTAGTATGTATAAGAGTATTTAGTTGGAGTATAGCAGCATATATATATGTATAGGAGTATGTAGTAGGGGTATAGGAGCATATAATATGTATAAGAGTATGTAGTAAGAGTATAGGAGTTTGTAGTAAGTGTTCAGGAGCATATCGTATGTATAGGAGTATGTAGTAGGAGTATAGGAGCATATAGTATGTATAGGAGTATGTAGTAAAAGTATAGGGGCATATAGTTTGTAAAGGAGTATGTAGTAGGAGTATAGGAGCATTTAGTATGTATAGGAGTATTTAGATGGAGTATAGGAGCATATATATTTATATGTATAGGAGTATGTAGTAGGGGTATAGGAGCATATAGTATGTATAAGAGTATGTAGTAAGAGTAGAGGAGTATGTAGTAAGTGTATAGGAGCATATCGTATGTATAGGAGTATGTAGTAGGAGTATAGGAGCATATAGTATGTATAGGAGTATGTAGTAGGAGTATAGGAGCATATAGTATGTATAGGAGTATGTAGTAGGTGTATAGGAGCATATTGCATGTATAGGAGTATGTAGTAGGAGTATAGGAGCATATAGTATGTATAGGAGTATATATTAGGATTATAGGAGCATATAGTGTGTATAGGAGAATGTAAGTATGTAGTAGGAGTATAGGAGCATATAGTATGTATAGGAATATGTAGTTGGAGTATAGGAGCATATAGTATGTATAGGAGTATGTAGTAAGAGTATAGGGACATATAGTTTGTAAAGGAGTATGTAGTAGGAGTATAGGAGCATTTAGTATATATAGGAAAATTTAGTTTGAGTATAGGAGCATATATATATATATATAGGAGTATGTAGTAGGTGTATAGGAGCATATAGTAAGTATAGGAGTGTAGTAGGGGTATAGGAGCATAATGTATGTATAGGAGTATGTAGTAGGGGTGTAGGAGTATATCGTATGTATAAGAGTATGTAGTAGGAGTATAGGAGTATGTAGAAGGAGTATAAGAGCATATAGTATGTATAGAAGTATGTAGTAATAGTATAGGAGCATATAGTCTGTATAGGAGTATGTAGTAAGAGTATAGGAGCATTTAGTATGTATAGGAGTATTTAGTTGGAGTATAGAAGCATATAGTATGTATAGGAGTATGTAGTAGGTGTATAGGAGCATATAGTATGTATAGGAGTATGTAGTAGGGGTATAGGAGCTTATAGTATGTATAGGAGTATGTAGTAAGAGTATAGGAGTATGTAGTAAGAGTATAAGAGTATATCGTACGTAGAAGAGTATGTAGAAGTATAGGTGCATATAGTATGTATAGGATTATGTAGTTGGAGTATAGGAGCATATAGTAAGTAGTAGGAGTATAGGAGCATATTGTATGTATAGGAGTATAGGAGAATATAGTATATATAGGAGTATGTAGTTATAGTATAGGAGCATATAGTATGTATAGGAGTATGTAGTTGGAGTATAGGAGAATATAATATGTATAGGAGTATGTAGTAGGTGTATAGGAGCATATAGTATGTATAGGAGTATGTAGTAGGGGTATAGGAGCTTATAGTATGTATAGGAGTATGTAGTAAGAGTATAGGAGTATGTAGTAAGAGTATAAGAGCATATCGTACGTATAGGAGTATGTAGAAGTATAGGTGCATATAGTATGTATAGGATTATGTAGTTGGAGTATAGGAGCATATAGTATGTAGTAGGAGTATAGGAGCATATTGTATGTATAGGAGTATAGGAGAATATAGTATATATAGGAGTATGTAGTTATAGTATAGGAGCATATAGTATGTATAGGAGTATGTAGTTGGAGTATAGGAGAATATAATATGTATAGGAGTATGTAGTAGGTGTATAGGAGCATATAGTATGTATAGGAGTATGTAGTAGGAGTATAGGAGCATATAGTATGTATAGGAGTATGTAGTAAAAGTATAGGGGCATATAGTTTGTAAAGGAGTATGTAGTAGGAGTATAGGAGCATTTAGTATGTATAAGAGTATTTAGTTGGAGTATAGCAGCATATATATATGTATAGGAGTATGTAGTAGGGGTATAGGAGCATATAATATGTATAAGAGTATGTAGTAAGAGTATAGGAGTTTGTAGTAAGTGTACAGGAGCATATCGTATGTATAGGAGTATGTAGTAGGAGTATAGGAGCATATAGTATGTATAGGAGTATGTAGTAAAAGTATAGGGGCATATAGTTTGTAAAGGAGTATGTAGTAGGAGTATAGGAGCATTTAGTATGTATAGGAGTATTTAGATGGAGTATAGGAGCATATATATTTATATGTATAGGAGTATGTAGTAGGGGTATAGGAGCATATAGTATGTATAAGAGTATGTAGTAAGAGTAGAGGAGTATGTAGTAAGTGTATAGGAGCATATCGTATGTATAGGAGTATGTAGTAGGAGTATAGAAGCATATAGTATGTATAGGAGTATGTAGTAGGAGTATAGGAGCATATAGTATGTATAGGAGTATGTAGTAGGTGTATAGGAGCATATTGCATGTATAGGAGTATGTAGTAGGAGTATAGGAGCATATAGTATGTATAGGAGTATATATTAGTATTATAGGAGCATATAGTGTGTATAGGAGAATGTAAGTATGTAGTAGGAGTATAGGAGCATATAGTATGTATAGGAATATGTAGTTGGAGTATAGGAGCATATAGTATGTATAGGAGTATGTAGTAAGAGTATAGGGACATATAGTTTGTAAAGGAGTATGTAGTAGGAGTATAGGAGCATTTAGTATATATAGGAAAATTTAGTTTGAGTATAGGAGCATATATATATATATATAGGAGTATGTAGTAGGTGTATAGGAGCATATAGTAAGTATAGGAGTGTAGTAGGGGTATAGGAGCATAATGTATGTATAGGAGTATGTAGTAGGGGTGTAGGAGTATATAGTATGTATAAGAGTATGTAGTAGGAGTATAGGAGTATGTAGAAGGAGTATAAGAGCATATAGTATGTATAGAAGTATGTAGTAATAGTATAGGAGCATATAGTCTGTATAGGAGTATGTAGTAAGAGTATAGGAGCATTTAGTATGTATAGGAGTATTTAGTTGGAGTATAGAAGCATATAGTATGTATAGGAGTATGTAGTAGGTGTATAGGAGCATATAGTATGTATAGGAGTATGTAGTAGGGGTATAGGAGCTTATAGTATGTATAGGAGTATGTAGTAAGAGTATAGGAGTATGTAGTAAGAGTATAAGAGCATATCGTACGTATAGGAGTATGTAGAAGTATAGGTGCATATAGTATGTATAGGATTATGTAGTTGGAGTATAGGAGCATATAGTAAGTAGTAGGAGTATAGGAGCATATTGTATGTATAGGAGTATAGGAGAATATAGTATATATAGGAGTATGTAGTTATAGTATAGGAGCATATAGTATGTATAGGAGTATGTAGTTGGAGTATAGGAGAATATAATATGTATAGGAGTATGTAGTAGGTGTATAGGAGCATATAGTATGTATAGGAGTATGTAGTAGGAGTATAGGAGCATATAGTATGTATAGGAGTATGTAGTAAAAGTATAGGGGCATATAGTTTGTAAAGGAGTATGTAGTAGGAGTATAGGAGCATTTAGTATGTATAGGAGTATTTAGTTTGAGTATAGCAGCATATATATATGTATAGGAGTATGTAGTAGGGGTATAGGAGCATATAATATGTATAAGAGTATGTAGTAAGAGTATAGGAGTATGTAGTAAGTGTATAGGAGCATATCGTATGTATAGGAGTATGTAGTAGGAGTATAGGAGCATATAGTATGTATAGGAGTATGTAGTAAAAGTATAGGGGCATATAGTTTGTAAAGGAGTATGTAGTAGGAGTATAGGAGCATTTAGTATGTATAGGAGTATTTAGATGGAGTATAGGAGCATATATATTTATATGTATAGGAGTATGTAGTAGGGGTATAGGAGCATATAATATGTATAAGAGTATGTAGTAAGAGTAGAGGAGTATGTAGTAAGTGTATAGGAGCATATCGTATGTATAGGAGTATGTAGTGGGAGTATAGGAGCATATAGTATGTATAGGAGTATGTAGTAGGAGTATAGGAGCATATAGTATGTATAGGAGTATGTAGTAGGTGTATAGGAGCATATTGCATGTATAGGAGTATGTAGTAGGAGTATAGGAGCATATAGTATGTATAGGAGTATATATTAGGATTATAGGAGCATATAGTGTGTATAGGAGAATGTAAGTATGTAGTAGGAGTATAGGAGCATATAGTATGTATAGGAATATGTAGTTGGAGTATAGGAGCATATAGTATGTATAGGAGTATGTAGTAAGAGTATAGGGACATATAGTTTGTAAAGGAGTATGTAGTAGGAGTATAGGAGCATTTAGTATATATAGGAAAATTTAGTTTGAGTATAGGAGCATATATATATATATATAGGAGTATGTAGTAGGTGTATAGGAGCATATAGTAAGTATAGGAGTGTAGTAGGGGTATAGGAGCATAATGTATGTATAGGAGTATGTAGTAGGGGTGTAGGAGTATATAGTATGTATAAGAGTATGTAGTAGGAGTATAGGAGTATGTAGAAGGAGTATAAGAGCATATAGTATGTATAGAAGTATGTAGTAATAGTATAGGAGCATATAGTCTGTATAGGAGTATGTAGTAAGAGTATAGGGACATATAGTTTGTAAAGGAGTATGTAGTAGGAGTATAGGAGCATTTAGTATATATAGGAGTATTTAGTTTGTGTATAGGAGCATATATATATATATATAGGAGTATGTAGTAGGTGTATAGGAGCATATAGTAAGTATAGGAGTGTAGTAGGGGTATAGGAGCATATAGTATGTATAAGAGTATGTAGTAAGAGTATAGGAGTATGTAGTAAGAGTAGAGGAGTATGTAGTAAGTGTATAGGAGCATATCGTATGTATAGGAGTATGTAGTAGGAGTATAGGAACCTATAGTATGTATAGGAGTATGTAGTAGGAGTATAGGAGCATATAGTATGTAAAGGAGTATGTAGTTGGAGTATAGGAGTATGTAGTATGTATAGGAGTATGTAGTATGTGTATAGGAGCACATTGCATGTATAGGAGTATGTAGTAGGAGTATAGGACCATATAGTATGTATAGGAGTATATATTAGGATTAAAGGAGCATATAGTGTGTATAGGAGAATGTAAGTATGTAGTAGGAGTATAGGAGCATATAGTATGTATAGGAATATGTAGTAGGAGTATAGGAGCATATAGTATGTATAGGAGTATGTAGTAGGAGTATAGGATCATATAGTAAGTATAGGAGTATGTAGTAGGAACATAGGAGCATATAGTATGTATAGGAGTATGTAGTAGAAGTATAGGAGCATATAGTACGTATAGGAGTATGTAGTAGGAGTATAGGAGCATATAGTATGTTTAGGAGTATGTAGTTGGAGTATAGGAGAATATAGTATGTATAGGAGTATGTAGTAGGTGTATAGGAGCATATAGTATGTATAGGAGTATGTAGTAGGAGTATAGGAGCATATAGAATGTATTGGAGTATGTAGTAGGAATATAGGAGTATGTAGTAGGAATATAGGAGTATGTAGTAGGAATATAGGAGTATGTAGGTAGAATATAGGAGCATATTTTATGTATAGGTATATGTAGTAGGGGTATAGGAGCATTTAGTATGTATTGGAGTATGTAGTTGGAGTATAGGAGCATAATGTATGTATAGGAGTATGTAGTAGGGGTGTAGGAGTATATAGTATGTATAGGAGTATGTAGTAAGAGTATAGGAGCATATAGTATGTATAGGAGTATGTAGTAGGAGTATAGGAGTATGTAGAAGGAGTATAGGAGCATATAGTATGTATAGAAGTATGCAGTAATAGTATAGGAGCATATAGTATGTATAGGAGTATGTAGTAAAAGTATAGGGGCATGGTAGTTTGTAAAGGAGTATGTAGTAGGAGTATAGGAGCATTTAGTATGTATAGGAGTATAGGAGCATATATATATATATGTATAGGAGTATGTAGTAGGGGTATAGGAGCATATAATATGTATAAGAGTATGTAGTAAGAGTATAGGAGTATGTAGTAAGTGTATAGGAGCATATCGTATGTATAGGAGTATGTAGTAGGAGTATAGGAGCATATAGTATGTATAGGAGTATGTAGTAGGGGTATAGGAGCTTATAGTATGTATAGGAGTATGTAGTAAGAGTATAGGAGTATGTAGTAAGAGTATAAGAGCATATCGTACGTATAGGAGTATGTAGAAGTATAGGTGCATATAGTATGTATAGGATTATGTAGTTGGAGTATAGGAGCATATAGTAAGTAGTAGGAGTATAGGAGCATATTGTATGTATAGGAGTATAGGAGAATATAGTATATATAGGAGTATGTAGTTATAGTATAGGAGCATATAGTATGTATAGGAGTATGTAGTTGGAGTATAGGAGAATATAATATGTATAGGAGTATGTAGTAGGTGTATAGGAGCATATAGTATGTATAGGAGTATGTAGTAGGAGTATAGGAGCATATAGTATATATAGGAGTATGTAGTAAAAGTATAGGGGCATATAGTTTGTAAAGGAGTATGTAGTAGGAGTATAGGAGCATTTAGTATGTATAGGAGTATTTAGTTGGAGTATAGCAGCATATATATATGTATAGGAGTATGTAGTAGGGGTATAGGAGCATATAATATGTATAAGAGTATGTAGTAAGAGTATAGGAGTATGTAGTAAGTGTATAGGAGCATATCGTATGTATAGGAGTATGTAGTAGGAGTATAGGAGCATATAGTATGTATAGGAGTATGTAGTAAAAGTATAGGGGCATATAGTTTGTAAAGGAGTATGTAGTAGGAGTATAGGAGCATTTAGTATGTATAGGAGTATTTAGATGGAGTATAGGAGCATATATATTTATATGTATAGGAGTATGTAGTAGGGGTATAGGAGCATATAATATGTATAAGAGTATGTAGTAAGAGTAGAGGAGTATGTAGTAAGTGTATAGGAGCATATCGTATGTATAGGAGTATGTAGTAGGAGTATAGGAGCATATAGTATGTATAGGAGTATGTAGTAGGTGTATAGGAGCATATTGCATGTATAGGAGTATGTAGTAGGAGTATAGGAGCATATAGTATGTATAGGAGTATATATTAGGATTATAGGAGCATATAGTGTGTATAGGAGAATGTAAGTATGTAGTAGGAGTATAGGAGCATATAGTATGTATAGGAATATGTAGTTGGAGTATAGGAGCATATAGTATGTATAGGAGTATGTAGTAAGAGTATAGGGACATATAGTTTGTAAAGGAGTATGTAGTAGGAGTATAGGAGCATTTAGTATATATAGGAAAATTTAGTTTGAGTATAGGAGCATATATATATATATATAGGAGTATGTAGTAGGTGTATAGGAGCATATAGTAAGTATAGGAGTGTAGTAGGGGTATAGGAGCATAATGTATGTATAGGAGTATGTAGTAGGGGTGTAGGAGTATATAGTATGTATAAGAGTATGTAGTAGGAGTATAGGAGTATGTAGAAGGAGTATAAGAGCATATAGTATGTATAGAAGTATGTAGTAATAGTATAGGAGCATATAGTCTGTATAGGAGTATGTAGTAAGAGTATAGGGACATATAGTTTGTAAAGGAGTATGTAGTAGGAGTATAGGAGCATTTAGTATATATAGGAGTATTTAGTTTGAGTATAGGAGCATATATATATATATATAGGAGTATGTAGTAGGTGTATAGGAGCATATAGTAAGTATAGGAGTGTAGTAGGGGTATAGGAGCATATAGTATGTATAAGAGTATGTAGTAAGAGTATAGGAGTATGTAGTAAGAGTAGAGGAGTATGTAGTAAGTGTATAGGAGCATATCGTATGTATAGGAGTATGTAGTAGGAGTATAGGAACCTATAGTATGTATAGGAGTATGTAGTAGGAGTATAGGAGCATATAGTATGTAAAGGAGTATGTAGTTGGAGTATAGGAGTATGTAGTATGTATAGGAGTATGTAGTATGTGTATAGGAGCACATTGCATGTATAGGAGTATGTAGTAGGAGTATAGGACCATATAGTATGTATAGGAGTATATATTAGGATTAAAGGAGCATATAGTGTGTATAGGAGAATGTAAGTATGTAGTAGGAGTATAGGAGCATATAGTATGTATAGGAATATGTAGTAGGAGTATAGGAGCATATAGTATGTATAGGAGTATGTAGTAGGAGTATAGGATCATATAGTATAGGAGTATGTAGTAGGAACATAGGAGCATATAGTATGTATAGGAGTATGTAGTAGAAGTATAGGAGCATATAGTACGTATAGGAGTATGTAGTAGGAGTATAGGAGCATATAGTATGTTTAGGAGTATGTAGTTGGAGTATAGGAGAATATAGTATGTATAGGAGTATGTAGTAGGTGTATAGGAGCATATAGTATGTATAGGAGTATGTAGTAGGAGTATAGGAGCATATAGAATGTATTGGAGTATGTAGTAGGAATATAGGAGTATGTAGTAGGAATATAGGAGTATGTAGTAGGAATATAGGAGTATGTAGGTAGAATATAGGAGCATATTTTATGTATAGGTATATGTAGTAGGGGTATAGGAGCATTTAGTATGTATTGGAGTATGTAGTTGGAGTATAGGAGCATAATGTATGTATAGGAGTATGTAGTAGGGGTTTAGGAGTATATAGTATGTATAGGAGTATGTAGTAAGAGTATAGGAGCATATAGTATGTATAGGAGTATGTAGTAGGAGTATAGGAGTATGTAGAAGGAGTATAGGAGCATATAGTATGTATAGAAGTATGCAGTAATAGTATAGGAGCATATAGTATGTATAGGAGTATGTAGTAAAAGTATAGGGGCATGGTAGTTTGTAAAGGAGTATGTAGTAGGAGTATAGGAGCATTTAGTATGTATAGGAGTATAGGAGCATATATATATATATGTATAGGAGTATGTAGTAGGGGTATAGGAGCATATAATATGTATAAGAGTATGTAGTAAGAGTATAGGAGTATGTAGTAAGTGTAGAGGAGCATATCGTATGTATAGGAGTATGTAGTAGGAGTATAGGAGCATATAGTTGTATAGGAGTATGTAGTAAAAGTATAGGGGCATATAGTTTGTAAAGGAGTATGCAGTAGGAGTATAGGAGCATTTAGTATGTATAGGAGTATTTAGATGGAGTATAGGAGCATATATATTTATATGTATAGGAGTATGTAGAAGGGGTATAGGAGCATATAATATGTATAAGAGTATATAGTAAGAGTAGAGGAGTATGTAGTAAGTGTATAGGAGCATATCGTATGTATAGGAGTATGTAGTAGGAGTATAGGAGCATATAGTATGTATAGGAGTATGTAGTAGGTGTATAGGAGCATATTGCATGTATAGGAGTATGTAGTAGGAGTATAGGAGCATATAGTATGTTTAGGAGTATATATCAGGATTATAGGAGCATATAGTGTGTATAGGAGAATGTAAGTATGTAGTAGGAGTATAGGAGCATATAGTATGTATAGGAATATGTAGTTCGAGTATAGGAGCATATAGTATGTATAGGAGTATGTAGTAGGACTGTAGGAGAATATAGTATGTATAGGACTATGTAGTAGGTGTATAGGAGCATATAGTATGCATAGAAGTATGTAGTAATAGTATAGGAGCATATAGTATGTATAGGAGTATGTAGTAAGAGTATAGGAGCATTTAGTATGTATAGGAGTATTTAGTTGGAGTATAGGAGCATATAGTATGTATAGGAGTATGTAGTAGGGGTATAGGAGCTTATAGTATGTATAGGAGTATGTAGTAAGAGTATAGGAGTATGTAGTAAGAGTATAAGAGCATATCGTACGTATAGGAGTATGTAGAAGTATAGGTGCATATAGTATGTATAGGATTATGTAGTTGGAGTATAGGAGCATATAGTATGTAGTAGGAGTATAGGAGCATATTGTATGTATAGGAGTATAGGAGAATATAGTATATATAGGAGTATGTAGTTATAGTATTGGAGCATATAGTATGTATAGGAGTATGTAGTTGGAGTATAGGAGAATATAATATGTATAGGAGTATGTAGTAGGTGAATAGGAGCATATAGTATGTATAGGAGTATGTAGTAGGAGTATAGGAGCATATAGTATGTATAGGAGTATGTAGTAAAAGTATAGGGGCATATAGTTTGTAAAGGAGTATGTAGTAGGAGTATAGGAGCATTTAGTATGTATAGGAGTATTTAGATGGAGTATAGGAGCATATATATTTATATGTATAGGAGTATGTAGTAGGGGTATAGGAGCATATAGTATGTATAAGAGTATGTAGTAAGAGTAGAGGAGTATGTAGTAAGTGTATAGGAGCATATCGTATGTATAGGAGTATGTGATAGGAGTATAGGAGCATATAGTATGTACAGGAGTATGTAGTAGGAGTATAGGAGCATATAGTATGTATAGGAGTATGTAGTAGGTGTATAGGAGCATATTGCATGTATAGGAGTATGTAGTAGGAGTATAGGAGCATATAGTATGTATAGGAGTATATATTAGGATTATAGGAGCATATAGTGAGTATAGGAGAATGTAAGTATGTAGTAGGAGTATAGGAGCATATAGTATGTATAGGAATATGTAGTTGGAGTATAGGAGCATATAGTATGTATAGGAGTATGTAGTAGGACTGTAGGAGAATATAGTATGTATAGGACCATGTAGTAGGTGTATAGGAGCATATAGTATGTATAGAAGTATGTAGTAATAGTATAGGAGCATATAGTATGTATAGGAGTATGTAGTAAGAGTATAAGAGCATTTAGTATGTATAGGAGTATTTAGTTGGAGTATAGGAGCATTTAGTATATATAGGAGTATTTAGTTTGTGTATAGGAGCATATATATATATATATAGGAGTATGTAGTAGGTGTATAGGAGCATATAGTAAGTATAGGAGTGTAGTAGGGGTATAGGAGCATATAGTATGTATAAGAGTATGTAGTAAGAGTATAGGAGTATGTAGTAAGAGTAGAGGAGTATGTAGTAAGTGTATAGGAGCATATCGTATGTATAGGAGTATGTAGTAGGAGTATAGGAACCTATAGTATGTATAGGAGTATGTAGTAGGAGTATAGGAGCATATAGTATGTAAAGGAGTATGTAGTTGGAGTATAGGAGTATGTAGTATGTATAGGAGTATGTAGTATGTGTATAGGAGCACATTGCATGTATAGGAGTATGTAGTAGGAGTATAGGACCATATAGTATGTATAGGAGTATATATTAGGATTAAAGGAGCATATAGTGTGTATAGGAGAATGTAAGTATGTAGTAGGAGTATAGGAGCATATAGTATGTATAGGAATATGTAGTAGGAGTATAGGAGCATATAGTATGTATAGGAGTATGTAGTAGGAGTATAGGATCATATAGTAAGTATAGGAGTATGTAGTAGGAACATAGGAGCATATAGTATGTATAGGAGTATGTAGTAGAAGTATAGGAGCATATAGTACGTATAGGAGTATGTAGTAGGAGTATAGGAGCATATAGTATGTTTAGGAGTATGTAGTTGGAGTATAGGAGAATATAGTATGTATAGGAGTATGTAGTAGGTGTATAGGAGCATATAGTATGTATAGGAGTATGTAGTAGGAGTATAGGAGCATATAGAATGTATTGGAGTATGTAGTAGGAATATAGGAGTATGTAGTAGGAATATAGGAGTATGTAGTAGGAATATAGGAGTATGTAGGTAGAATATAGGAGCATATTTTATGTATAGGTATATGTAGTAGGGGTATAGGAGCATTTAGTATGTATTGGAGTATGTAGTTGGAGTATAGGAGCTTAATGTATGTATAGGAGTATGTAGTAGGGTTGTAGGAGTATATAGTATGTATAGGAGTATGTAGTAAGAGTATAGGAGCATATAGTATGTATAGGAGTATGTAGTAGGAGTATAGGAGTATGTAGAAGGAGTATAGGAGCATATAGTATGTATAGAAGTATGCAGTAATAGTATAGGAGCATATAGTATGTATAGGAGTATGTAGTAAAAGTATAGGGGCATGGTAGTTTGTAAAGGAGTATGTAGTAGGAGTATAGGAGCATTTAGTATGTATAGGAGTATAGGAGCATATATATATATATGTATAGGAGTATGTAGTAGGGGTATAGGAGCATATAATATGTATAAGAGTATGTAGTAAGAGTATAGGAGTATGTAGTAAGTGTATAGGAGCATATCGTATGTATAGGAGTATGTAGTAGGAGTATAGGAGCATATAGTATGTATAGGAGTATGTAGTAGGGGTATAGGAGCTTATAGTATGTATAGGAGTATGTAGTAAGAGTATAGGAGTATGTAGTAAGAGTATAAGAGCATATCGTACGTATAGGAGTATGTAGAAGTATAGGTGCATATAGTATGTATAGGATTATGTAGTTGGAGTATAGGAGCATATAGTAAGTAGTAGGAGTATAGGAGCATATTGTATGTATAGGAGTATAGGAGAATATAGTATATATAGGAGTATGTAGTTATAGTATAGGAGCATATAGTATGTATAGGAGTATGTAGTTGGAGTATAGGAGAATATAATATGTATAGGAGTATGTAGTAGGTGTATAGGAGCATATAGTATGTATAGGAGTATGTAGTAGGAGTATAGGAGCATATAGTATGTATAGGAGTATGTAGTAAAAGTATAGGGGCATATAGTTTGTAAAGGAGTATGTAGTAGGAGTATAGGAGCATTTAGTATGTATAGGAGTATTTAGTTGGAGTATAGCAGCATATATATATGTATAGGAGTATGTAGTAGGGGTATAGGAGCATATAATATGTATAAGAGTATGTAGTAAGAGTATAGGAGTATGTAGTAAGTGTATAGGAGCATATCGTATGTATAGGAGTATGTAGTAGGAGTATAGGAGCATATAGTATGTATAGGAGTATGTAGTAAAAGTATAGGGGCATATAGTTTGTAAAGGAGTATGTAGTAGGAGTATAGGAGCATTTAGTATGTATAGGAGTATTTAGATGGAGTATAGGAGCATATATATTTATATGTATAGGAGTATGTAGTAGGGGTATAGGAGCATATAATATGTATAAGAGTATGTAGTAAGAGTAGAGGAGTATGTAGTAAGTGTATAGGAGCATATCGTATGTATAGGAGTATGTAGTGGGAGTATAGGAGCATATAGTATGTATAGGAGTATGTAGTAGGAGTATAGGAGCATATAGTATGTATAGGAGTATGTAGTAGGTGTATAGGAGCATATTGCATGTATAGGAGTATGTAGTAGGAGTATAGGAGCATATAGTATGTATAGGAGTATATATTAGGATTATAGGAGCATATATTGTGTATGGGAGAATGTAAGTATGTAGTAGGAGTATAGGAGCATATAGTATGTATAGGAATATGTAGTTGGAGTATAGGAGCATATAGTATGTATAGGAGTATGTAGTAAGAGTATAGGGACATATAGTTTGTAAAGGAGTATGTAGTAGGAGTATAGGAGCATTTAGTATATATAGGAAAATTTAGTTTGAGTATAGGAGCATATATATATATATATAGGAGTATGTAGTAGGTGTATAGGAGCATATAGTAAGTATAGGAGTGTAGTAGGGGTATAGGAGCATAATGTATGTATAGGAGTATGTAGTAGGGGTGTAGGAGTATATAGTATGTATAAGAGTATGTAGTAGGAGTATAGGAGTATGTAGAAGGAGTATAAGAGCATATAGTATGTATAGAAGTATGTAGTAATAGTATAGGAGCATATAGTCTGTATAGGAGTATGTAGTAAGAGTATAGGGACATATAGTTTGTAAAGGAGTATGTAGTAGGAGTATAGGAGCATTTAGTATATATAGGAGTATTTAGTTTGAGTATAGGAGCATATATATATATATATAGGAGTATGTAGTAGGTGTATAGGAGCATATAGTAAGTATAGGAGTGTAGTAGGGGTATAGGAGCATATAGTATGTATAAGAGTATGTAGTAAGAGTATAGGAGTATGTAGTAAGAGTAGAGGAGTATGTAGTAAGTGTATAGGAGCATATCGTATGTATAGGAGTATGTAGTAGGAGTATAGGAACCTATAGTATGTATAGGAGTATGTAGTAGGAGTATAGGAGCATATAGTATGTAAAGGAGTATGTAGTTGGAGTATAGGAGTATGTAGTATGTATAGGAGTATGTAGTATGTGTATAGGAGCACATTGCATGTATAGGAGTATGTAGTAGGAGTATAGGACCATATAGTATGTATAGGAGTATATATTAGGATTAAAGGAGCATATAGTGTGTATAGGAGAATGTAAGTATGTAGTAGGAGTATAGGAGCATATAGTATGTATAGGAATATGTAGTAGGAGTATAGGAGCATATAGTATGTATAGGAGTATGTAGTAGGAGTATAGGATCATATAGTATAGGAGTATGTAGTAGGAACATAGGAGCATATAGTATGTATAGGAGTATGTAGTAGAAGTATAGGAGCATATAGTACGTATAGGAGTATGTAGTTGGAGTATAGGAGAATATAGTATGTATAGGAGTATGTAGTAGGTGTATAGGAGCATATAGTATGTATAGGAGTATGTAGTAGGAGTATAGGAGCATATAGAATGTATTGGAGTATGTAGTAGGAATATAGGAGTATGTAGTAGGAATATAGGAGTATGTAGTAGGAATATAGGAGTATGTAGGTAGAATATAGGAGCATATTTTATGTATAGGTATATGTAGTAGGGGTATAGGAGCATTTAGTATGTATTGGAGTATGTAGTTGGAGTATAGGAGCATAATGTATGTATAGGAGTATGTAGTAGGGGTGTAGGAGTATATAGTATGTATAGGAGTATGTAGTAAGAGTATAGGAGCATATAGTATGTATAGGAGTATGTAGTAGGAGTATAGGAGTATGTAGAAGGAGTATAGGAGCATATAGTATGTATAGAAGTATGCAGTAATAGTATAGGAGCATATAGTATGTATAGGAGTATGTAGTAAAAGTATAGGGGCATGGTAGTTTGTAAAGGAGTATGTAGTAGGAGTATAGGAGCATTTAGTATGTATAGGAGTATAGGAGCATATATATATATATGTATAGGAGTATGTAGTAGGGGTATAGGAGCATATAATATGTATAAGAGTATGTAGTAAGAGTATAGGAGTATGTAGTAAGTGTAGAGGAGCATATCGTATGTATAGGAGTATGTAGTAGGAGTATAGGAGCATATAGTTGTATAGGAGTATGTAGTAAAAGTATAGGGGCATATAGTTTGTAAAGGAGTATGCAGTAGGAGTATAGGAGCATTTAGTATGTATAGGAGTATTTAGATGGAGTATAGGAGCATATATATTTATATGTATAGGAGTATGTAGAAGGGGTATAGGAGCATATAATATGTATAAGAGTATATAGTAAGAGTAGAGGAGTATGTAGTAAGTGTATAGGAGCATATCGTATGTATAGGAGTATGTAGTAGGAGTATAGGAGCATATAGTATGTATAGGAGTATGTAGTAGGTGTATAGGAGCATATTGCATGTATAGGAGTATGTAGTAGGAGTATAGGAGCATATAGTATGTTTAGGAGTATATATCAGGATTATAGGAGCATATAGTGTGTATAGGAGAATGTAAGTATGTAGTAGGAGTATAGGAGCATATAGTATGTATAGGAATATGTAGTTCGAGTATAGGAGCATATAGTATGTATAGGAGTATGTAGTAGGACTGTAGGAGAATATAGTATGTATAGGACTATGTAGTAGGTGTATAGGAGCATATAGTATGTATAGAAGTATTTAGTAATAGTATAGGAGCATATAGTATGTATAGGAGTATGTAGTAAGAGTATAGGAGCATTTAGTATGTATAGGAGTATTTAGTTGGAGTATAGGAGCATATAGTATGTATAGGAGTATGTAGTAGGGGTATAGGAGCTTATAGTATGTATAGGAGTATGTAGTAAGAGTATAGGAGTATGTAGTAAGAGTATAAGAGCATATCGTACGTATAGGAGTATGTAGAAGTATAGGTGCATATAGTATGTATAGGATTATGTAGTTGGAGTATAGGAGCATATAGTATGTAGTAGGAGTATAGGAGCATATTGTATGTATAGGAGTATAGGAGAATATAGTATATATAGGAGTATGTAGTTATAGTATTGGAGCATATAGTATGTATAGGAGTATGTAGTTGGAGTATAGGAGAATATAATATGTATAGGAGTATGTAGTAGGTGAATAGGAGCATATAGTATGTATAGGAGTATGTAGTAGGAGTATAGGAGCATATAGTATGTATAGGAGTATGTAGTAAAAGTATAGGGGCATATAGTTTGTAAAGGAGTATGTAGTAGGAGTATAGGAGCATTTAGTATGTATAGGAGTATTTAGTTGGAGTATAGGAGCATATATATATATGTATAGGAGTATGTAGTAGGGGTATAGGAGCATATAATATGTATAAGAGTATGTAGTAAGAGTATAGGAGTATGTAGTAAGTGTATAGGAGCATATCGTATTTATAGGAGTATGTAGTAGGAGTATAGGAGCATATAGTATGTATAGGAGTATGTAGTAAAAGTATAGGGGCATATAGTTTGTAAAGGAGTATGTAGTAGGAGTATAGGAGCATTTAGTATGTATAGGAGTATTTAGATGGAGTATAGGAGCATATATATTTATATGTATAGGAGTATGTAGTAGGGGTATAGGAGCATATAGTATGTATAAGAGTATGTAGTAAGAGTAGAGGAGTATGTAGTAAGTGTATAGGAGCATATCGTATGTATAGGAGTATGTGATAGGAGTATAGGAGCATATAGTATGTACAGGAGTATGTAGTAGGAGTATAGGAGCATATAGTATGTATAGGAGTATGTAGTAGGTGTATAGGAGCATATTGCATGTATAGGAGTATGTAGTAGGAGTATAGGAGCATATAGTATGTATAGGAGTATAGGAGCATATAGTATGTATAGGAGTATATATTAGGATTATAGGA
The DNA here is from genome assembly GCA_949128135.1 of Parasteatoda lunata. Classification (NCBI taxonomy): domain Eukaryota; kingdom Metazoa; phylum Arthropoda; class Arachnida; order Araneae; family Theridiidae; genus Parasteatoda; species Parasteatoda lunata. The sequence continues at coordinate 87,953,452 of OX421979.1, read as the reverse complement.
GCATATAGTGAGTATAGGAGAATGTAAGTATGTAGTAGGAGTATAGGAGCATATAGTATGTATAGGAATATGTAGTTGGAGTATAGGAGCATATAGTATGTATAGGAGTATGTAGTAGGACTGTAGGAGAATATAGTATGTATAGGACCATGTAGTAGGTGTATAGGAGCATATAGTATGTATAGAAGTATGTAGTAATAGTATAGGAGCATATAGTATGTATAGGAGTATGTAGTAAGAGTATAAGAGCATTTAGTATGTATAGGAGTATTTAGTTGGAGTATAGGAGCATATAGTATGTATAGGAGTTTGTAGTAGGTGTATAGGAGCATATAGTATGTATAGGAGTATGTAGTAGGTGTATAGGAGCTTATAGTATGTATAGGAGTATGTTGTAAGAGTATAGGAGTATGTAGTAAGAGTATAAGAGCATATCGTACGTATAGGAGTATGTAGAAGTATAGGTGCATATAGTATGTATAGGATTATGTAGTTGGAGTATAGGAGCATATAGTATGTAGTAGGATTATAGGAGCATATTGTATGTATAGGAGTATAGGAGAATATAGTATATATAGGAGTATGTAGTAGGAGTATAGGAGCATATAGTATGTATAGGAGTATATAGTAGGATTATAGGAGCATATAGTATGTATAGGAGTATGTAAGTATGTAGTAGGAGTATAGGAGCGTATAGTATGTATAGAAGTATGTAGTAGGAATATAGGAGTATATAGTAGGAATATAGGAGTATGTAGTAGGAATATAGGAGTATGTAGTAGGAATATAGGTGTATGTAGGTAGAATATAGGAGCATATTATATGTATAGAAGTATGTAGTTATAGTATAGGAGCATATAGTATGTATAGGAGCATATAGTATGTATAGGAGTATGTAGTTGGAGTATAGGAGAATATAGTATGTATAGGAGTATGTAGTAGGTGTATAGCAGCATATAGTATGCATAGAAGTATGTAGTAGGAGTATAGGAGCATATAGTATGTATAGGAGTATATAGTAGGATTATAGGAGCATATAGTATGTATAGGAGTATGTAAGTATGTAGTAGGAGTATAGGAGCATATAGTATGTATAGGAGTATGTAGTAGGAATATAGGAGTATGTAGTAGGAATATAGAAGTATGTAGTAGGAATATAGGAGTATGTAGTAGAAATATAGGAGTATGTAGTAGGAATATAGGAGTATGTAGTAGGAATATAGGAGTATGTAGGTAGAATATAGGAGCATATTATATGTAAAGGAATATGTAGTAGGGGTATAGGAGCATTTAGTATGTATAGGAGTATGTAGTTGGAGTTCAGGAGCATAATGTATGTATATGAGTATGTAGTAGGGGTGTAGGAGTATATAGTATGTATAAGAGTATGTAGTAGGAGTATAGGTGTATGTAGAAGGAGTATAGGAGCATATAGTATGTATAGAAGTATGTAGTAATAGTATAGGAGCATATAGTATGTATAGGAGTATGTAGTAAGAGTATAGGGACATATAGTTTGTAAAGGAGTATGTAGTAGGAGTATAGGAGCATTTAGTATGTATAGGAGTATTTAGTTGGAGTATAGGAGCATATAGTATGTACAGGAGAATGTAGTAGGTGTATAGAAGCATATAGTAAGTATAGGAGTATGTAGTAGGGGTATAGGAGCATATAGTATGTATAGGAGTATGTAGTAAGAGTATAGGAGTATGTAGTAAGTGTAGAGGAGTATGTAGTATGTGTATAGGAGCATATCGTATGTATAGGAGTATGTAGTAGGAATATAGGAGCATATAGTATGTATAGGAGTATGTAGTAGGAGTATAGGAGCATATAGTATGTAAAGGAGTATGTAGTTGGAGTATAGGAGTATGTAGTATGTATAGGAGTATGTAGTATGTGTATAGGAGTATGTAGTAAGAGTAGAGGAGTATGTAGTAAGTGTATAGGAGCATATCGTATGTATAGGAGTATGTAGTAGGAGTATAGGAACCTATAGTATGTATAGGAGTATGTAGTAGGAGTATAGGAGCATATAGTATGTAAAGGAGTATGTAGTTGGAGTATAGGAGTATGTAGTATGTATAGGAGTATGAAGTATGTGTATAGGAGCACATTGCATGTATAGGAGTATGTAGTAGGAGTATAGGAGCATATAGTATGTATAGGAGTATATATTAGGATTAAAGGAGCACATAGTGTGTATAGGAGAATGTAAGTATGTAGTAGGAGTATAGGAGCATATAGTATGTATAGGAATATGTAGTAGGAGTATAGGAGCATATAGTATGTATAGGAGTATGTAGTAGGAGTATAGGATCATATAGTAAGTACAGGAGTATGTAGTAGGAACATAGGAGCATATAGTATGTATAGGAGTATGTAGTAGAAGTATAGGAGCATATAGTACGTATAGGAGTATGTAGTAGGAGTATAGGAGCATATAGTATGTTTAGGAGTATGTAGTTGGAGTATAGGAGAATATAGTATGTATAGGAGTATGTAGTAGGTGTATAGGAGCATATAGTATGTATAGGAGTATGTAGTAGGAGTATAGGAGCATATAGTATGTATAGGAGTATATAGTAGGATTATAGGAGCATATAGTATGTATAGGAGTATGTAACTATGTAGTAGGAGTATAGGAGCATATAGAATGTATAGGAGTATGTAGTAGGAATATAGGAGTATGTAGTAGGAATATAGGAGTATGTAGTAGGAATATAGGAGTATGTAGGTAGAATATAGGAGCATATTTTATGTATAGGTATATGTAGTAGGGGTATAGGAGCATTTAGTATGTATTGGAGTATGTAGTTGGAGTATAGGAGCATAATGTATGTATAGGAGTATGTAGTAGGGGTGTAGGAGTATATAGTATGTATAGGAGTATGTAGTAAGAGTATAGGAGCATATAGTATGTATAGGAGTATGTAGTAGGAGTATAGGAGTATGTAGAAGGAGTATAGGAGCATATAGTATGTATAGAAGTATGTAGTAATAGTATAGGAGCATATAGTATGTATAGGAGTATGTAGTAAAAGTATAGGGGCATGGTAGTTTGTAAAGGAGTATGTAGTAGGAGTATAGGAGCATTTAGTATGTATAGGAGTATAGGAGCATATATATATATATGTATAGGAGTATGTAGTAGGGGTATAGGAGCATATAATATGTAAAGAGTATGTAGTAAGAGTATAGGAGTATGTAGTAAGTGTATAGGAGCATATCGTATGTATAGGAGTATGTAGTAGGAGTATAGGAGCATATAGTATGTATAGGAGTATGTAGTAAAAGTATAGGGGCATATAGTTTGTAAAGGAGTATGCAGTAGGAGTATAGGAGCATTTAGTATGTATAGGAGTATTTAGATGGAGTATAGGAGCATATATATTTATATGTATAGGAGTATGTAGTAGGGGTATAGGAGCATATAATATGTATAAGAGTATGTAGTAAGAGTAGAGGAGTATGTAGTAAGTGTATAGGAGCATATCGTATGTATAGGAGTATGTAGTAGGAGTATAGGAGCATATAGTATGTATAGGAGTATGTAGTAGGTGTATAGGAGCATATTGCATGTATAGGAGTATGTAGTAGGAGTATAGGAGCATATAGTATGTTTAGGAGTATATATCAGGATTATAGGAGCATATAGTGTGTATAGGAGAATGTAAGTATGTAGTAGGAGTATAGGAGCATATAGTATGTGTAGGAATATGTAGTTGGAGTATAGGAGCATATAGTATGTATAGGAGTATGTAGTAGGACTGTAGGAGAATATAGTATGTATAGGACTATGTAGTAGGTGTATAGGAGCATATAGTATGTATAGAAGTATGTAGTAATAGTATAGGAGCATATAGTATGTATAGGAGTATGTAGTAAGAGTATAGGAGCATTTAGTATGTATAGGAGTATGTAGTAGGGGTATAGGAGCTTATAGTATGTATAGGAGTATGTAGTAAGAGTATAGGAGTATGTAGTAAGAGTATAAGAGCATATCGTACGTATAGGAGTATGTAGAAGTATAGGTGCATATAGTATGTATAGGATTATGTAGTTGGAGTATAGGAGCATATAGTATGTAGTAGGAGTATAGGAGCATATTGTATGTATAGGAGTATAGGAGAATATAGTATATATAGGAGTATGTAGTTATAGTATAGGAGCATATAGTATGTATAGGAGTATGTAGTTGGAGTATAGGAGAATATAATATGTATAGGAGTATGTAGTAGGTGTATAGGAGCATATAGTATGTATAGGAGTATGTAGTAGGAGTATAGGAGCATATAGTATGTATAGGAGTATGTAGTAAAAGTATAGGGGCATATAGTTTGTAAAGGAGTATGTAGTAGGAGTATAGGAGCATTTAGTATGTATAGGAGTATTTACTTGGAGTATAGGAGCATATATATATATATGTATAGGAGTATGTAGTAGGGGTATAGGAGCATATAATATGTATAAGAGTATGTAGTAAGAGTATAGGAGTATGTAGTAAGTGTATAGGAGCATATCGTATGTATAGGAGTATGTAGTAGGAGTATAGGAGCATATAGTATGTATAGGAGTATGTAGTAAAAGTATAGGGGCATATAGTTTGTAAAGGAGTATGTAGTAGGAGTATAGGAGCATTTAGTATGTATAGGAGTATTTAGATGGAGTATAGGAGCATATATATTTATATGTATAGGAGTATGTAGTAGGGGTATAGGAGCATATAGTATGTATAAGAGTATGTAGTAAGAGTAGAGGAGTATGTAGTAAGTGTATAGGAGCATATCGTATGTATAGGAGTATGTAGTAGGAGTATAGGAGCATATAGTATGTACAGGAGTATGTAGTAGGAGTATAGGAGCATATAGTATGTATAGGAGTATGTAGTAGGTGTATAGGAGCATATTGCATGTATAGGAGTATGTAGTAGGAGTATAGGAGCATATAGTATGAATAGGAGTATATATTAGGATTATAGGAGCATATAGTGAGTATAGGAGAATGTAAGTATGTAGTAGGACTATAGGAGCATATAGTATGTATAGGAATATGTAGTTGGAGTATAGGAGCATATAGTATGTATAGGAGTATGTAGTAGGACTGTAGGAGAATATAGTATGTATAGGACCATGTAGTAGGTGTATAGGAGCATATAGTATGTATAGAAGTATGTAGTAATAGTATAGGAGCATATAGTATGTATAGGAGTATGTAGTAAGAGTATAAGAGCATTTAGTATGTATAGGAGTATTTAGTTGGAGTATAGGAGCATATAGTATGTATAGGAGTATGTAGTAGGTGTATAGGAGCTTATAGTATGTATAGGAGTATGTTGTAAGAGTATAGGAGTATGTAGTATGTATAGGAGTATGTAGTAGGTGTATAGGAGCATATTGCATGTATAGGAGTATGTAGTAGGAGTATAGGAGCATATAGTATGTATAGGAGTATATATTAGGATTATAGGAGCATATAGTGTGTATAGGAGAATGTAAGTATGTAGTAGAAGTATAGGAGCATATAGTATGTATAGGAATATGTAGTTGGAGTATAGGAGCATATAGTATGTATAGGAGTATGTAGTAAGAGTATAGGGACATATAGTTTGTAAAGGAGTATGTAGTAGGAGTATAGGAGCATTTAGTATATATAGGAAAATTTAGTTTGAGTATAGGAGCATATATATATATATATAGGAGTATGTAGTAGGTGTATAGGAGCATATAGTAAGTATAGGAGTGTAGTAGGGGTATAGGAGCATAATGTATGTATAGGAGTATGTAGTAGGGGTGTAGGAGTATATAGTATGTATAAGAGTATGTAGTAGGAGTATAGGAGTATGTAGAAGGAGTATAAGAGCATATAGTATGTATAGAAGTATGTAGTAATAGTATAGGAGCATATAGTCTGTATAGGAGTATGTAGTAAGAGTATAGGAGCATTTAGTATGTATAGGAGTATTTAGTTGGAGTATAGAAGCATATAGTATGTATAGGAGTATGTAGTAGGTGTATAGGAGCATATAGTATGTATAGGAGTATGTAGTAGGGGTATAGGAGCTTATAGTATGTATAGGAGTATGTAGTAAGAGTATAGGAGTATGTAGTAAGAGTATAAGAGCATATCGTACGTATAGGAGTATGTAGAAGTATAGGTGCATATAGTATGTATAGGATTATGTAGTTGGAGTATAGGAGCATATAGTAAGTAGTAGGAGTATAGGAGCATATTGTATGTATAGGAGTATAGGAGAATATAGTATATATAGGAGTATGTAGTTATAGTATAGGAGCATATAGTATGTATAGGAGTATGTAGTTGGAGTATAGGAGAATATAATATGTATAGGAGTATGTAGTAGGTGTATAGGAGCATATAGTATGTATAGGAGTATGTAGTAGGAGTATAGGAGCATATAGTATGTATAGGAGTATGTAGTAAAAGTATAGGGGCATATAGTTTGTAAAGGAGTATGTAGTAGGAGTATAGGAGCATTTAGTATGTATAGGAGTATTTAGTTTGAGTATAGCAGCATATATATATGTATAGGAGTATGTAGTAGGGGTATAGGAGCATATAATATGTATAAGAGTATGTAGTAAGAGTATAGGAGTATGTAGTAAGTGTATAGGAGCATATCGTATGTATAGGAGTATGTAGTAGGAGTATAGGAGCATATAGTATGTATAGGAGTATGTAGTAAAAGTATAGGGGCATATAGTTTGTAAAGGAGTATGTAGTAGGAGTATAGGAGCATTTAGTATGTATAGGAGTATTTAGATGGAGTATAGGAGCATATATATTTATATGTATAGGAGTATGTAGTAGGGGTATAGGAGCATATAATATGTATAAGAGTATGTAGTAAGAGTAGAGGAGTATGTAGTAAGTGTATAGGAGCATATCGTATGTATAGGAGTATGTAGTGGGAGTATAGGAGCATATAGTATGTATAGGAGTATGTAGTAGGAGTATAGGAGCATATAGTATGTATAGGAGTATGTAGTAGGTGTATAGGAGCATATTGCATGTATAGGAGTATGTAGTAGGAGTATAGGAGCATATAGTATGTATAGGAGTATATATTAGGATTATAGGAGCATATAGTGTGTATAGGAGAATGTAAGTATGTAGTAGGAGTATAGGAGCATATAGTATGTATAGGAATATGTAGTTGGAGTATAGGAGCATATAGTATGTATAGGAGTATGTAGTAAGAGTATAGGGACATATAGTTTGTAAAGGAGTATGTAGTAGGAGTATAGGAGCATTTAGTATATATAGGAAAATTTAGTTTGAGTATAGGAGCATATATATATATATATAGGAGTATGTAGTAGGTGTATAGGAGCATATAGTAAGTATAGGAGTGTAGTAGGGGTATAGGAGCATAATGTATGTATAGGAGTATGTAGTAGGGGTGTAGGAGTATATAGTATGTATAAGAGTATGTAGTAGGAGTATAGGAGTATGTAGAAGGAGTATAAGAGCATATAGTATGTATAGAAGTATGTAGTAATAGTATAGGAGCATATAGTCTGTATAGGAGTATTTAGTAAGAGTATAGGGACATATAGTTTGTAAAGGAGTATGTAGTAGGAGTATAGGAGCATTTAGTATATATAGGAGTATTTAGTTTGTGTATAGGAGCATATATATATATATATAGGAGTATGTAGTAGGTGTATAGGAGCATATAGTAAGTATAGGAGTGTAGTAGGGGTATAGGAGCATATAGTATGTATAAGAGTATGTAGTAAGAGTATAGGAGTATGTAGTAAGAGTAGAGGAGTATGTAGTAAGTGTATAGGAGCATATCGTATGTATAGGAGTATGTAGTAGGAGTATAGGAACCTATAGTATGTATAGGAGTATGTAGTAGGAGTATAGGAGCATATAGTATGTAAAGGAGTATGTAGTTGGAGTATAGGAGTATGTAGTATGTATAGGAGTATGTAGTATGTGTATAGGAGCACATTGCATGTATAGGAGTATGTAGTAGGAGTATAGGACCATATAGTATGTATAGGAGTATATATTAGGATTAAAGGAGCATATAGTGTGTATAGGAGAATGTAAGTATGTAGTAGGAGTATAGGAGCATATAGTATGTATAGGAATATGTAGTAGGAGTATAGGAGCATATAGTATGTATAGGAGTATGTAGTAGGAGTATAGGATCATATAGTAAGTATAGGAGTATGTATTAGGAACATAGGAGCATATAGTATGTATAGGAGTATGTAGTAGAAGTATAGGAGCATATAGTACGTATAGGAGTATGTAGTAGGAGTATAGGAGCATATAGTATGTTTAGGAGTATGTAGTTGGAGTATAGGAGAATATAGTATGTATAGGAGTATGTAGTAGGTGTATAGGAGCATATAGTATGTATAGGAGTATGTAGTAGGAGTATAGGAGCATATAGAATGTATTGGAGTATGTAGTAGGAATATAGGAGTATGTAGTAGGAATATAGGAGTATGTAGTAGGAATATAGGAGTATGTAGATAGAATATAGGAGCATATTTTATGTATAGGTATATGTAGTAGGGGTATAGGAGCATTTAGTATGTATTGGAGTATGTAGTTGGAGTATAGGAGCATAATGTATGTATAGGAGTATGTAGTAGGGGTGTAGGAGTATATAGTATGTATAGGAGTATGTAGTAAGAGTATAGGAGCATATAGTATGTATAGGAGTATGTAGTAGGAGTATAGGAGTATGTAGAAGGAGTATAGGAGCATATAGTATGTATAGAAGTATGCAGTAATAGTATAGGAGCATATAGTATGTATAGGAGTATGTAGTAAAAGTATAGGGGCATGGTAGTTTGTAAAGGAGTATGTAGTAGGAGTATAGGAGCATTTAGTATGTATAGGAGTATAGGAGCATATATATATATATGTATAGGAGTATGTAGTAGGGGTATAGGAGCATATAATATGTATAAGAGTATGTAGTAAGAGTATAGGAGTATGTAGTAAGTGTATAGGAGCATATCGTATGTATAGGAGTATGTAGTAGGAGTATAGGAGCATATAGTATGTATAGGAGTATGTAGTAGGGGTATAGGAGCTTATAGTATGTATAGGAGTATGTAGTAAGAGTATAGGAGTATGTAGTAAGAGTATAAGAGCATATCGTACGTATAGGAGTATGTAGAAGTATAGGTGCATATAGTATGTATAGGATTATGTAGTTGGAGTATAGGAGCATATAGTAAGTAGTAGGAGTATAGGAGCATATTGTATGTATAGGAGTATAGGAGAATATAGTATATATAGGAGTATGTAGTTATAGTATAGGAGCATATATTATGTATAGGAGTATGTGGTTGGAGTATAGGAGAATATAATATGTATAGGAGTATGTAGTAGGTGTATAGGAGCATATAGTATGTATAGGAGTATGTAGTAGGAGTATAGGAGCATATAGTATGTATAGGAGTATGTAGTAAAAGTATAGGGGCATATAGTTTGTAAAGGAGTATGTAGTAGGAGTATAGGAGCATTTAGTATGTATAGGAGTATTTAGTTGGAGTATAGCAGCATATATATATGTATAGGAGTATGTAGTAGGGGTATAGGAGCATATAATATGTATAAGAGTATGTAGTAAGAGTATAGGAGTATGTAGTAAGTGTATAGGAGCATATCGTATGTATAGGAGTATGTAGTAGGAGTATAGGAGCATATAGTATGTATAGGAGTATGTAGTAAAAGTATAGGGGCATATAGTTTGTAAAGGAGTATGTAGTAGGAGTATAGGAGCATTTAGTATGTATAGGAGTATTTAGATGGAGTATAGGAGCATATATATTTATATGTATAGGAGTATGTAGTAGGGGTATAGGAGCATATAATATGTATAAGAGTATGTAGTAAGAGTAGAGGAGTATGTAGTAAGTGTATAGGAGCATATCGTATGTATAGGAGTATGTAGTGGGAGTATAGGAGCATATAGTATGTATAGGAGTATGTAGTAGGAGTATAGGAGCATATAGTATGTATAGGAGTATGTAGTAGGTGTATAGGAGCATATTGCATGTATAGGAGTATGTAGTAGGAGTATAGGAGCATATAGTATGTATAGGAGTATATATTAGGATTATAGGAGCATATAGTGTGTATAGGAGAATGTAAGTATGTAGTAGGAGTATAGGAGCATATAGTATGTATAGGAATATGTAGTTGGAGTATAGGAGCATATAGTATGTATAGGAGTATGTAGTAAGAGTATAGGGACATATAGTTTGTAAAGGAGTATGTAGTAGGAGTATAGGAGCATTTAGTATATATAGGAAAATTTAGTTTGAGTATAGGAGCATATATATATATATATAGGAGTATGTAGTAGGTGTATAGGAGCATATAGTAAGTATAGGAGTGTAGTAGGGGTATAGGAGCATAATGTATGTATAGGAGTATGTAGTAGGGGTGTAGGAGTATATAGTATGTATAAGAGTATGTAGTAGGAGTATAGGAGTATGTAGAAGGAGTATAAGAGCATATAGTATGTATAGAAGTATGTAGTAATAGTATAGGAGCATATAGTCTGTATAGGAGTATGTAGTAAGAGTATAGGGACATATAGTTTGTAAAGGAGTATGTAGTAGGAGTATAGGAGCATTTAGTATATATAGGAGTATTTAGTTTGAGTATAGGAGCATATATATATATATATAGGAGTATGTAGTAGGTGTATAGGAGCATATAGTAAGTATAGGAGTGTAGTAGGGGTATAGGAGCATATAGTATGTATAAGAGTATGTAGTAAGAGTATAGGAGTATGTAGTAAGAGTAGAGGAGTATGTAGTAAGTGTATAGGAGCATATCGTATGTATAGGAGTATGTAGTAGGAGTATAGGAACCTATAGTATGTATAGGAGTATGTAGTAGGAGTATAGGAGCATATAGTATGTAAAGGAGTATGTAGTTGGAGTATAGGAGTATGTAGTATGTATAGGAGTATGTAGTATGTGTATAGGAGCACATTGCATGTATAGGAGTATGTAGTAGGAGTATAGGACCATATAGTATGTATAGGAGTATATATTAGGATTAAAGGAGCATATAGTGTGTATAGGAGAATGTAAGTATGTAGTAGGAGTATAGGAGCATATAGTATGTATAGGAATATGTAGTAGGAGTATAGGAGCATATAGTATGTATAGGAGTATGTAGTAGGAGTATAGGATCATATAGTATAGGAGTATGTAGTAGGAACATAGGAGCATATAGTATGTATAGGAGTATGTAGTAGAAGTATAGGAGCATATAGTACGTATAGGAGTATGTAGTAGGAGTATAGGAGCATATAGTATGTTTAGGAGTATGTAGTTGGAGTATAGGAGAATATAGTATGTATAGGAGTATGTAGTAGGTGTATAGGAGCATATAGTATGTATAGGAGTATGTAGTAGGAGTATAGGAGCATATAGAATGTATTGGAGTATGTAGTAGGAATATAGGAGTATGTAGTAGGAATATAGGAGTATGTAGTAGGAATATAGGAGTATGTAGGTAGAATATAGGAGCATATTTTATGTATAGGTATATGTAGTAGGGGTATAGGAGCATTTAGTATGTATTGGAGTATGTAGTTGGAGTATAGGAGCATAATGTATGTATAGGAGTATGTAGTAGGGGTGTAGGAGTATATAGTATGTATAGGAGTATGTAGTAAGAGTATAGGAGCATATAGTATGTATAGGAGTATGTAGTAGGAGTATAGGAGTATGTAGAAGGAGTATAGGAGCATATAGTATGTATAGAAGTATGCAGTAATAGTATAGGAGCATATAGTATGTATAGGAGTATGTAGTAAAAGTATAGGGGCATGGTAGTTTGTAAAGGAGTATGTAGTAGGAGTATAGGAGCATTTAGTATGTATAGGAGTATAGGAGCATATATATATATATGTATAGGAGTATGTAGTAGGGGTATAGGAGCATATAATATGTATAAGAGTATGTAGTAAGAGTATAGGAGTATGTAGTAAGTGTAGAGGAGCATATCGTATGTATAGGAGTATGTAGTAGGAGTATAGGAGCATATAGTTGTATAGGAGTATGTAGTAAAAGTATAGGGGCATATAGTTTGTAAAGGAGTATGCAGTAGGAGTATAGGAGCATTTAGTATGTATAGGAGTATTTAGATGGAGTATAGGAGCATATATATTTATATGTATAGGAGTATGTAGAAGGGGTATAGGAGCATATAATATGTATAAGAGTATATAGTAAGAGTAGAGGAGTATGTAGTAAGTGTATAGGAGCATATCGTATGTATAGGAGTATGTAGTAGGAGTATAGGAGCATATAGTATGTATAGGAGTATGTAGTAGGTGTATAGGAGCATATTGCATGTATAGGAGTATGTAGTAGGAGTATAGGAGCATATAGTATGTTTAGGAGTATATATCAGGATTATAGGAGCATATAGTGTGTATAGGAGAATGTAAGTATGTAGTAGGAGTATAGGAGCATATAGTATGTATAGGAATATGTAGTTCGAGTATAGGAGCATATAGTATGTATAGGAGTATGTAGTAGGACTGTAGGAGAATATAGTATGTATAGGACTATGTAGTAGGTGTATAGGAGCATATAGTATGTATAGAAGTATGTAGTAATAGTATAGGAGCATATAGTATGTATAGGAGTATGTAGTAAGAGTATAGGAGCATTTAGTATGTATAGGAGTATTTAGTTGGAGTATAGGAGCATATAGTATGTATAGGAGTATGTAGTAGGGGTATAGGAGCTTATAGTATGTATAGGAGTATGTAGTAAGAGTATAGGAGTATGTAGTAAGAGTATAAGAGCATATCGTACGTATAGGAGTATGTAGAAGTATAGGTGCATATAGTATGTATAGGATTATGTAGTTGGAGTATAGGAGCATATAGTATGTAGTAGGAGTATAGGAGCATATTGTATGTATAGGAGTATAGGAGAATATAGTATATATAGGAGTATGTAGTTATAGTATTGGAGCATATAGTATGTATAGGAGTATGTAGTTGGAGTATAGGAGAATATAATATGTATAGGAGTATGTAGTAGGTGAATAGGAGCATATAGTATGTATAGGAGTATGTAGTAGGAGTATAGGAGCATATAGTATGTATAGGAGTATGTAGTAAAAGTATAGGGGCATATAGTTTGTAAAGGAGTATGTAGTAGGAGTATAGGAGCATTTAGTATGTATAGGAGTATTTAGTTGGAGTATAGGAGCATATATATATATGAATAGGAGTATGTAGTAGGGGTATAGGAGCATATAATATGTATAAGAGTATGTAGTAAGAGTATAGGAGTATGTAGTAAGTGTATAGGAGCATATCGTATTTATAGGAGTATGTAGTAGGAGTATAGGAGCATATAGTATGTATAGGAGTATGTAGTAAAAGTATAGGGGCATATAGTTTGTAAAGGAGTATGTAGTAGGAGTATAGGAGCATTTAGTATGTATAGGAGTATTTAGATGGAGTATAGGAGCATATATATTTATATGTATAGGAGTATGTAGTAGGGGTATAGGAGCATATAGTATGTATAAGAGTATGTAGTAAGAGTAGAGGAGTATGTAGTAAGTGTATAGGAGCATATCGTATGTATAGGAGTATGTGATAGGAGTATAGGAGCATATAGTATGTACAGGAGTATGTAGTAGGAGTATAGGAGCATATAGTATGTATAGGAGTATGTAGTAGGTGTATAGGAGCATATTGCATGTATAGGAGTATGTAGTAGGAGTATAGGAGCATATAGTATGTATAGGAGTATATATTAGGATTATAGGAGCATATAGTGAGTATAGGAGAATGTAAGTATGTAGTAGGAGTATAGGAGCATATAGTATGTATAGGAATATGTAGTTGGAGTATAGGAGCATATAGTATGTATAGGAGTATGTAGTAGGACTGTAGGAGAATATAGTATGTATAGGACCATGTAGTAGGTGTATAGGAGCATATAGTATGTATAGAAGTATGTAGTAATAGTATAGGAGCATATAGTATGTATAGGAGTATGTAGTAAGAGTATAAGAGCATTTAGTATGTATAGGAGTATTTAGTTGGAGTATAGGAGCATATAGTATGTATAGGAGTTTGTAGTAGGTGTATAGGAGCATATAGTATGTATAGGAGTATGTAGTAGGTGTATAGGAGCTTATAGTATGTATAGGAGTATGTTGTAAGAGTATAGGAGTATGTAGTAAGAGTATAAGAGCATATCGTACGTATAGGAGTATGTAGAAGTATAGGTGCATATAGTATGTATAGGATTATGTAGTTGGAGTATAGGAGCATATAGTATGTAGTAGGATTATAGGAGCATATTGTATGTATAGGAGTATAGGAGAATATAGTATATATAGGAGTATGTAGTAGGAGTATAGGAGCATATAGTATGTATAGGAGTATATAGTAGGATTATAGGAGCATATAGTATGTATAGGAGTATGTAAGTATGTAGTAGGAGTATAGGAGCGTATAGTATGTATAGAAGTATGTAGTAGGAATATAGGAGTATATAGTAGGAATATAGGAGTATGTAGTAGGAATATAGGAGTATGTAGTAGGAATATAGGTGTATGTAGGTAGAATATAGGAGCATATTATATGTATAGAAGTATGTAGTTATAGTATAGGAGCATATAGTATGTATAGGAGCATATAGTATGTATAGGAGTATGTAGTTGGAGTATAGGAGAATATAGTATGTATAGGAGTATGTAGTAGGTGTATAGCAGCATATAGTATGCATAGAAGTATGTAGTAGGAGTATAGGAGCATATAGTATGTATAGGAGTATATAGTAGGATTATAGGAGCATATAGTATGTATAGGAGTATGTAAGTATGTAGTAGGAGTATAGGAGCATATAGTATGTATAGGAGTATGTAGTAGGAATATAGGAGTATGTAGTAGGAATATAGAAGTATGTAGTAGGAATATAGGAGTATGTAGTAGAAATATAGGAGTATGTAGTAGGAATATAGGAGTATGTAGTAGGAATATAGGAGTATGTAGGTAGAATATAGGAGCATATTATATGTAAAGGAATATGTAGTAGGGGTATAGGAGCATTTAGTATGTATAGGAGTATGTAGTTGGAGTTCAGGAGCATAATGTATGTATATGAGTATGTAGTAGGGGTGTAGGAGTATATAGTATGTATAAGAGTATGTAGTAGGAGTATAGGTGTATGTAGAAGGAGTATAGGAGCATATAGTATGTATAGAAGTATGTAGTAATAGTATAGGAGCATATAGTATGTATAGGAGTATGTAGTAAGAGTATAGGGACATATAGTTTGTAAAGGAGTATGTAGTAGGAGTATAGGAGCATTTAGTATGTATAGGAGTATTTAGTTGGAGTATAGGAGCATATA
Source organism: Parasteatoda lunata (assembly GCA_949128135.1). Classification (NCBI taxonomy): domain Eukaryota; kingdom Metazoa; phylum Arthropoda; class Arachnida; order Araneae; family Theridiidae; genus Parasteatoda; species Parasteatoda lunata. Next base: position 87,938,045 of record OX421979.1, on the reverse strand, counting down.
GTATGTACAGGAGAATGTAGTAGGTGTATAGAAGCATATAGTAAGTATAGGAGTATGTAGTAGGGGTATAGGAGCATATAGTATGTATAGGAGTATGTAGTAAGAGTATAGGAGTATGTAGTAAGTGTAGAGGAGTATGTAGTATGTGTATAGGAGCATATCGTATGTATAGGAGTATGTAGTAGGAATATAGGAGCATATAGTATGTATAGGAGTATGTAGTAGGAGTATAGGAGCATATAGTATGTAAAGGAGTATGTAGTTGGAGTATAGGAGTATGTAGTATGTATAGGAGTATGTAGTATGTGTATAGGAGTATGTAGTAAGAGTAGAGGAGTATGTAGTAAGTGTATAGGAGCATATCGTATGTATAGGAGTATGTAGTAGGAGTATAGGAACCTATAGTATGTATAGGAGTATGTAGTAGGAGTATAGGAGCATATAGTATGTAAAGGAGTATGTAGTTGGAGTATAGGAGTATGTAGTATGTATAGGAGTATGAAGTATGTGTATAGGAGCACATTGCATGTATAGGAGTATGTAGTAGGAGTATAGGAGCATATAGTATGTATAGGAGTATATATTAGGATTAAAGGAGCATATAGTGTGTATAGGAGAATGTAAGTATGTAGTAGGAGTATAGGAGCATATAGTATGTATAGGAATATGTAGTAGGAGTATAGGAGCATATAGTATGTATAGGAGTATGTAGTAGGAGTATAGGATCATATAGTAAGTACAGGAGTATGTAGTAGGAACATAGGAGCATATAGTATGTATAGGAGTATGTAGTAGAAGTATAGGAGCATATAGTACGTATAGGAGTATGTAGTAGGAGTATAGGAGCATATAGTATGTTTAGGAGTATGTAGTTGGAGTATAGGAGAATATAGTATGTATAGGAGTATGTAGTAGGTGTATAGGAGCATATAGTATGTATAGGAGTATGTAGTAGGAGTATAGGAGCATATAGTATGTATAGGAGTATATAGTAGGATTATAGGAGCATATAGTATGTATAGGAGTATGTAACTATGTAGTAGGAGTATAGGAGCATATAGAATGTATAGGAGTATGTAGTAGGAATATAGGAGTATGTAGTAGGAATATAGGAGTATGTAGTAGGAATATAGGAGTATGTAGGTAGAATATAGGAGCATATTTTATGTATAGGTATATGTAGTAGGGGTATAGGAGCATTTAGTATGTATTGGAGTATGTAGTTGGAGTATAGGAGCATAATGTATGTATAGGAGTATGTAGTAGGGGTGTAGGAGTATATAGTATGTATAGGAGTATGTAGTAAGAGTATAGGAGCATATAGTATGTATAGGAGTATGTAGTAGGAGTATAGGAGTATGTAGAAGGAGTATAGAACATATAGTATGTATAGAAGTATGTAGTAATAGTATAGGAGCATATAGTATGTATAGGAGTATGTAGTAAAAGTATAGGGGCATGGTAGTTTGTAAAGGAGTATGTAGTAGGAGTATAGGAGCATTTAGTATGTATAGGAGTATAGGAGCATATATATATATATGTATAGGAGTATGTAGTAGGGGTATAGGAGCATATAATATGTAAAGAGTATGTAGTAAGAGTATAGGAGTATGTAGTAAGTGTATAGGAGCATATCGTATGTATAGGAGTATGTAGTAGGAGTATAGGAGCATATAGTATGTATAGGAGTATGTAGTAAAAGTATAGGGGCATATAGTTTGTAAAGGAGTATGCAGTAGGAGTATAGGAGCATTTAGTATGTATAGGAGTATTTAGATGGAGTATAGGAGCATATATATTTATATGTATAGGAGTATGTAGTAGGGGTATAGGAGCATATAATATGTATAAGAGTATGTAGTAAGAGTAGAGGAGTATGTAGTAAGTGTATAGGAGCATATCGTATGTATAGGAGTATGTAGTAGGAGTATAGGAGCATATAGTATGTATAGGAGTATGTAGTAGGTGTATAGGAGCATATTGCATGTATAGGAGTATGTAGTAGGAGTATAGGAGCATATAGTATGTTTAGGAGTATATATCAGGATTATAGGAGCATATAGTGTGTATAGGAGAATGTAAGTATGTAGTAGGAGTATAGGAGCATATAGTATGTATAGGAATATGTAGTTGGAGTATAGGAGCATATAGTATGTATAGGAGTATGTAGTAGGACTGTAGGAGAATATAGTATGTATAGGACTATGTAGTAGGTGTATAGGAGCATATAGTATGTATAGAAGTATGTAGTAATAGTATAGGAGCATATAGTATGTATAGGAGTATGTAGTAAGAGTATAGGAGCATTTAGTATGTATAGGAGTATGTAGTAGGGGTATAGGAGCTTATAGTATGTATAGGAGTATGTAGTAAGAGTATAGGAGTATGTAGTAAGAGTATAAGAGCATATCGTACGTATAGGAGTATGTAGAAGTATAGGTGCATATAGTATGTATAGGATTATGTAGTTGGAGTATAGGAGCATATAGTATGTAGTAGGAGTATAGGAGCATATTGTATGTATAGGAGTATAGGAGAATATAGTATATATAGGAGTATGTAGTTATAGTATAGGAGCATATAGTATGTATAGGAGTATGTAGTTGGAGTATAGGAGAATATAATATGTATAGGAGTATGTAGTAGGTGTATAGGAGCATATAGTATGTATAGGAGTATGTAGTAGGAGTATAGGAGCATATAGTATGTATAGGAGTATGTAGTAAAAGTATAGGGGCATATAGTTTGTAAAGGAGTATGTAGTAGGAGTATAGGAGCATTTAGTATGTATAGGAGTATTTACTTGGAGTATAGGAGCATATATATATATATGTATAGGAGTATGTAGTAGGGGTATAGGAGCATATAATATGTATAAGAGTATGTAGTAAGAGTATAGGAGTATGTAGTAAGTGTATAGGAGCATATCGTATGTATAGGAGTATGTAGTAGGAGTATAGGAGCATATAGTATGTATAGGAGTATGTAGTAAAAGTATAGGGGCATATAGTTTGTAAAGGAGTATGTAGTAGGAGTATAGGAGCATTTAGTATGTATAGGAGTATTTAGATGGAGTATAGGAGCATATATATTTATATGTATAGGAGTATGTAGTAGGGGTATAGGAGCATATAGTATGTATAAGAGTATGTAGTAAGAGTAGAGGAGTATGTAGTAAGTGTATAGGAGCATATCGTATGTATAGGAGTATGTAGTAGGAGTATAGGAGCATATAGTATGTACAGGAGTATGTAGTAGGAGTATAGGAGCATATAGTATGTATAGGAGTATGTAGTAGGTGTATAGGAGCATATTGCATGTATAGGAGTATGTAGTAGGAGTATAGGAGCATATAGTATGAATAGGAGTATATATTAGGATTATAGGAGCATATAGTGAGTATAGGAGAATGTAAGTATGTAGTAGGACTATAGGAGCATATAGTATGTATAGGAATATGTAGTTGGAGTATAGGAGCATATAGTATGTATAGGAGTATGTAGTAGGACTGTAGGAGAATATAGTATGTATAGGACCATGTAGTAGGTGTATAGGAGCATATAGTATGTATAGAAGTATGTAGTAATAGTATAGGAGCATATAGTATGTATAGGAGTATGTAGTAAGAGTATAAGAGCATTTAGTATGTATAGGAGTATTTAGTTGGAGTATAGGAGCATATAGTATGTATAGGAGTATGTAGTAGGTGTATAGGAGCATATAGTATGTATAGGAGTATGTAGTAGGTGTATAGGAGCTTATAGTATGTATAGGAGTATGTTGGAAGAGTATAGGAGTATGTAGTAAGAGTATAAGAGCATATCGTACGTATAGGAGTATGTAGAAGTATAGGTGCATATAGTATGTATAGGATTATGTAGTTGGAGTATAGGAGCATATAGTATGTAGTAGGATTATAGGAGCATATTGTATGTATAGGAGTATAGGAGAATATAGTATATATAGGAGTATGTAGTAGGAGTATAGGAGCATATAGTATGTATAGGAGTATATAGTAGGATTATAGGAGCATATAGTATGTATAGGAGTATGTAAGTATGTAGTAGGAGTATAGGAGCGTATAGTATGTATAGAAGTATGTAGTAGGAATATAGGAGTATATAGTAGGAATATAGGAGTATGTAGTAGGAATATAGGAGTATGTAGTAGGAATATAGGTGTATGTAGGTAGAATATAGGAGCATATTATATGTATAGAAGTATGTAGTTATAGTATAGGAGCATATAGTATGTATAGGAGCATATAGTATGTATAGGAGTATGTAGTTGGAGTATAGGAGAATATAGTATGTATAGGAGTATGTAGTAGGTGTATAGGAGCATATAGTATGCATAGAAGTATGTAGTAGGAGTATAGGAGCATATAGTATGTATAGGAGTATATAGTAGGATTATAGGAGCATATAGTATGTATAGGAGTATGTAAGTATGTAGTAGGAGTATAGGAGCATATAGTATGTGTAGGAGTATGTAGTAGGAATATAGGAGTATGTAGTAGGAATATAGAAGTATGTAGTAGGAATATAGGAGTATGTAGTAGAAATATAGGAGTATGTAGTAGGAATATAGGAGTATAAAGTAGGAATATAGGAGTATGTAGGTAGAATATAGGAGCATATTATATGTAAAGGAATATGTAGTAGGGGTATAGGAGCATTTAGTATGTATAGGAGTATGTAGTTGGAGTTCAGGAGCATAATGTATGTATATGAGTATGTAGTAGGGGTGTAGGAGTATATAGTATGTATAAGAGTATGTAGTAGGAGTATAGGTGTATGTAGAAGGAGTATAGGAGCATATAGTATGTATAGAAGTATGTAGTAATAGTATAGGAGCATATAGTATGTATAGGAGTATGTAGTAAGAGTATAGGGACATATAGTTTGTAAAGGAGTATGTAGTAGGAGTAAAGGAGCATTTAGTATGTATAGGAGAATTTAGTTGGAGTATAGGAGCATATAGTATGTATAGGAGAATGTAGTAGGTGTATAGAAGCATATAGTAAGTATAGGAGTATGTAGTAGGGGTATAGGAGCATATAGTATGTATAGGAGTATGTAGTAAGAGTATAGGAGTATGTAGTAAGAGTAGAGGAGTATGTAGTATGTGTATAGGAGCATATCGTATGTATAGGAGTATGTAGTAGGAGTATAGGAGCATATAGTATGTATAGGAGTATGTAGTAGGAGTATAGGAGCATATAGTATGTAAAGGAGTATGTAGTTGGAGTATAGGAGTATGTAGTATGTATAGGAGTATGTAGTATGTGTATAGGAGCATATTGCATGTATAGGAGTATGTAGTAGGAGTATAGGAGCATATAGTATGTATAGGAGTATATATTAGGATTATAGGAGCATATAGTGTGTATAGGAGAATGTAAGTATGTAGTAGGAGTATAGGAGCATATAGTATGTATAGGAATATGTAGTAGGAGTATAGGAGCATATAGTATGTATAGGAGTATGTAGTAGGAGTATAGGATCATATAGTAAGTATAGGAGTATGTAGTAGGAACATAGGAGCATATAGTATGTATAGGAGTATGTAGTAGAAGTATAGGAGCATATAGTACGTATGGGAGTATGTAGTAGGAGTATAGGAGCATATAGTATGTTTAGGAGTATGTAGTTGGAGTATAGGAGAATATAGTATGTATAGGAGTATGTAGTAGGTGTATCGGAGCATATAGTATGTATAGGAGTATGTAGTAGGAGTATAGGAGCATATAGTATGTATAGGAGTATATAGTAGGATTATAGGAGCATATAGTATGTATAGGAGTATGTAAGTAGTTAGTAGGAGTATAGGAGCATATAGAATGTATAGGAGTATGTAGTAGGAATATAGGAGTATGTAGGTAGAATATAGGAGCATATTTTATGTATAGGAATATGTAGTAGGGGTATAGGAGCATTTAGTATGTATAGGAGTATGTAGTTGGAGTATAGGAGCATAATGTATGTATAGGAGTATGTAGTAGGGGTGTAGGAGTATATAGTATGTATAGGAGTATCTGGTAAGAGTATAGGAGCATATAGTATGAATAGGAGTATGTAGTAGGTGTATAGGAGCATATAGTATGTATAGGAGTATGTAGTAGGAGTATAGGAGTATGTAGAAGGAGTATAGGAGCATATAGTATGTATAGAAGTATGTAGTAATAGTATAGGAGCATATAGTATGTATAGGAGTATGTAGTAAGAGTATAGGGACATATAGTTTGTATAGGAGTATGTGGTAAGAGTATAGGAGTATGTAGTAAGAGTATAGGAGTATGTAGTAAGAGTAGAGGAGTATGTAGTAAGTGTATAGGAGCATATCGTATGTATAGGAGTATGTAGTAGGAGTATAGGAGCATATAGTATGTATAGGAGTATGTAGTAGGAGTATAGGAGCATATAGTATGTATAGGAGTATGTAGTTGGAGTATAGGAGTATATAGTATGTATAGGAGTGTGTAGTACGTGTATAGGAGCATATAGCATGTATAGGAGTATGTAGTAGGAGTATAGGAATATATAGTATGTATAGGAGTATATATTATGATTATAGGAGCATATAGTATGTATAGGAGAATGTAATTATGTAGTAGGAGTGTAGGAGCATATAGTATGTGTAGGAGTATGTAGTAGGAGTATAGGAGAAGGTAGAAGGAGTATAGGAGCATATAGTATGTATAGAAGTATGTAGTAATAGTATAGGAGCATATAGTATGTATAGGAGTATGTAGTAAAAGTATAGGGGCATATAGTTTGTAAAGGAGTATGTAGTAGGAGTATAGTAGCATTTAGTATGTATAGGAGTATTTAGATGGAGTATAGGAGCATATATATTTATATGTATAGGAGTATGTAGTAGAGGTATAGGAGCATATAGTATGTATAAGAGTATGTAGTAAGAGTAGAGGAGTATGTAGTAAGTGTATAGGAGCATATCGTATGTATAGGAGTATTTAGTAGGAGTATAGGAGCATATAGTATGTACAGGAGTATGTAGTAGGAGTATAGGAGCATTTAGTATGTATAGGAGTATTTAGTTGGAGTATAGGAGCATATAGTATGTACAGGAGAATGTAGTAGGTGTATAGAAGCATATAGTAAGTATAGGAGTATGTAGTAGGGGTATAGGAGCATATAGTATGTATAGGAGTATGTAGTAAGAGTATAGGAGTATGTAGTAAGTGTAGAGGAGTATGTAGTATGTGTATAGGAGCATATCGTATGTATAGGAGTATGTAGTAGGAATATAGGAGCATATAGTATGTATAGGAGTATGTAGTAGGAGTATAGGAGCATATAGTATGTAAAGGAGTATGTAGTTGGAGTATAGGAGTATGTAGTATGTATAGGAGTATGTAGTATGTGTATAGGAGTATGTAGTAAGAGTAGAGGAGTATGTAGTAAGTGTATAGGAGCATATCGTATGTATAGGAGTATGTAGTAGGAGTATAGGAACCTATAGTATGTATAGGAGTATGTAGTAGGAGTATAGGAGCATATAGTATGTAAAGGAGTATGTAGTTGGAGTATAGGAGTATGTAGTATGTATAGGAGTATGAAGTATGTGTATAGGAGCACATTGCATGTATAGGAGTATGTAGTAGGAGTATAGGAGCATATAGTATGTATAGGAGTATATATTAGGATTAAAGGAGCATATAGTGTGTATAGGAGAATGTAAGTATGTAGTAGGAGTATAGGAGCATATAGTATGTATAGGAATATGTAGTAGGAGTATAGGAGCATATAGTATGTATAGGAGTATGTAGTAGGAGTATAGGATCATATAGTAAGTACAGGAGTATGTAGTAGGAACATAGGAGCATATAGTATGTATAGGAGTATGTAGTAGAAGTATAGGAGCATATAGTACGTATAGGAGTATGTAGTAGGAGTATAGGAGCATATAGTATGTTTAGGAGTATGTAGTTGGAGTATAGGAGAATATAGTATGTATAGGAGTATGTAGTAGGTGTATAGGAGCATATAGTATGTATAGGAGTATGTAGTAGGAGTATAGGAGCATATAGTATGTATAGGAGTATATAGTAGGATTATAGGAGCATATAGTATGTATAGGAGTATGTAACTATGTAGTAGGAGTATAGGAGCATATAGAATGTATAGGAGTATGTAGTAGGAATATAGGAGTATGTAGTAGGAATATAGGAGTATGTAGTAGGAATATAGGAGTATGTAGGTAGAATATAGGAGCATATTTTATGTATAGGTATATGTAGTAGGGGTATAGGAGCATTTAGTATGTATTGGAGTATGTAGTTGGAGTATAGGAGCATAATGTATGTATAGGAGTATGTAGTAGGGGTGTAGGAGTATATAGTATGTATAGGAGTATGTAGTAAGAGTATAGGAGCATATAGTATGTATAGGAGTATGTAGTAGGAGTATAGGAGTATGTAGAAGGAGTATAGAACATATAGTATGTATAGAAGTATGTAGTAATAGTATAGGAGCATATAGTATGTATAGGAGTATGTAGTAAAAGTATAGGGGCATGGTAGTTTGTAAAGGAGTATGTAGTAGGAGTATAGGAGCATTTAGTATGTATAGGAGTATAGGAGCATATATATATATATGTATAGGAGTATGTAGTAGGGGTATAGGAGCATATAATATGTAAAGAGTATGTAGTAAGAGTATAGGAGTATGTAGTAAGTGTATAGGAGCATATCGTATGTATAGGAGTATGTAGTAGGAGTATAGGAGCATATAGTATGTATAGGAGTATGTAGTAAAAGTATAGGGGCATATAGTTTGTAAAGGAGTATGCAGTAGGAGTATAGGAGCATTTAGTATGTATAGGAGTATTTAGATGGAGTATAGGAGCATATATATTTATATGTATAGGAGTATGTAGTAGGGGTATAGGAGCATATAATATGTATAAGAGTATGTAGTAAGAGTAGAGGAGTATGTAGTAAGTGTATAGGAGCATATCGTATGTATAGGAGTATGTAGTAGGAGTATAGGAGCATATCGTAGGAGTATATCGTATAGTATATCGTATAGTATATCGTATAGGAGTATATCGTATGTATAGGAGTATGTAGTAGGAGTATAGGAGTATATCGTATAGTATATCGTATCGTAGGAGTATATCGTATAGTATATCGTATAGTATATCGTATAGGAGTATATCGTATGTATAGGAGTATGTAGTAGGAGTATAGGAGCATATCGTATGTATAGGAGTATGTAGTAGGTGTATAGGAGCATATTGCATGTATAGGAGTATGTAGTAGGAGTACATATATATTTATATGTATAGGAGTATGTAGTAGGGGTATAGGAGCATATAATATGTATAAGAGTATGTAGTAAGAGTAGAGGAGTATGTAGTAAGTGTATAGGAGCATATCGTATGTATAGGAGTATGTAGTAGGAGTATAGGAGCATATCGTAGGAGTATATCGTATAGTATATCGTATAGTATATCGTATGTATAGGAGTATGTAGTAGGAGTATAGGAGTATATCGTATAGTATATCGTATCGTAGGAGTATATCGTATAGTATATCGTATAGTATATCGTATAGGAGTATATCGTATGTATAGGAGTATGTAGTAGGAGTATAGGAGCATATAGTATGTATAGGAGTATGTAGTAGGTGTATAGGAGCATATTGCATGTATAGGAGTATGTAGTAGGAGTATAGGAGCATATAGTATGTTTAGGAGTATATATCAGGATTATAGGAGCATATAGTGTGTATAGGAGAATGTAAGTATGTAGTAGGAGTATAGGAGCATATAGTATGTATAGGAATATGTAGTTGGAGTATAGGAGCATATAGTATGTATAGGAGTATGTAGTAGGACTGTAGGAGAATATAGTATGTATAGGACTATGTAGTAGGTGTATAGGAGCATATAGTATGTATAGAAGTATGTAGTAATAGTATAGGAGCATATAGTATGTATAGGAGTATGTAGTAAGAGTATAGGAGCATTTAGTATGTATAGGAGTATGTAGTAGGGGTATAGGAGCTTATAGTATGTATAGGAGTATGTAGTAAGAGTATAGGAGTATGTAGTAAGAGTATAAGAGCATATCGTACGTATAGGAGTATGTAGAAGTATAGGTGCATATAGTATGTATAGGATTATGTAGTTGGAGTATAGGAGCATATAGTATGTAGTAGGAGTATAGGAGCATATTGTATGTATAGGAGTATAGGAGAATATAGTATATATAGGAGTATGTAGTTATAGTATAGGAGCATATAGTATGTATAGGAGTATGTAGTTGGAGTATAGGAGAATATAATATGTATAGGAGTATGTAGTAAAAGTATAGGGGCATATAGTTTGTAAAGGAGTATGCAGTAGGAGTATAGGAGCATTTAGTATGTATAGGAGTATATAGTATATATAGGAGTATGTAGTTATAGTATAGGAGCATATAGTATGTATAGGAGTATGTAGTTGGAGTATAGGAGAATATAATATGTATAGGAGTATGTAGTAAAAGTATAGGGGCATATAGTTTGTAAAGGAGTATGCAGTAGGAGTATAGGAGCATTTAGTATGTATAGGAGTATTTAGATGGAGTATAGGAGCATATATATTTATATGTATAGGAGTATGTAGTAGGGGTATAGGAGCATATAATATGTATAAGAGTATGTAGTAAGAGTAGAGGAGTATGTAGTATGTATTGGAGTATGTAGTTGGAGTATAGGAGCATAATGTATGTATAGGAGTATGTAGTAGGGGTGTAGGAGTATATAGTATGTATAGGAGTATGTAGTAAGAGTATAAGAGCATATAGTATGTATAGGAGTATGTAGTAGGAGTATAGGAGTATGTAGAAGGAGTATAGAACATATAGTATGTATAGAAGTATGTAGTAATAGTATAGGAGCATATAGTATGTATAGGAGTATGTAGTAAAAGTATAGGGGCATGGTAGTTTGTAAAGGAGTATGTAGTAGGAGTATAGGAGCATTTAGTATGTATAGGAGTATAGGAGCATATATATATATATGTATAGGAGTATGTAGTAGGGGTATAGGAGCATATAATATGTAAAGAGTATGTAGTAAGAGTATAGGAGTATGTAGTAAGTGTATAGGAGCATATCGTATGTATAGGAGTATGTAGTAGGAGTATAGGAGCATATAGTATGTATAGGAGTATGTAGTAAAAGTATAGGGGCATATAGTTTGTAAAGGAGTATGCAGTAGGAGTATAGGAGCATTTAGTATGTATAGGAGTATTTAGATGGAGTATAGGAGCATATATATTTATATGTATAGGAGTATGTAGTAGGGGTATAGGAGCATATAATATGTATAAGAGTATGTAGTAAGAGTAGAGGAGTATGTAGTAAGTGTATAGGAGCATATCGTATGTATAGGAGTATGTAGTAGGAGTATAGGAGCATATCGTAGGAGTATATCGTATAGTATATCGTATAGTATATCGTATAGGAGTATATCGTATGTATAGGAGTATGTAGTAGGAGTATAGGAGTATATCGTATAGTATATCGTATCGTAGGAGTATATCGTATAGTATATCGTATAGTATATCGTATAGGAGTATATCGTATGTATAGGAGTATGTAGTAGGAGTATAGGAGCATATCGTATGTATAGGAGTATGTAGTAGGTGTATAGGAGCATATTGCATGTATAGGAGTATGTAGTAGGAGTACATATATATTTATATGTATAGGAGTATGTAGTAGGGGTATAGGAGCATATAATATGTATAAGAGTATGTAGTAAGAGTAGAGGAGTATGTAGTAAGTGTATAGGAGCATATCGTATGTATAGGAGTATGTAGTAGGAGTATAGGAGCATATCGTAGGAGTATATCGTATAGTATATCGTATAGTATATCGTATAGGAGTATATCGTATGTATAGGAGTATGTAGTAGGAGTATAGGAGTATATCGTATAGTATATCGTATCGTAGGAGTATATCGTATAGTATATCGTATAGTATATCGTATAGGAGTATATCGTATGTATAGGAGTATGTAGTAGGAGTATAGGAGCATATAGTATGTATAGGAGTATGTAGTAGGTGTATAGGAGCATATTGCATGTATAGGAGTATGTAGTAGGAGTATAGGAGCATATAGTATGTTTAGGAGTATATATCAGGATTATAGGAGCATATAGTGTGTATAGGAGAATGTAAGTATGTAGTAGGAGTATAGGAGCATATAGTATGTATAGGAATATGTAGTTGGAGTATAGGAGCATATAGTATGTATAGGAGTATGTAGTAGGACTGTAGGAGAATATAGTATGTATAGGACTATGTAGTAGGTGTATAGGAGCATATAGTATGTATAGAAGTATGTAGTAATAGTATAGGAGCATATAGTATGTATAGGAGTATGTAGTAAGAGTATAGGAGCATTTAGTATGTATAGGAGTATGTAGTAGGGGTATAGGAGCTTATAGTATGTATAGGAGTATGTAGTAAGAGTATAGGAGTATGTAGTAAGAGTATAAGAGCATATCGTACGTATAGGAGTATGTAGAAGTATAGGTGCATATAGTATGTATAGGATTATGTAGTTGGAGTATAGGAGCATATAGTATGTAGTAGGAGTATAGGAGCATATTGTATGTATAGGAGTATAGGAGAATATAGTATATATAGGAGTATGTAGTTATAGTATAGGAGCATATAGTATGTATAGGAGTATGTAGTTGGAGTATAGGAGAATATAATATGTATAGGAGTATGTAGTAGGTGTATAGGAGCATATAGTATGTATAGGAGTATGTAGTAGGAGTATAGGAGCATATAGTATGTATAGGAGTATGTAGTAAAAGTATAGGGGCATATAGTTTGTAAAGGAGTATGTAGTAGGAGTATAGGAGCATTTAGTATGTATAGGAGTATTTAGATGGAGTATAGGAGCATATATATATATATATGTATAGGAGCATTTAGTATGTATAATAGTATGTAGTAAGAGTAGAGGAGTATGTAGTAAGTGTATAGGAGCATATCGTATGTATAGGAGTATGTAGTAGGAGTATAGGAGCATATAGTATGTATAGGAGTATGTAGTAGGAGTATAGGAGCATATAGTATGTATAGGAGTATGTAGTAGGTGTATAGGAGCATATTGCATGTATAGGAGTATGTAGTAGGAGTATAGGAGCATTTAGTATGTATAGGAGTATTTAGATGGAGTATAGGAGCATATATATATATATATGTATAGGAGTATGTAGTAGGGGTATAGGAGCATTTAGTATGTATAAGAGTATGTAGTAAGAGTAGAGGAGTATGTAGTAAGTGTATAGGAGCATATGGTATGTATAGGAGTATGTAGTAGGAGTATAGGAGCATATAGTATGTATAGGAGTATGTAGTAGGAGTATAGGAGCATATATTATGTATAGGAGTAGGTAGTAGGAGTATAGCAGCATATAGTATGTATAGGAGTATATATTAGGATTATAGGAGCATATAGTGTGTATAGGAGAATGTAAGTATGTAGTAGGAGTATAGGAGCATATAGTATGTATAGGAATATGTAGTTGGAGTATAGGAGCATATAGTATGTATAGGAGTATGTAGTAGGACTGTAGGAGAATATAGTATGTATAGGACTATCTAGTAGGTGTATAGGAGCATATAGTATGTATAGAAGTATGTAGTAATAGTATAGGAGCATATATTATGTATAGGAGTATGTAGTAAGAGTATAGGAGCATTAAGTATGTATAGGAGTATTTAGTTGGAGTATAGGAGCATATAGTATGTATAGGAGTATGTAGTAGGTGTATAGGAGCATATAGTATGTATAGGAGTATGTAGTAGGGGTATAGGAGCTTATAGTATGTATAGGAGTATGTAGTAAGAGTATAGGAGTATGTAGTAAGAGTATAAGAGCATATCGTACGTATAGGAGTATGTAGTAGAAGTATAGGTGCATATAGTATGTATAGGATTATGTAGTTGGAGTATAGGAGCATATAGTATGTAGTAGGAGTATAGGAGCATATTGTATGTATAGGAGTATAGGAGCATATAGTATATATAGGAGTATGTAGTTATAGTATAGGAGCATATAGTATGTATAGGAGTATGTAGTTGGAGTATAGGAGAATATAATATGTATAGGAATATGTAGTAGGTGTATAGGAGCATATAGTATGTATAGGAGTATGTAGTAGGAGTATAGGAGCATATAGTATGTATAGGAGTATATAGTAGGATTATAGGAGCATATAGTATGTATAGGAGTATGTAAGTATGTAGTAGGAGTATAGGAGCGTATAGTATGTATAGGAGTATGTATTAGGAATATAGGAGTATGTAGTAGGAATATAGAAGTATGTAGTAGGAATATAGGAGTATGTAGTAGGAATATAGGAGTATGTAGTAGGAATATAGGAGTATGTAGTAGGAATATAGGAGTATGTAGTAGGAATATAGTTGTATGTAGGTAGAATATAGGAGCATATTATATGTATAGGAATATGTAGTAGGGGTATAGGAGCATTTAGTATGTATAGGAGTATGTAGTTGGAGTATAGGAGCATAATGTATGTATAGGAGTATGTAGTAGGGGTGTAGGAGTATATAGTATGTATAAGAGTATGTAGTAGGAGTATAGGAGTATGTAGAAGGAGTATAGGAGCATATTGTATGTATAGAAGTATGTAGTAATAGTATAGGAGCATATAGTATGTATAGGAGTATGTAGTAAGAGTATAGGAGCATATAGTATGTATAGGAGAACGTAGTAGGACTAGAGAAGCATATAGTATGTATCGGAGTACGTAGTAGGAGTATAGGAGCATATAGTATGTATAGGAGTACATAGTAGGAGCACAGGAGCATATAGTATGTATCGGAGTACGTAGTAGGAGTATAGGAGCATATAGTATGTAGTTGGAGTATAGGAGTATGTAGTATGTATAGGAGTATGTAGTACGTGTATAGGAGCATATAGTATGTATAGGAGTACATAGTAGGAGCACAGGAGCATATAGTATGTATCGGAGTACGTAGTAGGAGTATAGGAGCATATAGTATGTAGTTGGAGTATAGGAGTATGTAGTATGTATAGGAGTATGTAGTACGTGTATAGGAGCATATAGCATGTATGGGAGTATGTAGTAGGAGTATAGGAGCATATAGTATGTATAGGAGTATATATTAGGATTATAGGAGCATATAGTATGTATAGGAGAATGTAATTATGTAGTAGGAGTGTAGGAGCATATAGTATGTATAGGAGTATGTAGTAAGAGTATAGGAGCATATCATACGTATAGGAGTATGTAGAAGTATAGGTGCATATAGTATGTATAGGATTATGTAGTTGGAGTATAGGAGCATATAGTATGTAGTAGGAGTATAGGAGCATATTGTATGTATAGGAGTATAGGAGCATATAGTATATATAGAAGTATGTAGTTATAGTATAGGAGCATATAGTATGTATAGGAGTATGTAGTTGGAGTATAGGAGAATATAGTATGTATAGGAGTATGTAGTAGGTGTATAGGAGCATATAGTATGTATAGGACTATGTAGTAGGAGTATAGGAGCATATAGTATGTATAGAAGTATATAGTAGGATTATAAGAGCATAAAGTATGTATAGGAGTATGTAAGTATGTAGTAGGAGTATAGGAGCATATAGTATGTATAGGAGTATATAGTAGGATTATAGGAGCATATAGTATGTATAGGAGTATGTAAGTATGTAGTAGGAGTATAGGAGCATATAGTATGTATAGGAGTATGTAGTAGGAATATAGGAGTATGTAGTAGGAATATAGAAGTATGTAGTAGGAATATAGGAGTATGTAGTAGGAATATAGGAGTATGTAGTAGGAATATAGGAGTATGTAGTAGGAATATAGGAGTATGTAGTAGGAATATAGGAGTATGTAGTAGGAATATAGGAGTATGTAGGTAGAATATAGGAGCATATTATATGTATAGGAATATGTAGTAGGGGTATAGGAGCATTTAGTATGTATAGGAGTATGTAGTTGGAGTATAGGAGCATAATGTATGTATAGGAGTATGTAGTAGGGGTGTAGGAGTATATAGTATGTATAAGAGTATATAGTAGGAGTATAGGAGTATGTAGAAGGAGTATAGGAGCATATAGTATGTATAGAAGTATGTAGTAGGAGTATAGGAGCATTTAGTATGTATAGGAGTATTTAGTTGGAGTATAGGAGCTTATAGTATGTATAGGAGAATGTAATAGTGTATAGGAGCATATAGTAAGTATAGGAGTATGTAGTAGGGGTATAGGAGCATATAGTATGTATAGGAGTATGTAGTAAGAGTATAGGAGTATGTAGTAAGAGTAGAGGAGTATGTAGTAAGTGTATAGGAGCATATCGTATGTATAGGAGTATGTAGTAGGAGTATAGGAGCATATAGTATGTATAGGAGTATGTAGTAGGAGTATAGGAGCATATAGTATGTATAGGAGTATGTAGTTGGAGTATAGGAGTATATAGTATGTATAGGAGTATGTAGTACGTGTATAGGAGCATATAGCATGTATAGGAGTATGTAGTAGGAGTATAGGAGCATATAGTATGTATAGGAGTATATATTAGGATTATAGGAGCATATACTATGTATAGGAGAATGTAATTATGTAGTAGAAGTGTAGGAGCATAGTATGTATAGGAGTATGTAGTAGGAGTATAGGAGTATGTAGAAGGAGTATAGGAGCATATAGTATGTATAGAAGTATGTAGTAATAGTATAGGAGCATATAGTATGTATAGGAGTATGTAGTAAAAGTATAGGGGCATATAGTTTGTAAAGGAGTATGTAGTAGGAGTATAGGAGCATTTAGTATATATAGGAGTATTTAGTTTGAGTATAGGAGCATATATATATGTATAGGAGTATGTAGTAGGTGTATAGGAGCATATAGTAAGTATAGGAGTGTAGTAGGGGTATAGGAGCATATAGTATGTATAAGAATATGTAGTAAGAGTATAGGAGTATGTAGTAAGAGTAGAGGAGTATGTAGTAAGTTTATAGGAGCATATCGTATGTATAGGAGTATGTAGTAGGAGTATAGGAGCCTATAGTATGTATAGGAGTATGTAGTAGGAGTATAGGAGCATATAGTATGCAAAGGAGTATGTAGTTGGAGTATAGGAGTATGCAGTATGTATAGGAGTATGTAGTATGTGTATAGGAGCATATTGCATGTATAGGAGTATGTAGTCGGAGTATAGGAGCATATAGTATGTATAGGAGTATATATTAGGATTATAGGAGCATATAGTGTGTATAGGAGAATGTAAGTATGTAATAGGAGTATAGGAGCATATAGTATGTATAGGAATATGTAGTAGGAGTATAGGAGCATATAGTATGTATAGGAGTATGTTGTAGGAGTATAGGATCATATAGTAAGTATAGGAGTATGTAGTAGGAATATAGGAGCATATAGTATGTATAGGAGTATAAAGTAGGATTATAGGAGCATATAGTATGTATAGGAGTATGTAAGTATGTAGTAGGAGTATAGGAGCATATAGAATGTATAGGAGTATGTAGTAGGAATATAGGAGTATGTAGTAGGAATATAGGAGTATGTAGGTAGAATATAGGAGCATATTTTATGTATAGGAATATGTAGTAGGGGTATAGCAGCATTTAGTATGTATGGGAGTATGTAGTTGGAGTATAGGAGCATAATGTATGTATAGGAGTATGTAGTAGGGGTGTAGGAGTATATAGTATGTATAGGAGTATGTAGTAGGAGTATAGGAGTATGTAAAGGGAGTATAGGAGCATATAGTATGCATAGAAGTATGTAGTAATAGTATAGGAGCATATAGTATGTATAGGAGTATGTAGTAAGAGTATAGGGACATATAGTTTGTAAAGGAGTATGTAGTAGGAGTATAGGAGCATTTAGTATGTATAGGAGTATTGTATTTAGTTGGAGTATAGGAGCATATAGTATGTATAGGAGAATGTAGTAGGTGTATAGGAGCATATAGTAAGTATAGGAGTATGTAGTAGGAGTATAGGAGCATATAGTATGTATAGGAGTATGTAGTAAGAGTATAGGAGTTTGTAGTAAGAGAATAGGAGTATGTAGTAAGAGTAGAGGAGTATGTAGAAAGTGTATAGGAGCATATCGTATGTATAGGAGTATGTAGTAGGTGTATAGGAGCATATAGTGAGTATAGGAGTATTAGTAGGTGTATAGGAGCATATAGTATGTTTAGGAGTATGTAGTAGGAGTATAGGAGTTTGTAAAAGGAGTATAGGAGCATATAGTATGTATAGAAGTATCTAGTAATAGTATAGGAGCATATAGTATGTATAGGAGTATGTAGTAACAGTATAGGGGCATATAGTTTGTAAAGGAGTAGGTAGTAGGAGTATAGGAGCATTTAGTATGTATAGGAGTATTTAGTTTGAGTATAAGAGCATATATATATATGTGTATAGGAGTATGTAGTAGGTGTATAGGAGCATATAGTAAGTATAGGAGTATGTAGTAGGGGTATAGGAGCATATAGTATGTATAAGAGTATGTAGTAAGAGTATAGGAGTATGTAGTTGGAGTGTAGGAGTATGTAGTATGTGTATAGGAGCATATTGCATGTATAGGAGTATGTAGTAGGAGTATAGGAGCATATAGTATGTATAGGAGTATATATTAGGATTATAGGAGCCTATAGTGTGTATAGGAGAATGTAAGTATGTAGTAGGAGTATAGGAGCATATAGTATGTATAGGAATATTTAGTAGGAGTATAGGAGCATATAGTATGTATAGGAGTATATATTAGGATTATAGGAGCATATAGTATGTATAGGAGTATATATTAGGATTATAGGAGTATATAGTGTGTATAGGAGAATGAAAGTATGTAGTAGGAGTATAGGAGCATAAAGTATGTATAGGAATATGTAGTAGGAGTATAGGAGCATATAGTATGTATAGGAGTATGTAGTTGGAGTATAGGAGTATATAGTATGTATAGGAGATTGTAGTACGTGCATAGGAGCATATAGCATGTATAGGAGTATGTAGTAGGAGTATAGGAGCATATAGTATGTATAGGAGTATATATTAGGATTATAGGGGCATATAGTATGTATAGGAAAATGTAATTATGTAGTAGGAGTGTAGGAGCATATAGTATGTTTAGGAGTATGTAGTAGGAGTATAGGAGCATATAGTATGTATAGGAGTATATAGTTGGAGTATAGGAGTATGTAGTATGTATAGGAGTATGTAGTATGTGTATAGGAGCATATTGCATGTATAGGAGTATGTAGTAGGAGTATAGGAGCATATAGTATGTATAGGAGTATATATTAGGATTATAGGAGCATAGTGTGTGTATAGGAGAATGTAAGTATGTTGTAGGAGTATAGGAGCATATAGTATGTATAGGAATATGTAGTAGGAGTATAGGAGCATATAGTATGTATAGGAGTATATATTAGGATTATAGGAGCATATAGTGTGTATAGGAGAATGTAAGTATGTAGTAGGAGTATAGGAGCATATAGTATGTATAGGAATATGTAGTAGGAGTATAGGAGCAGATAGTATGTATAGGAGTATGTAGTATGAGTATAGGAGCATATAGTATGTTTAGGAATATGTAGTAGGACTATAGGAGCATATAGTATGTATAGGAGTATGTAGTAGGAGTATAGGAGCATATAGTATGTATAGGAGTATATAGTAGGAGTATAGGAGCATATAGTATGTATAGGAGTATGTAGTAGGAGTATAGGGGTATGTAGTAGGAATATAGGAGCATATAGAATGTATAGGAATATGTAGTACGAGTATAGGAGTATATAGTATGTATAGGAGTACGTAGGAGTAGTGAAGCATATAGTATGTATCGGAGTACGTAGTAGGAGTATAGGAGCATATAGTATGTATGGGAGTACGTATTAGGAGCATAGGAGCATATAGTATGTATAGGAGTATGTTGTTGGAGTATAGGAGTATGTAGTATGTATAGGAGTATGTAGTACGTGTATAGGAGCATATAGCATGTATAGGAGTATGTAGTAGGAGTATAGGAGCATATAGTATGTATATGAGTATATATTAGGATTATAGGAGCATATAGTATGTATAGGAGTATGTAGTAGGAGTATAGGAGTATGTAGTAGGAGTATAGGAGTATGTAGAAGGAGTATAGGAGCATATAGTATGTATAGGAGTATTTAGTAAAAGTATAGGGGCATATAGCTTGTAAAGGAGTATCTAGTAGGAGTATAGGATCATTTAGTATGTATAGGAGTATTTAGTTGGAGTAAAGGAGCATATATATATATATGTATAGGAGTATGTAGTAGGGGTATAGGAGCATATAGTATGTATAAGAGTATGTAGTAAGAGTATAGGAGTATGTAGTAAGTGTATAGGAGCATATCGTAAGTATAGGAGTATGTAGTAGGAGTATAGGAGCATATAGTATGTATAGGAGTATTTAGTAAAAGTATAGGGGCATATAGTTTGTAAAGGAGTATGTAGTAGAAGTATAGGAGCATTTAGTATGTAGAGGAGTATTTAGTTGGAGTATAGGAGCATATATATATATATGTATAGGAGTATGTAGTAGGGGTATAGGAGCATATAGTATGTATAAGAGTATGTAGTAAGAGCAGAGGAGTATGTAGTAAGAGTAGAGGAGTATGTAGTAAGTGTATAGGAGCATATCGTATGTATAGGAGTATGTAGTAGGAGTATAGGAGCATATAGTATGTATAGGAGTATGTAGTAGGAGTATAGGAGCATATAGTATGTATAGGAGTATGTAGTAGGTGTATAGGAGCATATTGCATGTATAGGAGTATGTAGTAGGAGTATAGGAGCATATAGTATGTATAGGAGTATATATTAGGATTATAGGAGCATATAGTGTGTATAGGAGAATGTAAGTATGAAGTAGGAGTATAGGAGCATATAGTATGTATAGGACTATGTAGTAGGTGTATAGGAGCATATAGTATGTATAGAAGTATGTAGTAATAGTATAGGAGCATATAGTATGTATAGGAGTATGTAGTAAGAGTATAGGAGCATTTAGTATGTATAGGAGTATTTAGTTGGAGTATAGGAGCATATAGTATGTATAGGAGTATGTAGTAGGTGTATAGGAGCATATAGTATGTATAGGAGTATGTAGTAGGGGTATAGGGCTTTATAGTATGTATAGGAGTATGTAGTAAGAGTATAGGAGTATGTAGTAAGAGTATAAGAGCATATCGTACGTATAGGAGTATGTAGTAAAAGTATAGGGGCATATAGTTTGTAAAGGAGTATGTAGTAGGAGTATAGGAGCACATAGTATATAGTAGGAGTATAGGAGCATATTGTATGTATAGCAGTATAGGAGCATATAGTATATATAGAAGTATGTAGTTATAGTATAGGAGCATATAGTATGTATGGGAGTATGTAGTAGGAGTATAGGAGAATATAGTAGGTGTATAGGAGTATGTAGTAAGAGTATAAGAGCATATCGTACGTATAGGAGTATGTAGTAGAAGTATAGGTGCATATAGTATGTATAGGATTATGTAGTTGGAGTATAGGAGCACATAGTATATAGTAGGAGTATAGGAGCATATTGTATGTATAGCAGTATAGGAGCATATAGTATATATAGAAGTATGTAGTTATAGTATAGGAGCATATAGTATGTATAGGAGTATGTAGTAGGAGTATAGGAGAATATAGTAGGTGTATAGGAGCATATAGTAAGTATAGGAGTATGTAGTAGGGGTATAGGAGCATATAGTATGTATAGGAGTATGTTGTAAGAGTATAGGAGTCTGTAGTAAGAGTATAGGAGTATGTAGTAAGAGTAGAGGAGTATGTAGTAAGTGTATAGGAGCATATCGTAAGTATAGGAGTATGTAGTAGGAGTATAGGAGCATATAGTATGTATAGGAGTATGTATAGGAGTATGTAGTAGGAGTATAGGAGCAGATAATATGTATAGGAGTATGTAGTTGGAGTATAGGAGTATGTAGTATGTATAGGAGTATGTAGTATGTGTATAGGAGCATATTGCATGTATAGGAGTATGTAGTAGGAGTATAGGAGCGTATAGTATGTATAGGAGTATATATATTAGGATTATAGGAGCATATAGTGTGTATAGGAGAATGTAAGTATGTAGTAGGAGTATAGGAGCATATAGTATGTATAGGAATATGTAGTAGGAGTATAGGAGCATATGGTATGTATAGGAGTATATATTAAGATTATAGGAGCATATAGTATGTATAGGAGTATATATTAGGATTTTAGGAGCATATAGTGTGTATAGGAGAATGTAAGTATGTAGTAGGAGTATAGGAGCATATAGTATGTATAGGAATATGTAGTAGGAGTATAGGAGAATATAGTATGTATAGGAGTATGTAGTAGGAGTATAGGTGCATATAGTATGTATAGGAGTATGTAGTAGGAGTATAGGAGCATTTAGTATGTATAGGAGTATTTAGTTGGAGTAAAGGAGCATATATATATATGTATAGGAGTATGTAGTAGGGGTATAGGAGCATATAGTATGTATAAGAGTATGTAGTAAGAGTAGAGGAGTATGTAGTAAGTGTATAGGAGCATATCGTATGTATAGGAGTATGTAGTAGGAGTATAGGAGCATATAGTATGTATAGGAGTATGTAGTAGGAGTATAGGAGCATATAGTATGTATAGGAGTATGTAGTAGGTGTATAGGAGCATATTGCATGTATAGGAGTATGTAGTAGGAGTATAGGAGCATATAGTATGTATAGGAGTATATATTAGGATTATAGGAGCATATAGTGTGTATAGGAGAATGTAAGTATGTAGTAGGAGTATAGGAGCATATAGTATGTATAAGACTATGTAGTAGGTGTATAGGAGCATATAGTATGTATAGAAGTATGTAGTAATAGTATAGGAGCATATAGTATGTATAGGAGTATGTAGTAAGAGTATAGGAGCATTTAGTATGTATAGGAGTATTTAGTTGGAGTATAGGAGCATATAGTATGTATAGGAGTATGTAGTAGGTGTATAGGAGCATATAGTATGTATAGGAGTATGTAGTAGGGGTATAGGAGCTTATAGTATGTATAGGAGTATGTAGTAGGAGTATAGGAGTATGTAGTAAGAGTATAAGAGCATATCGTACGTATAGGAGTATGTAGTAGAAGTATAGGTGCATATAGTATGTATAGGATTATGTAGTTGGAGTATAGGAGCATATAGTATGTAGTAGGAGTATAGGAGCATATTGTATGTATAGGAGTATAGGAGAATATAGTATATATAGGAGTATGTAGTTATAGTATAGGAGCATATAGTATGTATAGGAGTATGTAGTTGGAGTATAGGAGAATATAATATGTATAGGAGTATGTAGTAGGTGTATAGGAGCATATAGTATGTATAGGAGTATGTAGTAGGAGTATAGGAGCATATAGTATGTATAGGAGTATGTAGTAAAAGTATAGGGGCATATAGTTTGTAAAGGAGTATGTAGTAGGAGTATAGGAGCATTTAGTATGTATAGGAGTATTTAGATGGAGTATAGGAGCATATATATATATATATGTATAGGAGCATTTAGTATGTATAATAGTATGTAGTAAGAGTAGAGGAGTATGTAGTAAGTGTATAGGAGCATATCGTATGTATAGGAGTATGTAGTAGGAGTATAGGAGCATATAGTATGTATAGGAGTATGTAGTAGGAGTATAGGAGCATATAGTATGTATAGGAGTATGTAGTAGGTGTATAGGAGCATATTGCATGTATAGGAGTATGTAGTAGGAGTATAGGAGCATTTAGTATGTATAGGAGTATTTATATGGAGTATAGGAGCATATATATATATATATATGTATAGGAGTATGTAGTAGGGGTATAGGAGCATTTAGTATGTATAAGAGTATGTAGTAAGAGTAGAGGAGTATGTAGTAAGTGTATAGGAGCATATGGTATGTATAGGAGTATGTAGTAGGAGTATAGGAGCATATAGTATGTATAGGAGTATGTAGTAGGAGTATAGGAGCATATATTATGTATAGGAGTAGGTAGTAGGAGTATAGCAGCATATAGTATGTATAGGAGTATATATTAGGATTATAGGAGCATATAGTGTGTATAGGAGAATGTAAGTATGTAGTAGGAGTATAGGAGCATATAGTATGTATAGGAATATGTAGTTGGAGTATAGGAGCATATAGTATGTATAGGAGTATGTAGTAGGACTGTAGGAGAATATAGTATGTATAGGACTATCTAGTAGGTGTATAGGAGCATATAGTATGTATAGAAGTATGTAGTAATAGTATAGGAGCATATATTATGTATAGGAGTATGTAGTAAGAGTATAGGAGCATTAAGTATGTATAGGAGTATTTAGTTGGAGTATAGGAGCATATAGTATGTATAGGAGTATGTAGTAGGTGTATAGGAGCATATAGTATGTATAGGAGTATGTAGTAGGGGTATAGGAGCTTATAGTATGTATAGGAGTATGTAGTAAGAGTATAGGAGTATGTAGTAAGAGTATAAGAGCATATCGTACGTATAGGAGTATGTAGTAGAAGTATAGGTGCATATAGTATGTATAGGATTATGTAGTTGGAGTATAGGAGCATATAGTATGTAGTAGGAGTATAGGAGCATATTGTATGTATAGGAGTATAGGAGCATATAGTATATATAGGAGTATGTAGTTATAGTATAGGAGCATATAGTATGTATAGGAGTATGTAGTTGGAGTATAGGAGAATATAATATGTATAGGAATATGTAGTAGGTGTATAGGAGCATATAGTATGTATAGGAGTATGTAGTAGGAGTATAGGAGCATATAGTATGTATAGGAGTATATAGTAGGATTATAGGAGCATATAGTATGTATAGGAGTATGTAAGTATGTAGTAGGAGTATAGGAGCGTATAGTATGTATAGGAGTATGTATTAGGAATATAGGAGTATGTAGTAGGAATATAGAAGTATGTAGTAGGAATATAGGAGTATGTAGTAGGAATATAGGAGTATGTAGTAGGAATATAGGAGTATGTAGTAGGAATATAGGAGTATGTAGTAGGAATATAGTTGTATGTAGGTAGAATATAGGAGCATATTATATGTATAGGAATATGTAGTAGGGGTATAGGAGCATTTAGTATGTATAGGAGTATGTAGTTGGAGTATAGGAGCATAATGTATGTATAGGAGTATGTAGTAGGGGTGTAGGAGTATATAGTATGTATAAGAGTATGTAGTAGGAGTATAGGAGTATGTAGAAGGAGTATAGGAGCATATTGTATGTATAGAAGTATGTAGTAATAGTATAGGAGCATATAGTATGTATAGGAGTATGTAGTAAGAGTATAGGAGCATATAGTATGTATAGGAGAACGTAGTAGGACTAGAGAAGCATATAGTATGTATCGGAGTACGTAGTAGGAGTATAGGAGCATATAGTATGTATAGGAGTACATAGTAGGAGCACAGGAGCATATAGTATGTATCGGAGTACGTAGTAGGAGTATAGGAGCATATAGTATGTAGTTGGAGTATAGGAGTATGTAGTATGTATAGGAGTATGTAGTACGTGTATAGGAGCATATAGTATGTATAGGAGTACATAGTAGGAG
The DNA here is from genome assembly GCA_949128135.1 of Parasteatoda lunata. NCBI lineage: Eukaryota > Metazoa > Arthropoda > Arachnida > Araneae > Theridiidae > Parasteatoda > Parasteatoda lunata. The sequence goes on along the minus strand of OX421979.1, from coordinate 87,912,363 downwards.
CACAGGAGCATATAGTATGTATCGGAGTACGTAGTAGGAGTATAGGAGCATATAGTATGTAGTTGGAGTATAGGAGTATGTAGTATGTATAGGAGTATGTAGTACGTGTATAGGAGCATATAGCATGTATGGGAGTATGTAGTAGGAGTATAGGAGCATATAGTATGTATAGGAGTATATATTAGGATTATAGGAGCATATAGTATGTATAGGAGAATGTAATTATGTAGTAGGAGTGTAGGAGCATATAGTATGTATAGGAGTATGTAGTAAGAGTATAGGAGCATATCATACGTATAGGAGTATGTAGAAGTATAGGTGCATATAGTATGTATAGGATTATGTAGTTGGAGTATAGGAGCATATAGTATGTAGTAGGAGTATAGGAGCATATTGTATGTATAGGAGTATAGGAGCATATAGTATATATAGAAGTATGTAGTTATAGTATAGGAGCATATAGTATGTATAGGAGTATGTAGTTGGAGTATAGGAGAATATAGTATGTATAGGAGTATGTAGTAGGTGTATAGGAGCATATAGTATGTATAGGACTATGTAGTAGGAGTATAGGAGCATATAGTATGTATAGAAGTATATAGTAGGATTATAAGAGCATAAAGTATGTATAGGAGTATGTAAGTATGTAGTAGGAGTATAGGAGCATATAGTATGTATAGGAGTATATAGTAGGATTATAGGAGCATATAGTATGTATAGGAGTATGTAAGTATGTAGTAGGAGTATAGGAGCATATAGTATGTATAGGAGTATGTAGTAGGAATATAGGAGTATGTAGTAGGAATATAGAAGTATGTAGTAGGAATATAGGAGTATGTAGTAGGAATATAGGAGTATGTAGTAGGAATATAGGAGTATGTAGTAGGAATATAGGAGTATGTAGTAGGAATATAGGAGTATGTAGGTAGAATATAGGAGCATATTATATGTATAGGAATATGTAGTAGGGGTATAGGAGCATTTAGTATGTATAGGAGTATGTAGTTGGAGTATAGGAGCATAATGTATGTATAGGAGTATGTAGTAGGGGTGTAGGAGTATATAGTATGTATAAGAGTATGTAGTAGGAGTATAGGAGTATGTAGAAGGAGTATAGGAGCATATTGTATGTATAGAAGTATGTAGTAATAGTATAGGAGCATATAGTATGTATAGGAGTATGTAGTAAGAGTATAGGAGCATATAGTATGTATAGGAGAACGTAGTAGGACTAGAGAAGCATATAGTATGTATCGGAGTACGTAGTAGGAGTATAGGAGCATATAGTATGTATAGGAGTACATAGTAGGAGCACAGGAGCATATAGTATGTATCGGAGTACGTAGTAGGAGTATAGGAGCATATAGTATGTAGTTGGAGTATAGGAGTATGTAGTATGTATAGGAGTATGTAGTACGTGTATAGGAGCATATAGTATGTATAGGAGTACATAGTAGGAGCACAGGAGCATATAGTATGTATCGGAGTACGTAGTAGGAGTATAGGAGCATATAGTATGTAGTTGGAGTATAGGAGTATGTAGTATGTATAGGAGTATGTAGTACGTGTATAGGAGCATATAGCATGTATGGGAGTATGTAGTAGGAGTATAGGAGCATATAGTATGTATAGGAGTATATATTAGGATTATAGGAGCATATAGTATGTATAGGAGAATGTAATTATGTAGTAGGAGTGTAGGAGCATATAGTATGTATAGGAGTATGTAGTAAGAGTATAGGAGCATATCATACGTATAGGAGTATGTAGAAGTATAGGTGCATATAGTATGTATAGGATTATGTAGTTGGAGTATAGGAGCATATAGTATGTAGTAGGAGTATAGGAGCATATTGTATGTATAGGAGTATAGGAGCATATAGTATATATAGAAGTATGTAGTTATAGTATAGGAGCATATAGTATGTATAGGAGTATGTAGTTGGAGTATAGGAGAATATAGTATGTATAGGAGTATGTAGTAGGTGTATAGGAGCATATAGTATGTATAGGACTATGTAGTAGGAGTATAGGAGCATATAGTATGTATAGAAGTATATAGTAGGATTATAAGAGCATAAAGTATGTATAGGAGTATGTAAGTATGTAGTAGGAGTATAGGAGCATATAGTATGTATAGGAGTATATAGTAGGATTATAGGAGCATATAGTATGTATAGGAGTATGTAAGTATGTAGTAGGAGTATAGGAGCATATAGTATGTATAGGAGTATGTAGTAGGAATATAGGAGTATGTAGTAGGAATATAGAAGTATGTAGTAGGAATATAGGAGTATGTAGTAGGAATATAGGAGTATGTAGTAGGAATATAGGAGTATGTAGTAGGAATATAGGAGTATGTAGTAGGAATATAGGAGTATGTAGGTAGAATATAGGAGCATATTATATGTATAGGAATATGTAGTAGGGGTATAGGAGCATTTAGTATGTATAGGAGTATGTAGTTGGAGTATAGGAGCATAATGTATGTATAGGAGTATGTAGTAGGGGTGTAGTAGTATATAGTATGTATAAGAGTATATAGTAGTAGTATAGGAGTATGTAGAAGGAGTATAGGAGCATATAGTATGTATAGAAGTATGTAGTAGGAGTATAGGAGCATTTAGTATGTATAGGAGTATTTAGTTGGAGTATAGGAGCATATAGTATGTATAGGAGAATGTAATAGTGTATAGGAGCATATAGTAAGTATAGGAGTATGTAGTAGGGGTATAGGAGCATATAGTATGTATAGGAGTATGTAGTAAGAGTATAGGAGTATGTAGTAAGAGTAGAGGAGTATGTAGTAAGTGTATAGGAGCATATCGTATGTATAGGAGTATGTAGTAGGAGTATAGGAGCATATAGTATGTATAGGAGTATGTAGTAGGAGTATAGGAGCATATAGTATGTATAGGAGTATGTAGTAGGAGTATAGGAGCATATAGTATGTATAGGAGTATGTAGTTGGAGTATAGGAGTATATAGTATGTATAGGAGTATGTAGTACGTGTATAGGAGCATATAGCATGTATAGGAGTATGTAGTAGGAGTATAGGAGCATATAGTATGTATAGGAGTATATATTAGGATTATAGGAGCATATACTATGTATAGGAGAATGTAATTATGTAGTAGAAGTGTAGGAGCATAGTATGTATAGGAGTATGTAGTAGGAGTATAGGAGTATGTAGATGGAGTATAGGAGCATATAGTATGTATAGAAGTATGTAGTAATAGTATAGGAGCATATAGTATGTATAGGAGTATGTAGTAAAAGTATAGGGGCATATAGTTTGTAAAGGAGTATGTAGTAGGAGTATAGGAGCATTTAGTATATATAGGAGTATTTAGTTTGAGTATAGGAGCATATATATATGTATAGGAGTATGTAGTAGGTGTATAGGAGCATATAGTAAGTATAGGAGTGTAGTAGGGGTATAGGAGCATATAGTATGTATAAGAATATGTAGTAAGAGTATAGGAGTATGTAGTAAGAGTAGAGGAGTATGTAGTAAGTTTATAGGAGCATATCGTATGTATAGGAGAATGTAATTATGTAGTAGAAGTGTAGGAGCATAGTATGTATAGGAGTATGTAGTAGGAGTATAGGAGTATGTAGAAGGAGTATAGGAGCATATAGTATGTATAGAAGTATGTAGTAATAGTATAGGAGCATATAGTATGTATAGGAGTATGTAGTAAAAGTATAGGGGCATATAGTTTGTAAAGGAGTATGTAGTAGGAGTATAGGAGCATTTAGTATATATAGGAGTATTTAGTTTGAGTATAGGAGCATATATATATGTATAGGAGTATGTAGTAGGTGTATAGGAGCATATAGTAAGTATAGGAGTGTAGTAGGAGTATAGGAGCCTATAGTATGTATAGGAGAATGTAGTAGGAGTATAGGAGCATATAGTATGCAAAGGAGTATGTAGTTGGAGTATAGGAGTATGCAGTATGTATAGGAGTATGTAGTATGTGTATAGGAGCATATTGCATGTATAGGAGTATGTAGTCGGAGTATAGGAGCATATAGTATGTATAGGAGTATATATTAGGATTATAGGAGCATATAGTGTGTATAGGAGAATGTAAGTATGTAATAGGAGTATAGGAGCATATAGTATGTATAGGAATATGTAGTAGGAGTATAGGAGCATATAGTATGTATAGGAGTATGTTGTAGGAGTATAGGATCATATAGTAAGTATAGGAGTATGTAGTAGGAATATAGGAGCATATAGTATGTATAGGAGTATAAAGTAGGATTATAGGAGCATATAGTATGTATAGGAGTATGTAAGTATGTAGTAGGAGTATAGGAGCATATAGAATGTATAGGAGTATGTAGTAGGAATATAGGAGTATGTAGTAGGAATATAGGAGTATGTAGGTAGAATATAGGAGCATATTTTATGTATAGGAATATGTAGTAGGGGTATAGCAGCATTTAGTATGTATGGGAGTATGTAGTTGGAGTATAGGAGCATAATGTATGTATAGGAGTATGTAGTAGGGGTGTAGGAGTATATAGTATGTATAGGAGTATGTAGTAGGAGTATAGGAGTATGTAAAAGGAGTATAGGAGCATATAGTATGTATAGAAGTATGTAGTAATAGTATAGGAGCATATAGTATGTATAGGAGTATGTAGTAAGAGTATAGGGACATATAGTTTGTAAAGGAGTATGTAGTAGGAGTATAGGAGCATTTAGTATGTATAGGAGTATTGTATTTAGTTGGAGTATAGGAGCATATAGTATGTATAGGAGAATGTAGTAGGTGTATAGGAGCATATAGTAAGTATAGGAGTATGTAGTAGGAGTATAGGAGCATATAGTATGTATAGGAGTATGTAGTAAGAGTATAGGAGTTTGTAGTAAGAGAATAGGAGTATGTAGTAAGAGTAGAGGAGTATGTAGAAAGTGTATAGGAGCATATCGTATGTATAGGAGTATGTAGTAGGTGTATAGGAGCATATAGTGAGTATAGGAGTATGTAGTAGGTGTATAGGAGCATATAGTATGTTTAGGAGTATGTAGTAGGAGTATAGGAGTTTGTAAAAGGAGTATAGGAGCATATAGTATGTATAGAAGTATCTAGTAATAGTATAGGAGCATATAGTATGTATAGGAGTATGTAGTAACAGTATAGGGGCATATAGTTTGTAAAGGAGTAGGTAGTAGGAGTATAGGAGCATTTAGTATGTATAGGAGTATTTAGTTTGAGTATAAGAGCATATATATATATGTGTATAGGAGTATGTAGTAGGTGTATAGGAGCATATAGTAAGTATAGGAGTATGTAGTAGGGGTATAGGAGCATATAGTATGTATAAGAGTATGTAGTAAGAGTATAGGAGTATGTAGTTGGAGTGTAGGAGTATGTAGTATGTGTATAGGAGCATATTGCATGTATAGGAGTATGTAGTAGGAGTATAGGAGCATATAGTATGTATAGGAGTATATATTAGGATTATAGGAGCCTATAGTGTGTATAGGAGAATGTAAGTATGTAGTAGGAGTATAGGAGCATATAGTATGTATAGGAATATTTAGTAGGAGTATAGGAGCATATAGTATGTATAGGAGTATATATTAGGATTATAGGAGCATATAGTATGTATAGGAGTATATATTAGGATTATAGGAGTATATAGTGTGTATAGGAGAATGAAAGTATGTAGTAGGAGTATAGGAGCATAAAGTATGTATAGGAATATGTAGTAGGAGTATAGGAGCATATAGTATGTATAGGAGTATGTAGTTGGAGTATAGGAGTATATAGTATGTATAGGAGATTGTAGTACGTGTATAGGAGCATATAGCATGTATAGGAGTATGTAGTAGGAGTATAGGAGCATATAGTATGTATAGGAGTATATATTAGGATTATAGGGGCATATAGTATGTATAGGAAAATGTAATTATGTAGTAGGAGTGTAGGAGCATATAGTATGTATAGGAGTATGTAGTAGGAGTATAGGAGCATATAGTATGTATAGGAGTATATAGTTGGAGTATAGGAGTATGTAGTATGTATAGGAGTATGTAGTATGTGTATAGGAGCATATTGCATGTATAGGAGTATGTAGTAGGAGTATAGGAGCATATAGTATGTATAGGAGTATATATTAGGATTATAGGAGCATAGTGTGTGTATAGGAGAATGTAAGTATGTTGTAGGAGTATAGGAGCATATAGTATGTATAGGAATATGTAGTAGGAGTATAGGAGCATATAGTATGTATAGGAGTATATATTAGGATTATAGGAGCATATAGTGTGTATAGGAGAATGTAAGTATGTAGTAGGAGTATAGGAGCATATAGTATGTATAGGAATATGTAGTAGGAGTATAGGAGCAGATAGTATGTATAGGAGTATGTAGTATGAGTATAGGAGCATATAGTATGTTTTGGAATATGTAGTAGGACTATAGGAGCATATAGTATGTATAGGAGTATGTAGTAGGAGTATAGGAGCATATAGTATGTATAGGAGTATATAGTAGGAGTATAGGAGCATATAGTATGTATAGGAGTATGTAGTAGGAGTATAGGGGTATGTAGTAGGAATATAGGAGCATATAGAATGTATAGGAATATGTAGTACGAGTATAGGAGTATATAGTATGTATAGGAGTAAGTAGGAGTAGTGAAGCATATAGTATGTATCGGAGTACGTAGTAGGAGTATAGGAGCATATAGTATGTATGGGAGTACGTATTAGGAGCATAGGAGCATATAGTATGTATAGGAGTATGTTGTTGGAGTATAGGAGTATGTAGTATGTATAGGAGTATGTAGTACGTGTATAGGAGCATATAGCATGTATAGGAGTATGTAGTAGGAGTATAGGAGCATATAGTATGTATATGAGTATATATTAGGATTATAGGAGCATATAGTATGTATTGGAGTATGTAGTAGGAGTATAGTAGTATGTAGTAGGAGTATAGGAGTATGTAGAAGGAGTATAGGAGCATATAGTATGTATAGGAGTATTTAGTAAAAGTATAGGGGCATATAGCTTGTAAAGGAGTATGTAGTAGGAGTATAGGATCATTTAGTATGTATAGGAGTATTTAGTTGGAGTAAAGGAGCATATATATATATATGTATAGGAGTATGTAGTAGGGGTATAGGAGCATATAGTATGTATAAGAGTATGTAGTAAGAGTATAGGAGTATGTAGTAAGTGTATAGGAGCATATCGTATGTATAGGAGTATGTAGTAGGAGTATAGGAGCATATAGTATGTATAGGAGTATTTAGTAAAAGTATAGGGGCATATAGTTTGTAAAGGAGTATGTAGTAGAAGTATAGGAGCATTTAGTATGTAGAGGAGTATTTAGTTGGAGTATAGGAGCATATATATATATATGTATAGGAGTATGTAGTAGGGGTATAGGAGCATATAGTATGTATAAGAGTATGTAGTAAGAGCAGAGGAGTATGTAGTAAGAGTAGAGGAGTATGTAGTAAGTGTATAGGAGCATATCGTATGTATAGGAGTATGTAGTAGGAGTATAGGAGCATATAGTATGTATAGGAGTATGTAGTAGGAGTATAGGAGCATATAGTATGTATAGGAGTATGTAGTAGGTGTATAGGAGCATATTGCATGTATAGGAGTATGTAGTAGGAGTATAGGAGCATATAGTATGTATAGGAGTATATATTAGGATTATAGGAGCATATAGTGTGTATAGGAGAATGTAAGTATGAAGTAGGAGTATAGGAGCATATAGTATGTATAGGACTATGTAGTAGGTGTATAGGAGCATATAGTATGTATAGAAGTATGTAGTAATAGTATAGGAGCATATAGTATGTATAGGAGTATGTAGTAAGTGTATAGGAGCATTTAGTATGTATAGGAGTATTTAGTTGGAGTATAGGAGCATATAGTATGTATAGGAGTATGTAGTAGGTGTATAGGAGCATATAGTATGTATAGGAGTATGTAGTAGGGGTATAGGGCTTTATAGTATGTATAGGAGTATGTAGTAAGAGTATAGGAGTATGTAGTAAGAGTATAAGAGCATATCGTACGTATAGGAGTATGTAGTAAAAGTATAGGGGCATATAGTTTGTAAAGGAGTATGTAGTAGGAGTATAGGAGCACATAGTATATAGTAGGAGTATAGGAGCATATTGTATGTATAGCAGTATAGGAGCATATAGTATATATAGAAGTATGTAGTTATAGTATAGGAGCATATAGTATGTATGGGAGTATGTAGTAGGAGTATAGGAGAATATAGTAGGTGTATAGGAGTATGTAGTAAGAGTATAAGAGCATATCGTACGTATAGGAGTATGTAGTAGAAGTATAGGTGCATATAGTATGTATAGGATTATGTAGTTGGAGTATAGGAGCACATAGTATATAGTAGGAGTATAGGAGCATATTGTATGTATAGCAGTATAGGAGCATATAGTATATATAGAAGTATGTAGTTATAGTATAGGAGCATATAGTATGTATAGGAGTATGTAGTAGGAGTATAGGAGAATATAGTAGGTGTATAGGAGCATATAGTAAGTATAGGAGTATGTAGTAGGGGTATAGGAGCATATAGTATGTATAGGAGTATGTAGTAAGAGTATAGGAGTCTGTAGTAAGAGTATAGGAGTATGTAGTAAGAGTAGAGGAGTATGTAGTAAGTGTATAGGAGCATATCGTAAGTATAGGAGTATGTAGTAGGAGTATAGGAGCATATAGTATGTATAGGAGTATGTATAGGAGTATGTAGTAGGAGTATAGGAGCAGATAATATGTATAGGAGTATGTAGTTGGAGTATAGGAGTATGTAGTATGTATAGGAGTATGTAGTATGTGTATAGGAGCATATTGCATGTATAGGAGTATGTAGTAGGAGTATAGGAGCGTATAGTATGTATAGGAGTATATATATTAGGATTATAGGAGCATATAGTGTGTATAGGAGAATGTAAGTATGTAGTAGGAGTATAGGAGCATATAGTATGTATAGGAATATGTAGTAGGAGTATAGGAGCATATGGTATGTATAGGAGTATATATTAAGATTATAGGAGCATATAGTATGTATAGGAGTATATATTAGGATTTTAGGAGCATATAGTGTGTATAGGAGAATGTAAGTATGTAGTAGGAGTATAGGAGCATATAGTATGTATAGGAATATGTAGTAGGAGTATAGGAGAATATAGTATGTATAGGAGTATGTAGTAGGAGTATAGGTGCATATAGTATGTATAGGAGTATGTAGTAGGAGTATAGGAGCATTTAGTATGTATTGGAGTATTTAGTTGGAGTAAAGGAGCATATATATATATATGTATAGGAGTATGTAGTAGGGGTATAGGAGCATATAGTATGTATAAGAGTATGTAGTAAGAGTAGAGGAGTATGTAGTAAGTGTATAGGAGCATATCGTATGTATAGGAGTATGTAGTAGGAGTATAGGAGCATATAGTATGTATAGGAGTATGTAGTAGGAGTATAGGAGCATATAGTATGTATAGGAGTATGTAGTAGGTGTATAGGAGCATATTGCATGTATAGGAGTATGTAGTAGGAGTATAGGAGCATATAGTATGTATAGGAGTATATATTAGGATTATAGGAGCATATAGTGTGTATAGGAGAATGTAAGTATGTAGTAGGAGTATAGGAGCATATAGTATGTATAAGACTATGTAGTAGGTGTATAGGAGCATATAGTATGTATAGAAGTATGTAGTAATAGTATAGGAGCATATAGTATGTATAGGAGTATGTAGTAAGAGTATAGGAGCATTTAGTATGTATAGGAGTATTTAGTTGGAGTATAGGAGCATATAGTATGTATAGGAGTATGTAGTAGGTGTATAGGAGCATATAGTATGTATAGGAGTATGTAGTAGGGGTATAGGAGCTTATAGTATGTATAGGAGTATGTAGTAAGAGTATAGGAGTATGTAGTAAGAGTATAAGAGCATATCGTACGTATAGGAGTATGTAGTAGAAGTATAGGTGCATATAGTATGTATAGGATTATGTAGTTATAGTATAGGAGCATATAGTATGTATAGGAGTATGTAGTAGCAGTATAGGAGTATGTAGTAAGAGTATAGGAGTATGTAGTAAGAGTATAGGAGTATGTAGTAAGAGTAGAGGAGTATGTAGTAAGTGTATAGAAGCATATCGTAAGTATAGGAGTATGTAGTAGGAGTATAGGAGCATATAGTATGTATAGGAGTATGTAGTAGGAGTATAGGAGCATATAGTATGTATAGGAGTATATAGTTGGAGTATAGGAGAATATAGTATGTATAGGAGTATATAGTATGTATAGGAGTATGTAGTACGTGTATAGGAGCATATAGCATGTATAAGAGTATGTAGTAGGAGTATAGGAGCAGTTAGTATGTATAGGAGTATATATTAGGATTATAGGAGCATATAGTATGAATAGGAGAATGTAATTATGTAGTAGGAGTGTAGGAGCATATAGTATGTATAGGAGTATGTAGTAGGAGTATAGGAGTAGGTAGAAGGAGTATAGGAGCATATAGTAAGTATAGAAGTATGTAGTAATAGTATAGGAGCATATAGTATGTATAGGAGTATGTAGTAGGAGTATAGGAGAATATAGTATGTATAGGAGTATGTAGTAAGAGTATAGGAGTATGTAGTAAGAGTATAGGAGTATGTAGTAAGAGTATAGGAGTATGTAGTAAGAGTAGAGGAGTATATAGTAAGTGTATAGGAGCATATTGTAAGTATAGGAGTATGTAGTAGGAGTATAGGAGCATATAGTATGTATAGGAGTATGTAGTAGGAGTATAGGAGCATATAGTATGTATAGGAGTATGTAGTTGGAGTATAGGAGAATATAGTATGTATAGGAGTATATAGTATGTATAGGAGTATGTAGTACGTGTATAGGAGCATATAGCATGTATAGGAGTATGTAGTAGGAGTATAGGAGCATATAGTATGTATAGGAGTATATATTAGGATTATAGGAGCATATAGTATGTATAGGAGAATGTAATTATGTAGTAGGAGTGTAGGAGCATATAGTATGTATAGGAGTATGTAGTAGGAGTATAGGAGTAGGTAGAAGGAGTATAGGAGCATATAGTAAGTATAGAAGTATGTAGTAATAGTATAGGAGCATATAGTATGTATAGGAAGGAGTATGTAGTAGGAGTATAGGAGCATTTAGTATGTATAGGAGTATTTAGTTTGAGTATAGGAGCATATATATATATATGTATAGGAGTATGTAGTAGGTGTATAGGAGCATATAGTAAGTATAGGAGTATGTAGTAGGGGTATAGGAGCATATAGTATGTATAAGAGTATGTAGTAAGAGTATAGGAGTATGTAGTATGTATAGGAGTATGTAGTAAGTGTATAGGAGCATATCGTATGTATAGGAGTATGTAGTAGGAGTATAGGAGCATATAGTATGTATAGGAGTATGTAGTAGGAGTATAGGAGCATATAATATGTATAGGAGTATGTAGTTGGAGTATAGGAGTATGTAGTATGTGTATAGGAGCATATTGCATGTATAGGAGTATGTAGTAGGAGTATAGGAGCGTAAAGTATGTATAGGAGTATATATATTAGGATTATAGGAGCATATAGTGTGTATAGGAGAATGTAAGTATGTAGTAGGAGTATAGGAGCATATAGTATGTATAGGAATATGTAGTAGGAGTATAGGAGCATATAGTATGTATAGGAATATTTAGTAGGAGTATAGGAGCATATAGTATGTATAGGAGTATATATTAGGATTATAGGAGCATATAGTATGTATAGGAGTATATATTAGGATTTTAGGAGCATATAGTGTGTATAGGAGAAAGTAAGTATGTAGTAGGAGTATAGGAGCATATAGAATGTATAGGAATATGTAGTAGGAGTATAGGAGCATATAGTATGTATAGGAGTATGTAGTAGAAGTATAGGAGCATATAGTATGTATAGGAGTATATATTAGGATTATAGGAGCATATAGTATGTATAGGAGAATGTAATTATGTAGTAAGAGTGTAGGAGCATATAGTATGTATAGGAGTAGGTAGTAGGAGTATAGGAGTAGGTAGAAGGAGTATAGGAGCATATAGTATGTATAGAAGTATGTAGTAATAGTATAGGAGCATATAGTATGTATAGGAGTATGTAGTAACAGTATAGGGGCATATAGTTTGTAAAGGAGTATGTAGTAGGAGTAAAGGAGCATTTAGTATGTATAGGAGTATTTAGTTTGAGTATAGGAGCATATATATATATGTATAGGATAATGTAGTAGGTGTTTAAGAGCATATAGTAAGTATAGGAGTATGTAGTAGGGGTATAGGAGCATATAGTATGTATAAGAGTATGTAGTAAGAGTATAGGTGTATGTAGTATGTATAGGAGTATGTAGTAAGTGTATAGGAGCATATCGTATGTATAGGAGTATGTAGTAGGAGGATAGGAGCATATAGTATGTATAGGAGCATATAGTATGTATAGGAGTATGTAGTAGGAGTATAGGAGCATATAGTATGTATAGGAGTATGTAGTTGGAGTATAGGAGTATGTAGTATGTATAGGAGTATGTAGTATGTGTATAGGAGCATATTGCATGTATAGGAGTATGTAGTAGGAGTATAGGAGCATATAGTATGTATAGGAGTATATATTAGGATTATAGGAGCATATAGTGTGTATAGGAGAATGTTAGTATGCAGTAGGAGTATAGGAGCATATAGTATGTATAGGAATATGTAGTAGGAGTATAGGAGCATATAGTATGTATAGGAGTATATATTAGGATTATAGGAGCATATAGTGTGTATATATTAGGATTATAGGAGCATATAGTGTGTATAGGAGAATGTAAGTATGTAGTAGGAGTATAGGAGCATATAGTATGTATAGGAATATGTAGTAGGAGTATAGGAGCATATAGTATGTATAGGAGTATGTAGTTGGAGTATAGGAGTATATAGTATGTATAGTAGTATGTAGTACGTGTATAGGAGCATATAGCATGTATAGGAGTATATATTAGGATTATAGGAGCATATAGTATGTATAGGAGTATATATTAGGATTTTAGGAGCATATAGTGTGTATAGGAGAAAGTAAGTATGTAGTAGGAGTATAGGAGCATATAGAATGTATAGGAATATGTAGTAGGAGTATAGGAGCATATAGTATGTATAGGAGTATGTAGTAGAAGTATAGGAGCATATAGTATGTATAGGAGTATATATTAGGATTATAGGAGCATATAGTATGTATAGGAGAATGTAATTATGTAGTAAGAGTGTAGGAGCATATAGTATGTATAGGAGTAGGTAGTAGGAGTATAGGAGTAGGTAGAAGGAGTATAGGAGCATATAGTATGTATAGAAGTATGTAGTAATAGTATAGGAGCATATAGTATGTATAGGAGTATGTAGTAACAGTATAGGGGCATATAGTTTGTAAAGGAGTATGTAGTAGGAGTATAGGAGCATTTAGTATGTATAGGAGTATTTAGTTTGAGTATAGGAGCATATATATATATGTATAGGAGTATGTAGTAGGTGTTTAAGAGCATATAGTAAGTATAGGAGTATGTAGTAGGGGTATAGGAGCATATAGTATGTATAAGAGTATGTAGTAAGAGTATAGATGTATGTAGTATGTATAGGAGTATGTAGTAAGTGTATAGGAGCATATCGTATGTATAGGAGTATGTAGTAGGAGGATAGGAGCATATAGTATGTATAGGAGCATATAGTATGTATAGGAGTATGTAGTAGGAGTATAGGAGCATATAGTATGTATAGGAGTATGTAGTTGGAGTATAGGAGTATGTAGTATGTATAGGAGTATGTAGTATGTGTATAGGAGCATATTGCATGTATAGGAGTATGTAGTAGGAGTATAGGAGCATATAGTATGTATAGGAGTATATATTAGGATTATAGGAGCATATAGTGTGTATAGGAGAATGTTAGTATGCAGTAGGAGTATAGGAGCATATAGTATGTATAGGAATATGTAGTAGGAGTATAGGAGCATATAGTATGTATAGGAGTATATATTAGGATTATAGGAGCATATAGTGTGTATATATTAGGATTATAGGAGCATATAGTGTGTATAGGAGAATGTAAGTATGTAGTAGGAGTATAGGAGCATATAGCATGTATAGGAATATGTAGTAGGAGTATAGGAGCATATAGTATGTATAGGAGTATGTAGTTGGAGTATAGGAGTATATAGTATGTATAGTAGTATGTAGTACGTGTATAGGAGCATATAGCATGTATAGGAGTATGTAGTAGGAGTATAGGAGCATATAGTATGTATAGGAGTATATATTAGGATTATAGGGGCATATAGTATGTATAGGAAAATGTAATTATGTAGTAGGAGTGTAGGAGCATATAGTATGTATAGGAGTATGTAGTAGGAGTATAGGAGCATATAGTATGTATAGGAGTATGTAGTTGGAGTATAGGAGTATGTAGTATGTATAGGAGTATGTAGTATGTATAGGAGTATGTAGTATGTGTATAGGAGCATATTGCATGTATAGGAGTATGTAGTAGGAGTATAGGAGCATATAGTATGTATAGGAGTATATATTAGGATTATAGGAGCATATAGTGTGTATAGGAGAATGTAAGTATGTTGTAGGAGTATAGGAGCATATAGTATGTATAGGAATATGTAGTAGGAGTATAGGAGCATATAGTATGTATAGGAGTATATATTAGGATTATAGGAGCATATAGTGTGTATAGGAGAATGTAAGTATGTAGTAGGAGTATAGGAGCATATAGTGTGTATAGGAGAATGTAAGTATGTAGTAGGAGTATAGGAGCATATAGTATGTATAGGAATATGTAGTAGGAGTATAGGAGCATATAGTATGTATAGGAGTATGTAGTAGGAGTATAGGATCATATAGTAAGTATAGGAGTATGTAGTAGGAATATAGGAGCATATAGTATGTATAGGAGTATGTAGTAGAAGTATAGGAGCATATAGTACATATAGGAGTATGTAGTATGAGTATAGGAGCATATAGTATGTTTAGGAATATGTAGTAGGACTATAGGAGCATATAGTATGTATAGGAGTATGTAGTAGGAGTATAGGAGCATATAGTATGTATAGGAGTATGTAGTAGGAGTATAGGAGCATATAGTATGTATAGGAGTATGTAGTAGGAGTATAGGGGTATGTAGTAGGAATATAGGAGCATATAGAATGTATAGGAATATGTAGTACGAGTATAGGAGCATATAGTATGTATAGGATTATGTAGTAGGAGTATAGGAGCATATAGTATGTGTAGGAGTACGTAGTAGGACTATAGTAGCATATAGTATGTATAGTAGTACTTAGTAGGAGTATAGGAGCATATAGTATGTATAGGAGTATGTAGTATGTGTATAGGAGCATATTGCATGTATAGGAGTATGTAGTAAGAGTATAGGAGCATATAGTATGTATAGGAGTATATATTAGGATTATAGGAGCATATAGTGTGTATAGGAGAATGTAAGTATGTAGTAGGAGTATAGGAGCATATAGTATGTATAGGAATATGTAGTAGGAGTATAGGAGCATATAGTATGTATAGGAGTATATATTAGGATTATAGGAGCATATAGTATGTATAGGAGTATATATTAGGATTATAGGAGCATATAGTGTGTATAGGAGAATGAAAGTATGTAGTAGGAGTATAGGAGCATATAGTATGTATAGGAATATGTAGTAGGAGTATAGGAGCATATAGTATGTATAGGTGTATGTAGGTGGAGTATAGGAGTATATAGTATGTATAGGAGTATGTAGTACGTGTATAGGAGCATATAGCATGTATAGGAGTATGTAGTAGGAGTATAAGAGCATATAGTATGTATAGGAGTATATATTAGGATTATAGGGGCATATAGTATGTATAGGAAAATGTAATTATGTAGTAGGAGTGTAGGAGCATATAGTATGTATAGGAGTATGTAGTAGGAGTATAGGAGCATATAGTATGTATAGGAGTATGTAGTTGGAGTATAGGAGTATATAGTATGTATAGTAGTATGTAGTACGTGTATAGGAGCATATAGCATGTATAGGAGTATGTAGTAGGAGTATAGGAGCATATAGTATGTATAGGAGTATATATTAGGATTATAGGGGCATATAGTATGTATAGGAAAATGTAATTATGTAGTAGGAGTGTAGGAGCATATAGTATGTATAGGAGTATGTAGTAGGAGTATAGGAGCATATAGTATGTATAGGAGTATGTAGTTGGAGTATAGGAGTATGTAGTATGTATAGGAGTATGTAGTATGTGTATAGGAGCATATTGCATGTATAGGAGTATGTAGTAGGAGTATAGGAGCATATAGTATGTATAGGAGTATATATTAGGATTATAGGAGCATATAGTGTGTATAGGAGAATGTAAGTATGTTGTAGGAGTATAGGAGCATATAGTATGTATAGGAATATGGAGTAGGAGTATAGGAGCATATAGTATGTATAGGAGTATATATTAGGATTATAGGAGCATATAGTGTGTATAGGAGAATGTAAGTATGTAGTAGGAGTATAGGAGCATATAGTGTGTATAGGAGAATGTAAGTATGTAGTAGGAGTATAGGAGCAAATAGTATGTATAGGAATATGTAGTAGGAGTATAGGAGCATATAGTATGTATAGGAGTATGTAGTAGGAGTATAGGATCATATAGTAAGTATAGGAGTATGTAGTAGGAATATAGGAGCATATAGTATGTATTGGAGTATGTAGTAGAAGTATAGGAGCATATAGTACGTATAGGAGTATGTAGTATGAGTATAGGAGCATATAGTATGTTTAGGAATATGTAGTAGGACTATAGGAGCATATAGTATGTATAGGAGTATGTAGTAGGAGTATAGGAGCATATAGTATGTACAGGAGTATGTAGTAGGAGTATAGGAGCATATAGTATGTATAGGAGTATGTAGTAGGAGTATAGGGGTATGTAGTAGGAGTATAGGAGCATATAGTATGTATAGGAGTACGTAGTAGGACTATAGTAGCATATAGTATGTTTAGTAGTACTTAGTAGGAGTATAGGAGCATATAGTATGTATAGGAGTACGTAGGAGTAGAGAAGCATATAGTATGTATAGGAGTATGTAGTATGTGTATAGGAGCATATTGCATGTATAGGAGTATGTAGTAGGAGTATAGGAGCATATAGTATGTATAGGAGTATATATTAGGATTATAGGAGCATATAGTGTGTATAGGAGAATGTAAGTATGTAGTAGGAGTATAGGAGCATATAGTATGTATAGGAATATGTAGTAGGAGTATAGGAGCATATAGTATGTATAGGAGTATATATTAGGATTATAGGAGCATATAGTATGTATAGCAGTATATATTTGGATTATAGGAGCATATAGTGTGTATAGGAGAATGAAAGTATGTAGTAGGAGTATAGGAGCATATAGTATGTATAGGAATATGTAGTAGGAGTATAGGAGCATATAGTATGTATAGGAGTATGTTGGTGGTGTATAGGAGTATATAGTATGTATAGGAGAATGTAGTACGTGTATAGGAGCATATAGCATGTATAGGAGTATGTAGTAGGAGTATAAGAGCATATAGTATGTATAGGAGTATATATTAGGATTATAGGGGCATATAGTATGTATAGGAAAATGTAATTATGTAGTAGGAGTGTAGGAGCATATAGTATGTATAGGAGTATGTAGTAGGAGTATAGGAGCATATAGTATGTATAGGAGTATGTAGTTGGAGTATAGGAGTATGTAGTATGTATAGGAGTATGTAGTATGTGTATAGGAGCATATTGCATGTATAGGAGTATGTAGTAGGAGTATAGGAGCATATAGTATGTATAGGAGTATATATTAGGATTATAGGAGCATAGTGTGTGTATAGGAGAATGTAAGTATGTTGTAGGAGTATAGGAGCATATAGTATGTATAGGAATATGTAGTAGGAGTATAGGAGCATATAGTATGTATAGGAGTATATATTAGGATTATAGGAGCATATAGTGTGTATAAGAGAATGTAAGTATGTAGTAGGAGTATAGGAGCATATAGTATGTATAGGAATATGTAGTAGGAGTATAGGAGCAGATAGAATGTATAGGAGTATGTAGTAGGAGTATAGGATCATATAGTAAGTATAGGAGTATGTAGTAGGAATATAGGAGCATATAGTATGTATAGGAGTATGTAGTAGAAGTATAGGAGCATATAGTACGTATAGGAGTATATATTAGGATTATAGGAGCATATAGTATGTATAGGAGTATATATTAGGATTATAGGAGCATATAGTGTGTATAGGAGAATGAAAGTATGTAGTAGGAGTATAGGAGCATATAGTATGTATAGGAATATGTAGTAGGAGTATAGGAGCATATAGTATGTATAGGAGTATGTAGGTGGAGTATAGGAGTATATAGTATGTATAGGAGTATGTAGTACGTGTATAGGAGCATATAGCATGTATAGGAGTATGTAGTAGGAGTATAAGAGCATATAGTATGTATAGGAGTATATATTAGGATTATAGGGGCATATAGTATGTATAGAAAAATGTAATTATGTAGTAGGAGTGTAGGAGCATATAGTATGTATAGGAGTATGTAGTAGGAGTATAGGAGCATATAGTATGTATAGGAGTATGTAGTTGGAGTATAGGAGTATGTAGTTGGAGTATAGGAGTATGTAGTATGTATAGGAGTATGTAGTATGTGTATAGGAGCGTATTGCATGTATAGGAGTATGTAGTAGGAGTATAGGAGCATATAGTATGTATAGGAGTATATATTAGGATTATAGGAGCATATAGTGTGTATAGGAGAATATAAGTATGTTGTAGGAGTATAGGAGCATATAGTATGTATAGGAATATGTAGTAGGAGTATAGGAGCATATAGTATGTATAGGAGTATATATTAGGATTATAGGAGCATATAGTGTGTATAGGAGAATGTAAGTATGTAGTAGGAGTATAGGAGCATATAGTGTGTATAGGAGAATGTAAGTATGTAGTAGGAGTATAGGAGCATATAGTTTGTATAGGAATATGTAGTAGGAGTATAGGAGCATATAGTATGTATAGGAGTATGTAGTAGGAGAATAGGATCATATAGTAAGTATAGGAGTATGTAGTAGGAATATAGGAGCATATAGTATGTATAGGAGTATGTAGTAGAAGTATAGGAGCATATAGTGCGTATAGGAGTATGTAGTATGAGTATAGGAGCATATAGTATGTTTAGGAATATGTAGTAGGACTATAGGAGCATATAGTATGTATAGGAGTATGTAGTAGGAGTATAGGAGCATATAGTATGTACAGGAGTATGTAGTAGGAGTATAGGAGCATATAGTATGTATAGGAGTATGTAGTAGGAGTATAGGGGTATGTAGTAGGAATATAGGAGCATATAGAATGTATAGGAATATGTAGTACGAGTATAGGAGCATATAGTATGTATAGGATTATGTAGTAGGAGTATAGGAGCATATAGTATGTATAGGAGTACGTAGTAGGACTATAGTAGCATATAGTATGTATAGTAGTACTTAGTAGGAGTATAGGAGCATATAGTATGTATAGGAGTACGTAGGAGTAGAGAAGCATATAGTATGTATAGGAGTATGTAGTATGTGTATAGGAGCATATTGCATGTATAGGAGTATGTAGTAGGAGTATAGGAGCATATAGTATGTATAGGAGTATATATTAGGATTATAGGAGCATATAGTGTGTATAGGAGAATGTAAGTATGTAGTAGGAGTATAGGAGCATATAGTATGTATAGGAATATGTAGTAGGAGTATAGGAGCATATAGTATGTATAGGAGTATATATTAGGATTATAGGAGCATATAGTATGTATAGGAGTATATATTAGGATTATAGGAGCATATAGTGTGTATAGGAGAATGAAAGTATGTAGTAGGAGTATAGGAGCATATAGTATGTATAGGAATATGTAGTAGGAGTATAGGAGCATATAGTATGTATAGGAGTATGTAGGTGGAGTATAGGAGCATATAGTATGTATAGGAGTATGTAGTACGTGTATAGGAGCATATAGCATGTATAGGAGTATGTAGTAGGAGTATAAGAGCATATAGTATGTATAGGAGTATATATTAGGATTATAGGGGCATATAGTATGTATAGGAAAATGTAATTATGTAGTAGGAGTGTAGGAGCATATAGTATGTATAGGAGTATGTAGTAGGAGTATAGGAGCATATAGTATGTATAGGAGTATGTAGTTGGAGTATAGGAGTATATAGTATGTATAGTAGTATGTAGTACGTGTATAGGAGCATATAGCATGTATAGGAGTATGTAGTAGGAGTATAGGAGCATATAGTATGTATAGGAGTATATATTAGGATTATAGGGGCATATAGTATGTATAGGAAAATGTAATTATGTAGTAGGAGTGTAGGAGCATATAGTATGTATAGGAGTATGTAGTAGGAGTATAGGAGCATATAGTATGTATAGGAGTATGTAGTTGGAGTATAGGAGTATGTAGTATGTATAGGAGTATGTAGTATGTGTATAGGAGCATATTGCATGTATAGGAGTATGTAGTAGGAGTATAGGAGCATATAGTATGTATAGGAGTATATATTAGGATTATAGGAGCATATAGTGTGTATAGGAGAATGTAAGTATGTTGTAGGAGTATAGGAGCATATTGCATGTATAGGAGTATGTAGTAGGAGTATAGGAGCATATAGTATGTATAGGAGTATATATTAGGATTATAGGAGCATATAGTGTGTATAGGAGAATGTAAGTATGTAGTAGGAGTATAGGAGCATATAGTATGTATAGGAATATGTAGTAGGAGTATAGGAGCATATAGTATGTATAGGAGTATATATTAGGATTATAGGAGCATATAGTATGTATAGGAGTATATATTAGGATTATAGGAGCATATAGTGTGTATAGGAGAATGAAAGTATGTAGTAGGAGTATAGGAGCATATAGTATGTATAGGAATATGTAGTAGGAGTATAGGAGCATATAGTATGTATAGGAATATGTAGTACGAGTATAGGAGCATATAGTATGTATAGGATTATGTAGTAGGAGTATAGGAGCATATAGTATGTATAGGAGTACGTAGTAGGACTATAGTAGCATATAGTATGTATAGTAGTACTTAGTAGGAGTATAGGAGCATATAGTATGTATAGGAGTACGTAGGAGTAGAGAAGCATATAGTATGTATAGGAGTATGTAGTATGTGTATAGGAGCATATTGCATGTATAGGAGTATGTAGTAGGAGTATAGGAGCATATAGTATGTATAGGAGTATATATTAGGATTATAGGAGCATATAGTGTGTATAGGAGAATGTAAGTATGTAGTAGGAGTATAGGAGCATATAGTATGTATAGGAATATGTAGTAGGAGTATAGGAGCATATAGTATGTATAGGAGTATATATTAGGATTATAGGAGCATATAGTATGTATAGGAGTATATATTAGGATTATAGGAGCATATAGTGTGTATAGGAGAATGAAAGTATGTAGTAGGAGTATAGGAGCATATAGTATGTATAGGAATATGTAGTAGGAGTATAGGAGCATATAGTATGTATAGGAGTATGTTGGTGGAGTATAGGAGTATATAGTATGTATAGGAGTATGTAGTACGTGTATAGGAGCATATAGCATGTATAGGAGTATGTAGTAGGAGTATAAGAGCATATAGTATGTATAGGAGTATATATTAGGATTATAGGGGCATATAGTATGTATAGGAAAATGTAATTATGTAGTAGGAGTGTAGGAGCATATAGTATGTATAGGAGTATGTAGTAGGAGTATAGGAGCATATAGTATGTATAGGAGTATGTAGTTGGAGTATAGGAGTATGTAGTATGTATAGGAGTATGTAGTATGTGTATAGGAGCATATTGCATGTATAGGAGTATGTAGTAGGAGTATAGGAGCATATAGTATGTATAGGAGTATATATTAGGATTATAGGAGCATAGTGTGTGTATAGGAGAATGTAAGTATGTTGTAGGAGTATAGGAGCATATAGTATGTATAGGAATATGTAGTAGGAGTATAGGAGCATATAGTATGTATAGGAGTATATATTAGGATTATAGGAGCATATAGTGTGTATAAGAGAATGTAAGTATGTAGTAGGAGTATAGGAGCATATAGTATGTATAGGAATATGTAGTAGGAGTATAGGAGCAGATAGAATGTATAGGAGTATGTAGTAGGAGTATAGGATCATATAGTAAGTATAGGAGTATGTAGTAGGAATATAGGAGCATATAGTATGTATAGGAGTATGTAGTAGAAGTATAGGAGCATATAGTACGTATAGGAGTATATATTAGGATTATAGGAGCATATAGTATGTATAGGAGTATATATTAGGATTATAGGAGCATATAGTGTGTATAGGAGAATGAAAGTATGTAGTAGGAGTATAGGAGCATATAGTATGTATAGGAATATGTAGTAGGAGTATAGGAGCATATAGTATGTATAGGAGTATGTAGGTGGAGTATAGGAGTATATAGTATGTATAGGAGTATGTAGTACGTGTATAGGAGCATATAGCATGTATAGGAGTATGTAGTAGGAGTATAAGAGCATATAGTATGTATAGGAGTATATATTAGGATTATAGGGGCATATAGTATGTATAGAAAAATGTAATTATGTAGTAGGAGTGTAGGAGCATATAGTATGTATAGGAGTATGTAGTAGGAGTATAGGAGCATATAGTATGTATAGGAGTATGTAGTTGGAGTATAGGAGTATGTAGTATGTATAGGAGTATGTAGTATGTGTATAGGAGCGTATTGCATGTATAGGAGTATGTAGTAGGAGTATAGGAGCATATAGTATGTATAGGAGTATATATTAGGATTATAGGAGCATATAGTGTGTATAGGAGAATATAAGTATGTTGTAGGAGTATAGGAGCATATAGTATGTATAGGAATATGTAGTAGGAGTATAGGAGCATATAGTATGTATAGGAGTATATATTAGGATTATAGGAGCATATAGTGTGTATTGGAGAATGTAAGTATGTAGTAGGAGTATAGGAGCATATAGTGTGTATAGGAGAATGTAAGTATGTAGTAGGAGTATAGGAGCATATAGTTTGTGTAGGAATATGTAGTAGGAGTATAGGAGCATATAGTATGTATAGGAGTATGTAGTAGGAGTATAGGATCATATAGTAAGTATAGGAGTATGTAGTAGGAATATAGGAGCATATAGTATGTATAGGAGTATGTAGTAGAAGTATAGGAGCATATAGTACGTATAGGAGTATGTAGTATGAGTATAGGAGCATATAGTATGTTTAGGAATATGTAGTAGGACTATAGGAGCATATAGTATGTATAGGAGTATGTAGTAGGAGTATAGGAGCATATAGTATGTACAGGAGTATGTAGTAGGAGTATAGGAGCATATAGTATGTATAGGAGTATGTAGTAGGAGTATAGGGGTATGTAGTAGGAATATAGGAGCATATAGAATGTATAGGAATATGTAGTACGAGTATAGGAGCATATAGTATGTATAGGATTATGTAGTAGGAGTATAGGAGCATATAGTATGTATAGGAGTACGTAGTAGGACTATAGTAGCATATAGTATGTATAGTAGTACTTAGTAGGAGTATAGGAGCATATAGTATGTATAGGAGTACGTAGGAGTAGAGAAGCATATAGTATGTATAGGAGTATGTAGTATGTGTATAGGAGCATATTGCATGTATAGGAGTATGTAGTAGGAATATAGGAGCATATAGTATGTATAGGAATATGTAGTAGGAGTATAGGAGCATATAGTATGTATAGGAGTATATATTAGGATTATAGGAGCATATAGTATGTATAGGAGTATATATTAGGATTATAGGAGCATATAGTGTGTATAGGAGAATGAAAGTATGTAGTAGGAGTATAGGAGCATATAGTATGTATAGGAATATGTAGTAGGAGTATAGGAGCATATAGTATGTATAGGAGTATGTAGGTGGAGTATAGGAGTATATAGTAAGTATAGGAGTATGTAGTACGTGTATAGGAGCATATAGCATGTATAGGAGTATGTAGTAGGAGTATAAGAGCATATAGTATGTATAGGAGTATATATTAGGATTATAGGGGCATATAGTATGTATAGGAAAATGTAATTATGTAGTAGGAGTGTAGGAGCATATAGTATGTATAGGAGTATGTAGTAGGAGTATAGGAGCATATAGTATGTATAGGAGTATGTAGTTGGAGTATAGGAGTATATAGTATGTATAGTAGTATGTAGTACGTGTATAGGAGCATATAGCATGTATAGGAGTATGTAGTAGGAGTATAGGAGCATATAGTATGTATAGGAGTATATATTAGGATTATAGGGGCATATAGTATGTATAGGAAAATGTAATTATGTAGTAGGAGTGTAGGAGCATATAGTATGTATAGGAGTATGTAGTAGGAGTATAGGAGCATATAGTATGTATAGGAGTATGTAGTTGGAGTATAGGAGTATGTAGTATGTATAGGAGTATGTAGTATGTGTATAGGAGCATATTGCATGTATAGGAGTATGTAGTAGGAGTATAGGAGCATATAGTATGTATAGGAGTATATATTAGGATTATAGGAGCATATAGTGTGTATAGGAGAATGTAAGTATGTTGTAGGAGTATAGAAGCATATAGTATGTATAGGAATATGTAGTAGGAGTATAGGAGCATATAGTATGTATAGGAGTATATATTAGGATTATAGGAGCATATAGTGTGTATAGGAGAATGTAAGTATGTAGTAGGAGTATAGGAGCATATAGTGTGTATAGGAGAATGTAAGTATGTAGTAGGAGTATAGGAGCATATAGTATGTATAGGAATATGTAGTAGGAGTATAGGAGCATATAGTATGTATAGGAGTATGTAGTAGGAGTATAGGATCATATAGTAAGTATAGGAGTATGTAGTAGGAATATAGGAGCATATAGTATGTATAGGAGTATGTAGTAGAAGTATAGGAGCATATAGTACGTATAGGAGTATGTAGTATGAGTATAGGAGCATATAGTATGTTTAGGAATATGTAGTAGGACTATAGGAGCATATAGTATGTATAGGAGTATGTAGTAGGAGTATAGGAGCATATAGTATGTACAGGAGTATGTAGTAGGAGTATAGGAGCATATAGTATGTATAGGAGTATGTAGTAGGAGTATAGGGGTATGTAGTAGGAATATAGGAGCATATAGAATGTATAGGAATATGTAGTACGAGTATAGGAGCATATAGTATGTATAGGATTATGTAGTAGGAGTATAGGAGCATATAGTATGTATAGGAGTACGTAGTAGGACTATAGTAGCATATAGTATGTATAGTAGTACTTAGTAGGAGTATAGGAGCATATAGTATGTATAGGAGTACGTAGGAGTAGAGAAGCATATAGTATGTATAGGAGTATGTAGTATGTGTATAGGAGCATATTGCATGTATAGGAGTATGTAGTAGGAGTATAGGAGCATATAGTATGTATAGGAGTATATATTAGGATTATAGGAGCATATAGTGTGTATAGGAGAATGTAAGTATGTAGTAGGAGTATAGGAGCATATAGTATGTATAGGAATATGTAGTAGGAGTATAGGAGCATATAGTATGTATAGGAGTATATATTAGGATTATAGGAGCATATAGTATGTATAGGAGTATATATTAGGATTATAGGAGCATATAGTGTGTATAGGAGAATGAAAGTATGTAGTAGGAGTATAGGAGCATATAGTATGTATAGGAATATGTAGTAGGAGTATAGGAGCATATAGTATGTATAGGAGTATGTAGGTGGAGTATAGGAGTATATAGTATGTATAGGAGTATGTAGTACGTGTATAGGAGCATATAGCATGTATAGGAGTATGTAGTAGGAGTATAAGAGCATATAGTATGTATAGGAGTATATATTAGGATTATAGGGGCATATAGTATGTATAGGAAAATGTAATTATGTAGTAGGAGTGTAGGAGCATATAGTATGTATAGGAGTATGTAGTAGGAGTATAGGAGCATATAGTATGTATAGGAGTATGTAGTTGGAGTATAGGAGCATAGTGTGTGTATAGGAGAATGTAAGTATGTTGTAGGAGTATAGGAGCATATAGTATGTATAGGAATATGTAGTAGGAGTATAGGAGCATATAGTATGTATAGGAGTATATATTAGGATTATAGGAGCATATAGTGTGTATAAGAGAATGTAAGTATGTAGTAGGAGTATAGGAGCATATAGTATGTATAGGAATATGTAGTAGGAGTATAGGAGCAGATAGAATGTATAGGAGTATGTAGTAGGAGTATAGGATCATATAGTAAGTATAGGAGTATGTAGTAGGAATATAGGAGCATATAGTATGTATAGGAGTATGTAGTAGAAGTATAGGACCATATAGTACGTATAGGAGTATGTAGTATGAGTATAGGAGCATATAGTATGTTTAGGAATATGTAGTAGGACTATAGGAGCATATAGTATGTATAGGAGTATGTAGTAGGAGTATAGGAGCATATAGTATGTATAGGAGTATGTAGTAGGAGTATAGGAGCATATAGTATGTATAGGAGTATGTAGTAGGAGTATAGGGGTATGTAGTAGGAATATAGGAGCATATAGAATGTATAGCAATATGTAGTACGAGTATAGGAGCATATAGTATGTATAGGATTATGTAGTAGGAGTATAGGAGCATATAGTATGTATAGGAGTACGTAGTAGGACTATAGTAGCATATAGTATGTATAGTAGTACTTAGTAGGAGTATAGGAGCATATAGTATGTATAGGAGTACGTAGGAGTAGAGAAGCATATAGTATGTATCGGAGTACGTAGTAGGAGTATAGGAGCATATAGTATGTATGGGAGTACGTATTAGGAGCATAGGAGCATATAGTATGTATAGGAGTATGTAGTTGGAGTATAGGAGTATGTAGTATGTATAGGAGTATGTAGTACGTGTATAGGAGCATATAGCATGTGTAGGAGTATGTAGTAGGAGTATAGGAGCATATAGTATGTATATGAGTATATATTAGGATTATAGGAGCATATAGTACGTATAGGAGTATGTAGTAGGAGTATAGGTGTATGTAGTAGGAGTATAGGAGTATGTAGAAGGAGTATAGGAGCATATAGTATGTATAGAAGTATGTAGTAATAGTATAGGAGCATATAGTATGTATAGGAGTATGTAGTAAAAGTATAGGGGCATATAGCTTGTAAAGGAGTATGTAGTAGGAGTATAGGAGCATTTAGTATGTATAGGAGTATTTAGTTGGAGTAAAGGAGCATATATATATATGTATAGGAGTATGTAGTAGGGGTATAGGAGCATATAGTATGTATAAGAGTATGTTGTAAGAGTATAGGAGTATGTAGTAAGTGTATAGGAGCATATCGTATGTATAGGAGTACGTAGTAGGAGTATAGGAGCATATAGTATGTATAGGAGTATTTAGTAAAAGTATAGGGGCATATTTTGTAAAGGAGTATGTAGTAGAAGTATAGGAGCATTTAGTATGTATAGGAGTATTTAGTTGGAGTATAGGAGCATATATATATATATGTATAGGAGTATGTAGTAGGGGTATAGGATTATATAGTATGTATAAGAGTATGTTGTAAGAGTAGAGGAGTATGTAGTAAGTGTATAGGAGCATATCGTATGTATAGGAGTATGTAATAGGAGTATAGGAGCATATAGTATGTAAAGGAGTATGTAGTAGGACTATAGGAGCATATAGTATGTATAGGAGTATGTAGTAGGTGTATAGGAGCATATTGCATGTATAGGAGTATGTAGTAGGAGTATAGGAGCATATAGTATGTATAGGAGTATATATTAGGATTATAGGAGCATATAGTGTGTATAGGAGAATGTAAGTATGTAGTAGGAGTATAGGAGCATATAGTATGTATAGGACTATGTAGTAGGTGTATAGGAGCATATAGTTTGTATAGAAGTATGTAGTAATAGTATAGGAGAATATAGTATGTATAGGAGTATGTAGTAAGAGTATAGGAGCATTTAGTATGTATAGGAGTATTTAGTTGGAGTATAGGAGCATATAGTATGTATAGGAGTATGTAGTAGGTGTATAGGAGCATATAGTATGTATAGGAGTATGTAGTAGGGATATAGGAGCTTATAGTATGTATAGGAGTATGTAGTAAGAGTATAGGAGTATGTAGTAAGAGTATAAGAGCATATCGTACGTATAGGAGTATGTAGTAGAAGTATAGGTGCATATAGTATGTATAGGATTATGTAGTTGGAGTATAGGAGCACATAGTATGTAGTAGGAGTATAGGAGCATATTGTATGTATAGCAGTATAGGAGCATATAGTATATATAGAAGTATGTAGTTATAGTATAGGAGCATATAGTATGTATAGGAGTATGTAGTAGGAGTATTGGAGAATATAGTAGGTGTATAGGAGCATATAGTAAGTATAGGAGTATGTAGTAGGGGTATAGGAGCATATAGTATATATAGGAGTATGTAGTAAGAGTATAGGAGTATGTAGTAAGAGTATAGGAGTATGTAGTAAGAGTAGAGGAGTATGTAGTAAGTGTATAGGAGCATATCGTAAGTATAGGAGTATGTAGTAGGAGTATAGGAGCATATAGTATGTATAGGAGTATGTAGTAGGAGTATAGGAGCATATAGTATGTATAGGAGTATGTAGTAGGAGTATAGGAGCATATAGTATGTATAGGAGTATATATTAGGATTATAGGAGCATATAGTATGTATAGGAGAATGTAATTATGTAGTAGGAGTGTAGGAGCATATAGTATGTATAGGAGTATGTAGTAGGAGTATAGGAGTAGGTAGAAGGAGTATAGGAGCTTATAGTATGTATAGAAGTATGTAGTAATAGTATAGGAGCATATAGTATGTATAGGAGTATGTAGTAACAGTATAGGGGCATATAGTTTGTAAAGGAGTATGTAGTAGGAGTATAGGAGCATTTAGTATGTATAGGAGTATTTAGTTTGAGTATAGGAGCATATATATATATGTATAGGAGTATGTAGTAGGTGTATAAGAGCATATAGTAAGTATAGGAGTATGTAGTAGGGGTATAGGAGCATATAGTATGTATAAGAGTATGTAGTAAGAGTGTAGGTGTATGTAGTATGTATAGGAGTATGTAGTAAGTGTATAGGAGCATATCGTACGTATAGGAGTATGTAGTAGGAGTATAGGAGCATATAGTATGTATAGGAATATGTAGTAGGAGTATAGGAGCATATAGTATGTATAGGAGTATGTAGTAGGAGTATAGGATCTTATAGTAAGTATAGGAGTATGTAGTAGGAATATAGGAGCATATAGTATGTATAGGAGTGTGTAGTCGAAGTATAGGAGCATATAGTACGTATAGGAGTATGTAGTAGGAGTATAGGAGCATGTAGTATGTTTAGGAATATATAGTAGGACTATAGGAGCATATAGTATGTATAGGAGTATGTAGTAGGAGCATAGGAGCATATAGTATGTATCGGAGTATGTAGTAGGAGTATAGGAGCATATAGTATGTATAGGAGTATATATTAGGATTATAGGAGCATATAGTATGTATAGAAGTATGTAGTAATAGTATAGGAGCATATAGTATGTATAGGAGTATGTAGTAAAAGTATAGGGGCATATAGTTTGTAAAGGAGTATGTAGTAGGAGTATAGGAGCATTTAGTATATATAGGAGTATTTAGTTTGAGTATAGGAGCATATATATATATGTATAGGAGTATGTAGTAGGTGTATAGGAGCATATAGTAAGTATAGGAGTGTAGTAGGGGTATAGGAGCATATAGTATGTAAAGGAGTATGTAGTTGGAGTATAGGAGTATGTAGTATGTGTATAGGAGCATATTGCATGTATAGGAGTATGTAGTAGGAGTATAGGAGCATATAGTATGTATAGGAGTATATATTAGGATTATAGGAGCATATAGTGTGTATAGGAGAAAGTAAGTATGTAGTAGGAGTATAGGAGCATATAGAATGTATAGGAATATGTAGTAGGAGTATAGGAGCATATAGTATGTATAGGAGTATGTAGTAGAAGTATAGGAGCATATAGTATGTATAGGAGTATATATTAGGATTATAGGAGCATATAGTATCTATAGGAGAATGTAATTATGTAGTAAAAGTGTAGGAGCATATAGTATGTATAGGAGTAGGTAGTAGGAGTATAGGAGTAGGTAGAAGGAGTATAGGAGCATATAGTATGTACAGAAGTATGTAGTAATAGTATAGGAGCATATAGTATGTATAGGAGTATGTAGTAACAGTATAGGGGCATATAGTTTGTAAAGGAGTATGTAGTAGGAGAATAGGAGCATTTAGTATGTATAGGAGTATTTAGTTTGAGTATAGGAGCATATATATATATGTATAGGAGTATGTAGTAGGTGTTTAAGAGCATATAGTAAGTAAAGGAGTATGTAGTAGGGGTATAGGAGCATATAGTATGTATAAGAGTATGTAGTAAGAGTATAGGTGTATGTAGTATGTATAGGAGTATGTAGTAAGTGTATAGGAGCATATCGTATGTATAGGAGTATGTAGTAGGAGGATAGGAGCATATAGTATGTATAGGAGCATATAGTATGTATAGGAGTATGTAGTAGGAGTATAGGAGCATATAGTATGTATAGGAGTATGTAGTTGGAGTATAGGAGTATGTAGTATGTATAGGAGTATGTAGTATGTGTATAGGAGCATATTGCATGTATAGGAGTATGTAGTAGGAGTATAGGAGCATATAGTATGTATAGGAGTATATATTAGGATTATAGGAGCATATAGTGTGTATAGGAGAATGTTAGTATGCAGTAGGAGTATAGGAGCATATAGTATGTATAGGAATATGTAGTAGGAGTATAGGAGCATATAGTATGTATAGGAGTATATATTAGGATTATAGGAGCATATAGTGTGTATATATTAGGATTATAGGAGCATATAGTGTGTATAGGAGAATGTAAGTATGTAGTAGGAGTATAGGAGCATATAGTATGTATAGGAATATGTAGTAGGAGTTTAGGAGCATATAGTATGTATAGGAGTATGTAGTTGGAGTGTAGGAGTATATAGTATGTATAGTAGTATGTAGTACGTGTATAGGAGCATATAGCATGTATAGGAGTATGTAGTAGG
Organism: Parasteatoda lunata; assembly: GCA_949128135.1. NCBI lineage: Eukaryota > Metazoa > Arthropoda > Arachnida > Araneae > Theridiidae > Parasteatoda > Parasteatoda lunata. The sequence goes on along the minus strand of OX421979.1, from coordinate 87,881,043 downwards.
AGTATAGGAGCATATAGTATGTATAGGAGTATATATTAGGATTATAGGGGCATATAGTATGTATAGGAAAATGTAATTATGTAGTAGGAGTGTAGGAGCATATAGTATGTATAGGAGTATGTAGTAGGAGTATAGGAGCATATAGTATGTATAGGAGTATGTAGTTGGAGTATAGTTGTATGTAGTATGTATAGGAGTATGTAGTATGTGTATAGGAGCATATTGCATGTATAGGAGTATGTAGTAGGAGTATAGGAGCATATAGTATGTATAGGAGTATATATTAGGATTATAGGAGCATATAGTGTGTATAGGAGAATGTAAGTATGTTGTAGGAGTATAGGAGCATATAGTATGTATAGGAATATGTAGTAGGAGTATAGGAGCATATAGTATGTATGGGAGTATATATTAGGATTATAGGAGCATATAGTGTGTATAGGAGAATGTAAGTATGTAGTAGGAGTATAGGAGCATATAGTGTGTATAGGAGAATGTAAGTATGTAGTAGGAGTATAGGAGCATATAGTATGTATAGGAATATGTAGTAGGAGTATAGGAGCATATAGTATGTATAGGAGTATGTAGTAGGAGTATAGGATCATATAGTAAGTATAGGAGTATGTAGTAGGAATATAGGAGCATATAGTATGTATAGGAGTATGTAGTAGAAGTATAGGAGCATATAGTACGTATAGGAGTATGTAGTATGAGTATAGGAGCATATAGTATGTTTAGGAATATGTAGTAGGACTATAGGAGCATATAGTATGTATAGGAGTATGTAGTAGGAGTATAGGAGCATATAGTATGTACAGGAGTATGTAGTAGGAGTATAGGAGCATATAGTATGTATAGGAGTATGTAGTAGGAGTATAGGGGTATGTAGTAGGAATATAGGAGCATATAGAATGTATAGGAATATGTAGTACGAGTATAGGAGCATATAGTATGTATAGGATTATGTAGTAGGAGTATAGGAGCATATAGTATGTATAGGAGTACGTAGTAGGACTATAGTAGCATATAGTATGTATAGTAGTACTTAGTAGGAGTATAGGAGCATATAGTATGTATAGGAGTACGTAGGAGTAGAGAAGCATATAGTATGTATAGGAGTATGTAGTATGTGTATAGGAGCATATTGCATGTATAGGAGTATGTAGTAGGAGTATAGGAGCATATAGTATGTATAGGAGTATATATTAGGATTATAGGAGCATATAGTGTGTATAGGAGAATGTAAGTATGTAGTAGGAGTATAGGAGCATATAGTATGTATAGGAATATGTAGTAGGAGTATAGGAGCATATAGTATGTATAGGAGTACGTAGTAGGACTATAGTAGCATATAGTATGTATAGTAGTACTTAGTAGGAGTATAGGAGCATATAGTATGTATAGGAGTACGTAGGAGTAGAGAAGCATATAGTATGTATAGGAGTATGTAGTATGTGTATAGGAGCATATTGCATGTCTAGGAGTATGTAGTAGGATTATAGGAGCATATAGTATGTATAGGAGTATATAGTATGTATAGGAGTATATATTAGGATTATAGGAGCATATAGTGTGTATAGGAGAATGTAAGTATGTAGTAGGAGTATAGGAGCATATAGTATGTATAGGAATATGTAGTAGGAGTATAGGAGCATATAGTATGTATAGGAGTATATATTAGGATTATAGGAGCATATAGTATGTATAGGAGTATATATTAGGATTATAGGAGCATATAGTGTGTATAGGAGAATGAAAGTATGTAGTAGGAGTATAGGAGCATATAGTATGTATAGGAATAAGTAGTAGGAGTATAGGAGCATATAGTATGTATAGGAGTATGTAGGTGGAGTATAGGAGTATATAGTATGTATAGGAGTATGTAGTACGTGTATAGGAGCATATAGCATGTATAGGAGTATGTAGTAGGAGTATAAGAGCATATAGTATGTATAGGAGTATATATTAGGATTATAGGGGCATATAGTATGTATAGGAAAATGTAATTATGTAGTAGGAGTGTAGGAGCATATAGTATGTATAGGAGTATGTAGTAGGAGTATAGGAGCATATAGTATGTATAGGAGTATGTAGTTGGAGTATAGGAGTATGTAGTATGTATAGGAGTATGTAGTATGTGTATAGGAGCATATTGCATGTATAGGAGTATGTAGTAGGAGTATAGGAGCTTATAGTATGTATAGGAGTATATATTAGGATTATAGGAGCATAGTGTGTGTATAGGAGAATGTAAGTATGTTGTAGGAGTATAGGAGCATATAGTATGTATAGGAATATGTAGTAGGAGTATAGGAGCATATAGTATGTATAGGAGTATATATTAGGATTATAGGAGCATATAGTGTGTATAAGAGAATGTAAGTATGTAGTAGGAGTATAGGAGCATATAGTATGTATAGGAATATGTAGTAGGAGTATAGGAGCAGATAGAATGTATAGGAGTATGTAGTAGGAGTATAGGATCATATAGTAAGTATAGGAGTATGTAGTAGGAATATAGGAGCATATAGTATGTATAGGAGTATGTAGTAGAAGTATAGGAGCATATAGTACGTATAGGAGTATGTAGTATGAGTATAGGAGCATATAGTACGTTTAGGAATATGTAGTAGGACTATAGGAGCATATAGTATGTATAGGAGTATGTAGTAGGAGTATAGGAGCATATAGTATGTATAGGAGTATGTAGTAGGAGTATAGGAGCATATCGTATGTATAGGAGTATGTAGTAGGAGGATAGGAGCATATAGTGTGTATAGGAGCATATAGTATGTATAGGAGTATGTAGTAGGAGTATAGGAGCATATAGTATGTATAGGAGTATGTAGTTGGAGTATAGGAGTATGTAGTATGTATAGGAGTATGTAGTAGGACTATAGTAGCATATAGTATGTATAGTAGTACTTAGTAGGAGTATAGGAGCATATAGTATGTATAGGAGTACGTAGGAGTAGAGAAGCATATAGTATGTATCGGAGTACGTAGTAGGAGTATAGGAGCATATAGTATGTATGGGAAAACGTATTAGGAGCATAGGAGCATATAGTATGTATAGGAGTATGTAGTTGGAGTATAGGAGTATGTAGTATGTATAGGAGTATGTAGTACGTGTATAGGAGCATATAGCATGTATAGGAGTATGTAGTAGGAGTATAGGAGCATATAGTAAGTATATGAGTATATATTAGGATTATAGGAGCATATAGTACGTATAGGAGTATGTAGTAGGAGTATAGGTGTATGTAGTAGGAGTATAGGAGTATGTAGAAGGAGTATAGGAGCATATAGTATGTATAGAAGTATGTAGTAATAGTATAGGAGCATATAGTATGTATAGGAGTATGTAGTAAAAGTATAGGGGCATATAGCTTGTAAAGGAGTATGTAGTAGGAGTATAGGAGCATTTAGTATGTATAGGAGTATTTAGTTGGAGTAAAGGAGCATATATATATATGTATAGGAGTATGTAGTAGGGGTATAGGAGCATATAGTATGTATAAGAGTATGTTGTAAGAGTATAGGAGTATGTAGTAAGTGTATAGGAGCATATCGTATGTATAGGAGTATGTAGTAGGAGTATAGGAGCATATAGTATGTATAGGAGTATTTAGTAAAAGTATAGGGGCATATTTTGTAAAGGAGTATGTAGTAGAAGTATAGGATTATATAGTATGTATAAGAGTATGTAGTAAGAGTAGAGGAGTATGTAGTAAGTGTATAGGAGCATATAGTATGTATAGGAGTATGTAGTAGGAGTATAGAAGCATATAGTATGTATAGGAGTATGTAGTAGGTGTATAGGAGCATATTGCATGTATAGGAGTATGTAGTAGGAGTATAGGAGCATATAGTATGTATAGGAGTATATATTAGGATTATAGGAGCATATAGTGTGTATAGGAGAATGTAAGTATGTAGTAGGAGTATAGGAGCATATAGTATGTATAGGACTATGTAGTAGGTGTATAGGAGCATATAGTTTGTATAGAAGTATGTAGTAATAGTATAGGAGCATATAGTATGTATAGGAGTATGTAGTAAGAGTATAGGAGCATTTAGTATGTATAGGAGTATGTAGTAAGTGTATAGGAGCATATCGTATGTATAGGAGTATGTAGTAGGAGTATAGGAGCATATAGTATGTATAGGAGTATGTAGCAGGAGTATAGGAGCATATAATATGTATAGGAGTATGTAGTTGGAGTATAGGAGTATGTAGTATGTATAGGAGTGTGTAGTATGTGTGTAGGAGCATATTGCATGTATAGGAGTATGTAGTAGGAGTATAGGAGCGTATAGTATGTATAGGAGTATATATATTAGGATTATAGGAGCATATAGTGTGTATAGGAGAATGTAAGTATGTAGTAGGAGTATAGGAGCATATAGTATGTATAGGAATATGTAGTAGGAGTATAGGAGCATATAGTATGTATAGGAGTATATATTAGGATTATAGGAGCATATAGTATGTATAGGAGTATATATTAGGATTTTAGGAGCATATAGTGTGTATAGGAGAATGTAAGTATGTAGTAGGAGTATAGGAGCATATAGTATGTATAGGAATATGTAGTAGGAGTATAGGAGCATATAGTATGTATAGGAGTATGTAGTAGGAGTATAGGAGCATATAGTATGTATAGGAGTATATATTAGGATTATAGGAGCATATAGTATGTATAGGAGAATGTAATTATGTAGTAGGAGTGTAGGAGCATATAGTATGTATAGGAGTATGTAGTAGGAGTATAGGAGTAATTAGAAGGAGTATAGGCGCTTATAGTATGTATAGAAGTATGTAGTAATAGTATAGGAGCATATAGTATGTATAGGAGTATGTAGTAACAGTATAGGGGCATATAGTTTGTAAAGGAGTATGTAGTAGGAGTATAGGAGCATTTAGTATGTATAGGAGTATTTAGTTTGAGTATAGGAGCATATATATATATGTATAGGAGTATGTAGTAGGTGTATAAGAGCATATAGTAAGTATAGGAGTATGTAGTAGGGGTATAGGAGCATATAGTATGTATAAGAGTATGTAGTAAGAGTATAGGTGTATGTAGTATGTATAGGAGTATGTAGTAAGTGTATAGGAGCATATCGTATGTATAGGAGTATGTAGTAGGAGTATAGGAGCATATAGTATGTATAGGAGCATATAGTATGTATAGGAGTATGTAGTAGGAGTATAGGAGCATATGGTATGTATAGGAGTATGTAGTTGGAGTATAGGAGTATGTAGTATGTATAGGAGTATGTAGTATGTGTATAGGAGCATATTGCATGTATAGGAGTATGTAGTAGGAGTATAGGGGCATATAGTATGTATAGGAGTATATATTAGGATTATAGGAGCATATAGTGTGTAAAGGAGAATGTAAGTATGCAGTAGGAGTATAGGAGCATATAGTATGTATAGGAATATATAGTAGGAGTATAGGAGCATATAGTATGTATAGGAGTATATATTAGGATTATAGGAGCATATAGTGTGTATATATTAGGATTATAGGAGCATATAGTGTGTATAGGAGAATGTAAGTATGTAGTAGGAGTATAGGAGCATATAGTATGTATAGGAATATGTAGTAGGAGTATAGGAGCATATAGTATGTATAGGAGTATGTAGTAGGAGTATAGGATCATATAGTAAGTATAGGAGTATGTAGTAGGAATATAGGAGCATATAGTATGTATAGGAGTGTGTAGTCGAAGTATAGGAGCATATAGTACGTATAGGAGTATGTAGTAGGAGTATAGGAGCATATATATATATGTATAGGAGTATGTAGTAGGGGTATAGGAGCATATAGTAAGTATAGGAGTATGTAGTAGGGGTATAGGAGCATATAGTATGTATAAGAGTATGTAGTAAGAGTATAGGTGTATGTAGTATGTATAGGAGTATGTAGTAAGTGTATAGGAGCATATCGTATGTATAGGAGTATGTAGTAGGAGTATAGGAGCATATAGTATGTATAGGAGTATGTAGCAGGAGTATAGGAGCATATAATATGTATAGGAGTATGTAGTTGGAGTATAGGAGTATGTAGTATGTATAGGAGTGTGTAGTATGTGTGTAGGAGCATATTGCATGTATAGGAGTATGTAGTAGGAGTATAGGAGCGTATAGTATGTATAGGAGTATATATATTAGGATTATAGGAGCATATAGTGTGTATAGGAGAATGTAAGTATGTAGTAGGAGTATAGGAGCATATAGTATGTATAGGAATATGTAGTAGGAGTATAGGAGCATATAGTATGTATAGGAGTATATATTAGGATTATAGGAGCATATAGTATGTATAGGAGTATATATTAGGATTTTAGGAGCATATAGTGTGTATAGGAGAATGTAAGTATGTAGTAGGAGTATAGGAGCATATAGTATGTATAGGAATATGTAGTAGGAGTATAGGAGCATATAGTATGTATAGGAGTATGTAGTAGGAGTATAGGAGCATATAGTATGTATAGGAGTATATATTAGGATTATAGGAGCATATAGTATGTATAGGAGAATGTAATTATGTAGTAGGAGTGTAGGAGCATATAGTATGTATAGGAGTATGTAGTAGGAGTATAGGAGTAACAGTATAGGGGCATATAGTTTGTAAAGGAGTATGTAGTAGGAGTATAGGAGCATTTAGTATGTATAGGAGTATTTAGTTTGAGTATAGGAGCATATATATATATGTATAGGAGTATGTAGTAGGTGTATAAGAGCATATAGTAAGTATAGGAGTATGTAGTAGGGGTATAGGAGCATATAGTATGTATAAGAGTATGTAGTAAGAGTATAGGTGTATGTAGTATGTATAGGAGTATGTAGTAAGTGTATAGGAGCATATCGTATGTATAGGAGTATGTAGTAGGAGTATAGGAGCATATAGTATGTATAGGAGCATATAGTATGTATAGGAGTATGTAGTAGGAGTATAGGAGCATATGGTATGTATAGGAGTATGTAGTTGGAGTATAGGAGTATGTAGTATGTATAGGAGTATGTAGTATGTGTATAGGAGCATATTGCATGTATAGGAGTATGTAGTAGGAGTATAGGGGCATATAGTATGTATAGGAGTATATATTAGGATTATAGGAGCATATAGTGTGTAAAGGAGAATGTAAGTATGCAGTAGGAGTATAGGAGCATATAGTATGTATAGGAATATATAGTAGGAGTATAGGAGCATATAGTATGTATAGGAGTATATATTAGGATTATAGGAGCATATAGTGTGTATATATTAGGATTATAGGAGCATATAGTGTGTATAGGAGAATGTAAGTATGTAGTAGGAGTATAGGAGCATATAGTATGTATAGGAATATGTAGTAGGAGTATAGGAGCATATAGTATGTATAGGAGTATGTAGTAGGAGTATAGGATCATATAGTAAGTATAGGAGTATGTAGTAGGAATATAGGAGCATATAGTATGTATAGGAGTGTGTAGTCGAAGTATAGGAGCATATAGTACGTATAGGAGTATGTAGTAGGAGTATAGGAGCATATAGTATGTTTAGGAATATATAGTAGGACTATAGGAGCATATAGTATGTATAGGAGTATGTAGTAGGAGCATAGGAGCATATAGTATGTATCGGAGTATGTAGTAGGAGTTTAGGAGCATATAGTATGTATAGGAGTATATATTAGGATTATAGGAGCATATAGTATGTATAGAAGTATGTAGTAATAGTATAGGAGCATATAGTATGTATAGGAGTATGTAGTAAAAGTATAGGGGCATATAGTTTGTAAAGGAGTATGTAGTAGGAGTATAGGAGCATTTAGTATATATAGGAGTATTTAGTTTGAGTATAGGAGCATATATATATATATGTATAGGAGTATGTAGTAGGTGTATAGGAGCATATAGTAAGTATAGGAGTGTAGTAGGGGTATAGGAGCATATAGTATGTATAAGAGTATGTAGTAAGAGTATAGGAGTATGTAGTAAGAGTAGAGGAGTATGTAGTAAGTGTATAGGAGCATATCGTATGTATAGGAGTATGTAGTAGGAGTATAGGAGCCTATAGTACGTATAGGAGTATGTAGTAGGAGTATAGGAGCATATAGTATGTAAAGGAGTATGTAGTTGGAGTATAGGAGTATGTAGTATGTGTATAGGAGCATATTGCATGTATAGGAGTATGTAGTAGGAGTATAGGAGCATATAGTATGTATAGGAGTATATATTAGGATTATAGGAGCATATAGTGTGTATAGGAGAATGTAAGTATGTAATAGGAGTATAGGAGCATATAGTATGTATAGGATTATGTAGTAGGAGTATAGGAGCATATAGTATGTATAGGAGTATGTAATAGGAGTATAGTATCATATAGTAAGTATAGGAGTATGTAGTAGGAATATAGGAGCATATAGTATGTATAGGAGTATATAGTAGGATTATAGGAGCATATAGTATGAATAGGAGTATGTAGTAGGTGTATAGGAGCATATAATATGTATAGGAGTATGTAGTTGGAGTATAGGAGTATGTAGTATGTATAGGAGTATGTAGTATGTGTATAGGAGCATATTGCATGTATAGGAGTATGTAGTAGGAGTATAGGAGCATATAGTATGTATAGGAGTATTTAGTAAAAGTATAGGGGCATATAGTATGTATAGGAGTATGTAGTTGGAGTATAGGAGTATGTAGTATGTATAGGAGTATGTAGTATGTGTATAGGAGCATATTGCATGTATAGGAGTATGTAGTAGGAGTATAGGAGTATAGTATGAGTAGGAGTATATATTAGGATTATAGGAACATATAGTGTGTATAGGAGAATGAAAGTATGTAGTAGGAGTATAGGAGCATATAGTATGTATAGGAATATGTAGTAGGAGTATAGGAGCATATAGTATGTATAGGAGTATGTAGTTGGAGTATAGGAGTATGTAGTATGTATAGGAGTATGTAGTATGTGTATAGGAGCATATTGCATGTATAGGAGTATGTAGTAGGAGTATAGGAGCATATAGTATGTGTAGGAGTATATATTAGGATTATAGGAGCATATAGTATGTATAGGAGAATGTAAGTATGTAGTAGGGGTAAAGGAGCATATAGTATGTATAGGACTATGTAGTAGGTGTATAGGAGCATATAGTATGTATAGAAGTATGTAGTAATAGTATAGGAGCATATAGTTTGTATAGGAGTATGTAGTAAGAGTATAGGAGCATTTAGTATGTATATGAGTATTTAGTTGGAGTATAGGAGCATATAGTATGTATAGGAGTATGTAGTAGGTGTATAGGAGTATATAGTATGTATAGGAGTATGTAATACGTGTATAGGAGCATATAGCATGTATAGGAGTGTGTAGTAGGAGTATAGGAGCAAATAATATGTATAGGAGTATATATTAGGATTATAGGAGCATATAGTATGTATAGGAGAATGTAATTATGTAGTAGGAGTGTAGGAGCATATAGTATGTATAGGAGTATGTAGTAGGAGTATAGGAGTAGGTAGATGGAGTATAGGAGCATATAGTAAGTATAGAAGTATGTAGTAATAGTATAGGAGCATATAGTATGTATAGGAGTATGTAGTAAGTGTATAGGAGCATATCGTATGTATAGGAGTATGTAGTAGGATTATAGGAGCATATAGTGTGTATAGGAGAATGTAAGTATGTAGTAGGAGTATAGGAGCATATAGTATGTATAGGGGTATGTAGTAGGAATATAGGAGCATATAGAATGTATAGGAATATGTAGTACGAGTATAGGAGCATATAGTATGTATAGGATTATGTAGTAGGAGTATAGGAGCATATAGTATGTATAGGAGTACGTAGTAGGACTATAGTAGCATATAGTATGCATAGTAGTACTTAGTAGGAGTATAGGAGCATATAGTATGTATAGGAGTATTTAGTAAAAGTATAGGGGCATATTTTGTAAAGGAGTATGTAGTAGAAGTATAGGAGCATTTAGTATGTATAGGAGTATTTAGTTGGAGTATAGGAGCATATATATATATATGTATAGGAGTATGTAGTAGGGGTATAGGATTATATAGTATGTATAAGAGTATGTAGTAAGAGTAGAGGAGTATGTAGTAAGTGTATAGGAGCATATCGTATGTATAGGAGTATGTAATAGGAGTATAGGAGCATATAGTATGTATAGGAGTATGTAGTAGGAGTATAGGAGCATATAGTATGTATAGGAGTATGTAGTAGGTGTATAGGAGCATATTGCATGTATAGGAGTATGTGGTAGGAGTATAGGAGCATATAGTATGTATAGGAGTATATATTAGGATTATAGGAGCATATAGTGTGTATAGGAGAATGTAAGTATGTAGTAGGAGTATAGGAGCATATAGTATGTATAGGACTATGTAGTAGGTGTATAGGAGCATATAGTTTGTATAGAAGTATGTAGTAATAGTATAGGAGCATATAGTATGTATAGGAGTATGTAGTAAGAGTATAGGAGCATTTAGTATGTATAGGAGTATTTAGTTGGAGTATAGGAGCATATAGTATGTATAGGAGTATGTAGTAGGTGTATAGGAGCATATAGTATGTATAGGAGTATGTAGTAGGGGTATAGGAGCTTATAGTATGTATAGGAGTATGTAGTAAGAGTATAGGAGTATGTAGTAAGAGTATAAGAGCATATCGTACGTATAGGAGTATGTAGTAGAAGTATAGGTGCATATAGTATGTATAGGATTATGTAGTTGGAGTATAGGAGCACATAGTATGTAGTAGGAGTATAGGAGCATATTGTATGTATAGCAGTATAGGAGCATATAGTATATATAGAAGTATGTAGTTATAGTATAGGAGCATATAGTATGTATAGGAGTATGTAGTAGGAGTATAGGAGTATATATTAGGATTATAGGAGCATATAGTATGTATAGGAGAATGTAATTATGTAGTAGGAGTGTAGGAGCATATAGTATGTATAGGAGTATGTAGTAGGAGTATAGGAGTAGGTAGATGGAGTATAGGAGCATATAGTAAGTATAGAAGTATGTAGTAATAGTATAGGAGCATATAGTATGTATAGGAGTATGTAGTAAGTGTATAGGAGCATATCGTATGTATAGGAGTATGTAGTAGTATAGGAGCATATAGTATGTATAGGAGTATGTAGTAGGAGTATAGGAGCATATAATATGTATAGGAGTATGTAGTTGGAGTATAGGAGTATGTAGTATGTATATGAGTATGTAGTATGTGTGTAGGAGCATATTGCATGTATAGGAGTATGTAGTAGGAGTATAGGTGCGTATAGTATGTATAGGAGTATATATATTAGGATTATAGGAGCATATAGTGTGTATAGGAGAATGTAAGTATGTAGTAGGAGTATAGGAGCATATATACTATGTATAGGAATATGTAGTAGGAGTATAGGAGCATATAGTATGTATAGGAGTATATATTAGGATTATAGGAGCATATAGTATGTATAGGAGTATGTAGTAAGAGTATAGGAGCATTTAGTATGTATAGGAGTATTTAGTTGGAGTATAGGAGCATATAGTATGTATAGGAGTATGTAGTAGGTGTATAGGAGCATATAGTATGTATAGGAGTATGTAGTAGGGGTATAGGAGCTTTTAGTATGTATAGGAGTATGTAGTAAGAGTATAGGAGTATGTAGTAAGAGTATAAGAGCATATCGTACGTATAGGAGTATGTAGTAGAAATATAGGTGCATATAGTATGTATAGGATTATGTAGTTGGAATATAGGAGCCCATAGTATGTAGTAGGAGTATAGGAGCATATTGTATGTATAGCAGTATAAGGGCATATAGTATATATAGAAGTATGTAGTTATAGTATAGGAGCATATAGTATGTATAGGAGTATGTAGTAGGAGAATATAGTAGGTGTATAGGAGCATATAGTAAGTATAGGAGTATGTAGTAGGGGTATAGGAGCATATAGTATGTATAGGAGTATGTAGTAAGAGTATAGGAGTATGTAGTAAGAGTATAGGAGTATGTAGTAAGAGTAGAGGAGTATGTAGTAAGTGTATAGGAGCATATCGTATGAATAGGAGTATGTAGTAGGAGTATAGGAGCATATAGTATGTATAGGAGTATGTAATAGGAGTATAGGAGCATATAGTATGTATAGGAGTATGTAGTTGGAGTATAGGAGTATATAGTATGTATAGGAGTATGTAGTACGTGTATAGGTGCATATAGTATGTATAGGAGTATGTAGTAGGAGTATAGGAGCATATAGTATGAATAGGAGTATAGGAGCGTATAGTGTGTATAGGAGAATGTAAGTATGTAGTAGGAGTATAGGAGCATATAGTATGTATAGGAATATGTAGTAGGAGTATAGGAGTATGTAGTATGTGTATAGGAGCATATTGCATGTATAGGAGTATAGGAGCATATAGTATGTATAGGAGTATATATTAGGATTATAGGAGCATAGTGTGTGTATAGGAGAATGTAAGTATGTTGTAGGAGTATAGGAGCATATAGTATGTATAGGAGTATATATTAGGATTATAGGAGCATATAGTGTGTATAGGAGAATGTAAGTATGTAGTAGGAGTATAGGAGCATATAGTATGTATAGGAATATGTAGTAGGAGTATAGGAGCAGATAGAATGTATATGTGTATGTAGTAGGAGTATAGGATCATATAGTAAGTATAGGAGTATGTAGTAGGAATATAGGAGCATATAGTATGTATAGGAGTATGTAGTAGAAGTATAGGAGCATATAGTACGTATAGGAGTATGTAGTATGAGTATAGGAGCATATAGTATGTTTAGGAATATGTAGTAGGACTATAGGAGCATATAGTATGTATAGGAGTATGTAGTAGGAGTATAGGAGCATATAGTATGTATAGGAGTATGTAGTAGGAGTATAGGAGCATATAGTATGTATAGGAGTATGTAGTAGGAGTATAGGGGTATGTAGTAGGAATATAGGAGCATATAGAATGTATAGGAATATGTAGTACGAGTATAGGAGCATATAGTATGTATAGGATTATGTAGTAGGAGTATAGGAGCATATAGTATGTATAGGAGTACGTAGTAGGACTATAGTAGCATATAGTATGCATACTAGTACTTAGTAGGAGTATAGGAGCATATAGTATGTATAGGAGTATTTAGTAAAAGTATAGGGGCATATTTTGTAAAGGAGTATGTAGTAGAAGTATAGGAGCATTTAGTATGTATAGGAGTATTTAGTTGGAGTATAGGAGCATATATATATATATATGTATAGGAGTATGTAGTAGGGGTATAGGATTATATAGTATGTATAAGAGTATGTAGTAAGAGTAGAGGAGTATGTAGTAAGTGTATAGGAGCATATCGTATGTATAGGAGTATGTAATAGGAGTATAGGAGCATATAGTATGTATAGGAGTATGTAGTAGGAGTATAGGAGCATATAGTATGTATAGGAGTATGTAGTAGGTGTATAGGAGCATATTGCATGTATAGGAGTATGTAGTAGGAGTATAGGAGCATATAGTATGTATAGGAGTATATATTAGGATTATAGGAGCATATAGTGTGTATAGGAGAATGTAAGTATGTAGTAGGAGTATAGGAGCATATAGTATGTATAGGACTATGTAGTAGGTGTATAGGAGCATATAGTTTGTATAGAAGTATGTAGTAATAGTATAGGAGCATATAGTATGTATAGGAGTATGTAGTAAGAGTATAGGAGCATTTAGTATGTATAGGAGTATTTAGTTGGAGTATAGGAGCATATAGTATGTATAGGAGTATGTAGTAGGTGTATAGGAGCATATAGTATGTATAGGAGTATGTAGTAGGGGTATAGGAGCTTATAGTATGTATAGGAGTATGTAGTAAGAGTATAGGAGTATGTAGTAAGAGTATAAGAGCATATCGTACGTATAGGAGTATGTAGTAGAAGTATAGGTGCATATAGTATGTATAGGATTATGTAGTTGGAGTATAGGAGCACATAGTATGTAGTAGGAGTATAGGAGCATATTGTATGTATAGCAGTATAGCAGCATATAGTATATATAGAAGTATGTAGTTATAGTATAGGAGCATATAGTATGTATAGGAGTATGTAGTAGGAGTATAGGAGAATATAGTAGGTGTATAGGAGCATATAGTAAGTATAGGAGTATGTAGTAGGGGTATAGGAGCATATAGTATATATAGGAGTATGTAGTAAGAGTATAGGAGTATGTAGTAAGAGTATAGGAGTATGTAGTAAGAGTAGAGGAGTATGTAGTAAGTGTATAGGAGCATATCGTAAGTATAGGAGTATGTAGTAGGAGTATAGGAGCATATAGTATGTATAGGAGTATGTAGTAGGAGTATCGGAGCATATAGTATGTATAGGAGTATGTAGTTGGAGTATAGGAGTATATAGTATGTATAGGAGTATGTAATACGTGTATAGGAGCATATAGCATGTATAGGAGTGTGTAGTAGGAGTATAGGAGCAAATAATATGTATAGGAGTATATATTAGGATTATAGGAGCATATAGTATGTATAGGAGAATGTAATTATGTAGTAGGAGTGTAGGAGCATATAGTATGTATAGGAGTATGTAGTAGGAGTATAGGAGTAGGTAGATGGAGTATAGGAGCATATAGTAAGTATATAAGTATGTAGTAATAGTATAGGAGCATATAGTATGTATAGGAGTATGTAGTAAGTGTATAGGAGCATATCGTATGTATAGGAGTATGTAGTAGGAGTATAGGAGCATATAGTATGTATAGGAGTATGTAGTAGGAGTATAGGAGCATATAATATGTATAGGAGTATGTAGTTGGAGTATAGGAGTATGTAGTTGGAGTATAGGAGTATGTAGTATGTATAGGAGTATGTAGTTTGTGTGTAGGAGCATATTGCATGTATAGGAGTATGTAGTAGGAGTATAGGAGCGTATAGTATGTATAGGAGTATATATATTAGGATTATAGGAGCATATAGTGTGTATAGGAGAATGTAAGTATGTAGTAGGAGTATAGGAGCATATATACTATGTATAGGAATATGTAGTAGGAGTATAGGAGCATATAGTATGTATAGGAGTATATATTAGGATTATAGGAGCATATAGTATGTATAGGAGTATATATTAGGATTTTAGGAGCATATAGTGTGTATAGGAGAATGTAAGTATGTAGTAGAAGTATAGGAGCATATAGTATGTATAGGAATATGTAGTAGGAGTATAGGAGCATATAGTATGTATAGGAGTATGTAGTAGGAGTATAGGAGCATATAGTATGTATAGGAGTATATATTAGGATTATAGGAGCATATAGTATGTATAGGAGAATGTAATTATGTAGTAGGAGTGTAGGAGCATATAGTATGTATAGGAGTATGTAGTAGGAGTATAGGAGTAGGTAGAAGGAGTATAGGAGCTTATAGTATGTATAGAAGTATGTAGTAATAGTATAGGAGCATATAGTATGTATAGGAGTATGTAGTAACAGTATAGGGGCATATAGTTTGTAAAGGAGTATGTAGTAGGAGTATAGGAGCATTTAGTATGTATAGGAGTATTTAGTTTGAGTATAGGAGCATATATATATATGTATAGGAGTATGTAGTAGGTGTATAAGAGCATATAGTAAGTATAGGAGTATGTAGTAGGGGTATAGGAGCATATAGTATGTATAAGAGTATGTAGTAAGAGTATAGGTGTATGTAGTATGTATAGGAGTATGTAGTAAGTGTATAGGAGCATATCGTATGTATAGGAGTATGTAGTAGGAGTATAGGAGCATATAGTATGTATAGGAGCATATAGTATGTATAGGAGTATGTAGTAGGAGTATAGGAGCATATAGTATGTATAGGAGTATGTAGTTGGAGTATAGGAGTATGTAGTATGTATAGGAGTATGTAGTATGTGTATAGGAGCATATTGCATGTATAGGAGTATGTAGTAGGAGTATAGGAGCATATAGTATGTATAGGAGTATATATTAGGATTATAGGAGCATATAGTGTGTAAAGGAGAATGTAAGTATGCAGTAGGAGTATAGGAGCATATAGTATGTATAGGAATATATAGTAGGAGTATAGGAGCATATAGTATGTATAGGAGTATATATTAGGATAATAGGAGCATATAGTGTGTATATATTAGGATTATAGGAGCATATAGTGTGTATAGGAGAATGTAAGTATGTAGTAGGAGTATAGGAGCATATAGTATGTATAGGAATATGTAGTAGGAGTATAGGAGCATATAGTATGTATAGGAGTATGTAGTAGGAGTATAGGATCATATAGTAAGTATAGGAGTATGTAGTAGGAATATAGGAGCATATAGTATGTATAGGAGTGTGTAGTCGAAGTATAGGAGCATATAGTACGTATAGGAGTATGTAGTAGGAGTATAGGAGCATATAGTATGTTTAGGAATATATAGTAGGACTATAGGAGCATATAGTATGTATAGGAGTATGTAGTAGGAGCATAGGAGCATATAGTATGTATCGGAGTATGTAGTAGGAGTATAGGAGCATATAGTATGTATAGGAGTATATATTAGGATTATAGGAGCATATAGTATGTATAGAAGTATGTAGTAATAGTATAGGAGCATATAGTATGTATAGGAGTATGTAGTAAAAGTATAGGGGCATATAGTTTGTAAAGGAGTATGTAGTAGGTGTATAGGAGCATTTAGTATATATAGGAGTATTTAGTTTGAGTATAGGAGCATATATATATATGTATAGGAGTATGTAGTAGGTTTATAGGAGCATATAGTAAGTATAGGAGTGTAGTAGGGGTATAGGAGCATATAGTATGTATAAGAGTATGTAGTAAGAGTATAGGAGTATGTAGTAAGAGTAGAGGAGTATGTAGTAAGTGTACAGGAGCATATCGTATGTATAGGAGTATGTAGTAGGAGTATAGGAGCCTATAGTACGTATAGGAGTATGTAGTAGGAGTATAGGAGCATATAATATGTAAAGGAGTATGTAGTTGGAGTATAGGAGTATGTAGAATGTATAGGAGTATGTAGTATGTGTATAGGAGCATATTGCATGTATAGGAGTATGTAGTAGGAGTATAGGAGCATATAGTATGTATAGGAGTATATATTAGGATTATAGGAGCATATAGTGTGTATAGGAGAATGTAAGTATGTAATAGGAGTATAGGAGCATATAGTATGTATAGGAATATGTAGTAGGAGTATAGGAGCATATAGTATGTATAGGAGTATGTAGTAGGAGTATAGGATCATATAGTAAGTATAGGAGTATGTAGTAGGAATATAGGAGCATATAGTATGTATAGGAGTATATAGTAGGATTATAGGAGCATATAGTATGTATAGGAGTATGTAAGTATGTAGTAGGAGTATAGGAGCATATAGAATGTATAGGAGTATGTAGTAGGAATATAGGAGTATGTAGGTAGAATATAGGAGCATATTTTATGTATAGGAATATGTAGTAGGGGTATAGGAGCATTTAGTATGTATAGGAGTATGTAGTTGGAGTATAGGAGCATAATGTATGTATAGGAGTATGTAGTAGGGGTGTAGGAGTATATAGTATGTATAGGAGTATGTAGTAATAGTATAGGGACATATAGTTTGTAAAGGAGTATGTAGTAGGAGTATAGGAGCATTTAGTATGTATAGGAGTATTGTATTTATTTGGAGTATAGGAGCATATAGTATGTATAGGAGAATGTAGTAGGTGTATAGGAGCATATAGTAAGTATAGGAGTATGTAGTAGGAGTATAGGAGCATATAGTATGTATAGGAGTATGTAGTAAGAGTATAGGAGTTTGTAGTAAGAGAATTGGAGTATGTAGTAAGAGTAGAGGAGTATGTAGTAAGTGTAAAGGAGCATATCGTATGTATAGGAGTATGTAGTAGGAGTATAGGAGCATATAGTATGTATAGGAGTATGTAGTAGGAGTATAGGAGCATATAGTATGTATAGGAGTATGTAGTTGGAGTATGGGAGTATATAGTATGTATAGGAGTATGTAGTACGTGTATAGGAGCATATAGCATGTATAGGAGTATGTAGTAGGAGTATAGGAGCATATAGTATGTATAGGAGTATATATTAGGATTATAGGAGCATATAGTATGTATAGGAGAATGTAATTATGTAGTAGGAGTGTAGGAGCATATAGTATGTATAGGAGTATGTAGTAGGAGTATAGGAGAAAGTAGAAGGAGTATAGGAGCATATAGTATGTATAGAAGTATGTAGTAATAGTATAGGAGCATATAGTATGTATAGGAGTATGTAGTAACAGTATAGGGGCATATAGTTTGTAAAGGAGTATGTAGTAGGAGTATAGGAGCATTTAGTATGTATAAGAGTATGTAGTAAGAGTATAGGAGTATGTAGTATGTATAGGAGTATGCAGTAAGTGTATAGGAGCATATCGTATGTATAGGAGTATGTAGTAGGAGTATAGGAGCATATAGTATGTATAGGAGTAGGTAGTAGGAGTATAGGAGCATATAATATGTATAGGAGTATGTAGTTGGAGTATAGGTGTATGTAGTATGTATAGGAGTATGTAGTATGTGTATAGGAGCATATTGCATGTATAGGAGTATGTAGTAGGAGTATAGGAGCATATAGTATGTATAGGAGTATATATTAGGATTATAGGAGCATATAGTGTGTATAGGAGTATATATTAGGATTATAGGAGCATATAGTGTGTATAGGAGAATGAAAGTATGTAGTAGGAGTATAGGAGCATATAGTATGTATAGGAATATGTAGTAGGAGTATAGGAGCATATAGTATGTATAGGAGTATGTAGTTGGAGTATAGGAGTATATAGTATGCATAGGAGTATGTAGTACGTGTATAGGAGCATATAGCATGTATAGGAGTAAGTAGTAGGAATACAGGAGCATATAGTATGTATAGGAGTATATATTAGGATTATAGGGGCATATAGTACGTATAGGAAAATGTAATTATGTAGTAGGAGTGTAGGAGCATATAGTATGTATAGGAGTATGTAGTAGGAGTATAGGAGCATATAGTATGTATAGGAGTATGTAGTAACAGTATAGGGGCATATAGTTTGTAAAGGAGTATGTAGTAGGAGTATAGGAGCATTTAGTATGTATAGGAGTATTTAGTTTGAGTATAGGAGCATATATATATATATGTATAGGAGTATGTAGTAGGTGTATAGGAGCATATAGTAAGTATAGGAGTATGTAGTAGGGGTATAGGAGCATATAGTATGTATAAGAGTATGTAGAAAGAATATAGGAGTATGTAGTATGTATAGGAGTATGTAGTAAGTGTATAGGAGCATATCGTATGTATAGGAGTATGTAGTAGGAGTATAGGAGCATATAGTATGTATAGGAGTAGGTAGTAGGAGTATAGGAGCATATAATATGTATAGGAGTATGTAGTTGGAGTATAGGAGTATGTAGTATGTATAGGAGTATGTAGTATGTGTATAGGAGCATATTGCATGTATAGGAGTATGTAGTAGGAGTATAGGAGCATATAGTATGTATAGGAGTATTTAGTAAAAGTATAGGGGCATATAGTATGTATAGGAGAATGTAGTTGGAGTATAGGAGTATGTAGTATGTATAGGAGTATGTAGTATGTGTATAGGAGCATATTGCATGTATAGGAGTATGTAGTAGGAGTATAGGAGCATATAGTATGTGTAGGAGTATATATTAGGATTATAGGAGCATATAGTGTGTATAGGAGAATGAAAGTATGTAGTAGGAGTATAGGAGCATATAGTATATATAGGAATATGTAGTAGGAGTATAGGAGCATATAGTATGTATAGGAGTATGTAGTTGGAGTATAGGAGTATGTAGTATGTATAGGAGTATGTAGTATGTGTATAGGAGCATATTGCATGTATAGGAGTATGTAGTAGGAGTATAGGAGCATATAGTATGTATAGGAGTATGTAGTAGGTGTATAGGAGCATATTGCATGTATAGGAGTATGTAGTAGGAGTATAGGAGCATATAGTATGTATAGGAGTATATATTAGGATTATAGGAGCATATAGTGTGTATAGGAGAATGTAAGTATGTAGTAGGAGTATAGGAGCATATAGTATGTATAGGACTATGTAGTAGGTGTATAGGAGCATATAGTTTGTATAGAAGTATGTAGTAATAGTATAGGAGCATATAGTATGTATAGGAGTATGTAGTAAGAGTATAGGAGCATTTAGTATGTATAGGAGTATTTAGTTGGAGTATAGGAGCATATAGTATGTATAGGAGTATGTAGTAGGTGTATAGGAGCATATAGTATGTATAGGAGTATGTAGTAGGGGTATAGGAGCTTATAGTATGTATAGGAGTATGTAGTAAGAGTATAGGAGTATGTAGTAAGAGTATAAGAGCATATCGCACGTATAGGAGTATGTAGTAGAAGTATAGGTGCATATAGTATGTATAGGATTATGTAGTTGGAGTATAGGAGCACATAGTATGTAGTAGGAGTATAGGAGCATATTGTATGTATAGCAGTATAGGAGCATATAGTATATATAGAAGTATGTAGTTATAGTATAGGAGCATATAGTATGTATAGGAGTATGTAGTAGGAGTATAGGAGAATATAGTAGGTGTATAGGAGCATATAGTAAGAATAGGAGTATGTAGTAGGGGTATAGGAGCATATAGTATATATAGGAGTATGTAGTAAGAGTATAGGAGTATGTAGTAAGAGTATAGGAGTATGTAGTAAGAGTAGAGGAGTATGTAGTAAGTGTATAGGAGCATATCGTAAGTATAGGAGTATGTAGTAGGAGTATAGGAGCATATAGTATGTATAGGAGTATGTAGTAGGAGTATCGGAGCATATAGTATGTATAGGAGTATGTAGTTGGAGTATAGGAGTATATAGTATGTATAGGAGTATGTAATACGTGTATAGGAGCATATAGCATGTATAGGAGTGTGTAGTAGGAGTATAGGAGCAAATAATATGTATAGGAGTATATATTAGGATTATAGGAGCATATAGTATGTATAGGAGAATGTAATTATGTAGTAGGAGTGTAGGAGCATATAGTATGTATAGGAGTATGTAGTAGGAGTATAGGAGTAGGTAGATGGAGTATAGGAGCATATAGTAAGTATAGAAGTATGTAGTAATAGTATAGGAGCATATAGTATGTATAGGAGTATGTAGTAAGTGTATAGGAGCATATAATATGTATAGGAGTATGTAGTTGGAGTATAGGAGTATGTAGTATGTATAGGAGTATGTAGTATGTGTGTAGGAGCATATTGCATGTATAGGAGTATGTAGTAGGAGTATAGGAGCGTATAGTATGTATAGGAGTATATATATTAGGATTATAGGAGCATATAGTGTGTATAGGAGAATGTAAGTATGTAGTAGGAGTATAGGAGCATATATACTATGTATAGGAATATGTAGTAGGAGTATAGGAGCATATAGTATGTATAGGAGTATATATTAGGATTATACGAGCATATAGTATGTATAGGAGTATATATTAGGATTTTAGGAGCATATAGTGTGTATAGGAGATTGTAAGTATGTAGTAGAAGTATATGAGCATATAGTATGTATAGGAATATGTAGTAGGAGTATAGGAGCATATAGTATGTATAGGAGTATGTAGTAGGAGTATAGGAGCATATAGTATGTATAGGAGTATATATTAGGATTATAGGAGCATATAGTATGTATAGGAGAATGTAATTATGTAGTAGGAGTGTAGGAGCATATAGTATGTATAGGAGTATGTAGTAGGAGTATAGGAGTAGGTAGAAGGAGTATAGGAGCTTATAGTATGTATAGAAGTATGTAGTAATAGTATAGGAGCATATAGTATGTATAGGAGTATGTAGTAACAGTATAGGGGCATATAGTTTGTAAAGGAGTATGTAGTAGGAGTATAGGAGCATTTAGTATGTATAGGAGTATTTAGTTTGAGTATAGGAGCATATATATATATGTATAGGAGTATGTAGTAGGTGTATAAGAGCATATAGTAAGTATAGGAGTATGTAGTAGGGGTATAGGAGCATATAGTATGTATAAGAGTATGTAGTAAGAGTATAGGTGTATGTAGTATGTATAGGAGTATGTAGTAAGTGTATAGGAGCATATCGTATGTATAGGAGTATGTAGTAGGAGTATAGGAGCATATAGTATGTATAGGAGCATATAGTATGTATAGGAGTATGTAGTAGGAGTATAGGAGCATATAGTATGTATAGGAGTATGTAGTTGGAGTATAGGAGTATGTAGTATGTATAGGAGTATGTAGTATGTGTATAGGAGCATATTGCATGTATAGGAGTATGTAGTAGGAGTATAGGAGCATATAGTATGTATAGGAGTATATATTAGGATTATAGGAGCATATAGTGTGTAAAGGAGAATGTAAGTATGCAGTAGGAGTATAGGAGCATATAGTATGTATAGGAATATATAGTAGGAGTATAGGAGCATATAGTATGTATAGGAGTATATATTAGGATTATAGGAGCATATAGTGTGTATATATTAGGATTATAGGAGCATATAGTGTGTATAGGAGAATGTAAGTATGTAGTAGGAGTATAGGAGCATATAGTATGTATAGGAATATGTAGTAGGAGTATAGGAGCATATAGTATGTATAGGAATATGTAGTAGGAGTATAGGAGCATATAGTATGTATAGGAGTATGTAGTAGGAGTATAGGATCATATAGTAAGTATAGGAGTATATAGTAGGAATATAGGAGCATATAGAATGTATAGGAGTGTGTAGTCGAAGTATAGGAGCATATAGTACGTATAGGAGTATGTAGTAGGAGTATAGGAGCATATAGTATGTTTAGGAATATATAGTAGGACTATAGGAGCATATAGTATGTATAGGAGTATGTAGTAGGAGCATAGGAGCATATAGTATGTATCGGAGTATGTAGTAGGAGTATAGGAGCATATAGTATGTATAGGAGTATATATTAGGATTATAGGAGCATATAGTATGTATAGAAGTATGTAGTAATAGTATAGGAGCATATAGTATGTATAGGAGTATGTAGTAAAAGTATAGGGGCATATAGTTTGTAAAGGAGTATGTAGTAGGAGTATAGGAGCATTTAGTATATATAGGAGTATTTAGTTTGAGTATAGGAGCATATATATATATGTATAGGAGTATGTAGTAGGTTTATAGGAGCATATAGTAAGTATAGGAGTGTAGTAGGGGTATAGGAGCATATAGTATGTATAAGAGTATGTAGTAAGAGTATAGGAGTATGTAGTAAGAGTAGAGGAGTATGTAGTAAGTGTACAGGAGCATATCGTATGTATAGGAGTATGTAGTAGGAGTATAGGAGCCTATAGTACGTATAGGAGTATGTAGTAGGAGTATAGGAGCATATAGTATGTAAAGGAGTATGTAGTTGGAGTATAGGAGTATGTAGAATGTATAGGAGTATGTAGTATGTGTATAGGAGCATATTGCATGTATAGGAGTATGTAGTAGGAGTATAGGAGCATATAGTATGTATAGGAGTATATATTAGGATTATAGGAGCATATAGTGTGTATAGGAGAATGTAAGTATGTAATAGGAGTATAGGAGCATATAGTATGTATAGGAATATGTAGTAGGAGTATAGGAGCATATAGTATGTATAGGAGTATGTAGTAGGAGTATAGGATCATATAGTAAGTATAGGAGTATGTAGTAGGAATATGGGAGCATATAGTATGTATAGGAGTATATAGTAGGATTATAGGAGCATATAGTATGTATAGGAGTATGTAAGTATGTAGTAGGAGTATAGGAGCATATAGAATGTATAGGAGTATGTAGTAGGAATATAGGAGTATGTAGGTAGAATATAGGAGCATATTTTATGTATTGGAATATGTAGTAGGGGTATAGGAGCATTTAGTATGTATAGGAGTATGTAGTTGGAGTATAGGAGCATAATGTATGTATAGGAGTATGTAGTAGGGGTGTAGGAGTATATAGTATGTATAGGAGTATGTAGTAAGAGTATAGGAGCATATAGTATGAATAGGAGTATGTAGTAGGTGTATAGGAGCATATAGTAGGTATAGGAGTATGTAGTAGGAGTATAGGAGTATGTAGAAGGAGTATAGGAGCATATAGTATGTATAGAAGTATGTAGTAATAGTATAGGAGCATATAGTATGTAAAGGAGTATGTAGTAAGTGTATAGGGACATATAGTTTGTAAAGGAGTATGTAGTAGGAGTATAGGAGCATTTAGTATGTATAGGAGTATTGTATTTAGTTGGAGTATAGGAGCATATAGTATGTATAGGAGAATGTAGTAGGTGTATAGGAGCATATAGTAAGTATAGGAGTATGTAGTAGGAGTATAGGAGCATATAGTATGTATAGGAGTATGTAGTAAGAGTATAGGAGTTTGTAGTAAGAGAATTGGAGTATGTAGTAAGAGTAGAGGAGTATGTAGTAAGTGTAAAGGAGCATATCGTATGTATAGGAGTATGTAGTAGGAGTATAGGAGCATATAGTATGTATAGGAGTATGTAGTAGGAGTATAGGAGCATATAGTATGTATAGGAGTATGTAGTTGGAGTATGGGAGTATATAGTATGTATAGGAGTATGTAGTACGTGTATAGGAGCATATAGCATGTATAGGAGTATGTAGTAGGAGTATAGGAGCATATAGTATGTATAGGAGTATATATTAGGATTATAGGAGCATATAGTATGTATAGGAGAATGTAATTATGTAGTAGGAGTGTAGGAGCATATAGTATGTATAGGAGTATGTAGTAGGAGTATAGGAGAAAGTAGAAGGAGTATAGGAGCATATAGTATGTATAGAAGTATGTAGTAATAGTATAGGAGCATATAGTATGTATAGGAGTATGTAGTAACAGTATAGGGGCATATAGTTTGTAAAGGAGTATGTAGTAGGAGTATAGGAGCATTTAGTATGTATAAGAGTATGTAGTAAGAGTATAGGAGTATGTAGTATGTATAGGAGTATGCAGTAAGTGTATAGGAGCATATCGTATGTATAGGAGTATGTAGTAGGAGTATAGGAGCATATAGTATGTATAGGAGTAGGTAGTAGGAGTATAGGAGCATATAATATGTATAGGAGTATGTAGTTGGAGTATAGGTGTATGTAGTATGTATAGGAGTATGTAGTATGTGTATAGGAGCATATTGCATGTATAGGAGTATGTAGTAGGAGTATAGGAGCATATAGTATGTATAGGAGTATATATTAGGATTATAGGAGCATATAGTGTGTATAGGAGTATATATTAGGATTATAGGAGCATATAGTGTGTATAGGAGAATGAAAGTATGTAGTAGGAGTATAGGAGCATATAGTATGTATAGGAATATGTAGTAGGAGTATAGGAGCATATAGTATGTATAGGAGTATGTAGTTGGAGTATAGGAGTATATAGTATGCATAGGAGTATGTAGTACGTGTATAGGAGCATATAGCATGTATAGGAGTATGTAGTAGGAATACAGGAGCATATAGTATGTATAGGAGTATATATTAGGATTATAGGGGCATATAGTACGTATAGGAAAATGTAATTATGTAGTAGGAGTGTAGGAGCATATAGTATGTATAGGAGTATGTAGTAGGAGTATAGGAGCATATAGTATGTATAGGAGTATGTAGTAACAGTATAGGGGCTTATAGTTTGTAAAGGAGTATGTAGTAGGAGTATAGGAGCATTTAGTATGTATAGGAGTATTTAGTTTGAGTATAGGAGCATATATATATATATGTATAGGAGTATGTAGTAGGTGTATAGGAGCATATAGTAAGTATAGGAGTATGTAGTAGGGGTATAGGAGCATATAGTATGTATAAGAGTATGTAGAAAGAGTATAGGAGTATGTAGTATGTATAGGAGTATGTAGTAAGTGTATAGGAGCATATCGTATGTATAGGAGTATGTAGTAGGAGTATAGGAGCATATAGTATGTATAGGAGTAGGTAGTAGGAGTATAGGAGCATATAATATGTATAGGAGTATGTAGTTGGAGTATAGGAGTATGTAGTATGTATAGGAGTATGTAGTATGTGTATAGGAGCATATTGCATGTATAGGAGTATGTAGTAGGAGTATAGGAGTATATAGTATGTATAGGAGTATTTAGTAAAAGTATAGGGGCATATAGTATGTATAGGAGTATGTAGTTGGAGTATAGGAGTATGTAGTATGTATAGGAGTATGTAGTATGTGTATAGGAGCATATTGCATGTATAGGAGTATGTAGTAGGAGTATAGGAGCATATAGTATGTGTAGGAGTATATATTAGGATTATAGGAGCATATAGTGTGTATAGGAGAATGAAAGTATGTAGTAGGAGTATAGGAGCATATAGTATATATAGGAATATGTAGTAGGAGTATAGGAGCATATAGTATGTATAGGAGTATGTAGTTGGAGTATAGGAGTATGTAGTATGTATAGGAGTATGTAGTATGTGTATAGGAGCATATTGCATGTATAGGAGTATGTAGTAAGAGTATAGGAGCATATAGTATGTGTAGGAGTATATATTAGGATTATAGGAGCATATAGTGTGTATAGGAGAATGTAAGTATGTAGTAGGGGTAAAGGAGCATATAGTATGTATAGGACTATGTAGTAGGTGTATAGGAGCATATAGTATGTATAGAAGTATGTAGTAATAGTATAGGAGCATATAGTTTGTATAGGAGTATGTAGTAAGAGTATAGGAGCATTTAGTATGTATAGGAGTATTTAGTTGGAGTATAGGAGCATATAGTATGTATAGGAGTATGTAGTAGGTGTATAGGAGCATATAGTATGTATAGGAGTATGTAGTAGGGGTATAGGAGCTTTTAGTATGTATAGGAGTATGTAGTAAGAGTATAGGAGTATGTAGTAAGAGTATAAGAGCATATCGTACGTATAGGAGTATGTAGTAGAAGTATAGGTGCATATAGTATGTATAG
Source organism: Parasteatoda lunata (assembly GCA_949128135.1). Classification (NCBI taxonomy): domain Eukaryota; kingdom Metazoa; phylum Arthropoda; class Arachnida; order Araneae; family Theridiidae; genus Parasteatoda; species Parasteatoda lunata. Next base: position 87,854,019 of record OX421979.1, on the reverse strand, counting down.
GATTATGTAGTTGGAGTATAGGAGCACATAGTATGTAGTAGGAGTATAGGAGCATATTGTATGTATAGCAGTATAAGGGCATATAGTATATATAGAAGTATGTAGTTATAGTATAGGAGCATATAGTATGTATAGGAGTATGTAGTAGGAGAATATAGTAGGTGTATAGGAGCATATAGTAAGTATAGGAGTATGTAGTAGGGGTATAGGAGCATATAGTATGTATAGGAGTATGTAGTAAGAGTATAGGAGTATGTAGTAAGAGTATAGGAGTATGTAGTAAGAGTAGAGGAGTATGTAGTAAGTGTATAGGAGCATATCGTATGAATAGGAGTATGTAGTAGGAGTATAGGAGCATATAGTATGTATAGGAGTATGTAGTAGGAGTATAGGAGCATATAGTATGTATAGGAGTATGTAGTAGGAGTATAGGAGCATATAGTATGAATAGGAGTATAGGAGCGTATAGTGTGTATAGGAGAATGTAAGTATGTAGTAGGAGTATAGGAGCATATAGTATGTATAGGAATATGTAGTAGGAGTATAGGAGTATGTAGTATGTATAGGAGTATGTAGTATGTGTATAGGAGCATATTGCATGTATAGGAGTATGTAGTAGGAGTATAGGAGCATATAGTATGTATAGGAGTATATATTAGGATTATAGGAGCATAGTGTGTGTATAGGAGAATGTAAGTATGTTGTAGGAGTATAGGAGCATATAGTTTGTATAGGAATATGTAGTAGGAGTATAGGAGCATATAGTATGTATAGAAGTATATATTAGGATTATAGGAGCATATAGTGTGTATAGGAGAATGTAAGTATGTAGTAGGAGTATAGGAGCATATAGTATGTATAGGAATATGTAGTAGGAGTATAGGAGCAGATAGAATGTATATGTGTATGTAGTAGGAGTATAGGATCATATAGTAAGTATAGGAGTATGTAGTAGGAATATAGGAGCATATAGTATGTATAGGAGTATGTAGTAGAAGTATAGGAGCATATAGTACGTATAGGAGTATGTAGTATGAGTATAGGAGCATATAGTATGTTTAGGAATATGTAGTAGGACTATAGGAGCATATAGTATGTATAGGAGTATGTAGTAGGAGTATAGGAGCATATAGTATGTATAGGAGTATGTAGTAGGAGTATAGGAGCATATAGTATGTATAGGAGTATGTAGTAGGAGTATAGGGGTATGTAGTATGTATAGGAGTATGTAGTAAGTGTATAGGAGCATATAGTATGTATAGGAGTACGTAGTAGGACTATAGTAGCATATAGTATGCATAGTAGTACTTAGTAGGAGTATAGGAGCATATAGTATGTATAGGAGTACGTAGGAGTAGAGAAGCATATAGTATGTATCGGAGTACGTAGTAGGAGTATAGGAGCATATAGTATGTATGGGAGTACGTATTAGGAGCATAGGAGCATATAGTATGTATAGGAGTATGTAATTGGAGTATAGGAGTATGTAGTATGTATAGGAGTATGTAGTACGTGTATAGGAGCATATAGCATGTATAGGAGTATGTAGTAGGAGTATAGGAGCATATAGTATGTATATGAGTATATATCAGGATTATAGGAGCATATAGTATGTATAGGAGTATGTAGTAGGAGTATAGGTGTATGTAATAGGAGTATAGGAGTATGTAGAAGGAGTATAGGAGCATATAGTATGTATAGAAGTATGTAGTAATAGTATAGGAGCATATAGTATGTATAGGAGTATGTAGTAAAAGTATAGGGGCATATAGCTTGTAAAGGAGTATATAGTAGGAGTATAGGAGCATTTAGAATGTATAGGAGTAATTAGTTGGAGTAAAGGAGCATATATATTTGTATAGGAGTATGTAGTAGGGGTATAGGAGCATATAGTATGTATAAGAGTATGTAGTAAGAGTATAGGAGTATGTAGTAAGTGTATAGGAGCATATCGTATGTATAGGAGTATGTAGTAGGAGTATAGGAGCATATAGTATGTATAGGAGTATTTAGTAAAAGTATAGGGGCATATAGTTTGTAAAGGAGTATGTAGTAGAAGTATAGGAGCATTTAGTATGTATAGGAGTATTTAGTTGGAGTATAGGAGCATATATATATATATGTATAGGAGTATGTAGTAGGGGTATAGGATTATATAGTATGTATAAGAGTATGTAGTAAGAGTAGAGGAGTATGTAGTAAGTGTATAGGAGCATATCGTATGTATAGGAGTATGTAATAGGAGTATAAGAGCATATAGTATGTATAGGAGTATGTAGTAGGAGTATAGGAGCATATAGTATGTATAGGAGTATGTAGTAGGTGTATAGGAGCATATTGCATGTATAGGAGTATATAGTAGGAGTATAGGAGCATATAGTATGTATAGGAGTATATATTAGGATTATAGGAGCATATAGTGTGTATAGGAGTATGTAGTAGGGGTAAAGGAGCTTATAGTATGTATAGGAGTATGTAGTAAGAGTATAGGAGTATGTAGTAAGAGTATAAGAGCATATCGTACGTATAGGAGTATGTAGTAGAAGTATAGGTGTATATAGTATGTATAGGATTATGTAGTTGGAGTATAGGAGCACATAGTATGTAGTAGGAGTATAGGAGCATATTGTATGTATAGCAGTATAGGAGCATATAGTATATATAGAAGTATGTAGTTATAGTATAGGAGCATATAGTATGTATAGGAGTATGTAGTAGGAGTATAGGAGAATATAGTAGGTGTATAGGAGCATATAGTAAGTAAAGGAGTATGTAGTAAGGGTATAGGAGCATATAGTATATATAGGAGTATGTAGTAAGAGTATAGGAGTATGTAGTAAGAGTATAGGAGTATGTAGTAAGAGTAGAGGAGTATGTAGTAAGTGTATAGGAGCATATCGTAAGTATAGGAGTATGTAGTAGGAGTATAGGAGCATATAGTATGTATAGGAGTATGTAGTAGGAGTATATGAGCATATAGTATGTATAGGAGTATGTAGTTGGAGTATAGGAGTATATAGTATGTATAGGAGTATGTAGTACGTGTATAGGAGCATATAGCATGTATAGGAGTATGTAGTAGGAGTATAGGAGCATATAATATGTATAGGAGTATATATTAGGATTATAGGAGCATATAGTATGTATAGGAGAATGTAATTATGTAGTAGGAGTGTAGGAGCATATAGTATGTATAGGAGTATGTAGTAGGAGTATAGGAGTAGGTAGATGGAGTATAGGAGCATATAGTAAGTATAGAAGTATGTAGTAATAGTATAGGAGCATATAGTATGTATAGGAGTATGCAGTAGGAGTATAGGAGCATTTAGTATGTATAGGAGCATTTAGTATGTATAGGAGCATTTAGTATGTATAGGAGTATTTAGTTTGAGTATAGGAGCATATATATATATGTATAGGAGTATGTAGTAGGGGTATAGGAGCATATAGTAAGTATAGGAGTATGTAGTAGGGGTATAGGAGCATATAGTATGTATAAGAGTATGTAGTAAGAGTATAGGAGTATGTAGTATGTATAGGAGTATGTAGTAAGTGTATAGGAGCATATCGTATGTATAGGAGTATGTAGTAGGAGTATAGGAGCATATAGTATGTATAGGAGTATGTAGTAGGAGTATAGGAGCATATAATATGTATAGGAGTATGTAGTTGGAGTATAGGAGTATGTAGTATGTATAGGAGTATGTAGTATGTGTGTAGGAGCATATTGCATGTATAGGAGTATGTAGTAGGAGTATAGGAGCGTATAGTATGTATAGGAGTATATATATTAGGATTATAGGAGCATATAGTGTGTATAGGAGAATGTAAGTATGTAGTAGGAGTATAGGAGCATATAGTATGTATAGGAATATGTAGTAGGAGTATAGGAGCATATAGTATGTATAGGAGTATATATTAGGATTATAGGAGCATATAGAATGTATAGGAGTATATATTAGGATTTTAGGAGCATATAGTGTGTATAGGAGAATGTAAGTATGTAGTAGGAGTATAGGAGCATATAGTATGTATAGGAATATGTAGTAGGAGTATAGGAGCATATAGTATGTATAGGAATATGTAGTAGGAGTATAGGAGCATATAGTATGTATAGGAATATGTAGTAGGAGTATAGGAGCATATAGTATGTATAGGAGTATATATTAGGATTATAGGAGCATATAGTATGTATAGGAGAATGTAATTATGTAGTAGGAGTGTAGGAGCATATAGTATGTATAGGAGTATGTAGTAACAGTATAGGGGCATATAGTTTGTAAAGGAGTATGTAGTAGGAGTATAGGAGCATTTAGTATGTATAGGAGTATTTAGTTTGAGTATAGGAGCATATATATATATATGTATAGGAGTATGTAGTAGGTGTATAAGAGCATATAGTAAGTATAGGAGTATGTAGTAGGGGTATAGGAGCATATAGTATGTATAAGAGTATGTAGTAAGAGTATAGGTGTATGTAGTATGTATAGGAGTATGTAGTAAGTGTATAGGAGCATATCGTATGTATAGGAGTATGTAGTAGGAGTATAGGAGCATATAGTATGTATAGGAGCGTATAGTATGTATTGGAGTATGTAGTAGGAGTATAGGAGCATATAGTATGTATAGGAGTATGTAGTTGGAGTATAGGAGTATGTAGTATGTATAGGAGTATGTAGTATGTGTATAGGAGCATATTGCATGTATAGGAGTATGTAGTAGGAGTATAGGAGCATATAGTATGTATAGGAGTATATATTAGGATTATAGGAGCATATAGTGTGTAAAGGAGAATGTAAGTATGCAGTAGGAGTATAGGAGCATATAGTATGTATAGGAATATATAGTAGGAGTATAGGAGCATATAGTATGTATAGGAGTATATATTAGGATTATAGGAGCATATAGTGTGTATATATTAGGATTATAGGAGCATATAGTGTGTATAGGAGAATGTAAGTATGTAGTAGGGGTAAAGGAGCATATAGTATGTATAGGACTATGTAGTAGGTGTATAGGAGCATATAGTATGTATAGAAGTATGTAGTAATAGTATAGGAGCATATAGTTTGTATAGGAGTATGTAGTAAGAGTATAGGAGCATTTAGTATGTATAGGAGTATTTAGTTGGAGTATAGGAGCATATAGTATGTATAGGAGAATGTAGTAGGTGTATAGGAGCATATAGTATGTATAGGAGTATGTAGTAGGGGTATAGGAGCTTTTAGTATGTATAGGAGTATGCAGTAAGAGTATAGGAGTATGTAGTAAGAGTATAAGAGCATATCGTACGTATAGGAGTATGTAGTAGAAGTATAGGTGCATATAGTATGTATAGGATTATGTAGTTGGAGTATAGGAGCACATAGTATGTAGTAGGAGTATAGGAGCATATTGTATGTATAGCAGTATAAGGGCATATAGTATATATAGAAGTATGTAGTTATAGTATAGGAGCATATAGTATGTATAGGAGTATGTAGTAGGAAAATATAGTAGGTGTATAGGTGCATATAGCATGTATAGGAGTATGTAGTAGGAGTATAGGAGCATATAGTATGAATAGGAGTATAGGAGCGTATAGTGTGTATAGGAGAATGTAAGTATGTAGTAGGAGTATAGGAGCATATAGTATGTATAGGAATATGTAGTAGGAGTATAGGAGTATGTAGTATGTATAGGAGTATGTAGTATGTGTATAGGAGCATATTGCATGTATAGGAGTATGTAGTAGGAGTATAGGAGCATATAGTATGTATAGGAGTATATATTAGGATTATAGGAGCATAGTGTGTGTATAGGAGAATGTAAGTATGTTGTAGGAGTATAGGAGCATATAGTATGTATAGGAATATGTAGTAGGAGTATAGGAGCATATAGTATGTATAGGAGTATATATTAGGATTATAGGAGCATATAGTGTGTATAGGAGAATGTAAGTATGTAGTAGGAGTATAGGAGCATATAGTATGTTTAGGAATATGTAGTAGGACTATAGGAGCATATAGTATGTATAGGAGTATGTAGTAGGAGTATAGGAGCATATAGTATGTATAGGAGTATGTAGTAGGAGTATAGGAGCATATAGTATGTATAGGAGTATGTAGTAGGAGTATAGGGGTATGTAGTAGGAATATAGGAGCATATAGAATGTATAGGAATATGTAGTACGAGTATAGGAGCATATAGTATGTATAGGATTATGTAGTAGGAGTATAGGAGCATATAGTATGTATAGGAGTACGTAGTAGGACTATAGTAGCATACAGTATGCATAGTAGTACTTAGTAGGAGTATAGGAGCATATAGTATGTATAGGAGTACGTAGGAGTAGAGAAGCATATAGTATGTATCGGAGTACGTAGTAGGAGTATAGGAGCATATAGTATGTATGGGAGTACGTATTAGGAGCATAGGAGCATATAGTATGTATAGGAGTTTGTAGTTGGAGTATAGGAGTATGTAGTATGTATAGGAGTATGTAGTACGTGTATAGGAGCATATAGCATGTATAGGAGTATGTAGTAGGAGTATAGGAGCATATAGTATGTAAATGAGTATATATTAGGATTATAGGAGCATATAGTATGTATAGGAGTATGTAGTAGGAGTATAGGTGTATGTAGTAGGAGTATAGGAGTATGTAGAAGGAGTATAGGAGCATATAGTATGTATAGAAGTATGTAGTAATAGTATAGGAGCATATAGTATGTATAGGAGTATGTAGTAAAAGTATAGGGGCATATAGCTTGTAAAGGAGTATATAGTAGGAGTATAGGAGCATTTAGTATGTATAGGAGTATTTAGTTGGAGTAAAGGAGCATATATATTTGTATAGGAGTATGTAGTAGGGGTATAGGAGCATATAGTATGTATAAGAGTATGTAGTAAGAGTATAGGAGTATGTAGTAAGTGTATAGGAGCATATCGTATGTATAGGAGTATGTAGTAGGAGTATAGGAGCATATAGTATGTATAGGAGTATTTAGTAAAAGTATAGGGGCATATAGTTTGTAAAGGAGTATGTAGTAGAAGTATAGGAGCATTTAGTATGTATAGGAGTATTTAGTTGGAGTATAGGAGCATATATATATATATATGTATAGGAGTATGTAGTAGGGGTATAGGATTATATAGTATGTATAAGAGTATGTAGTAAGAGTAGAGGAGTATGTAGTAAGTGTATAGGAGCATATCGTATGTATAGGAGTATGTAATAGGAGTATAAGAGCATATAGTATGTATAGGAGTATGTAGTAGGAGTATAGGAGCATGTAGTATGTATAGGAGTATGTAGTAGGTGTATAGGAGCATATTGCATGTATAGGAGTATGTAGTAGGAGTATAGGAGCATATAGTATGTATAGGAGTATATATTAGGATTATAGGAGTATATATTAGGATTATAGGAGCATATAGTGTGTATAGGAGAATGTAAGTATGTAGTAGGAGTATAAGAGCATATAGTATGTATAGGACTATGTAGTAGGTGTATAGGAGCATATACTTTGTATAGAAGTATGTAGTAATAGTTTAGGAGCATATAGTATGTATAGGAGTATGTAGTAAGAGTATAGGAGCATTTAGTATGTATAGGAGTATTTAGTTGGAGTATAGGAGCATATAGTATGTATAGGAGTATGTAGTAGGTGTATAGGAGCATATAGTATGTATAGGAGTATGTAGTAGGGGTATAGGAGCTTATAGTATGTATAGGAGTATGTAGTAAGAGTATAGGAGTATGTAGTAAGAGTATAAGAGCATATCGTACGTATAGGAGTATGTAGTAGAAGTATAGGTGTATATAGTATGTATAGGATTATGTAGTTGGAGTATAGGAGCACATAGTATGTAGTAGGAGTATAGGAGCATATTGTATGTATAGCAGTATAGGAGCATATAGTATATATAGAAGTATGTAGTTATAGTATAGGAGCATATAGTATGTATAGGAGTATGTAGTAGGAGTATAGGAGAATATAGTAGGTGTATAGGAGCATATAGTAAGTATAGGAGTATGTAGTAGGGGTATAGGAGCATATAGTATATATAGGAGTATGTAGTAAGAGTATAGGAGTATGTAGTAAGAGTATAGGAGTATGTAGTAAGAGTAGAGGAGTATGTAGTAAGTGTATAGGAGCATATCGTAAGTATAGGAGTATGTAGTAGGAGTATAGGAGCATATAGTATGTATAGGAGTATGTAGTAGGAGTATAGGAGCATATAGTATGTATAGGAGTATGTAGTTGGAGTATAAGAGTATATAGTATGTATAGGAGTATGTAGTACGTGTATAGGAGCATATAGCATGTATAGGAGTATGTAGTAGGAATATAGGAGCATATAATATGTATAGGAGTATATATTAGGATTATAGGAGCATATAGTATGTATAGGAGAATGTAATTATGTAGTAGGAGTGTAGGAGCATAAAGTATGTATAGGAGTATGTAGTAGGAGTATAGGAGTAGGTAGATGGAGTATAGGAGCATATAGTAAGTATAGAAGTATGTAGTAATAGTATAGGAGCATATAGTATGTATAGGAGTATGCTGTAGGAGTATAGGAGCATTTAGTATGTATAGGAGCATTTAGTATGTATAGGAGTATTTAGTTTGAGTATAGGAGCATATATATATATATGTATAGGAGTATGTAGTAGGGGTATAGGAGCATATAGTAAGTATAGGAGTATGTAGTAGGGGTATAGGAGCATATAGTATGTATAAGAGTATGTAGTAAGAGTATAGGAGTATGTAGTATGTATAGGAGTATGTAGTAAGTGTATAGGAGCATATCGTATGTATAGGAGTATGTAGTAGGAGTATAGGAGCATATAGTATGTATAGGAGTATGTAGTAGGTGTATAGGAGCATATAGTATGTATAGGAGTATGTAGTAGGGGTATAGGAGCTTTTAGTATGTATAGGAGTATGTAGTAAGAGTATAGGAGTATGTAGTAAGAGTATAAGAGCATATCGTACGTATAGGAGTATGTAGTAGAAGTATAGGTGCATATAGTATGTATAGGATTATGTAGTTGGAGTATAGGAGCACATAGTATGTAGTAGGAGTATAGGAGCATATTGTATGTATAGCAGTATAAGGGCATATAGTATATATAGAAGTATGTAGTTATAGTATAGGAGCATATAGTATGTATAGGAGTATGTAGTAGGAGAATATAGTAGGTGTATAGGTGCATATAGCATGTATAGGAGTATGTAGTAGGAGTATAGGAGCATATAGTATGAATAGGAGTATAGGAGCGTATAGTGTGTATAGGAGAATGTAAGTATGTAGTAGGAGTATAGGAGCATATAGTATGTATAGGAATATGTAGTAGGAGTATAGGAGTATGTAGTATGTATAGGAGTATGTAGTATGTGTATAGGAGCATATTGCATGTATAGGAGTATGTAGTAGGAGTATAGGAGCATATAGTATGTATAGGAGTATATATTAGGATTATAGGAGCATAGTGTGTGTATAGGAGAATGTAAGTATGTTGTAGGAGTATAGGAGCATATAGTATGTATAGGAATATGTAGTAGGAGTATAGGAGCATATAGTATGTATAGGAGTATATATTAGGATTATAGGAGCATATAGTGTGTATAGGAGAATGTAAGTATGTAGTAGGAGTATAGGAGCATATAGTATGTATAGGAATATGTAGTAGGAGTAGAGGAGCAGATAGAATGTATATGTGTATGTAGTAGGAGTATAGGATCATATAGTAAGTATAGGAGTATGTAGTAGGAATATAGGAGCATATAGTATGTATAGGAGTATGTAGTAGAAGTATCGGAGCATATAGTACGTATAGGAGTATGTAGTATGAGTATAGGAGCATATAGTATGTTTAGGAATATGTAGTAGGACTATAGGAGCATATAGTATGTATAGGAGTATGTAGTAGGAGTATAGGAGCATATAGTATGTATAGGAGTATGTAGTAGGAGTATAGGAGCATATAGTATGTATAGGAGTATGTAGTAGGAGTATAGGGGTATGTAGTAGGAATATAGGAGCATATAGAATGTATAGGAATATGTAGTACGAGTATAGGAGCATATAGTATGTATAGGATTATGTAGTAGGAGTATAGGAGCATATAGTATGTATAGGAGTACGTAGTAGGACTATAGTAGCATACAGTATGCATAGTAGTACTTAGTAGGAGTATAGGAGCATATAGTATGTATAGGAGTACGTAGGAGTAGAGAAGCATATAGTATGTATCGGAGTACGTAGTAGGAGTATAGGAGCATATAGTATGTATGGGAGTACGTATTAGGAGCATAGGAGCATATAGTATGTATAGGAGTTTGTAGTTGGAGTATAGGAGTATGTAGCATGTATAGGAGTATGTAGTACGTGTATAGGAGCATATAGCATGTATAGGAGTATGTAGTAGGAGTATAGGAGCATATAGTATGTAAATGAGTATATATTAGGATTATAGGAGCATATAGTATGTATAGGAGTATGTAGTAGGAGTATAGGTGTATGTAGTAGGAGTATAGGAGTATGTAGAAGGAGTATAGGAGCATATAGTATGTATAGAAGTATGTAGTAATAGTATAGGAGCATATAGTATGTATAGGAGTATGTAGTAAAAGTATAGGGGCATATAGCTTGTAAAGGAGTATATAGTAGGAGTATAGGAGCATTTAGTATGTATAGGAGTATTTAGTTGGAGTAAAGGAGCATATATATTTGTATAGGAGTATGTAGTAGGGGTATAGGAGCATATAGTATGTATAAGAGTATGTAGTAAGAATATAGGAGTATGTAGTAAGTGTATAGGAGCATATCGTTTGTATAGGAGTATGTAGTAGGAGTATAGGAGCATATAGTATGTATAGGAGTATTTAGTAAAAGTATAGGGGCATATAGTTTGTAAAGGAGTATGTAGTAGAAGTATAGGAGCATTTAGTATGTATAGGAGTATTTAGTTGGAGTATAGGAGCATATATATATATGTATGTATAGGAGTATGTAGTAGGGGTATAGGATTATATAGTATGTATAAGAGTATGTAGTAAGAGTAGAGGAGAATGTAGTAAGTGTATAGGAGCATATCGTATGTATAGGAGTATGTAATAGGAGTATAAGAGCATATAGTATGTATAGGAGTATGTAGTAGGAGTATAGGAGCATGTAGTATGTATAGGAGTATGTAGTAGGTGTATAGGAGCATATTGCATGTATAGGAGTATGTAGTAGGAGTATAGGAGCATATAGTATGTATAGGAGTATATATTATGATTATAGGAGCATATAGTGTGTATAGGAGAATGTAAGTATGTAGTAGGAGTATAAGAGCATATAGTATGTATAGGACTATGTAGTAGGTGTATAGGAGCATATACTTTGTATAGAAGTATGTAGTAATAGTATAGGAGCATATAGTATGTATAGGAGTATGTAGTAAGAGTATAGGAGCATTTAGTATGTATAGGAGTATTTAGTTGGAGTATAGGAGCATATAGTATGTATAGGAGTATGTAGTAGGTGTATAAGAGCATATAGTATGTATAGGAGTATGTAGTAGGGGTATAGGAGCTTATAGTATGTATAGGAGTATGTAGTAAGAGTATAGGAGTATGTAGTAAGAGTATAGGAGTATGTAGTAAGAGTATAAGAGCATATCGTACGTATAGGAGTATGTAGTAGAAGTATAGGTGTATATAGTATGTATAGGATTATGTAGTTGGAGTATAGGAGCACATAGTATGTAGTAGGAGTATAGGAGCATATTGTATGTATAGCAGTATAGGAGCATATAGTATATATAGAAGTATGTAGTTATAGTATAGGAGCATATAGTATGTATAGGAGTATGTAGTAGGAGTATAGGAGAATATAGTAGGTGTATAGGAGCATATAGTAAGTATAGGAGTATGTAGTAGGGGTATACGAGCATATAGTATATATAGGAGTATGTAGTAAGAGTATAGGAGTATGTAGTAAGAGTATAGGAGTATGTAGTAAGAGTAGAGGAGTATGTAGTAAGTGTATAGGAGCATATCGTAAGTATAGGAGTATGTAGTAGGAGTATAGGAGCATATAGTATGTATAGGAGTATGTAGTAGGAGTATAGGAGCATATAGTATGTATAGGAGTATGTAGTTGGAGTATAAGAGTATATAGTATGTATAGGAGTATGTAGTACGTGTATAGGAGCATATAGCATGTATAGGAGTATGTAGTAGGAATATAGGAGCATATAATATGTATAGGAGTATATATTAGGATTATAGGAGCATATAGTATGTATAGGAGAATGTAATTATGTAGTAGGAGTGTAGGAGCATAAAGTATGTATAGGAGTATGTAGTAGGAGTATAGGAGTAGGTAGATGGAGTATAGGAGCATATAGTAAGTATAGAAGTATGTAGTAATAGTATAGGAGCATATAGTATGTATAGGAGTATGCTGTAGGAGTATAGGAGCATTTAGTATGTATAGGAGCATTTAGTATGTATAGGAGTATTTAGTTTGAGTATAGGAGCATATATATATATGTATAGGAGTATGTAGTAGGGGTATAGGAGCATATAGTAAGTATAGGAGTATGTAGTAGGGGTATAGGAGCATATAGTATGTATAAGAGTATGTAGTAAGAGTATAGGAGTATGTAGTATGTATAGGAGTATGTAGTAAGTGTATAGGAGCATATCGTATGTATAGGAGTATGTAGTAGGAGTATAGGAGCATATAGTATGTATAGGAGTATGTAGTAGGTGTATAGGAGCATATAGTATGTATAGGAGTATGTAGTAGGGGTATAGGAGCTTTTAGTATGTATAGGAGTATGTAGTAAGAGTATAGGAGTATGTAGTAAGAGTATAAGAGCATATCGTACGTATAGGAGTATGTAGTAGAAGTATAGGTGCATATAGTATGTATAGGATTATGTAGTTGGAGTATAGGAGCACATAGTATGTAGTAGGAGTATAGGAGCATATTGTATGTATAGCAGTATAAGGGCATATAGTATATATAGAAGTATGTAGTTATAGTATAGGAGCATATAGTATGTATAGGAGTATGTAGTAGGAGAATATAGTAGGTGTATAGGTGCATATAGCATGTATAGGAGTATGTAGTAGGAGTATAGGAGCATATAGTATGAATAGGAGTATAGGAGCGTATAGTGTGTATAGGAGAATGTAAGTATGTAGTAGGAGTATAGGAGCATATAGTATGTATAGGAATATGTAGTAGGAGTATAGGAGTATGTAGTATGTATAGGAGTATGTAGTATGTGTATAGGAGCATATTGCATGTATAGGAGTATGTAGTAGGAGTATAGGAGCATATAGTATGTATAGGAGTATATATTAGGATTATAGGAGCATAGTGTGTGTATAGAAGAATGTAAGTATGTTGTAGGAGTATAGGAGCATATAGTATGTATAGGAATATGTAGTAGGAGTATAGGAGCATATAGTATGTATAGGAGTATATATTAGGATTATAGGAGCATATAGTGAGTATAGGAGAATGTAAGTATGTAGTAGGAGTATAGGAGCATATAGTATGTATACGAATATGTAGTAGGAGTAGAGGAGCAGATAGAATGTATATGTGTATGTAGTAGGAGTATAGGATCATATAGTAAGTATAGGAGTATGTAGTAGGAATATAGGAGCATATAGTATGTATAGGAGTATGTAGTAGAAGTATCGGAGCATATAGTACGTATAGGAGTATGTAGTATGAGTATAGGAGCATATAGTATGTTTAGGAATATGTAGTAGGACTATAGGAGCATATAGTATGTATAGGAGTATGTAGTAGGAGTATAGGAGCATATAGTATGTACAGGAGTATGTAGTAGGAGTATAGGAGCATATAGTATGTATAGGAGTATGTAGTAGGAGTATAGGGGTATGTAGTAGGAATATAGGAGCATATAGAATGTATAGGAATATGTAGTACGAGTATAGGAGCATATAGTATGTATAGGATTATGTAGTAGGAGTATAGGAGCATATAGTATGTATAGGAGTACGTAGTAGGACTATAGTAGCATACAGTATGCATAGTAGTACTTAGTAGGAGTATAGGAGCATATAGTATGTATAGGAGTACGTAGGAGTAGAGAAGCATATAGTATGTATCGGAGTACGTAGTAGGAGTATAGGAGCATATAGTATGTAAGGGAGTACGTATTAGGAGCTTAGGAGCATATAGTATGTATAGGAGTTTGTAGTTGGAGTATAGGAGTATGTAGTATGTATAGGAGTATGTAGTACGTGTATAGGAGCATATAGCATGTATAGGAGTATGTAGTAGGAGTATAGGAGCATATAGTATGTAAATGAGTATATATTAGGATTATAGGAGCATATAGTATGTATAGGAGTATGTAGTAGGAGTATAGGTGTATGTAGTAGGAGTATAGGAGTATGTAGAAGGAGTATAGGAGCATATAGTATGTATAGAAGTATGTAGTAATAGTATAGGAGCATATAGTATGTATAGGAGTATGTAGTAAAAGTATAGGGGCATATAGCTTGTAAAGGAGTATATAGGAGTATAGGAGCATTTAGTATGTATAGGAGTATTTAGTTTGAGTATAGGAGCATATATATATATATGTATAGGAGTATGTAGTAGGTGTATAAGAGCATATAGTAAGTATAGGAGTATGTAGTAGGGGTATAGGAGCATATAGTATGTATAAGAGTATGTAGTAAGAGTATAGGTGTATGTAGTATGTATAGGAGTATGTAGTAAGTGTATAGGAGCATATCGTATGTATAGGAGTATGTAGTAGGAGTATAGGAGCATATAGTATGTATAGGAGCGTATAGTATGTATTGGAGTATGTAGTAGGAGTATAGGAGCATATAGTATGTATAGGAGTATGTAGTTGGAGTATAGGAGTATGTAGTATGTATAGGAGTATGTAGTATGTGTATAGGAGCATATTGCATGTATAGGAGTATGTAGTAGGAGTATAGGAGCATATAGTATGTATAGGAGTATATATTAGGATTATAGGAGCATATAGTGTGTAAAGGAGAATGTAAGTATGCAGTAGGAGTATAGGAGCATATAGTATGTATAGGAATATATAGTAGGAGTATAGGAGCATATAGTATGTATAGGAGTATATATTAGGATTATAGGAGCATATAGTGTGTATATATTAGGATTATAGGAGCATATAGTGTGTATAGGAGAATGTAAGTATGTAGTAGGGGTAAAGGAGCATATAGTATGTATAGGACTATGTAGTAGGTGTATAGGAGCATATAGTATGTATAGAAGTATGTAGTAATAGTATAGGAGCATATAGTTTGTATAGGAGTATGTAGTAAGAGTATAGGAGCATTTAGTATGTATAGGAGTATTTAGTTGGAGTATAGGAGCATATAGTATGTATAGGAGAATGTAGTAGGTGTATAGGAGCATATAGTATGTATAGGAGTATGTAGTAGGGGTATAGGAGCTTTTAGTATGTATAGGAGTATGCAGTAAGAGTATAGGAGTATGTAGTAAGAGTATAAGAGCATATCGTACGTATAGGAGTATGTAGTAGAAGTATAGGTGCATATAGTATGTATAGGATTATGTAGTTGGAGTATAGGAGCACATAGTATGTAGTAGGAGTATAGGAGCATATTGTATGTATAGCAGTATAAGGGCATATAGTATATATAGAAGTATGTAGTTATAGTATAGGAGCATATAGTATGTATAGGAGTATGTAGTAGGAAAATATAGTAGGTGTATAGGTGCATATAGCATGTATAGGAGTATGTAGTAGGAGTATAGGAGCATATAGTATGAATAGGAGTATAGGAGCGTATAGTGTGTATAGGAGAATGTAAGTATGTAGTAGGAGTATAGGAGCATATAGTATGTATAGGAATATGTAGTAGGAGTATAGGAGTATGTAGTATGTATAGGAGTATGTAGTATGTGTATAGGAGCATATTGCATGTATAGGAGTATGTAGTAGGAGTATAGGAGCATATAGTATGTATAGGAGTATATATTAGGATTATAGGAGCATAGTGTGTGTATAGGAGAATGTAAGTATGTTGTAGGAGTATAGGAGCATATAGTATGTATAGGAATATGTAGTAGGAGTATAGGAGCATATAGTATGTATAGGAGTATATATTAGGATTATAGGAGCATATAGTGTGTATAGGAGAATGTAAGTATGTAGTAGGAGTATAGGAGCATATAGTATGTATAGGAATATGTAGTAGGAGTATAGGAGCAGATAGAATGTATATGTGTATGTAGTAGGAGTATAGGATCATATAGTAAGTATAGGAGTATGTAGTAGGAATATAGGAGCATATAGTATGTATAGGAGTATGTAGTAGAAGTATCGGAGCATATAGTACGTATAGGAGTATGTAGTATGAGTATAGGAGCATATAGTATGTTTAGGAATATGTAGTAGGACTATAGGAGCATATAGTATGTATAGGAGTATGTAGTAGGAGTATAGGAGCATATAGTATGTATAGGAGTATGTAGTAGGAGTATAGGAGCATATAGTATGTATAGGAGTATGTAGTAGGAGTATAGGGGTATGTAGTAGGAATATAGGAGCATATAGAATGTATAGGAATATGTAGTACGAGTATAGGAGCATATAGTATGTATAGGATTATGTAGTAGGAGTATAGGAGCATATAGTATGTATAGGAGTACGTAGTAGGACTATAGTAGCATACAGTATGCATAGTAGTACTTAGTAGGTGTATAGGAGCATATAGTATGTATAGGAGTACGTAGGAGTAGAGAAGCATATAGTATGTATCGGAGTACGTAGTAGGAGTATAGGAGCATATAGTATGTATGGGAGTACGTATTAGGAGCATAGGAGCATATAGTATGTATAGGAGTTTGTAGTTGGAGTATAGGAGTATGTAGTATGTATAGGAGTATGTAGTACGTGTATAGGAGCATATAGCATGTATAGGAGTATGTAGTAGGAGTATAGGAGCATATAGTATGTAAATGAGTATATATTAGGATTATAGGAGCATATAGTATGTATAGGAGTATGTAGTAGGAGTATAGGTGTATGTAGTAGGAGTATAGGAGTATGTAGAAGGAGTATAGGAGCATATAGTATGTATAGAAGTATGTAGTAATAGTATAGGAGCATATAGTATGTATAGGAGTATGTAGTAAAAGTATAGGGGCATATAGCTTGTAAAGGAGTATATAGTAGGAGTATAGGAGCATTTAGTATGTATAGGAGTATTTAGTTGGAGTAAAGGAGCATATATATTTGTATAGGAGTATGTAGTAGGGGTATAGGAGCATATAGTATGTATAAGAGTATGTAGTAAGAGTATAGGAGTATGTAGTAAGTGTATAGGAGCATATCGTATGTATAGGAGTATGTAGTAGGAGTATAGGAGCATATAGTATGTATAGGAGTATTTAGTAAAAGTATAGGGGCATATAGTTTGTAAAGGAGTATGTAGTAGAAGTATAGGAGCATTTAGTATGTATAGGAGTATTTAGTTGGAGTATAGGAGCATATATATATATATATGTATAGGAGTATGTAGTAGGGGTATAGGATTATATAGTATGTATAAGAGTATGTAGTAAGAGTAGAGGAGTATGTAGTAAGTGTATAGGAGCATATCGTATGTATAGGAGTATGTAATAGGAGTATAAGAGCATATAGTATGTATAGGAGTATGTAGTAGGAGTATAGGAGCATGTAGTATGTATAGGAGTATGTAGTAGGTGTATAGGAGCATATTGCATGTATAGGAGTATGTAGTAGGAGTATAGGAGCATATAGTATGTATAGGAGTATATATTAGGATTATAGGAGTATATATTAGGATTATAGGAGCATATAGTGTGTATAGGAGAATGTAAGTATGTAGTAGGAGTATAAGAGCATATAGTATGTATAGGACTATGTAGTAGGTGTATAGGAGCATATACTTTGTATAGAAGTATGTAGTAATAGTATAGGAGCATATAGTATGTATAGGAGTATGTAGTAAGAGTATAGGAGCATTTAGTATGTATAGGAGTATTTAGTTGGAGTATAGGAGCATATAGTATGTATAGGAGTATGTAGTAGGTGTATAGGAGCATATAGTATGTATAGGAGTATGTAGTAGGGGTATAGGAGCTTATAGTATGTATAGGAGTATGTAGTAAGAGTATAGGAGTATGTAGTAAGAGTATAAGAGCATATCGTACGTATAGGAGTATGTAGTAGAAGTATAGGTGTATATAGTATGTATAGGATTATGTAGTTGGAGTATAGGAGCACATAGTATGTAGTAGGAGTATAGGAGCATATTGTATGTATAGCAGTATAGGAGCATATAGTATATATAGAAGTATGTAGTTATAGTATAGGAGCATATAGTATGTATAGGAGTATGTAGTAGGAGTATAGGAGAATATAGTAGGTGTATAGGAGCATATAGTAAGTATAGGAGTATGTAGTAGGGGTATAGGAGCATATAGTATATATAGGAGTATGTAGTAAGAGTATAGGAGTATGTAGTAAGAGTATAGGAGTATGTAGTAAGAGTAGAGGAGTATGTAGTAAGTGTATAGGAGCATATCGTAAGTATAGGAGTATGTAGTAGGAGTATAGGAGCATATAGTATGTATAGGAGTATGTAGTAGGAGTATAGGAGCATATAGTATGTATAGGAGTATGTAGTTGGAGTATAAGAGTATATAGTATGTATAGGAGTATGTAGTACGTGTATAGGAGCATATAGCATGTATAGGAGTATGTAGTAGGAATATAGGAGCATATAATATGTATAGGAGTATATATTAGGATTATAGGAGCATATAGTATGTATAGGAGAATGTAATTATGTAGTAGGAGTGTAGGAGCATAAAGTATGTATAGGAGTATGTAGTAGGAGTATAGGAGTAGGTAGATGGAGTATAGGAGCATATAGTAAGTATAGAAGTATGTAGTAATAGTATAGGAGCATATAGTATGTATAGGAGTATGCTGTAGGAGTATAGGAGCATTTAGTATGTATAGGAGCATTTAGTATGTATAGGAGTATTTAGTTTGAGTATAGGAGCATATATATATATATGTATAGGAGTATGTAGTAGGGGTATAGGAGCATATAGTAAGTATAGGAGTATGTAGTAGGGGTATAGGAGCATATAGTATGTATAAGAGTATGTAGTAAGAGTATAGGAGTATGTAGTATGTATAGGAGTATGTAGTAAGTGTATAGGAGCATATCGTATGTATAGGAGTATGTAGTAGGAGTATAGGAGCATATAGTATGTATAGGAGTATGTAGTAGGTGTATAGGAGCATATAGTATGTATAGGAGTATGTAGTAGGGGTATAGGAGCTTTTAGTATGTATAGGAGTATGTAGTAAGAGTATAGGAGTATGTAGTAAGAGTATAAGAGCATATCGTACGTATAGGAGTATGTAGTAGAAGTATAGGTGCATATAGTATGTATAGGATTATGTAGTTGGAGTATAGGAGCACATAGTATGTAGTAGGAGTATAGGAGCATATTGTATGTATAGCAGTATAAGGGCATATAGTATATATAGAAGTATGTAGTTATAGTATAGGAGCATATAGTATGTATAGGAGTATGTAGTAGGAGAATATAGTAGGTGTATAGGTGCATATAGCATGTATAGGAGTATGTAGTAGGAGTATAGGAGCATATAGTATGAATAGGAGTATAGGAGCGTATAGTGTGTATAGGAGAATGTAAGTATGTAGTAGGAGTATAGGAGCATATAGTATGTATAGGAATATGTAGTAGGAGTATAGGAGTATGTAGTATGTATAGGAGTATGTAGTATGTGTATAGGAGCATATTGCATGTATAGGAGTATGTAGTAGGAGTATAGGAGCATATAGTATGTATAGGAGTATATATTAGGATTATAGGAGCATAGTGTGTGTATAGGAGAATGTAAGTATGTTGTAGGAGTATAGGAGCATATAGTATGTATAGGAATATGTAGTAGGAGTATAGGAGCATATAGTATGTATAGGAGTATATATTAGGATTATAGGAGCATATAGTGTGTATAGGAGAATGTAAGTATGTAGTAGGAGTATAGGAGCATATAGTATGTATAGGAATATGTAGTAGGAGTAGAGGAGCAGATAGAATGTATATGTGTATGTAGTAGGAGTATAGGATCATATAGTAAGTATAGGAGTATGTAGTAGGAATATAGGAGCATATAGTATGTATAGGAGTATGTAGTAGAAGTATCGGAGCATATAGTACGTATAGGAGTATGTAGTATGAGTATAGGAGCATATAGTATGTTTAGGAATATGTAGTAGGACTATAGGAGCATATAGTATGTATAGGAGTATGTAGTAGGAGTATAGGAGCATATAGTATGTATAGGAGTATGTAGTAGGAGTATAGGAGCATATAGTATGTATAGGAGTATGTAGTAGGAGTATAGGGGTATGTAGTAGGAATATAGGAGCATATAGAATGTATAGGAATATGTAGTACGAGTATAGGAGCATATAGTATGTATAGGATTATGTAGTAGGAGTATAGGAGCATATAGTATGTATAGGAGTACGTAGTAGGACTATAGTAGCATACAGTATGCATAGTAGTACTTAGTAGGAGTATAGGAGCATATAGTATGTATAGGAGTACGTAGGAGTAGAGAAGCATATAGTATGTATCGGAGTACGTAGTAGGAGTATAGGAGCATATAGTATGTATGGGAGTACGTATTAGGAGCATAGGAGCATATAGTATGTATAGGAGTTTGTAGTTGGAGTATAGGAGTATGTAGCATGTATAGGAGTATGTAGTACGTGTATAGGAGCATATAGCATGTATAGGAGTATGTAGTAGGAGTATAGGAGCATATAGTATGTAAATGAGTATATATTAGGATTATAGGAGCATATAGTATGTATAGGAGTATGTAGTAGGAGTATAGGTGTATGTAGTAGGAGTATAGGAGTATGTAGAAGGAGTATAGGAGCATATAGTATGTATAGAAGTATGTAGTAATAGTATAGGAGCATATAGTATGTATAGGAGTATGTAGTAAAAGTATAGGGGCATATAGCTTGTAAAGGAGTATATAGTAGGAGTATAGGAGCATTTAGTATGTATAGGAGTATTTAGTTGGAGTAAAGGAGCATATATATTTGTATAGGAGTATGTAGTAGGGGTATAGGAGCATATAGTATGTATAAGAGTATGTAGTAAGAATATAGGAGTATGTAGTAAGTGTATAGGAGCATATCGTTTGTATAGGAGTATGTAGTAGGAGTATAGGAGCATATAGTATGTATAGGAGTATTTAGTAAAAGTATAGGGGCATATAGTTTGTAAAGGAGTATGTAGTAGAAGTATAGGAGCATTTAGTATGTATAGGAGTATTTAGTTGGAGTATAGGAGCATATATATATATGTATGTATAGGAGTATGTAGTAGGGGTATAGGATTATATAGTATGTATAAGAGTATGTAGTAAGAGTAGAGGAGAATGTAGTAAGTGTATAGGAGCATATCGTATGTATAGGAGTATGTAATAGGAGTATAAGAGCATATAGTATGTATAGGAGTATGTAGTAGGAGTATAGGAGCATGTAGTATGTATAGGAGTATGTAGTAGGTGTATAGGAGCATATTGCATGTATAGGAGTATGTAGTAGGAGTATAGGAGCATATAGTATGTATAGGAGTATATATTAGGATTATAGGAGCATATAGTGTGTATAGGAGAATGTAAGTATGTAGTAGGAGTATAAGAGCATATAGTATGTATAGGACTATGTAGTAGGTGTATAGGAGCATATACTTTGTATAGAAGTATGTAGTAATAGTATAGGAGCATATAGTATGTATAGGAGTATGTAGTAAGAGTATAGGAGCATTTAGTATGTATAGGAGTATTTAGTTGGAGTATAGGAGCATATAGTATGTATAGGAGTATGTAGTAGGTGTATAAGAGCATATAGTATGTATAGGAGTATGTAGTAGGGGTATAGGAGCTTATAGTATGTATAGGAGTATGTAGTAAGAGTATAGGAGTATGTAGTAAGAGTATAAGAGCATATCGTACGTATAGGAGTATGTAGTAGAAGTATAGGTGTATATAGTATGTATAGGATTATGTAGTTGGAGTATAGGAGCACATAGTATGTAGTAGGAGTATAGGAGCATATTGTATGTATAGCAGTATAGGAGCATATAGTATATATAGAAGTATGTAGTTATAGTATAGGAGCATATAGTATGTATAGGAGTATGTAGTAGGAGTATAGGAGAATATAGTAGGTGTATAGGAGCATATAGTAAGTATAGGAGTATGTAGTAGGGGTATACGAGCATATAGTATATATAGGAGTATGTAGTGAGAGTATAGGAGTATGTAGTAAGAGTATAGGAGTATGTAGTAAGAGTAGAGGAGTATGTAGTAAGTGTATAGGAGCATATCGTAAGTATAGGAGTATGTAGTAGGAGTATAGGAGCATATAGTATGTATAGGAGTATGTAGTAGGAGTATAGGAGCATATAGTATGTATAGGAGTATGTAGTTGGAGTATAAGAGTATATAGTATGTATAGGAGTATGTAGTACGTGTATAGGAGCATATAGCATGTATAGGAGTATGTAGTAGGAATATAGGAGCATATAATATGTATAGGAGTATATATTAGGATTATAGGAGCATATAGTATGTATAGGAGAATGTAATTATGTAGTAGGAGTATAGGAGTAGGTAGATGGAGTATAGGAGCATATAGTAAGTATAGAAGTATGTAGTAATAGTATAGGAGCATATAGTATGTATAGGAGTATGCAGTAGGAGTATAGGAGCATTTAGTATGTATAGGAGCATTAATATGTATAGGAGCATTTAGTATGTATAGGAGTATTTAGTTTGAGTATAGGAGCATATATATATATGTATAGGAGTATGTAGTAGGGGTATAGGAGCATATAGTAAGTATAGGAGTATGTAGTAGGGGTATAGGAGCATATAGTATGTATAAGAGTATGTAGTAAGAGTATAGGAGTATGTAGTATGTATAGGAGTATGTAGTAAGTGTATAGGAGCATATCGTATGTATAGGAGTATGTAGTAGGAGTATAGTAGCATATAGTATGTATAGGAGTATGTAGTAGGAGTATAGGAGCATATAATATGTATAGGAGTATGTAGTTGGAGTATAGGAGTATGTAGTATGTATAGGAGTATGTAGTATGTGTGTAGGAGCATATTGCATGTATAGGAGTATGTAGTAGGAGTATAGGAGCGTATAGTATGTATAGGAGTATATATATTAGGATTATAGAAGCATATAGTGTGTATAGGAGAATGTAAGTATGTAGTAGGAGTAAAGGAGCATATAGTATGTATAGGAATATGTAGTAGGAGTATAGGAGCATATAGTATGTATAGGAGTATATATTAGGATTATAGGAGCATATAGTATGTATAGGAGTATATATTAGGATTTTAGGAGCATATAGTGTGTATAGGAGAATGTAAGTATGTAGTAGGAGTATAGGAGCATATAGTATGTATAGGAATATGAAGTAGGAGTATAGGAGCATATAGTATGTATAGGAGTATGTAGTAGGAGTATAGGAGCATATAGTATGTATAGGAGTATATATTAGGATTATAGGAGCATATAGTATGTATAGGAGAATGTAATTATGTAGTAGGAGTGTAGGAGCATATAGTATGTTTAGGAATATATAGTAGGACTATAGGAGCATATAGTATGTATAGGAGTATGTAGTAGGAGCATAGGAGCATATAGTATGTATCGGAGTATGTAGTAGGAGTATAGGAGCATATAGTATGTATAGGAGTATATATTAGGATTATAGGAGCATATAGTATGTATAGAAGTATGTAGTAATAGTATAGGAGCATATAGTATGTATAGGAGTATGTAGTAAAAGTATAGGGGCATATAGTTTGTAAAGGAGTATGTAGTAGGAGTATAGGAGCATTTAGTATATATAGGAGTATTTAGTTTGAGTATAGGAGCATATATATATATGTATAGGAGTATGTAGTAGGTTTATAGGAGCATATAGTAAGTATAGGAGTGTAGTAGGGGTATAGGAGCATATAGTATGTATAAGAGTATGTAGTAAGAGTATAGGAGTATGTAGTAAGAGTAGAGGAGTATGTAGTAAGTGTACAGGAGCATATCGTATGTATAGGAGTATGTAGTAGGAGTATAGGAGCCTATAGTACGTATAGGAGTATGTAGTAGGAGTATAGGAGCATATAGTATGTAAAGGAGTATGTAGTTGGAGTATAGGAGTATGTAGAATGTATAGGAGTATGTAGTATGTGTATAGGAGCATATTGCATGTATAGGAGTATGTAGTAGGAGTATAGGAGCATATAGTATGTATAGGAGTATATATTAGGATTATAGGAGCATATAGTGTGTATAGGAGAATGTAAGTATGTAATAGGAGTATAGGAGCATATAGTATGTATAGGAATATGTAGTAGGAGTATAGGAGCATATAGTATGTATAGGAGTATGTAGTAGGAGTATAGGATCATATAGTAAGTATAGGAGTATGTAGTAGGAATATGGGAGCATATAGTATGTATAGGAGTATATAGTAGGATTATAGGAGCATATAGTATGTATAGGAGTATGTAAGTATGTAGTAGGAGTATAGGAGCATATAGAATGTATAGGAGTATGTAGTAGGAATATAGGAGTATGTAGGTAGAATATAGGAGCATATTTTATGTATTGGAATATGTAGTAGGGGTATAGGAGCATTTAGTATGTATAGGAGTATGTAGTTGGAGTATAGGAGCATAATGTATGTATAGGAGTATGTAGTAGGGGTGTAGGAGTATATAGTATGTATAGGAGTATGTAGTAAGAGTATAGGAGCATATAGTATGAATAGGAGTATGTAGTAGGTGTATAGGAGCATATAGTAGGTATAGGAGTATGTAGTAGGAGTATAGGAGTATGTAGAAGGAGTATAGGAGCATATAGTATGTATAGAAGTATGTAGTAATAGTATAGGAGCATATAGTATGTAAAGGAGTATGTAGTAAGTGTATAGGGACATATAGTTTGTAAAGGAGTATGTAGTAGGAGTATAGGAGCATTTAGTATGTATAGGAGTATTGTATTTAGTTGGAGTATAGGAGCATATAGTATGTATAGGAGAATGTAGTAGGTGTATAGGAGCATATAGTAAGTATAGGAGTATGTAGTAGGAGTATAGGAGCATATAGTATGTATAGGAGTATGTAGTAAGAGTATAGGAGTTTGTAGTAAGAGAATTGGAGTATGTAGTAAGAGTAGAGGAGTATGTAGTAAGTGTAAAGGAGCATATCGTATGTATAGGAGTATGTAGTAGGAGTATAGGAGCATATAGTATGTATAGGAGTATGTAGTAGGAGTATAGGAGCATATAGTATGTATAGGAGTATGTAGTTGGAGTATGGGAGTATATAGTATGTATAGGAGTATGTAGTACGTGTATAGGAGCATATAGCATGTATAGGAGTATGTAGTAGGAGTATAGGAGCATATAGTATGTATAGGAGTATATATTAGGATTATAGGAGCATATAGTATGTATAGGAGAATGTAATTATGTAGTAGGAGTGTAGGAGCATATAGTATGTATAGGAGTATGTAGTAGGAGTATAGGAGAAAGTAGAAGGAGTATAGGAGCATATAGTATGTATAGAAGTATGTAGTAATAGTATAGGAGCATATAGTATGTATAGGAGTATGTAGTAACAGTATAGGGGCATATAGTTTGTAAAGGAGTATGTAGTAGGAGTATAGGAGCATTTAGTATGTATAAGAGTATGTAGTAAGAGTATAGGAGTATGTAGTATGTATAGGAGTATGCAGTAAGTGTATAGGAGCATATCGTATGTATAGGAGTATGTAGTAGGAGTATAGGAGCATATAGTATGTATAGGAGTAGGTAGTAGGAGTATAGGAGCATATAATATGTATAGGAGTATGTAGTTGGAGTATAGGTGTATGTAGTATGTATAGGAGTATGTAGTATGTGTATAGGAGCATATTGCATGTATAGGAGTATGTAGTAGGAGTATAGGAGCATATAGTATGTATAGGAGTATATATTAGGATTATAGGAGCATATAGTGTGTATAGGAGTATATATTAGGATTATAGGAGCATATAGTGTGTATAGGAGAATGAAAGTATGTAGTAGGAGTATAGGAGCATATAGTATGTATAGGAATATGTAGTAGGAGTATAGGAGCATATAGTATGTATAGGAGTATGTAGTTGGAGTATAGGAGTATATAGTATGCATAGGAGTATGTAGTACGTGTATAGGAGCATATAGCATGTATAGGAGTATGTAGTAGGAATACAGGAGCATATAGTATGTATAGGAGTATATATTAGGATTATAGGGGCATATAGTACGTATAGGAAAATGTAATTATGTAGTAGGAGTGTAGGAGCATATAGTATGTATAGGAGTATGTAGTAGGAGTATAGGAGCATATAGTATGTATAGGAGTATGTAGTAACAGTATAGGGGCTTATAGTTTGTAAAGGAGTATGTAGTAGGAGTATAGGAGCATTTAGTATGTATAGGAGTATTTAGTTTGAGTATAGGAGCATATATATATATATGTATAGGAGTATGTAGTAGGTGTATAGGAGCATATAGTAAGTATAGGAGTATGTAGTAGGGGTATAGGAGCATATAGTATGTATAAGAGTATGTAGAAAGAGTATAGGAGTATGTAGTATGTATAGGAGTATGTAGTAAGTGTATAGGAGCATATCGTATGTATAGGAGTATGTAGTAGGAGTATAGGAGCATATAGTATGTATAGGAGTAGGTAGTAGGAGTATAGGAGCATATAATATGTATAGGAGTATGTAGTTGGAGTATAGGAGTATGTAGTATGTATAGGAGTATGTAGTATGTGTATAGGAGCATATTGCATGTATAGGAGTATGTAGTAGGAGTATAGGAGCATATAGTATGTATAGGAGTATTTAGTAAAAGTATAGGGGCATATAGTATGTATAGGAGTATGTAGTTGGAGTATAGGAGTATGTAGTATGTATAGGAGTATGTAGTATGTGTATAGGAGCATATTGCATGTATAGGAGTATGTAGTAGGAGTATAGGAGCATATAGTATGTGTAGGAGTATATATTAGGATTATAGGAGCATATAGTGTGTATAGGAGAATGAAAGTATGTAGTAGGAGTATAGGAGCATATAGTATATATAGGAATATGTAGTAGGAGTATAGGAGCATATAGTATGTATAGGAGTATGTAGTTGGAGTATAGGAGTATGTAGTATGTATAGGAGTATGTAGTATGTGTATAGGAGCATATTGCATGTATAGGAGTATGTAGTAAGAGTATAGGAGCATATAGTATGTGTAGGAGTATATATTAGGATTATAGGAGCATATAGTGTGTATAGGAGAATGTAAGTATGTAGTAGGGGTAAAGGAGCATATAGTATGTATAGGACTATGTAGTAGGTGTATAGGAGCATATAGTATGTATAGAAGTATGTAGTAATAGTATAGGAGCATATAGTTTGTATAGGAGTATGTAGTAAGAGTATAGGAGCATTTAGTATGTATAGGAGTATTTAGTTGGAGTATAGGAGCATATAGTATGTATAGGAGTATGTAGTAGGTGTATAGGAGCATATAGTATGTATAGGAGTATGTAGTAGGGGTATAGGAGCTTTTAGTATGTATAGGAGTATGTAGTAAGAGTATAGGAGTATGTAGTAAGAGTATAAGAGCATATCGTACGTATAGGAGTATGTAGTAGAAGTATAGGTGCATATAGTATGTATAGGATTATGTAGTTGGAGTATAGGAGCACATAGTATGTAGTAGGAGTATAGGAGCATATTGTATGTATAGCAGTATAAGGGCATATAGTATATATAGAAGTATGTAGTTATAGTATAGGAGCATATAGTATGTATAGGAGTATGTAGTAGGAGAATATAGTAGGTGTATAGGAGCATATAGTAAGTATAGGAGTATGTAGTAGGGGTATAGGAGCATATAGTATGTATAGGAGTATGTAGTAAGAGTATAGGAGTATGTAGTAAGAGTATAGGAGTATGTAGTAAGAGTAGAGGAGTATGTAGTAAGTGTATAGGAGCATATCGTATGAATAGGAGTATGTAGTAGGAGTATAGGAGCATATAGTATGTATAGGAGTATGTAGTAGGAGTATAGGAGCATATAGTATGTATAGGAGTATGTAGTAGGAGTATAGGAGCATATAGTATGAATAGGAGTATAGGAGCGTATAGTGTGTATAGGAGAATGTAAGTATGTAGTAGGAGTATAGGAGCATATAGTATGTATAGGAATATGTAGTAGGAGTATAGGAGTATGTAGTATGTATAGGAGTATGTAGTATGTGTATAGGAGCATATTGCATGTATAGGAGTATGTAGTAGGAGTATAGGAGCATATAGTATGTATAGGAGTATATATTAGGATTATAGGAGCATAGTGTGTGTATAGGAGAATGTAAGTATGTTGTAGGAGTATAGGAGCATATAGTTTTTATAGGAATATGTAGTAGGAGTATAGGAGCATATAGTATGTATAGAAGTATATATTAGGATTATAGGAGCATATAGTGTGTATAGGAGAATGTAAGTATGTAGTAGGAGTATAGGAGCATATAGTATGTATAGGAATATGTAGTAGGAGTATAGGAGCAGATAGAATGTATATGTGTATGTAGTAGGAGTATAGGATCATATAGTAAGTATAGGAGTATGTAGTAGGAATATAGGAGCATATAGTATGTATAGGAGTATGTAGTAGAAGTATAGGAGCATATAGTACGTATAGGAGTATGTAGTATGAGTATAGGAGCATATAGTATGTTTAGGAATATGTAGTAGGACTATAGGAGCATATAGTATGTATAGGAGTATGTAGTAGGAGTATAGGAGCATATAGTATGTATAGGAGTATGTAGTAGGAGTATAGGAGCATATAGTATGTATAGGAGTATGTAGTAGGAGTATAGGGGTATGTAGTATGTATAGGAGTATGTAGTAAGTGTATAGGAGCATATAGTATG
Source organism: Parasteatoda lunata (assembly GCA_949128135.1). Lineage (NCBI taxonomy): Eukaryota > Metazoa > Arthropoda > Arachnida > Araneae > Theridiidae > Parasteatoda > Parasteatoda lunata. The sequence goes on along the minus strand of OX421979.1, from coordinate 87,824,893 downwards.
TATAGGAGTACGTAGTAGGACTATAGTAGCATATAGTATGCATAGTAGTACTTAGTAGGAGTATAGGAGCATATAGTATGTATAGGAGTACGTAGGAGTAGAGAAGCATATAGTATGTATCGGAGTACGTAGTAGGAGTATAGGAGCATATAGTATGTATGGGAGTACGTATTAGGAGCATAGGAGCATATAGTATGTATAGGAGTATGTAATTGGAGTATAGGAGTATGTAGTATGTATAGGAGTATGTAGTACGTGTATAGGAGCATATAGCATGTATAGGAGTATGTAGTAGGAGTATAGGAGCATATAGTATGTATATGAGTATATATCAGGATTATAGGAGCATATAGTATGTATAGGAGTATGTAGTAGGAGTATAGGTGTATGTAATAGGAGTATAGGAGTATGTAGAAGGAGTATAGGAGCATATAGTATGTATAGAAGTATGTAGTAATAGTATAGGAGCATATAGTATGTATAGGAGTATGTAGTAAAAGTATAGGGGCATATAGCTTGTAAAGGAGTATATAGTAGGAGTATAGGAGCATTTAGAATGTATAGGAGTAATTAGTTGGAGTAAAGGAGCATATATATTTGTATAGGAGTATGTAGTAGGGGTATAGGAGCATATAGTATGTATAAGAGTATGTAGTAAGAGTATAGGAGTATGTAGTAAGTGTATAGGAGCATATCGTATGTATAGGAGTATGTAGTAGGAGTATAGGAGCATATAGTATGTATAGGAGTATTTAGTAAAAGTATAGGGGCATATAGTTTGTAAAGGAGTATGTAGTAGAAGTATAGGAGCATTTAGTATGTATAGGAGTATTTAGTTGGAGTATAGGAGCATATATATATATATGTATAGGAGTATGTAGTAGGGGTATAGGATTATATAGTATGTATAAGAGTATGTAGTAAGAGTAGAGGAGTATGTAGTAAGTGTATAGGAGCATATCGTATGTATAGGAGTATGTAATAGGAGTATAAGAGCATATAGTATGTATAGGAGTATGTAGTAGGAGTATAGGAGCATATAGTATGTATAGGAGTATGTAGTAGGTGTATAGGAGCATATTGCATGTATAGGAGTATATAGTAGGAGTATAGGAGCATATAGTATGTATAGGAGTATATATTAGGATTATAGGAGCATATAGTGTGTATAGGAGTATGTAGTAGGGGTAAAGGAGCTTATAGTATGTATAGGAGTATGTAGTAAGAGTATAGGAGTATGTAGTAAGAGTATAAGAGCATATCGTACGTATAGGAGTATGTAGTAGAAGTATAGGTGTATATAGTATGTATAGGATTATGTAGTTGGAGTATAGGAGCACATAGTATGTAGTAGGAGTATAGGAGCATATTGTATGTATAGCAGTATAGGAGCATATAGTATATATAGAAGTATGTAGTTATAGTATAGGAGCATATAGTATGTATAGGAGTATGTAGTAGGAGTATAGGAGAATATAGTAGGTGTATAGGAGCATATAGTAAGTAAAGGAGTATGTAGTAAGGGTATAGGAGCATATAGTATATATAGGAGTATGTAGTAAGAGTATAGGAGTATGTAGTAAGAGTATAGGAGTATGTAGTAAGAGTAGAGGAGTATGTAGTAAGTGTATAGGAGCATATCGTAAGTATAGGAGTATGTAGTAGGAGTATAGGAGCATATAGTATGTATAGGAGTATGTAGTAGGAGTATATGAGCATATAGTATGTATAGGAGTATGTAGTTGGAGTATAGGAGTATATAGTATGTATAGGAGTATGTAGTACGTGTATAGGAGCATATAGCATGTATAGGAGTATGTAGTAGGAGTATAGGAGCATATAATATGTATAGGAGTATATATTAGGATTATAGGAGCATATAGTATGTATAGGAGAATGTAATTATGTAGTAGGAGTGTAGGAGCATATAGTATGTATAGGAGTATGTAGTAGGAGTATAGGAGTAGGTAGATGGAGTATAGGAGCATATAGTAAGTATAGAAGTATGTAGTAATAGTATAGGAGCATATAGTATGTATAGGAGTATGCAGTAGGAGTATAGGAGCATTTAGTATGTATAGGAGCATTTAGTATGTATAGGAGCATTTAGTATGTATAGGAGTATTTAGTTTGAGTATAGGAGCATATATATATATGTATAGGAGTATGTAGTAGGGGTATAGGAGCATATAGTAAGTATAGGAGTATGTAGTAGGGGTATAGGAGCATATAGTATGTATAAGAGTATGTAGTAAGAGTATAGGAGTATGTAGTATGTATAGGAGTATGTAGTAAGTGTATAGGAGCATATCGTATGTATAGGAGTATGTAGTAGGAGTATAGGAGCATATAGTATGTATAGGAGTATGTAGTAGGAGTATAGGAGCATATAATATGTATAGGAGTATGTAGTTGGAGTATAGGAGTATGTAGTATGTATAGGAGTATGTAGTATGTGTGTAGGAGCATATTGCATGTATAGGAGTATGTAGTAGGAGTATAGGAGCGTATAGTATGTATAGGAGTATATATATTAGGATTATAGGAGCATATAGTGTGTATAGGAGAATGTAAGTATGTAGTAGGAGTATAGGAGCATATAGTATGTATAGGAATATGTAGTAGGAGTATAGGAGCATATAGTATGTATAGGAGTATATATTAGGATTATAGGAGCATATAGAATGTATAGGAGTATATATTAGGATTTTAGGAGCATATAGTGTGTATAGGAGAATGTAAGTATGTAGTAGGAGTATAGGAGCATATAGTATGTATAGGAATATGTAGTAGGAGTATAGGAGCATATAGTATGTATAGGAATATGTAGTAGGAGTATAGGAGCATATAGTATGTATAGGAATATGTAGTAGGAGTATAGGAGCATATAGTATGTATAGGAGTATATATTAGGATTATAGGAGCATATAGTATGTATAGGAGAATGTAATTATGTAGTAGGAGTGTAGGAGCATATAGTATGTATAGGAGTATGTAGTAACAGTATAGGGGCATATAGTTTGTAAAGGAGTATGTAGTAGGAGTATAGGAGCATTTAGTATGTATAGGAGTATTTAGTTTGAGTATAGGAGCATATATATATATATGTATAGGAGTATGTAGTAGGTGTATAAGAGCATATAGTAAGTATAGGAGTATGTAGTAGGGGTATAGGAGCATATAGTATGTATAAGAGTATGTAGTAAGAGTATAGGTGTATGTAGTATGTATAGGAGTATGTAGTAAGTGTATAGGAGCATATCGTATGTATAGGAGTATGTAGTAGGAGTATAGGAGCATATAGTATGTATAGGAGCGTATAGTATGTATTGGAGTATGTAGTAGGAGTATAGGAGCATATAGTATGTATAGGAGTATGTAGTTGGAGTATAGGAGTATGTAGTATGTATAGGAGTATGTAGTATGTGTATAGGAGCATATTGCATGTATAGGAGTATGTAGTAGGAGTATAGGAGCATATAGTATGTATAGGAGTATATATTAGGATTATAGGAGCATATAGTGTGTAAAGGAGAATGTAAGTATGCAGTAGGAGTATAGGAGCATATAGTATGTATAGGAATATATAGTAGGAGTATAGGAGCATATAGTATGTATAGGAGTATATATTAGGATTATAGGAGCATATAGTGTGTATATATTAGGATTATAGGAGCATATAGTGTGTATAGGAGAATGTAAGTATGTAGTAGGGGTAAAGGAGCATATAGTATGTATAGGACTATGTAGTAGGTGTATAGGAGCATATAGTATGTATAGAAGTATGTAGTAATAGTATAGGAGCATATAGTTTGTATAGGAGTATGTAGTAAGAGTATAGGAGCATTTAGTATGTATAGGAGTATTTAGTTGGAGTATAGGAGCATATAGTATGTATAGGAGAATGTAGTAGGTGTATAGGAGCATATAGTATGTATAGGAGTATGTAGTAGGGGTATAGGAGCTTTTAGTATGTATAGGAGTATGCAGTAAGAGTATAGGAGTATGTAGTAAGAGTATAAGAGCATATCGTACGTATAGGAGTATGTAGTAGAAGTATAGGTGCATATAGTATGTATAGGATTATGTAGTTGGAGTATAGGAGCACATAGTATGTAGTAGGAGTATAGGAGCATATTGTATGTATAGCAGTATAAGGGCATATAGTATATATAGAAGTATGTAGTTATAGTATAGGAGCATATAGTATGTATAGGAGTATGTAGTAGGAAAATATAGTAGGTGTATAGGTGCATATAGCATGTATAGGAGTATGTAGTAGGAGTATAGGAGCATATAGTATGAATAGGAGTATAGGAGCGTATAGTGTGTATAGGAGAATGTAAGTATGTAGTAGGAGTATAGGAGCATATAGTATGTATAGGAATATGTAGTAGGAGTATAGGAGTATGTAGTATGTATAGGAGTATGTAGTATGTGTATAGGAGCATATTGCATGTATAGGAGTATGTAGTAGGAGTATAGGAGCATATAGTATGTATAGGAGTATATATTAGGATTATAGGAGCATAGTGTGTGTATAGGAGAATGTAAGTATGTTGTAGGAGTATAGGAGCATATAGTATGTATAGGAATATGTAGTAGGAGTATAGGAGCATATAGTATGTATAGGAGTATATATTAGGATTATAGGAGCATATAGTGTGTATAGGAGAATGTAAGTATGTAGTAGGAGTATAGGAGCATATAGTATGTTTAGGAATATGTAGTAGGACTATAGGAGCATATAGTATGTATAGGAGTATGTAGTAGGAGTATAGGAGCATATAGTATGTATAGGAGTATGTAGTAGGAGTATAGGAGCATATAGTATGTATAGGAGTATGTAGTAGGAGTATAGGGGTATGTAGTAGGAATATAGGAGCATATAGAATGTATAGGAATATGTAGTACGAGTATAGGAGCATATAGTATGTATAGGATTATGTAGTAGGAGTATAGGAGCATATAGTATGTATAGGAGTACGTAGTAGGACTATAGTAGCATACAGTATGCATAGTAGTACTTAGTAGGAGTATAGGAGCATATAGTATGTATAGGAGTACGTAGGAGTAGAGAAGCATATAGTATGTATCGGAGTACGTAGTAGGAGTATAGGAGCATATAGTATGTATGGGAGTACGTATTAGGAGCATAGGAGCATATAGTATGTATAGGAGTTTGTAGTTGGAGTATAGGAGTATGTAGTATGTATAGGAGTATGTAGTACGTGTATAGGAGCATATAGCATGTATAGGAGTATGTAGTAGGAGTATAGGAGCATATAGTATGTAAATGAGTATATATTAGGATTATAGGAGCATATAGTATGTATAGGAGTATGTAGTAGGAGTATAGGTGTATGTAGTAGGAGTATAGGAGTATGTAGAAGGAGTATAGGAGCATATAGTATGTATAGAAGTATGTAGTAATAGTATAGGAGCATATAGTATGTATAGGAGTATGTAGTAAAAGTATAGGGGCATATAGCTTGTAAAGGAGTATATAGTAGGAGTATAGGAGCATTTAGTATGTATAGGAGTATTTAGTTGGAGTAAAGGAGCATATATATTTGTATAGGAGTATGTAGTAGGGGTATAGGAGCATATAGTATGTATAAGAGTATGTAGTAAGAGTATAGGAGTATGTAGTAAGTGTATAGGAGCATATCGTATGTATAGGAGTATGTAGTAGGAGTATAGGAGCATATAGTATGTATAGGAGTATTTAGTAAAAGTATAGGGGCATATAGTTTGTAAAGGAGTATGTAGTAGAAGTATAGGAGCATTTAGTATGTATAGGAGTATTTAGTTGGAGTATAGGAGCATATATATATATATATGTATAGGAGTATGTAGTAGGGGTATAGGATTATATAGTATGTATAAGAGTATGTAGTAAGAGTAGAGGAGTATGTAGTAAGTGTATAGGAGCATATCGTATGTATAGGAGTATGTAATAGGAGTATAAGAGCATATAGTATGTATAGGAGTATGTAGTAGGAGTATAGGAGCATGTAGTATGTATAGGAGTATGTAGTAGGTGTATAGGAGCATATTGCATGTATAGGAGTATGTAGTAGGAGTATAGGAGCATATAGTATGTATAGGAGTATATATTAGGATTATAGGAGTATATATTAGGATTATAGGAGCATATAGTGTGTATAGGAGAATGTAAGTATGTAGTAGGAGTATAAGAGCATATAGTATGTATAGGACTATGTAGTAGGTGTATAGGAGCATATACTTTGTATAGAAGTATGTAGTAATAGTTTAGGAGCATATAGTATGTATAGGAGTATGTAGTAAGAGTATAGGAGCATTTAGTATGTATAGGAGTATTTAGTTGGAGTATAGGAGCATATAGTATGTATAGGAGTATGTAGTAGGTGTATAGGAGCATATAGTATGTATAGGAGTATGTAGTAGGGGTATAGGAGCTTATAGTATGTATAGGAGTATGTAGTAAGAGTATAGGAGTATGTAGTAAGAGTATAAGAGCATATCGTACGTATAGGAGTATGTAGTAGAAGTATAGGTGTATATAGTATGTATAGGATTATGTAGTTGGAGTATAGGAGCACATAGTATGTAGTAGGAGTATAGGAGCATATTGTATGTATAGCAGTATAGGAGCATATAGTATATATAGAAGTATGTAGTTATAGTATAGGAGCATATAGTATGTATAGGAGTATGTAGTAGGAGTATAGGAGAATATAGTAGGTGTATAGGAGCATATAGTAAGTATAGGAGTATGTAGTAGGGGTATAGGAGCATATAGTATATATAGGAGTATGTAGTAAGAGTATAGGAGTATGTAGTAAGAGTATAGGAGTATGTAGTAAGAGTAGAGGAGTATGTAGTAAGTGTATAGGAGCATATCGTAAGTATAGGAGTATGTAGTAGGAGTATAGGAGCATATAGTATGTATAGGAGTATGTAGTAGGAGTATAGGAGCATATAGTATGTATAGGAGTATGTAGTTGGAGTATAAGAGTATATAGTATGTATAGGAGTATGTAGTACGTGTATAGGAGCATATAGCATGTATAGGAGTATGTAGTAGGAATATAGGAGCATATAATATGTATAGGAGTATATATTAGGATTATAGGAGCATATAGTATGTATAGGAGAATGTAATTATGTAGTAGGAGTGTAGGAGCATAAAGTATGTATAGGAGTATGTAGTAGGAGTATAGGAGTAGGTAGATGGAGTATAGGAGCATATAGTAAGTATAGAAGTATGTAGTAATAGTATAGGAGCATATAGTATGTATAGGAGTATGCTGTAGGAGTATAGGAGCATTTAGTATGTATAGGAGCATTTAGTATGTATAGGAGTATTTAGTTTGAGTATAGGAGCATATATATATATATGTATAGGAGTATGTAGTAGGGGTATAGGAGCATATAGTAAGTATAGGAGTATGTAGTAGGGGTATAGGAGCATATAGTATGTATAAGAGTATGTAGTAAGAGTATAGGAGTATGTAGTATGTATAGGAGTATGTAGTAAGTGTATAGGAGCATATCGTATGTATAGGAGTATGTAGTAGGAGTATAGGAGCATATAGTATGTATAGGAGTATGTAGTAGGTGTATAGGAGCATATAGTATGTATAGGAGTATGTAGTAGGGGTATAGGAGCTTTTAGTATGTATAGGAGTATGTAGTAAGAGTATAGGAGTATGTAGTAAGAGTATAAGAGCATATCGTACGTATAGGAGTATGTAGTAGAAGTATAGGTGCATATAGTATGTATAGGATTATGTAGTTGGAGTATAGGAGCACATAGTATGTAGTAGGAGTATAGGAGCATATTGTATGTATAGCAGTATAAGGGCATATAGTATATATAGAAGTATGTAGTTATAGTATAGGAGCATATAGTATGTATAGGAGTATGTAGTAGGAGAATATAGTAGGTGTATAGGTGCATATAGCATGTATAGGAGTATGTAGTAGGAGTATAGGAGCATATAGTATGAATAGGAGTATAGGAGCGTATAGTGTGTATAGGAGAATGTAAGTATGTAGTAGGAGTATAGGAGCATATAGTATGTATAGGAATATGTAGTAGGAGTATAGGAGTATGTAGTATGTATAGGAGTATGTAGTATGTGTATAGGAGCATATTGCATGTATAGGAGTATGTAGTAGGAGTATAGGAGCATATAGTATGTATAGGAGTATATATTAGGATTATAGGAGCATAGTGTGTGTATAGGAGAATGTAAGTATGTTGTAGGAGTATAGGAGCATATAGTATGTATAGGAATATGTAGTAGGAGTATAGGAGCATATAGTATGTATAGGAGTATATATTAGGATTATAGGAGCATATAGTGTGTATAGGAGAATGTAAGTATGTAGTAGGAGTATAGGAGCATATAGTATGTATAGGAATATGTAGTAGGAGTAGAGGAGCAGATAGAATGTATATGTGTATGTAGTAGGAGTATAGGATCATATAGTAAGTATAGGAGTATGTAGTAGGAATATAGGAGCATATAGTATGTATAGGAGTATGTAGTAGAAGTATCGGAGCATATAGTACGTATAGGAGTATGTAGTATGAGTATAGGAGCATATAGTATGTTTAGGAATATGTAGTAGGACTATAGGAGCATATAGTATGTATAGGAGTATGTAGTAGGAGTATAGGAGCATATAGTATGTATAGGAGTATGTAGTAGGAGTATAGGAGCATATAGTATGTATAGGAGTATGTAGTAGGAGTATAGGGGTATGTAGTAGGAATATAGGAGCATATAGAATGTATAGGAATATGTAGTACGAGTATAGGAGCATATAGTATGTATAGGATTATGTAGTAGGAGTATAGGAGCATATAGTATGTATAGGAGTACGTAGTAGGACTATAGTAGCATACAGTATGCATAGTAGTACTTAGTAGGAGTATAGGAGCATATAGTATGTATAGGAGTACGTAGGAGTAGAGAAGCATATAGTATGTATCGGAGTACGTAGTAGGAGTATAGGAGCATATAGTATGTATGGGAGTACGTATTAGGAGCATAGGAGCATATAGTATGTATAGGAGTTTGTAGTTGGAGTATAGGAGTATGTAGCATGTATAGGAGTATGTAGTACGTGTATAGGAGCATATAGCATGTATAGGAGTATGTAGTAGGAGTATAGGAGCATATAGTATGTAAATGAGTATATATTAGGATTATAGGAGCATATAGTATGTATAGGAGTATGTAGTAGGAGTATAGGTGTATGTAGTAGGAGTATAGGAGTATGTAGAAGGAGTATAGGAGCATATAGTATGTATAGAAGTATGTAGTAATAGTATAGGAGCATATAGTATGTATAGGAGTATGTAGTAAAAGTATAGGGGCATATAGCTTGTAAAGGAGTATATAGTAGGAGTATAGGAGCATTTAGTATGTATAGGAGTATTTAGTTGGAGTAAAGGAGCATATATATTTGTATAGGAGTATGTAGTAGGGGTATAGGAGCATATAGTATGTATAAGAGTATGTAGTAAGAATATAGGAGTATGTAGTAAGTGTATAGGAGCATATCGTTTGTATAGGAGTATGTAGTAGGAGTATAGGAGCATATAGTATGTATAGGAGTATTTAGTAAAAGTATAGGGGCATATAGTTTGTAAAGGAGTATGTAGTAGAAGTATAGGAGCATTTAGTATGTATAGGAGTATTTAGTTGGAGTATAGGAGCATATATATATATGTATGTATAGGAGTATGTAGTAGGGGTATAGGATTATATAGTATGTATAAGAGTATGTAGTAAGAGTAGAGGAGAATGTAGTAAGTGTATAGGAGCATATCGTATGTATAGGAGTATGTAATAGGAGTATAAGAGCATATAGTATGTATAGGAGTATGTAGTAGGAGTATAGGAGCATGTAGTATGTATAGGAGTATGTAGTAGGTGTATAGGAGCATATTGCATGTATAGGAGTATGTAGTAGGAGTATAGGAGCATATAGTATGTATAGGAGTATATATTAGGATTATAGGAGCATATAGTGTGTATAGGAGAATGTAAGTATGTAGTAGGAGTATAAGAGCATATAGTATGTATAGGACTATGTAGTAGGTGTATAGGAGCATATACTTTGTATAGAAGTATGTAGTAATAGTATAGGAGCATATAGTATGTATAGGAGTATGTAGTAAGAGTATAGGAGCATTTAGTATGTATAGGAGTATTTAGTTGGAGTATAGGAGCATATAGTATGTATAGGAGTATGTAGTAGGTGTATAAGAGCATATAGTATGTATAGGAGTATGTAGTAGGGGTATAGGAGCTTATAGTATGTATAGGAGTATGTAGTAAGAGTATAGGAGTATGTAGTAAGAGTATAGGAGTATGTAGTAAGAGTATAAGAGCATATCGTACGTATAGGAGTATGTAGTAGAAGTATAGGTGTATATAGTATGTATAGGATTATGTAGTTGGAGTATAGGAGCACATAGTATGTAGTAGGAGTATAGGAGCATATTGTATGTATAGCAGTATAGGAGCATATAGTATATATAGAAGTATGTAGTTATAGTATAGGAGCATATAGTATGTATAGGAGTATGTAGTAGGAGTATAGGAGAATATAGTAGGTGTATAGGAGCATATAGTAAGTATAGGAGTATGTAGTAGGGGTATACGAGCATATAGTATATATAGGAGTATGTAGTAAGAGTATAGGAGTATGTAGTAAGAGTATAGGAGTATGTAGTAAGAGTAGAGGAGTATGTAGTAAGTGTATAGGAGCATATCGTAAGTATAGGAGTATGTAGTAGGAGTATAGGAGCATATAGTATGTATAGGAGTATGTAGTAGGAGTATAGGAGCATATAGTATGTATAGGAGTATGTAGTTGGAGTATAAGAGTATATAGTATGTATAGGAGTATGTAGTACGTGTATAGGAGCATATAGCATGTATAGGAGTATGTAGTAGGAATATAGGAGCATATAATATGTATAGGAGTATATATTAGGATTATAGGAGCATATAGTATGTATAGGAGAATGTAATTATGTAGTAGGAGTGTAGGAGCATAAAGTATGTATAGGAGTATGTAGTAGGAGTATAGGAGTAGGTAGATGGAGTATAGGAGCATATAGTAAGTATAGAAGTATGTAGTAATAGTATAGGAGCATATAGTATGTATAGGAGTATGCTGTAGGAGTATAGGAGCATTTAGTATGTATAGGAGCATTTAGTATGTATAGGAGTATTTAGTTTGAGTATAGGAGCATATATATATATGTATAGGAGTATGTAGTAGGGGTATAGGAGCATATAGTAAGTATAGGAGTATGTAGTAGGGGTATAGGAGCATATAGTATGTATAAGAGTATGTAGTAAGAGTATAGGAGTATGTAGTATGTATAGGAGTATGTAGTAAGTGTATAGGAGCATATCGTATGTATAGGAGTATGTAGTAGGAGTATAGGAGCATATAGTATGTATAGGAGTATGTAGTAGGTGTATAGGAGCATATAGTATGTATAGGAGTATGTAGTAGGGGTATAGGAGCTTTTAGTATGTATAGGAGTATGTAGTAAGAGTATAGGAGTATGTAGTAAGAGTATAAGAGCATATCGTACGTATAGGAGTATGTAGTAGAAGTATAGGTGCATATAGTATGTATAGGATTATGTAGTTGGAGTATAGGAGCACATAGTATGTAGTAGGAGTATAGGAGCATATTGTATGTATAGCAGTATAAGGGCATATAGTATATATAGAAGTATGTAGTTATAGTATAGGAGCATATAGTATGTATAGGAGTATGTAGTAGGAGAATATAGTAGGTGTATAGGTGCATATAGCATGTATAGGAGTATGTAGTAGGAGTATAGGAGCATATAGTATGAATAGGAGTATAGGAGCGTATAGTGTGTATAGGAGAATGTAAGTATGTAGTAGGAGTATAGGAGCATATAGTATGTATAGGAATATGTAGTAGGAGTATAGGAGTATGTAGTATGTATAGGAGTATGTAGTATGTGTATAGGAGCATATTGCATGTATAGGAGTATGTAGTAGGAGTATAGGAGCATATAGTATGTATAGGAGTATATATTAGGATTATAGGAGCATAGTGTGTGTATAGAAGAATGTAAGTATGTTGTAGGAGTATAGGAGCATATAGTATGTATAGGAATATGTAGTAGGAGTATAGGAGCATATAGTATGTATAGGAGTATATATTAGGATTATAGGAGCATATAGTGAGTATAGGAGAATGTAAGTATGTAGTAGGAGTATAGGAGCATATAGTATGTATACGAATATGTAGTAGGAGTAGAGGAGCAGATAGAATGTATATGTGTATGTAGTAGGAGTATAGGATCATATAGTAAGTATAGGAGTATGTAGTAGGAATATAGGAGCATATAGTATGTATAGGAGTATGTAGTAGAAGTATCGGAGCATATAGTACGTATAGGAGTATGTAGTATGAGTATAGGAGCATATAGTATGTTTAGGAATATGTAGTAGGACTATAGGAGCATATAGTATGTATAGGAGTATGTAGTAGGAGTATAGGAGCATATAGTATGTACAGGAGTATGTAGTAGGAGTATAGGAGCATATAGTATGTATAGGAGTATGTAGTAGGAGTATAGGGGTATGTAGTAGGAATATAGGAGCATATAGAATGTATAGGAATATGTAGTACGAGTATAGGAGCATATAGTATGTATAGGATTATGTAGTAGGAGTATAGGAGCATATAGTATGTATAGGAGTACGTAGTAGGACTATAGTAGCATACAGTATGCATAGTAGTACTTAGTAGGAGTATAGGAGCATATAGTATGTATAGGAGTACGTAGGAGTAGAGAAGCATATAGTATGTATCGGAGTACGTAGTAGGAGTATAGGAGCATATAGTATGTAAGGGAGTACGTATTAGGAGCTTAGGAGCATATAGTATGTATAGGAGTTTGTAGTTGGAGTATAGGAGTATGTAGTATGTATAGGAGTATGTAGTACGTGTATAGGAGCATATAGCATGTATAGGAGTATGTAGTAGGAGTATAGGAGCATATAGTATGTAAATGAGTATATATTAGGATTATAGGAGCATATAGTATGTATAGGAGTATGTAGTAGGAGTATAGGTGTATGTAGTAGGAGTATAGGAGTATGTAGAAGGAGTATAGGAGCATATAGTATGTATAGAAGTATGTAGTAATAGTATAGGAGCATATAGTATGTATAGGAGTATGTAGTAAAAGTATAGGGGCATATAGCTTGTAAAGGAGTATATAGGAGTATAGGAGCATTTAGTATGTATAGGAGTATTTAGTTTGAGTATAGGAGCATATATATATATATGTATAGGAGTATGTAGTAGGTGTATAAGAGCATATAGTAAGTATAGGAGTATGTAGTAGGGGTATAGGAGCATATAGTATGTATAAGAGTATGTAGTAAGAGTATAGGTGTATGTAGTATGTATAGGAGTATGTAGTAAGTGTATAGGAGCATATCGTATGTATAGGAGTATGTAGTAGGAGTATAGGAGCATATAGTATGTATAGGAGCGTATAGTATGTATTGGAGTATGTAGTAGGAGTATAGGAGCATATAGTATGTATAGGAGTATGTAGTTGGAGTATAGGAGTATGTAGTATGTATAGGAGTATGTAGTATGTGTATAGGAGCATATTGCATGTATAGGAGTATGTAGTAGGAGTATAGGAGCATATAGTATGTATAGGAGTATATATTAGGATTATAGGAGCATATAGTGTGTAAAGGAGAATGTAAGTATGCAGTAGGAGTATAGGAGCATATAGTATGTATAGGAATATATAGTAGGAGTATAGGAGCATATAGTATGTATAGGAGTATATATTAGGATTATAGGAGCATATAGTGTGTATATATTAGGATTATAGGAGCATATAGTGTGTATAGGAGAATGTAAGTATGTAGTAGGGGTAAAGGAGCATATAGTATGTATAGGACTATGTAGTAGGTGTATAGGAGCATATAGTATGTATAGAAGTATGTAGTAATAGTATAGGAGCATATAGTTTGTATAGGAGTATGTAGTAAGAGTATAGGAGCATTTAGTATGTATAGGAGTATTTAGTTGGAGTATAGGAGCATATAGTATGTATAGGAGAATGTAGTAGGTGTATAGGAGCATATAGTATGTATAGGAGTATGTAGTAGGGGTATAGGAGCTTTTAGTATGTATAGGAGTATGCAGTAAGAGTATAGGAGTATGTAGTAAGAGTATAAGAGCATATCGTACGTATAGGAGTATGTAGTAGAAGTATAGGTGCATATAGTATGTATAGGATTATGTAGTTGGAGTATAGGAGCACATAGTATGTAGTAGGAGTATAGGAGCATATTGTATGTATAGCAGTATAAGGGCATATAGTATATATAGAAGTATGTAGTTATAGTATAGGAGCATATAGTATGTATAGGAGTATGTAGTAGGAAAATATAGTAGGTGTATAGGTGCATATAGCATGTATAGGAGTATGTAGTAGGAGTATAGGAGCATATAGTATGAATAGGAGTATAGGAGCGTATAGTGTGTATAGGAGAATGTAAGTATGTAGTAGGAGTATAGGAGCATATAGTATGTATAGGAATATGTAGTAGGAGTATAGGAGTATGTAGTATGTATAGGAGTATGTAGTATGTGTATAGGAGCATATTGCATGTATAGGAGTATGTAGTAGGAGTATAGGAGCATATAGTATGTATAGGAGTATATATTAGGATTATAGGAGCATAGTGTGTGTATAGGAGAATGTAAGTATGTTGTAGGAGTATAGGAGCATATAGTATGTATAGGAATATGTAGTAGGAGTATAGGAGCATATAGTATGTATAGGAGTATATATTAGGATTATAGGAGCATATAGTGTGTATAGGAGAATGTAAGTATGTAGTAGGAGTATAGGAGCATATAGTATGTATAGGAATATGTAGTAGGAGTATAGGAGCAGATAGAATGTATATGTGTATGTAGTAGGAGTATAGGATCATATAGTAAGTATAGGAGTATGTAGTAGGAATATAGGAGCATATAGTATGTATAGGAGTATGTAGTAGAAGTATCGGAGCATATAGTACGTATAGGAGTATGTAGTATGAGTATAGGAGCATATAGTATGTTTAGGAATATGTAGTAGGACTATAGGAGCATATAGTATGTATAGGAGTATGTAGTAGGAGTATAGGAGCATATAGTATGTATAGGAGTATGTAGTAGGAGTATAGGAGCATATAGTATGTATAGGAGTATGTAGTAGGAGTATAGGGGTATGTAGTAGGAATATAGGAGCATATAGAATGTATAGGAATATGTAGTACGAGTATAGGAGCATATAGTATGTATAGGATTATGTAGTAGGAGTATAGGAGCATATAGTATGTATAGGAGTACGTAGTAGGACTATAGTAGCATACAGTATGCATAGTAGTACTTAGTAGGAGTATAGGAGCATATAGTATGTATAGGAGTACGTAGGAGTAGAGAAGCATATAGTATGTATCGGAGTACGTAGTAGGAGTATAGGAGCATATAGTATGTATGGGAGTACGTATTAGGAGCATAGGAGCATATAGTATGTATAGGAGTTTGTAGTTGGAGTATAGGAGTATGTAGTATGTATAGGAGTATGTAGTACGTGTATAGGAGCATATAGCATGTATAGGAGTATGTAGTAGGAGTATAGGAGCATATAGTATGTAAATGAGTATATATTAGGATTATAGGAGCATATAGTATGTATAGGAGTATGTAGTAGGAGTATAGGTGTATGTAGTAGGAGTATAGGAGTATGTAGAAGGAGTATAGGAGCATATAGTATGTATAGAAGTATGTAGTAATAGTATAGGAGCATATAGTATGTATAGGAGTATGTAGTAAAAGTATAGGGGCATATAGCTTGTAAAGGAGTATATAGTAGGAGTATAGGAGCATTTAGTATGTATAGGAGTATTTAGTTGGAGTAAAGGAGCATATATATTTGTATAGGAGTATGTAGTAGGGGTATAGGAGCATATAGTATGTATAAGAGTATGTAGTAAGAGTATAGGAGTATGTAGTAAGTGTATAGGAGCATATCGTATGTATAGGAGTATGTAGTAGGAGTATAGGAGCATATAGTATGTATAGGAGTATTTAGTAAAAGTATAGGGGCATATAGTTTGTAAAGGAGTATGTAGTAGAAGTATAGGAGCATTTAGTATGTATAGGAGTATTTAGTTGGAGTATAGGAGCATATATATATATATATGTATAGGAGTATGTAGTAGGGGTATAGGATTATATAGTATGTATAAGAGTATGTAGTAAGAGTAGAGGAGTATGTAGTAAGTGTATAGGAGCATATCGTATGTATAGGAGTATGTAATAGGAGTATAAGAGCATATAGTATGTATAGGAGTATGTAGTAGGAGTATAGGAGCATGTAGTATGTATAGGAGTATGTAGTAGGTGTATAGGAGCATATTGCATGTATAGGAGTATGTAGTAGGAGTATAGGAGCATATAGTATGTATAGGAGTATATATTAGGATTATAGGAGTATATATTAGGATTATAGGAGCATATAGTGTGTATAGGAGAATGTAAGTATGTAGTAGGAGTATAAGAGCATATAGTATGTATAGGACTATGTAGTAGGTGTATAGGAGCATATACTTTGTATAGAAGTATGTAGTAATAGTATAGGAGCATATAGTATGTATAGGAGTATGTAGTAAGAGTATAGGAGCATTTAGTATGTATAGGAGTATTTAGTTGGAGTATAGGAGCATATAGTATGTATAGGAGTATGTAGTAGGTGTATAGGAGCATATAGTATGTATAGGAGTATGTAGTAGGGGTATAGGAGCTTATAGTATGTATAGGAGTATGTAGTAAGAGTATAGGAGTATGTAGTAAGAGTATAAGAGCATATCGTACGTATAGGAGTATGTAGTAGAAGTATAGGTGTATATAGTATGTATAGGATTATGTAGTTGGAGTATAGGAGCACATAGTATGTAGTAGGAGTATAGGAGCATATTGTATGTATAGCAGTATAGGAGCATATAGTATATATAGAAGTATGTAGTTATAGTATAGGAGCATATAGTATGTATAGGAGTATGTAGTAGGAGTATAGGAGAATATAGTAGGTGTATAGGAGCATATAGTAAGTATAGGAGTATGTAGTAGGGGTATAGGAGCATATAGTATATATAGGAGTATGTAGTAAGAGTATAGGAGTATGTAGTAAGAGTATAGGAGTATGTAGTAAGAGTAGAGGAGTATGTAGTAAGTGTATAGGAGCATATCGTAAGTATAGGAGTATGTAGTAGGAGTATAGGAGCATATAGTATGTATAGGAGTATGTAGTAGGAGTATAGGAGCATATAGTATGTATAGGAGTATGTAGTTGGAGTATAAGAGTATATAGTATGTATAGGAGTATGTAGTACGTGTATAGGAGCATATAGCATGTATAGGAGTATGTAGTAGGAATATAGGAGCATATAATATGTATAGGAGTATATATTAGGATTATAGGAGCATATAGTATGTATAGGAGAATGTAATTATGTAGTAGGAGTGTAGGAGCATAAAGTATGTATAGGAGTATGTAGTAGGAGTATAGGAGTAGGTAGATGGAGTATAGGAGCATATAGTAAGTATAGAAGTATGTAGTAATAGTATAGGAGCATATAGTATGTATAGGAGTATGCTGTAGGAGTATAGGAGCATTTAGTATGTATAGGAGCATTTAGTATGTATAGGAGTATTTAGTTTGAGTATAGGAGCATATATATATATATGTATAGGAGTATGTAGTAGGGGTATAGGAGCATATAGTAAGTATAGGAGTATGTAGTAGGGGTATAGGAGCATATAGTATGTATAAGAGTATGTAGTAAGAGTATAGGAGTATGTAGTATGTATAGGAGTATGTAGTAAGTGTATAGGAGCATATCGTATGTATAGGAGTATGTAGTAGGAGTATAGGAGCATATAGTATGTATAGGAGTATGTAGTAGGTGTATAGGAGCATATAGTATGTATAGGAGTATGTAGTAGGGGTATAGGAGCTTTTAGTATGTATAGGAGTATGTAGTAAGAGTATAGGAGTATGTAGTAAGAGTATAAGAGCATATCGTACGTATAGGAGTATGTAGTAGAAGTATAGGTGCATATAGTATGTATAGGATTATGTAGTTGGAGTATAGGAGCACATAGTATGTAGTAGGAGTATAGGAGCATATTGTATGTATAGCAGTATAAGGGCATATAGTACATATAGAAGTATGTAGTTATAGTATAGGAGCATATAGTATGTATAGGAGTATGTAGTAGGAGAATATAGTAGGTGTATAGGTGCATATAGCATGTATAGGAGTATGTAGTAGGAGTATAGGAGCATATAGTATGAATAGGAGTATAGGAGCGTATAGTGTGTATAGGAGAATGTAAGTATGTAGTAGGAGTATAGGAGCATATAGTATGTATAGGAATATGTAGTAGGAGTATAGGAGTATGTAGTATGTATAGGAGTATGTAGTATGTGTATAGGAGCATATTGCATGTATAGGAGTATGTAGTAGGAGTATAGGAGCATATAGTATGTATAGGAGTATATATTAGGATTATAGGAGCATAGTGTGTGTATAGGAGAATGTAAGTATGTTGTAGGAGTATAGGAGCATATAGTATGTATAGGAATATGTAGTAGGAGTATAGGAGCATATAGTATGTATAGGAGTATATATTAGGATTATAGGAGCATATAGTGTGTATAGGAGAATGTAAGTATGTAGTAGGAGTATAGGAGCATATAGTATGTATAGGAATATGTAGTAGGAGTAGAGGAGCAGATAGAATGTATATGTGTATGTAGTAGGAGTATAGGATCATATAGTAAGTATAGGAGTATGTAGTAGGAATATAGGAGCATATAGTATGTATAGGAGTATGTAGTAGAAGTATCGGAGCATATAGTACGTATAGGAGTATGTAGTATGAGTATAGGAGCATATAGTATGTTTAGGAATATGTAGTAGGACTATAGGAGCATATAGTATGTATAGGAGTATGTAGTAGGAGTATAGGAGCATATAGTATGTATAGGAGTATGTAGTAGGAGTATAGGAGCATATAGTATGTATAGGAGTATGTAGTAGGAGTATAGGGGTATGTAGTAGGAATATAGGAGCATATAGAATGTATAGGAATATGTAGTACGAGTATAGGAGCATATAGTATGTATAGGATTATGTAGTAGGAGTATAGGAGCATATAGTATGTATAGGAGTACGTAGTAGGACTATAGTAGCATACAGTATGCATAGTAGTACTTAGTAGGAGTATAGGAGCATATAGTATGTATAGGAGTACGTAGGAGTAGAGAAGCATATAGTATGTATCGGAGTACGTAGTAGGAGTATAGGAGCATATAGTATGTATGGGAGTACGTATTAGGAGCATAGGAGCATATAGTATGTATAGGAGTTTGTAGTTGGAGTATAGGAGTATGTAGCATGTATAGGAGTATGTAGTACGTGTATAGGAGCATATAGCATGTATAGGAGTATGTAGTAGGAGTATAGGAGCATATAGTATGTAAATGAGTATATATTAGGATTATAGGAGCATATAGTATGTATAGGAGTATGTAGTAGGAGTATAGGTGTATGTAGTAGGAGTATAGGAGTATGTAGAAGGAGTATAGGAGCATATAGTATGTATAGAAGTATGTAGTAATAGTATAGGAGCATATAGTATGTATAGGAGTATGTAGTAAAAGTATAGGGGCATATAGCTTGTAAAGGAGTATATAGTAGGAGTATAGGAGCATTTAGTATGTATAGGAGTATTTAGTTGGAGTAAAGGAGCATATATATTTGTATAGGAGTATGTAGTAGGGGTATAGGAGCATATAGTATGTATAAGAGTATGTAGTAAGAATATAGGAGTATGTAGTAAGTGTATAGGAGCATATCGTTTGTATAGGAGTATGTAGTAGGAGTATAGGAGCATATAGTATGTATAGGAGTATTTAGTAAAAGTATAGGGGCATATAGTTTGTAAAGGAGTATGTAGTAGAAGTATAGGAGCATTTAGTATGTATAGGAGTATTTAGTTGGAGTATAGGAGCATATATATATATGTATGTATAGGAGTATGTAGTAGGGGTATAGGATTATATAGTATGTATAAGAGTATGTAGTAAGAGTAGAGGAGAATGTAGTAAGTGTATAGGAGCATATCGTATGTATAGGAGTATGTAATAGGAGTATAAGAGCATATAGTATGTATAGGAGTATGTAGTAGGAGTATAGGAGCATGTAGTATGTATAGGAGTATGTAGTAGGTGTATAGGAGCATATTGCATGTATAGGAGTATGTAGTAGGAGTATAGGAGCATATAGTATGTATAGGAGTATATATTAGGATTATAGGAGCATATAGTGTGTATAGGAGAATGTAAGTATGTAGTAGGAGTATAAGAGCATATAGTATGTATAGGACTATGTAGTAGGTGTATAGGAGCATATACTTTGTATAGAAGTATGTAGTAATAGTATAGGAGCATATAGTATGTATAGGAGTATGTAGTAAGAGTATAGGAGCATTTAGTATGTATAGGAGTATTTAGTTGGAGTATAGGAGCATATAGTATGTATAGGAGTATGTAGTAGGTGTATAAGAGCATATAGTATGTATAGGAGTATGTAGTAGGGGTATAGGAGCTTATAGTATGTATAGGAGTATGTAGTAAGAGTATAGGAGTATGTAGTAAGAGTATAAGAGCATATCGTACGTATAGGAGTATGTAGTAGAAGTATAGGTGTATATAGTATGTATAGGATTATGTAGTTGGAGTATAGGAGCACATAGTATGTAGTAGGAGTATAGGAGCATATTGTATGTATAGCAGTATAGGAGCATATAGTATATATAGAAGTATGTAGTTATAGTATAGGAGCATATAGTATGTATAGGAGTATGTAGTAGGAGTATAGGAGAATATAGTAGGTGTATAGGAGCATATAGTAAGTATAGGAGTATGTAGTAGGGGTATACGAGCATATAGTATATATAGGAGTATGTAGTGAGAGTATAGGAGTATGTAGTAAGAGTATAGGAGTATGTAGTAAGAGTAGAGGAGTATGTAGTAAGTGTATAGGAGCATATCGTAAGTATAGGAGTATGTAGTAGGAGTATAGGAGCATATAGTATGTATAGGAGTATGTAGTAGGAGTATAGGAGCATATAGTATGTATAGGAGTATGTAGTTGGAGTATAAGAGTATATAGTATGTATAGGAGTATGTAGTACGTGTATAGGAGCATATAGCATGTATAGGAGTATGTAGTAGGAATATAGGAGCATATAATATGTATAGGAGTATATATTAGGATTATAGGAGCATATAGTATGTATAGGAGAATGTAATTATGTAGTAGGAGTATAGGAGTAGGTAGATGGAGTATAGGAGCATATAGTAAGTATAGAAGTATGTAGTAATAGTATAGGAGCATATAGTATGTATAGGAGTATGCAGTAGGAGTATAGGAGCATTTAGTATGTATAGGAGCATTAATATGTATAGGAGCATTTAGTATGTATAGGAGTATTTAGTTTGAGTATAGGAGCATATATATATATGTATAGGAGTATGTAGTAGGGGTATAGGAGCATATAGTAAGTATAGGAGTATGTAGTAGGGGTATAGGAGCATATAGTATGTATAAGAGTATGTAGTAAGAGTATAGGAGTATGTAGTATGTATAGGAGTATGTAGTAAGTGTATAGGAGCATATCGTATGTATAGGAGTATGTAGTAGGAGTATAGTAGCATATAGTATGTATAGGAGTATGTAGTAGGAGTATAGGAGCATATAATATGTATAGGAGTATGTAGTTGGAGTATAGGAGTATGTAGTATGTATAGGAGTATGTAGTATGTGTGTAGGAGCATATTGCAT
The DNA here is from genome assembly GCA_949128135.1 of Parasteatoda lunata. Taxonomy (NCBI): domain Eukaryota; kingdom Metazoa; phylum Arthropoda; class Arachnida; order Araneae; family Theridiidae; genus Parasteatoda; species Parasteatoda lunata. Next base: position 87,802,889 of record OX421979.1, on the reverse strand, counting down.
GTATAGGAGTATGTAGTAGGAGTATAGGAGCGTATAGTATGTATAGGAGTATATATATTAGGATTATAGAAGCATATAGTGTGTATAGGAGAATGTAAGTATGTAGTAGGAGTAAAGGAGCATATAGTATGTATAGGAATATGTAGTAGGAGTATAGGAGCATATAGTATGTATAGGAGTATATATTAGGATTATAGGAGCATATAGTATGTATAGGAGTATATATTAGGATTTTAGGAGCATATAGTGTGTATAGGAGAATGTAAGTATGTAGTAGGAGTATAGGAGCATATAGTATGTATAGGAATATGAAGTAGGAGTATAGGAGCATATAGTATGTATAGGAGTATGTAGTAGGAGTATAGGAGCATATAGTATGTATAGGAGTATATATTAGGATTATAGGAGCATATAGTATGTATAGGAGAATGTAATTATGTAGTAGGAGTGTAGGAGCATATAGTATGAATAGTAGTATGTAGTAGGAGTATAGGAGTAGGTAGAAGGAGTATAGGAGCTTATAGTATGTATAGAAGTATGTAGTAATAGTATAGGAGCATATAGTATGTATAGGAGTATGTAGTAACAGTATAGGGGCATATAGTTTGTAAAGGAGTATGTAGTAGGAGTATAGGAGCATTTAGTATGTATAGGAGTATTTAGTTTGAGTATAGGAGCATATATATATATGTATAGGAGTATGTAGTAGGTGTATAAGAGCATATAGTAAGTATAGGAGTATGTAGTAGGGGTATAGGAGCATATAGTATGTATAAGAGTATGTAGTAAGAGTATAGGAGTATGTAGTATGTATAGGAGTATGTAGTAAGTGTATAGGAGCATATCGTATGTATAGGAGTATGTAGTAGGAGTATAGGAGCATATAGTATGTATAGGAGCATATAGTATGTATAGGAGTATGTAGTAGGAGTATAGGAGCATATAGTATGTATAGGAGTATGTAGTTGGAGTATAGGAGTATGTAGTATGTATAGGAGTATGTAGTATGTGTATAGGAGCATATTGCATGTATAGGAGTATGTAGTAGGAGTATAGGAGCATATAGTATGTATAGGAGTATATATTAGGATTATAGGAGCATATAGTGTGTAAAGGAGAATGTAAGTATGCAGTAGGAGTATAGGAGCATATAGTATGTATAGGAATATATAGTAGGAGTATAGGAGCATATAGTATGTATAGGAGTATATATTAGGATTATAGGAGCATATAGTGTGTATAGGAGAATGTAAGTATGTAGTAGGGGTAAAGGAGCATATAGTATGTATAGGACTATGTAGTAGGTGTTTAGGAGCATATAGTATGTATAGAAGTATGTAGTAATAGTATAGGAGCATATAGTTTGTATAGGAGTATGTAGTAAGAGTATAGGAGCATTTAGTATGTATAGGAGTATTTAGTTGGAGTATAGGAGCATATAGTATGTATAGGAGTATGTAGTAGGTGTATAGGAGCATATAGTATGTATAGGAGTATGTAGTAGGGGTATAGGAGCTTTTAGTATGTATAGGAGTATGTAGTAAGAGTATAGGAGTATGTAGTAAGAGTATAAGAGCATATCGTACGTATAGGAGTATGTAGTAGAAGTATAGGTGCATATAGTATGTATAGGATTATGTAGTTGGAGTATAGGAGCACATAGTATGTAGTAGGAGTATAGGAGCATATTGTATGTATAGCAGTATAAGGGCATATAGTATATATAGAAGTATGTAGTTATAGTATAGGAGCATATAGTATGTATAGGAGTATGTAGTAGGAGTATAGGAGAATATAGTAGGTGTATAGGAGCATATAGTAAGTAAAGGAGTATGTAGTAAGGGTATAGGAGCATATAGTATATATAGGAGTATGTAGTAAGAGTATAGGAGTATGTAGTAAGAGTATAGGAGTATGTAGTAAGAGTAGAGGAGTATGTAGTAAGTGTATAGGAGCATATCGTGAGTATAGGAGTATGTAGTAGGAGTATAGGAGCATATAGTATGTATAGGAGTATGTAGTAGGAGTATAGGAGCATATAGTATGTATAGGAGTATGTAGTTGGAGTATAGGAGTATATAGTATGTATAGGAGTATGTAGTACGTGTATAGGAGCATATAGCATGTATAGGAGTATGTAGTAGGAGTATAGGAGCATATAATATGTATAGGAGTATATATTAGGATTATAGGAGCATATAGTATGTATAGGAGAATGTAATTATGTAGTAGGAGTGTAAGAGCATATAGTATGTATAGGAGTATGCAGTAGGAGTATAGGAGTAGGTAGATGGAGTATAGGAGCATATAGTAAGTATAGAAGTATGTAGTAATAGTATAGGAGCATATAGTATGTATAGGAGTATGCAGTAGGAGTATAGGAGCATTTAGTATGTATAGGAGCATTTAGTATGTATAGGAGCATTTAGTATGTATAGGAGTATTTAGTTTGAGTATAGGAGCATATATATATATGTATAGGAGTATGTAGTAGGTGTATAGGAGCATATAGTAAGTATAGGAGTATGTAGTAGGGGTATAGGAGCATATAGTATGTATAAGAGTATGTAGTAAGAGTATAGGAGTATGTAGTATGTATAGGAGTATGTAGTAAGTGTATAGGAGCATATCGTATGTATAGGAGTATGTAGTAGGAGTATAGGAGCATATAGTATGTATAGGAGTATGTAGTAGGAGAATAGGAGCATATAATATGTATAGGAGTATGTAGTTGGAGTATAGGAGTATGTAGTATGTATAGGAGTATGTAGTATGTGTGTAGGAGCATATTGCATGTATAGGAGTATGTAGTAGGAGTATAGGAGCGTATAGTATGTATAGGAGTATATATATTAGGATTATAGGAGCATATAGTGTGTATAGGAGAATGTAAGTATGTAGTAGGAGTATAGGAGCATTTAGTATGTATAGGAGTATTTAGTTTGAGTATAGGAGCATATATATATATGTATAGGAGTATGTAGTAGGTGTATAAGAGCATATAGTAAGTATAGGAGTATGTAGTAGGGGTATAGGAGCATATAGTATGTATAAGAGTATGTAGTAAGAGTATAGGAGTATGTAGTATGTATAGGAATATGTAGTAAGTGTATAGGAGCATATCGTATGTATAGGAGTATGTAGTAGGAGTATAGGAGCATATAGTATGTATAGGAGCATATAGTATGTATAGGAGTATGTAGTAGGAGTATAGGAGCATATAGTATGTATAGGAGTATGTAGTTGGAGTATAGGAGTATGTAGTATGTATAGGAGTATGTAGTATGTGTATAGGAGCATATTGCATGTATAGGAGTATGTAGTAGGAGTATAGGAGCATATAGTATGTATAGGAGTATATATTAGGATTATAGGAGCATATAGTGTGTAAAGGAGAATGTAAGTATGCAGTAGGAGTATAGGAGCATATAGTATGTATAGGAATATATAGTAGGAGTATAGGAGCATATAGTATGTATAGGAGTATATATTAGGATTATAGGAGCATATAGTGTGTATATATTAGGATTATAGGAGCATATAGTGTGTATAGGAGAATGTAAGTATGTAGTAGGGGTAAAGGAGCATATAGTATGTATAGGACTATGTAGTAGGTGTATAGGAGCATATAGTATGTATAGAAGTATGTAGTAATAGTATAGGAGCATATAGTTTGTATAGGAGTATGTAGTAAGAGTATAGGAGCATTTAGTATGTATAGGAGTATTTAGTTGGAGTATAGGAGCATATAGTATGTATAGGAGTATGTAGTAGGTGTATAGGAGCATATAGTATGTATAGGAGTATGTAGTAGGGGTATAGGAGCTTTTAGTATGTATAGGAGTTTGTAGTAAGAGTATAGGAGTATGTAGTAAGAGTATAAGAGCATATCGTACGTATAGGAGTATGTAGTAGAAGTATAGGTGCATATAGTATGTATAGGATTATGTAGTTGGAGTATAGGAGCACATAGTATGTAGTAGGAGTATAGGAGCATATTGTATGTATAGCAGTATAAGGGCATATAGTATATATAGAAGTATGTAGTTATAGTATAGGAGCATATAGTATGTATAGGAGTATGTAGTAGGAGTATAGGAGAATATAGTAGGTGTATAGGAGCATATAGTAAGTAAAGGAGTATGTAGTAAGGGTATAGGAGCATATAGTATATATAGGAGTATGTAGTAAGAGTATAGGAGTAGGTAGTAAGAGTATAGGAGTATGTAGTAAGAGTAGAGGAGTATGTAGTAAGTGTATAGGAGCATATCGTGAGTATAGGAGTATGTAGTAGGAGTATAGGAGCATATAGTATGTATAGGAGTATGTAGTAGGAGTATAGGAGCATATAGTATGTATAGGAGTATGTAGTTGGAGTATAGGAGTATATAGTATGTATAGGAGTATGTAGTACGTGTATAGGAGCATATAGCATGTATAGGAGTATGTAGTAGGAGTATAGGAGCATATAATATGTATAGGAGTATATATTAGGATTATAGGAGCATATAGTATGTATAGGAGAATGTAATTATGTAGTAGGAGTGTAAGAGCATATAGTATGTATAGGAGTATGTAGTAGGAGTATAGGAGTAGGTAGATGGAGTATAGGAGCATATAGTAAGTATAGAAGTATGTAGTAATAGTATAGGAGCATATAGTATGTATAGGAGTATGCAGTAGGAGTATAGGAGCATTTAGTATGTATAGGAGCATTTAGTATGTATAGGAGCATTTAGTATGTATAGGAGTATTTAGTTTGAGTATAGGAGCATATATATATATATGTATAGGAGTATGTAGTAGGTGTATAGGAGCATATAGTAAGTATAGGAGTATGTAGTAGGGGTATAGGAGCATATAGTATGTATAAGAGTATGTAGTAAGAGTATAGGAGTATGTAGTATGTATAGGAGTATGTAGTAAGTGTATAGGAGCATATCGTATGTATAGGAGTATGTAGTAGGAGTATAGGAGCATATAGTATGTATAGGAGTATGTAGTAGGAGTATAGGAGCATATAATATGTATAGAAGTATGTAGTTGGAGTATAGGAGTATGTAGTATGTATAGGAGTATGTAGTATGTATAGGAGTATGTAGTATGTGTGTAGGAGCATATTGCATGTATAGGAGTATGTAGTAGGAGTATAGGAGCATATAGTATGTATAGGAGTATATATTAGGATTATAGGAGCATATAGTATGTATAGGAGTATATATTAGGATTTTAGGAGCATATAGTGTGTATAGGAGAATGTAAGTATGTAGTAGGAGTATAGGAGCATATAGTATGTATAGGAATATGTAGTAGGAGTATAGGAGCATATAGTATGTATAGGAGTATGTAGTAGGAGTATAGGAGCATATAGTATGTATAGGAGTATATATTAGGATTATAGGAGCATATAGTATGTATAGGAGAATGTAATTATGTAGTAGGAGTGTAGGAGCATATAGTATGTATAGGAGTATGTAGTAGGAGTATAGGAGTAGGTAGAAGGAGTATAGGAGCTTATAGTATGTATAGAAGTATGTAGTAATAGTATAGGAGCATATAGTATGTATAGGAGTATGTAGTAACAGTATAGGGGCATATAGTTTGTAAAGGAGTATGTAGTAGGAGTATAGGAGCATTTAGTATGTATAGGAGTATTTAGTTTGAGTATAGGAGCATATATATATATATGTATAGGAGTATGTAGTAGGTGTATAAGAGCATATAGTAAGTATAGGAGTATGTAGTAGGGGTATAGGAGCATATAGTATGTATAAGAGTATGTAGTAAGAGTATAGGTGTATGTAGTATGTATAGGAGTATGTAGTAAGTGTATAGGAGCATATAGTTTGTATAGAAGTATGTAGTAATAGTATAGGAGCATATAGTATGTATAGGAGTATGTAGTAAGAGTATAGGAGCATTTAGTATGTATAGGAGTATTTAGTTGGAGTATAGGAGCATATAGTATGTATAGGAGTATGTAGTAGGTGTATAGGAGCATATAGTATGTATAGGAGTATGTAGTAGGGGTATAGGAGCTTATAGTATGTATAGGAGTATGTAGTAAGAGTATAGGAGTATGTAGTAAGAGTATAAGAGCATATCGTACGTATAGGAGTATGTAGTAGAAGTATAGGTGTATATAGTATGTATAAGATTATGTAGTTGGAGTATAGGAGCACATAGTATGTAGTAGGAGTATAGGAGCATATTGTATGTATAGCAGTATAGGAGCATATAGTATATATAGAAGTATGTAGTTATAGTATAGGAGCATATAGTATGTATAGGAGTATGTAGTAGGAGTATAGGAGAATATAGTAGGTGTATAGGAGCATATAGTAAGTATAGGAGTATGTAGTAGGGGTATAGGAGCATATAGTATATATAGGAGTATGTAGTAAGAGTATAGGAGTATGTAGTAAGAGTATAGGAGTATGTAGTAAGAGTAGAGGAGTATGTAGTAAGTGTATAGGAGCATATCGTAAGTATAGGAGTATGTAGTAGGAGTATAGGAGCATATAGTATGTATAGGAGTATGTAATAGGAGTATAGGAGCATATAGTATGTATAGGAGTATGTAGTTGGAGTATAAGAGTATATAGTATGTATAGGAGTATGTAGTACGTGTATAGGAGCATATAGCATGTATAGGAGTATGTAGTAGGAGTATAGGAGCATATAATATGTATAGGAGTATATATTAGGATTATAGGAGCATATAGTATGTATAGGAGAATGTAATTATGTAGTAGGAGTGTAGGAGCATATAGTATGTATAGGAGTATGTAGTAGGAGTATAGGAGTAGGTAGATGGAGTATAGGAGCATATAGTAAGTATAGAAGTATGTAGTAATAGTATAGGAGCATATAGTATGTATAGGAGTATGCAGTAGGAGTATAGGAGCATTTAGTATGTATAGGAGCATTTAGTATGTATAGGAGTATTTAGTTTGAGTATAGGAGCATATATATATATATGTATAGGAGGAGTATGTAGTAGGGGTATAGGAGCATATAGTAAGTATAGGAGTATGTAGTAGGGGTATAGGAGCATATAGTATGTATAAGAGTATGTAGTAAGAGTATAGGAGTATGTAGTATGTATAGGAGTATGTAGTAAGTGTATAGGAGCATATCGTATGTATAGGAGTATGTAGTAGGAGTATAGGAGCATATAGTATGTATAGGAGTATGTAGTAGGAGAATAGGAGCATATAATATGTATAGGAGTATGTAGTTGGAGTATAGGAGTATGTAGTATGTATAGGAGTATGTAGTATGTGTGTAGGAGCATATTGCATGTATAGGAGTATGTAGTAGGAGTATAGGAGCGTATAGTATGTATAGGAGTATATATATTAGGATTATAGGAGCATATAGTGTGTATAGGAGAATGTAAGTATGTAGTAGGAGTATAGGAGCATATAGTATGTATAGGAATATGTAGTAGGAGTATAGGAGCATATAGTATGTATAGGAGTATATATTAGGATTATAGGAGCATATAGTATGTATAGGAGTATATATTAGGATTTTAGGAGCATATAGTGTGTATAGGAGAATGTAAGTATGTAGTAGGAGTATAGGAGCATATAGTATGTATAGGAATATGTAGTAGGAGTATAGGAGCATATAGTATGTATAGGAGTATGTAGTAGGAGTATAGGAGCATATAGTATGTATAGGAGTATATATTAGGATTATAGGAGCATATAGTATGTATAGGAGAATGTAATTATGTAGTAGGAGTGTAGGAGCATATAGTTTGTATAGGAGTATGTAGTAGGAGTATAGGAGTAGGTAGAAGGAGTATAGGAGCTTATAGTATGTATAGAAGTATGTAGTAATAGTATAGGAGCATATAGTATGTATAGGAGTATGTAGTAACAGTATAGGGGCATATAGTTTGTAAAGGAGTATGTAGTAGGAGTATAGGAGCATTTAGTATGTATAGGAGTATTTAGTTTGAGTATAGGAGCATATATATATATATGTATAGGAGTATGTAGTAGGTGTATAAGAGCATATAGTAAGTATAGGAGTATGTAGTAGGGGTATAGGAGCATATAGTATGTATAAGAGTATGTAGTAAGAGTATAGGAGTATGTAGTATGTATAGGAGTATGTAGTAAGTGTATAGGAGCATATCGTATGTATAGGAGTATGTAGTAGGAGTATAGGAGCATATAGTATTTATAGGAGCATATAGTATGTATAGGAGTATGTAGTAGGAGTATAGGAGCATATAGTATGCATAGGAGTATGTAGTTGGAGTATAGGAGTATGTAGTATGTATAGGAGTATGTAGTATGTGTATAGGAGCATATTGCATGTATAGGAGTATGTAGTAGGAGTATAGGAGCATATAGTATGTATAGGAGTATATATTAGGATTATAGGAGCATATAGTGTGTAAAGGAGAATGTAAGTATGCAGTAGGAGTATAGGAGCATATAGTATGTATAGGAATATATAGTAGGAGTATAGGAGCATATAGTATGTATAGGAGTATATATTAGTATTATAGGAGCATATAGTGTGTATATATTAGGATTATAGGAGCATATAGTGTGTATAGGAGAATGTAAGTATGTAGTAGGGGTAAAGGAGCATATAGTATGTATAGGACTATGTAGTAGGTGTATAGGAGCATATAGTATGTATAGAAGTATGTAGTAATAGTATAGGAGCATATAGTTTGTATAGGAGTATGTAGTAAGAGTATAGGAGCATTTAGTATGTATAGGAGTATTTAGTTGGAGTATAGGAGCATATAGTATGTATAGGAGTATGTAGTAGGTGTATAGGAGCATATAGTATGTATAGGAGTATGTAGTAGGGGTATAGGAGCTTTTAGTATGTATAGGAGTATGTAGTAAGAGTATAGGAGTATGTAGTAAGAGTATAAGAGCATATCGTACGTATAGGAGTATGTAGTAGAAGTATAGGTGCATATAGTATGTATAGGATTATGTAGTTGGAGTATAGGAGCACATAGTATGTAGTAGGAGTATAGGAGCATATTGTATGTATAGCAGTATAAGGGCATATAGTATATATAGAAGTATGTAGTTATAGTATAGGAGCATATAGTATGTATAGGAGTATGTAGTAAGAGTATAGGAGAATATAGTAGGTGTATAGGAGCATATAGTAAGTAAAGGAGTATGTAGTAAGGGTATAGGAGCATATAGTATATATAGGAGTATGTAGTAAGAGTATAGGAGTATGTAGTAAGAGTATAGGAGTATGTAGTAAGAGTAGAGGAGTATGTAGTAAGTGTATAGGAGCATATCGTGAGTATAGGAGTATGTAGTAGGAGTATAGGAGCATATAGTATGTATAGGAGTATGTAGTAGGAGTATAGGAGCATATAGTATGTATAGGAGTATGTAGTTGGAGTATAGGAGTATATAGTATGTATAGGAGTATGTAGTACGTGTATAGGAGCATATAGCATGTATAGGAGTATGTAGTAGGAGTATAGGAGCATATAATATGTATAGGAGTATATATTAGGATTATAGGAGCATATAGTATGTATAGGAGAATGTAATTATGTAGTAGGAGTGTAGGAGCATATAGTATGTATAGGAATATGTAGTAGGAGTATAGGAGTAGGTAGATGGAGTATAGGAGCATATAGTAAGTATAGAAGTATGTAGTAATAGTATAGGAGCATATAGTATGTATAGGAGTACGCAGTAGGAGTATAGGAGCATTTAGTATGTATAGGAGCATTTAGTATGTATAGGAGCATTTAGTATGTATAGGAGTATTTAGTTTGAGTATAGAAGCATATATATATATGTATAGGAGTATGTAGTAGGTGTATAGGAGCATATAGTAAGTATAGGAGTATGTAGTAGGGGTATAGGAGCATATAGTATGTATAAGAGTATGTAGTAAGAGTATAGGAGTATGTAGTATGTATAGGAGTATGTAGTAAGTGTATAGGAGCATATCGTATGTATAGGAGTATGTAGTAGGAGTATAGGAGCATATAGTATGTATAGGAGTATGTAGTAGGAGTATAGGAGCATATAATATGTATAGAAGTATGTAGTTGGAGTATAGGAGTATGTAGTATGTATAGGAGTATGTAGTATGTGTGTAGGAGCATATTGCATGTATAGGAGTATGTAGTAGGAGTATAGGAGCGTATAGTATGTATAGGAGTATATATATTAGGATTATAGGAGCATATAGTGTGTATAGGAGAATGTAAGTATGTAGTAGGAGTATAGGAGCATATAGTATGTATAGGAATATGTAGTAGGAATATAGGAGCATATAGTATGTATAGGAGTATATATAAGGATTATAGGAGCATATAGTATGTATAGGAGTATATATTAGGATTTTAGGAGCATATAGTGTGTATAGGAGAATGTAAGTATGTAGTAGGAGTATAGGAGCATATAGTATGTATAGGAATATGTAGTAGGAGTATAGGAGCATATAGTATGTATAGGAGTATGTAGTAGGAGTATAGGAGCATATAGTATGTATAGGAGTTTATATTAGGATTATAGGAGCATATAGTATGTATAGGAGAATGTAATTATGTAGTAGGAGTGTAGGAGCATATAGTATGTATAGGAGTATGTAGTAGGAGTATAGGAGTAGGTAGAAGGAGTATAGGAGCTTATAGTATGTATAGAAGTATGTAGTAATAGTATAGGAGCATATAGTATGTATAGGAGTATGTAGTAACAGTATAGGGGCATATAGTTTGTAAAGGAGTATGTAGTAGGAGTATAGGAGCATTTAGTATGTATAGGAGTATTTAGTTTGAATATAGGAGCATATATATATATGTATAGGAGTATGTAGTAGGTGTATAAGAGCATATAGTAAGTATAGGAGTATGTAGTAGGGGTATAGGAGCATATAGTATGTATAAGAGTATGTAGTAAGAGTATAGGTGTATGTAGTATGTATAGGAGTATGTAGTAAGTGTATAGGAGCATATCGTATGTATAGGAGTATGTAGTAGGAGTATAGGAGCATATAGTATGTATAGGAGTATGTAGTAGGAGTATAGGAGCATATAGTATGTATAGGAGTATGTAGTTGGAGTATAGGAGTATGTAGTATGTATAGGAGTATGTAGTATGTGTATAGGAGCATATTGCATGTATAGGAGTATGTAGTAGGAGTATAGGAGCATATAGTATGTATAGGAGTATATATTAGGATTATAGGAGCATATAGTGTGTAAAGGAGAATGTAAGTATGCAGTAGGAGTATAGGAGCATATAGTATGTATAGGAATATATAGTAGGAGTATAGGAGCATATAGTATGTATAGGAGTATATATTAGGATTATAGGAGCATATAGTGTGTATATATTAGGATTATAGGAGCATATAGTGTGTATAGGAGAATGTAGTAGGAGTATAAGAGCATATAGTATGTATAGGAGTATGTAGTAGGAGTATAGGAGCATGTAGTATGTATAGGAGTATGTAGTAGGTGTATAGGAGCATATTGCATGTATAGGAGTATGTAGTAGGAGTATAGGAGCATATAGTATGTATAGGAGTATACATTAGGATTATAGGAGCATATAGTGTTTATAGGAGAATGTAAGTATGTAGTAGGAGTATAAGAGCATATAGTATGTATAGGACTATGTAGTAGGTGTATAGGAGCATATAGTTTGTATAGAAGTATGTAGTAATAGTATAGGAGCATACAGTATGTATAGGAGTATGTAGTAAGAGTATAGGAGCATTTAGTATGTATAGGAGTATTTAGTTGGAGTATAGGAGCATATAGTATGTATAGGAGTATGTAGTAGGTGTATAGGAGCATATAGTATGTATAGGAGTATGTAGTAGGGGTATAGGAGCTTATAGTATGTATAGGAGTATGTAGTAAGAGTATAAGAGCATATCGTACGTATAGGAGTATGTAGTAGAAGTATAGGTGTATATAGTATGTATAGGATTATGTAGTTGGAGTATAGGAGCACATAGTATGTAGTAGGAGTATAGGAGCATATTGTATGTATAGCAGTATAGGAGCATATAGTATATATAGAAGTATGTAGTTATAGTATAGGAGCATATAGTATGTATAGGAGTATGTAGTAGGAGTATAGGAGAATATAGTAGGTGTATAGGAGCATATAGTAAGTATAGGAGTATGTAGTAGGGGTATAGGAGCATATAGTATATATAGGAGTATGTAGTAAGAGTATAGGAGTATGTAGTAAGAGTATAGGAGTATGTAGTAAGAGTAGAGGAGTATGTAGTAAGTGTATAGGAGCATATCGTAAGTATAGGAGCATATAGTATGTATAGGAGTATGTAGTAGGAGTATAGGAGCATATAGTATGTATAGGAGTATGTAGTTGGAGTATAAGAGTATATAGTATGTATAGGAGTATGTAGTACGTGTATAGGAGCATATAGCATGTATAGGAGTATGTAGTAGGAGTATAGGAGCATATAATATGTATAGGAGTATATATTAGGATTATAGGAGCATATAGTATGTATAGGAGAATGTAATTATGTAGTAGGAGTGTAGGAGCATATAGTATGTATAGGAGTATGTAGTAGGAGTATAGGAGTAGGTAGATGGAGTATAGGAGCATATAGTAAGTATAGAAGTATGTAGTAATAGTATAGGAGCATATAGTATGTATAGGAGTATGCAGTAGGAGTATAGGAGCATTTAGTATGTATAGGAGCATTTAGTATGTATAGGAGTATTTAGTTTGAGTATAGGAGCATATATATATATATATGTATAGGAGTATGTAGTAGGGGTATAGGAGCATATAGTAAGTATAGGAGTATGTAGTAGGGGTATAGGAGCATATAGTATGTATAAGAGTATGTAGTAAGAGTATAGGAGTATGTAGTATGTATAGGAGTATGTAGTAAGTGTATAGGAGCATATCGTATGTATAGGAGTATGTAGTAGGAGTATAGGAGCATATAGTATGTATAGGAGTATGTAGTAGGAGAATAGGAGCATATAATATGTATAGGAGTATGTAGTTGGAGTATAGGAGTATGTAGTATGTATAGGAGTATGTAGTATGTGTGTAGGAGCATATTGCATGTATAGGAGTATGTAGTAGGAGTATAGGAGCGTATAGTATGTATAGGAGTATATATATTAGGATTATAGGAGCATATAGTGTGTATAGGAGAATGTAAGTATGTAGTAGGAGTATAGGAGCATATAGTATGTATAGGAATATGTAGTAGGAGTATAGGAGCATATAGTATGTATAGGAGTATATATTAGGATTATAGGAGCATATAGTATGTATAGGAGTATATATTAGGATTTTAGGAGCATATAGTGTGTATAGGAGAATGTAAGTATGTAGTAGGAGTATAGGAGCATATAGTATGTATAGGAATATGTAGTAGGAGTATAGGAGCATATAGTATGTATAGGAGTATGTAGTAGGAGTATAGGAGCATATAGTATGTATAGGAGTATATATTAGGATTATAGGAGCATATAGTATGTATAGGAGAATGTAATTATGTAGTAGGAGTGTAGGAGCATATAGTATGTATAGGAGTATGTAGTAGGAGTATAGGAGTAGGTAGAAGGAGTATAGGAGCTTATAGTATGTATAGAAGTATGTAGTAATAGTATAGGAGCATATAGTATGTATAGGAGTATGTAGTAACAGTATAGGGGCATATAGTTTGTAAGGGAGTATGTAGTAGGAGTATAGGAGCATTTAGTATGTATAGGAGTATTTAGTTTGAGTATAGGAGCATATATATATATATGTATAGGAGTATGTAGTAGGTGTATAAGAGCATATAGTAAGTATAGGAGTATGTAGTAGGGGTATAGGAGCATATAGTATGTATAAGAGTATGTAGTAAGAGTATAGGTGTATGTAGTATGTATAGGAGTATGTAGTAAGTGTATAGGAGCATATCGTATGTATAGGAGTATGTAGTAGGAGTATAGGAGCATATAGTATGTATAGGAGCATATAGTATGTATAGGAGTATGTAGTAGGAGTATAGGAGCATATAGTATGTATAGGAGTATGTAGTTGGAGTATAGGAGTATGTAGTATGTGTATAGGAGCATATTGCATGTATAAGAGTATGTAGTAGGAGTATAGGAGCATATAGTATGTATAGGAGTATATATTAGGATTATAGGAGCATAGTGTGTGTATAGGAGAATGTAAGTATGTTGTAGGAGTATAGGAGCATATAGTATGTATAGGAATATGTAGTAGGAGTATAGGAGCATATAGTATGTATAGGAGTATATATTAGGATTATAGGAGCATATAGTGTGTATAGGAGAATGTAAGTATGTAGTAGGAGTATAGGAGCATATAGTATGTATAGGAATATGTAGTAGGAGTATAGGAGCAGATAGAGTGTATATGTGTATGTAGTAGGAGTATAGGATCATATAGTAAGTATAGGAGTATGTAGTAGGAATATAGGAGCATATAGTATGTATAGGAGTATGTAGTAGAAGTATAGGAGCATATAGTACGTATAGGAGTATGTAGTATGAGTATAGGAGCATATAGTATGTTTAGGAATATGTAGTAGGACTATAGGAGCATATATTATGTATAGGAGTATGTAGTAGGAGTATAGGAGCATATAGTATGTATAGGAGTATGTAGTAGGAGTATAGGAGCATATAGTATGTATAGGAGTATGTAGTAGGAGTATAGGGGTATGTAGTAGGAATATAGGAGCATATAGAATGTATAGGAATATGTAGTACGAGTATAGGAGCATATAGTATGTATAGGATTATGTAGTAGGAGTATAGGAGCATATAGTATGTATAGGAGTACGTAGTAGGACTATAGTAGCATATAGTATGCATAGTAGTACTTAGTAAGAGTATAGGAGCATATAGTATGTATAGGAGTACGTAGGAGTAGAGAAGCATATAGTATGTATCGGAGTACGTAGTAGGAGTATAGGAGCATATAGTATGTATGGGAGTACGTATTAGGAGCAGAGGAGCATATAGTATGTATAGGAGTATGTAGTTGGAGTATAGGAGTATGTAGTATGTATAGGAGTATGTAGTACGTGTATAGGAGCATATAGCATGTATAGGAGTATGTAGTAGGAGTATAGGAGCATATAGTATGTATATGAGTATATATTAGGATTATAGGAGCATATAGTATGTATAGGAGTATGTAGTAGGAGTATAGGTGTATGTAGTAGGAGTATAGGAGTATGTAGAAGGAGTATAGGAGCATATAGTATGTATAGAAGTATGTAGTAATAGTATAGGAGCATATAGTATGTATAGGAGTATGTAGTAAAAGTATAGGGGCATATAGCTTGTAAAGGAGTATATAGTAGGAGTATAGGAGCATTTAGTATGTATAGGAGTATTTAGTTGGAGTAAAGGAGCATATATATTTGTATAGGAGTATGTAGTAGGGGTATAGGAGCATATAGTATGTATAAGAGTATGTAGTAAGAGTATAGGAGTATGTAGTAAGTGTATAGGAGCATATCGTATGTATAGGAGTATGTAGTAGGAGTATAGGAGCATATAGTATGTATAGGAGTATTTAGTAAAAGTATAGGGGCATATAGTTTGTAAAGGAGTATGTAGTAGAAGTATAGGAGCATTTAGTATGTATAGGAGTATTTAGTTTGAGTATAGGAGCATATATATATATGTGTATAGGAGTATGTAGTAGGGGTATAGGATTATATAGTATGTATAAGAGTATGTAGTAAGAGTAGAGGAGTATGTAGTAAGTGTATAGGAGCATATCGTATGTATAGGAGTATGTAATAGGAGTATAAGAGCATATAGTATGTATAGGAGTATGTAGTAGGAGTATAGGAGCATGTAGTATGTATAGGAGTATGTAGTAGGTGTATAGGAGCATATTGCATGTATAGGAGTATGTAGTAGGAGTATAGGAGAATATAGTATGTATAGGAGTATATATTAGGATTATAGGAGCATATAGTGTGTATAGGAGAATGTAAGTATGTAGTAGGAGTATAAGAGCATATAGTATGTATAGGACTATGTAGTAGGTGTATAGGAGCATATAGTTTGTATAGAAGTATGTAGTAATAGTATAGGAGCATATAGTATGTATAGGAGTATGTAGTAAGAGTATAGGAGCATTTAGTATGTAAAGGAGTATTTAGTTGGAGTATAGGAGCATATAGTATGTATAGGAGTATGTAGTAGGTGTATAGGAGCATATAGTATGTATAGGAGTATGTAGTAGGGGTATAGGAGCTTATAGTATGTATAGGAGTATGTAGTAAGAGTATAGGAGTATGTAGTAAGAGTATAAGAGCATATCGTACGTATAGGAGTATGTAGTAGAAGTATAGGTGTATATAGTATGTATAGGATTATGTAGTTGGAGTATAGGAGCACATAGTATGTAGTAGGAGTATAGGAGCATATTGTATGTATAGCAGTATAGGAGCATTTAGTATATATAGAAGTATGTAGTTATAGTATAGGAGCATATAGTATGTATAGGAGTATGTAGTAGGAGTATAGGAGAATATAGTAGGTGTATAGGAGCATATAGTAAGTATAGGAGTATGTAGTAGGGGTATAGGAGCATATAGTATATATAGGAGTATGTAGTAAGAGTATAGGAGTATGTAGTAAGAGTATAGGAGTATGTAGTAAGAGTAGAGGAGTATGTAGTAAGTGTATAGGAGCATATCGTAAGTATAGGAGTATGTAGTAGGAGTATAGGAGCATATAGTATGTATAGGAGTATGTAGTAGGAGTATAGGAGCATATAGTATGTATAGGAGTATGTAGTTGGAGTATAAGAGTATATAGTATGTATAGGAGTATGTAGTACGTGTATAGGAGCATATAGCATGTATAGGAGTATGTAGTAGGAGTATAGGAGCATATAATATGTATAGGAGTATATATTAGGATTATAGGAGCATATAGTATGTATAGGAGAATGTAATTATGTAGTAGGAGTGTAGGAGCATATAGTATGTATAGGAGTATGTAGTAGGAGTATAGGAGTAGGTAGATGGAGTATAGGAGCATATAGTAAGTATAGAAGTATGTAGTAATAGTATAGGAGCATATAGTATGTATAGGAGTATGCAGTAGGAGTATAGGAGCATTTAGTATGTATAGGAGCATTTAGTATGTATAGGAGCATTTAGTATGTATAGGAGTATTTAGTTTGAGTATAGAAGCATATATATATATGTATAGGAGTATGTAGTAGGTGTATAGGAGCATATAGTAAGTATAGGAGTATGTAGTAGGGGTATAGGAGCATATAGTATGTATAAGAGTATGTAGTAAGAGTATAGGAGTATGTAGTATGTATAGGAGTATGTAGTAAGTGTATAGGAGCATATCGTATGTATAGGAGTATGTAGTAGGAGTATAGGAGCATATAGTATGTATAGGAGTATGTAGTAGGAGTATAGGAGCATATAATATGTATAGAAGTATGTAGTTGGAGTATAGGAGTATGTAGTATGTATAGGAGTATGTAGTATGTGTGTAGGAGCATATTGCATGTATAGGAGTATGTAGTAGGAGTATAGGAGCGTATAGTATGTATAGGAGTATATATATTAGGATTATAGGAGCATATAGTGTGTATAGGAGAATGTAAGTATGTAGTAGGAGTATAGGAGCATATAGTATGTATAGGAATATGTAGTAGGAGTATAGGAGCATATAGTATGTATAGGAGTATATATAAGGATTATAGGAGCATATAGTATGTATAGGAGTATATATTAGGATTTTAGGAGCATATAGTGTGTATAGGAGAATGTAAGTATGTAGTAGGAGTATAGGAGCATATAGTATGTATAGGAATATGTAGTAGGAGTATAGGAGCATATAGTATGTATAGGAGTATGTAGTAGGAGTATAGGAGCATATAGTATGTATAGGAGTATATATTAGGATTATAGGAGCATATAGTATGTATAGGAGAATGTAATTATGTAGTAGGAGTGTAGGAGCATATAGTATGTATAGGAGTATGTAGTAGGAGTATAGGAGTAGGTAGAAGGAGTATAGGAGCTTATAGTATGTATAGAAGTATGTAGTAATAGTATAGGAGCATATAGTATGTATAGGAGTATGTAGTAACAGTATAGGGGCATATAGTTTGTAAAGGAGTATGTAGTAGGAGTATAGGAGCATTTAGTATGTATAGGAGTATTTAGTTTGAGTATAGGAGCATATATATATATGTATAGGAGTATGTAGTAGGTGTATAAGAGCATATAGTAAGTATAGGAGTATGTAGTAGGGGTATAGGAGCATATAGTATGTATAAGAGTATGTAGTAAGAGTATAGGTGTATGTAGTATGTATAGGAGTATGTAGTAAGTGTATAGGAGCATATCGTATGTATAGGAGTATGTAGTAGGAGTATAGGAGCATATAGTATGTATAGGAGTATGTAGTAGGAGTATAGGAGCATATAGTATGTATAGGAGTATGTAGTTGGAGTATAGGAGTATGTAGTATGTATAGGAGTATGTAGTATGTGTATAGGAGCATATTGCATGTATAGGAGTATGTAGTAGGAGTATAGGAGCATATAGTATGTATAGGAGTATATATTAGGATTATAGGAGCATATAGTGTGTAAAGGAGAATGTAAGTATGCAGTAGGAGTATAGGAGCATATAGTATGTATAGGAATATATAGTAGGAGTATAGGAGCATATAGTATGTATAGGAGTATATATTAGGATTATAGGAGCATATAGTGTGTATATATTAGGATTATAGGAGCATATAGTGTGTATAGGAGAATGTAGTAGGAGTATAAGAGCATATAGTATGTATAGGAGTATGTAGTAGGAGTATAGGAGCATGTAGTATGTATAGGAGTATGTAGTAGGTGTATAGGAGCATATTGCATGTATAGGAGTATGTAGTAGGAGTATAGGAGCATATAGTATGTATAGGAGTATATATTAGGATTATAGGAGCATATAGTGTGTATAGGAGAATGTAAGTATGTAGTAGGAGTATAAGAGCATATAGTATGTATAGGACTATGTAGTAGGTGTATAGGAGCATATATTTTGTATAGAAGTATGTAGTAATAGTATAGGAGCATATAGTATGTATAGGAGTATGTAGTAAGAGTATAGGAGCATTTAGTATGTATAGGAGTATTTAGTTGGAGTATAGGAGCATATAGTATGTATAGGAGTATGTAGTAGGTGTATAGGAGCATATAGTATGTATAGGAGTATGTAGTAGGGGTATAGGAGCTTATAGTATGTATAGGAGTATGTAGTAAGAGTATAGGAGTATGTAGTAAGAGTATAAGAGCATATCGTACGTATAGGAGTATGTAGTAGAAGTATAGGTGTATATAGTATGTATAGGATTATGTAGTTGGAGTATAGGAGCACATAGTATGTAGTAGGAGTATAGGAGCATATTGTATGTATAGCAGTATAGGAGCATATAGTATATATAGAAGTATGTAGTTATAGTATAGGAGCATATAGTATGTATAGGAGTATGTAGTAGGAGTATAGGAGAATATAGTAGGTGTATAGGAGCATATAGTAAGTATAGGAGTATGTAGTAGGGGTATAGGAGCATATAGTATATATAGGAGTATGTAGTAAGAGTATAGGAGTATGTAGTAAGAGTATAGGAGTATGTAGTAAGAGTAGAGGAGTATGTAGTAAGTGTATAGGAGCATATCGTAAGTATAGGAGTATGTAGTAGGAGTATAGGAGCATATAGTATGTATAGGAGTATGTAGTAGGATTATAGGAGCATATAGTATGTATAGGAGTATGTAGTTGGAGTATAAGAGTATATAGTATGTATAGGAGTATGTAGTACGTGTATAGGAGCATATAGCATGTATAGGAGTATGTAGTAGGAGTATAGGAGCATATAATATGTATAGGAGTATATATTAGGATTATAGGAGCATATAGTATGTATAGGAGAATGTAATTATGTAGTAGGAGTGTAGGAGCATATAGTATGTATAGGAGTATGTAGTAGGAGTATAGGAGTAGGTAGATGGAGTATAGGAGCATATAGTAAGTATAGAAGTATGTAGTAATAGTATAGGAGCATATAGTATGTATAGGAGTATGCAGTAGGAGTATAGGAGCATTTAGTATGTATAGGAGCATTTAGTATGTATAGGAGTATTTAGTTTGAGTATAGGAGCATATATATATAGATGTATAGGAGTATGTAGTAGGGGTATAGGAGCATATAGTAAGTATAGGAGTATGTAGTAGGGGTATAGGAGCATATAGTATGTATAAGAGTATGTAGTAAGAGTATAGGAGTATGTAGTATGTATAGGAGTATGTAGTAAGTGTATAGGAGCATATCGTATGTATAGGAGTATGTAGTAGGAGTATAGGAGCATATAGTATGTATAGGAGTATGTAGTAGGAGAATAGGAGCATATAATATGTATAGGAGTATGTAGTTGGAGTATAGGAGTATGTAGTATGTATAGGAGTATGTAGTATGTGTGTAGGAGCATATTGCATGTATAGGAGTATGTAGTAGGAGTATAGGAGCGTATAGTATGTATAGGAGTATATATATTAGGATTATAGGAGCATATAGTGTGTATAGGAGAATGTAAGTATGTAGTAGGAGTATAGGAGCATATAGTATGTATAGGAATATGTAGTAGGAGTATAGGAGCATATAGTATGTATAGGAGTATATATTAGGATTATAGGAGCATATAGTATGTATAGGAGTATATATTAGGATTTTAGGAGCATATAGTGTGTATAGGAGAATGTAAGTATGTAGTAGGAGTATAGGAGCATATAGTATGTATAGGAATATGTAGTAGGAGTATAGGAGCATATAGTATGTATAGGAGTATGTAGTAGGAGTATAGGAGCATATAGTATGTATAGGAGTATATATTAGGATTATAGGAGCATATAGTATGTATAGGAGAATGTAATTATGTAGTAGGAGTGTAGGAGCATATAGTATGTATAGGAGTATGTAGTAGGAGTATAGGAGTAGGTAGAAGGAGTATAGGAGCTTATAGTATGTATAGAAGTATGTAGTAATAGTATAGGAGCATATAGTATGTATAGGAGTATGTAGTAACAGTATAGGGGCATATAGTTTGTAAAGGAGTATGTAGTAGGAGTATAGGAGCATTTAGTATGTATAGGAGTATTTAGTTTGAGTATAGGAGCATATATATATATGTATAGGAGTATGTAGTAGGTGTATAAGAGCATATAGTAAGTATAGGAGTATGTAGTAGGGGTATAGGAGCATATAGTATGTATAAGAGTATGTAGTAAGAGTATAGGTGTATGTAGTATGTATAGGAGTATGTAGTAAGTGTATAGGAGCATATCGTATGTATAGGAGTATGTAGTAGGAGTATAGGAGCATATAGTATGTATAGGAGCATATAGTATGTATAGGAGTATGTAGTAGGAGTATAGGAGCATATAGTATGTATAGGAGTATGTAGTTGGAGTATAGGAGTATGTAGTATGTGTATAGGAGCATATTGCATGTATAAGAGTATGTAGTAGGAGTATAGGAGCATATAGTATGTATAGGAGTATATATTAGGATTATAGGAGCATAGTGTGTGTATAGGAGAATGTAAGTATGTTGTAGGAGTATAGGAGCATATAGTATGTATAGGAATATGTAGTAGGAGTATAGGAGCATATAGTATGTATAGGAGTATATATTAGGATTATAGGAGCATATAGTGTGTATAGGAGAATGTAAGTATGTAGTAGGAGTATAGGAGCATATAGTATGTATAGGAATATGTAGTAGGAGTATAGGAGCAGATAGAATGTATATGTGTATGTAGTAGGAGTATAGGATCATATAGTAAGTATAGGAGTATGTAGTAGGAATATAGGAGCATATAGTATGTATAGGAGTATGTAGTAGAAGTATAGGAGCATATAGTACGTATAGGAGTATGTAGTATGAGTATAGGAGCATATAGTATGTTTAGGAATATGTAGTAGGACTATAGGAGCATATAGTATGTATAGGAGTATGTAGTAGGAGTATAGGAGCATATAGTATGTATAGGAGTATGTAGTAGGAGTATAGGAGCATATAGTATGTATAGGAGTATGTAGTAGGAGTATAGGGGTATGTAGTAGGAATATAGGAGCATATAGAATGTATAGGAATATGTAGTACGAGTATAGGAGCATATAGTATGTATAGGATTATGTAGTAGGAGTATAGGAGCATATAGTATGTATAGGAGTACGTAGTAGGACTATAGTAGCATATAGTATGCATAGTAGTACTTAGTAGGAGTATAGGAGCATATAGTATGTATAGGAGTACGTAGGAGTAGAGAAGCATATAGTATGTATCGGAGTACGTAGTAGGAGTATAGGAGCATATAGTATGTATGGGAGTACGTATTAGGAGCATAGGAGCATATAGTATGTATAGGAGTATGTAGTTGGAGTATAGGAGTATGTAGTATGTATAGGAGTATGTAGTACGTGTATAGGAGCATATAGCATGTATAGGAGTATGTAGTAGGAGTATAGGAGCATATAGTATGTATATGAGTATATATTAG
Organism: Parasteatoda lunata; assembly: GCA_949128135.1. Lineage (NCBI taxonomy): Eukaryota > Metazoa > Arthropoda > Arachnida > Araneae > Theridiidae > Parasteatoda > Parasteatoda lunata. The sequence goes on along the minus strand of OX421979.1, from coordinate 87,780,297 downwards.
GATTATAGGAGCATATAGTATGTATAGGAGTATGTAGTAGGAGTATAGGTGTATGTAGTAGGAGTATAGGAGTATGTAGAAGGAGTATAGGAGCATATAGTATGTATAGAAGTATGTAGTAATAGTATAGGAGCATATAGTATGTATAGGAGTATGTAGTAAAAGTATAGGGGCATATAGCTTGTAAAGGAGTATATAGTAGGAGTATAGGAGCATTTAGTATGTATAGGAGTATTTAGTTGGAGTAAAGGAGCATATATATTTGTATAGGAGTATGTAGTAGGGGTATAGGAGCATATAGTATGTATAAGAGTATGTAGTAAGAGTATAGGAGTATGTAGTAAGTGTATAGGAGCATATCGTATGTATAGGAGTATGTAGTAGGAGTATAGGAGCATATAGTATGTATAGGAGTATTTAGTAAAAGTATAGGGGCATATAGTTTGTAAAGGAGTATGTAGTAGAAGTATAGGAGCATTTAGTATGTATAGGAGTATTTAGTTGGAGTATAGGAGCATATATATATATATGTATAGGAGTATGTAGTAGGGGTATAGGATTATATAGTATGTATAAGAGTATGTAGTAAGAGTAGAGGAGTATGTAGTAAGTGTATAGGAGCATATCGTATGTATAGGAGTATGTAATAGGAGTATAAGAGCATATAGTATGTATAGGAGTATGTAGTAGGAGTATAGGAGCATGTAGTATGTATAGGAGTATGTAGTAGGTGTATAGGAGCATATTGCATGTATAGGAGTATGTATTAGGAGTATAGGAGAATATAGTATGTATAGGAGTATATATTAGGATTATAGGAGCATATAGTGTGTATAGGAGAATGTAAGTATGTAGTAGGAGTATAAGAGCATATAGTATGTATAGGACTATGTAGTAGGTGTATAGGAGCATATAGTTTGTATAGAAGTATGTAGTAATAGTATAGGAGCATATAGTATGTATAGGAGTATGTAGTAAGAGTATAGGAGCATTTAGTATGTATAGGAGTATTTAGTTGGAGTATAGGAGCATATAGTATGTATAGGAGTATGTAGTAGGTGTATAGGAGCATATAGTATGTATAGGAGTATGTAGTAGGGGTATAGGAGCTTATAGTATGTATAGGAGTATGTAGTAAGAGTATAGGAGTATGTAGTAAGAGTATAAGAGCATATCGTACGTATAGGAGTATGTAGTAGAAGTATAGGTGTATATAGTATGTATAGGATTATGTAGTTGGAGTATAGGAGCACATAGTATGTAGTAGGAGTATAGGAGCATATTGTATGTATAGCAGTATAGGAGCATTTAGTATATATAGAAGTATGTAGTTATAGTATAGGAGCATATAGTATGTATAGGAGTATGTAGTAGGAGTATAGGAGAATATAGTAGGTGTATAGGAGCATATAGTAAGTATAGGAGTATGTAGTAGGGGTATAGGAGCATATAGTATATATAGGAGTATGTAGTAAGAGTATAGGAGTATGTAGTAAGAGTATAGGAGTATGTAGTAAGAGTAGAGGAGTATGTAGTAAGTGTATAGGAGCATATCGTAAGTATAGGAGTATGTAGTAGGAGTATAGGAGCATATAGTATGTATAGGAGTATGTAGTAGGAGTATAGGAGCATATAGTATGTATAGGAGTATGTAGTTGGAGTATAAGAGTATATAGTATGTATAGGAGTATGTAGTACGTGTATAGGAGCATATAGCATGTATAGGAGTATGTAGTAGGAGTATAGGAGCATATAATATGTATAGGAGTATATATTAGGATTATAGGAGCATATAGTATGTATAGGAGAATGTAATTATGTAGTAGGAGTGTAGGAGCATATAGTATGTACAGGAGTATGTAGTAGGAGTATAGGAGTATAGGAGTAGGTAGATGGAGTATAGGAGCATATAGTAAGTATAGAAGTATGTAGTAATAGTATAGGAGCATATAGTATGTATAGGAGTATGCAGTAGGAGTATAGGAGCATTTAGTATGTATAGGAGCATTTAGTATGTATATGAGTATTTAGTTTGAGTATATGAGCATATATATATATGTATAGGAGTTATGTAGTAGGGGTATAGGAGCATATAGTAAGTATAGGAGTATGTAGTAGGGGTATAGGAGCATATAGTATGTATAAGAGTATGTAGTAAGAGTATAGGAGTATGTAGTATGTATAGGAGTATGTAGTAAGTGAATAGGAGCATATCGTATGTATAGGAGTATGTAGTAGGAGTATAGGAGCATATAGTATGTATAGGAGTATGTAGTAGGAGTATAGGAGCATATAATATGTATAGGATTATGTAGTTGGAGTATAGGAGTATGTAGTATGTATAGGAGTATGTAGTATGTGTGTAGGAGCATATTGCATGTATAGGAGTATGTAGTAGGAGGAGTATAGGAGCGTATAGTATGTATAGGAGTATATATATTAGGATTATAGGAGCATATAGTGTGTATAGGAGAATGTAAGTATGTAGTAGGAGTATAGGAGCATATAGTATGTATAGGAATATGTAGTAGGAGTATAGGAGCATATAGTATGTATAGGAGTATATATTAGGATTATAGGAGCATATAGTATGTATAGGAGTATATATTAGGATTTTAGGAGCATATAGGGGTATAGGAGAATGTAAGTATGTAGTAGGAGTATAGGAGCATATAGTATGTATAGGAATATGTAGTAGGAGTATAGGAGCATATAGTATGTATAGGAGTATGTAGTAGGAGTATAGGAGCATATAGTATGTATAGGAGTATATATTAGGATTATAGGAGCATATAGTATCTATAGGAGAATGTAATTATGTAGTAGGAGTGTAGGAGCATATAGTATGTATAGGAGTATGTAGTAGGAGTATAGGAGTATGTAGTAGGTGTATAAGAGCATATAGTAAGTATAGGAGTATGTAGTAGGGGTATAGGAGCATATAGTATGTATAAGAGTATGTAGTAAGAGTATAGGTGTATGTAGTATGTATAGGAGTATGTAGTAAGTGTATAGGAGCATATCGTATGTATAGGAGTATGTAGTAGGAGTATAGGAGCATATAGTATGTATAGGAGCATATAATATGTATAGGAGTATGTAGTAGGAGTATAGGAGCATATAGTATGTATAGGAGCATATAATATGTATAGGAGTATGTAGTAGGAGTATAGGAGCATATAGTATGTATAGGAGTATGTAGTTGGAGTATAGGAGTATGTAGTATGTATAGGAGTATGTAGTATGTGTATAGGAGCATATTGCATGTATAAGAGTATGTAGTAGGAGTATAGGAGCATATAGTATGTATAGGAGTATATATTAGGATTATAGGAGCATATAGTGTGTAAAGGAGAATGTAAGTATGCAGTAGGAGTATAGGAGCATATAGTATGTATAGGAATATATAGTAGGAGTATAGGAGCATATAGTATGTATAGGAATATATATTATGATTATAGGAGCATATAGTGTGTATATATTAGGATTATAGGAGCATATAGTGTGTATAGGAGAATGTAAGTATGTAGTAGGAGTATAGGAGCATATAGTATGTATAGGAATATGTAGTAGGAGTATAGGAGCATATAGTATGTATAGGAGTATGTAGTAGGAGTATAGGATCATATAGTAAGTATAGGAGTATGTAGTAGGAATATAGGAGCATATAGTATGTATAGGAGTTTGTAGTCGAAGTATAGGAGCATATAGTACGTATAGGAGTATGTAGTAGGAGTATAGGAGCATATAGTATGTTTAGGAATATATAGTAGGACTATAGGAGCATATCGTATGTAGTAGGAGCATAGGAGCATATAGTATGTATCGGAGTATGTAGTAGGAGTATAGGAGCACATAGTATGTATAGGAGTATATATTAGGATTATAGGAGCATATAGTATGTATAGAAGTATGTAGTAGTAGTATAGGAGCATATAGTATGTGTAGGAGTATGTAGTAAAAGTATAGGGGCATATAGTTTGTAAAGGAGTATGTAGTAGGAGTATAGGAGCATTTAGTATATATAGGAGTATTTAGTTTGAGTATAGGAGCATATATATATATGTATAGGAGTATGTAGTAGGTGTATAGGAGCATATAGTAAGTATAGGTGTGTAGTAGGGGTATAGGAGCATATAGTATGTATAAGAGTATGTAGTAAGAGTATAGGAGTATGTAGTAAGAGTAGAGGAGTATGTAGTAAGTGTATAGGAGCATATCGTATGCATAGGAGTATGTAGTAGGAGTATAGGAGCCTATAGTATGTATAGGAGTATGTAGTAGGAGTATAGGAGCATATAGTATGTAAAGGAGTATGTAGTTGGAGTATAGGAGTATGTAGAATGTATAGGAGTATGTAGTATGTGTATAGGAGCATATTGCATGTATAGGAGTATGTAGTAGGAGTATAGGAGCATATAGTATGTATAGGAGTATATATTAGGATTATAGGAGCATATAGTGTATAGGAGAATGTAAGTATGTAATAGGAGTATAGGAGCATATAGTATGTATAGGAATATGTAGTAGGAGTATAGGAGCATATAGTATGTATAGGAGTATGTAGTAGGAGTATAGGATCATATAGTAAGTATAGGAGTATGTAGTAGGAATATAGGAGCATATAGTATGTATAGGAGTATATAGTAGGATTATAGGAGCATATAGTATGTATAGGAGTATGTAAGTATGTAGTAGGAGTATAGGAGCATATAGAATGTATAGGAGTATGTAGTAGGAATATAGGAGTATGTAGTAGGAATATAGGAGCATGTAGGTAGAATATAGGAGCATATTTTATGTATAGGAATATGTAGTAGGGGTATAGGAGCATTTAGTATGTATAGGAGTATGTAGTTGGAGTATAGGAGCATAATGTATGTATAGGAGTACGTAGTAGGGGTGTAGGAGTATATAGTATGTATAGGAGTATGTAGTAAGAGTATAGGAGCATATAGTATGAATAGGAGTATGTAGTAGGTGTATAGGAGCATATAGTAGGTAAAGGAGTATGTAGTAGGAGTATAGGAGTATGTAGAAGGAGTATAGGAGCATATAGTATGTATAGAAGTATGTAGTAATAGTATAGGAGCATATAGTATGTATAGGAGTATGTAGTAAGAGTATAGGGACATATAGTTTGTAAAGGAGTATGTAGTAGGAGTATAGGAGCATTTAGTATGTATAGGAGTATTGTATTTAGTTGGAGTATAGGAGCATATAGTATGTATAGGAGAATGTAGTAGGTGTATAGGAGCATATAGTAAGTATAGGAGTATGAAAGTATGTAGTAGGAGTATAGGAGCATATAGTATGTATAGGAATATGTAGTAGGAGTATAGGAGCATATAGTATGTATAGGAGTATGTAGTTGGAGTATAGGAGTATGTAGTATGTATAGGAGTATGTAGTATGTGTATAGGAGCATATTGCATGTATAGGAGTATGTAGTAGGAGTATAGGAGCATATAGTATGTGTAGGAGTATATATTAGGATTATAGGAGCATATAGTGTGTATAGGAGAATGTAAGTATGTAGTAGGGGTAAAGGAGCATATAGTATGTATAGGACTATGTAGTAGGTGTATAGGAGCATATAGTATGTATAGAAGTATGTAGTAATAGTATAGGAGCATATAGTTTGTATAGGAGTATGTAGTAAGAGTATAGGAGCATTTAGTATGTATAGGAGTATTTAGTTGGAGTATAGGAGCATATAGTATGTATAGGAGTATGTAGTAGGTGTATAGGAGCATATAGTATGTATAGGAGTATGTAGTAGGGGTATAGGAGCTTTTGGTATGTATAGGAGTATGTAGTAAGAGTATAGGAGTATGTAGTAAGAGTATAGGAGTATGTAGTAAGAGTATAAGAGCATATCGTACGTATAGGAGTATGTAGTAGAAGTATAGGTGCATATAGTATGTATAGGATTATGTAGTTGGAGTATAGGAGCACATAGTATGTAGTAGGAGTATAGGAGCATATTGTATGTATAGCAGTATAAGGGCATATAGTATATATAGAAGTATGTAGTTATAGTATAGGAGCATATAGTATGTATAGGAGTATGTAGTAGGAGAATATAGTAGGTGTATAGGAGCATATAGTAAGTATAGGAGTATGTAGTAGGGGTATAGGAGCATATAGTATGTATAGGAGTATGTAGTAAGAGTATAGGAGTATGTAGTAAGAGTATAGGAGTATGTAGTAAGAGTAGAGGAGTATGTAGTAAGTGTATAGGAGCATATCGTATGAATAGGAGTATGTAGTAGGAGTATAGGAGCATATAGTATGAATAGGAGTATGTAGTAGGAGTATAGGAGCATATAGTATGTATAGGAGTATGTAGTTGGAGTATGAAGTATATAGTATGTATAGGAGTATGTAGTACGTGTATAGGTGCATATAGCATGCATAGGAGTATGTAGTAGGAGTATAGGAGCATATAGTATGAATAGGAGTATAGGAGCGTATAGTGTGTATAGGAGAATGTAAGTATGTAGTAGGAGTATAGGAGCATATAGTATGTATAGGAATATGTAGTAGGAGTATAGGAGTATGTAGTATGTATAGGAGTATGTAGTATGTGTATAGGAGCATATTGCATGTATAGGAGTATGTAGTAGGAGTATAGGAGCATATAGTATGTATAGGAGTATGTAGTAGGAGTATAGGATCATATAGTAAGTATAGGAGTATGTAGTAGGAATATAGGAGCATATAGTATGTATAGGAGTATATAGTAGGATTATAGGAGCATATAGTATGTATAGGAGTATGTAAGTATGTAGTAGGAGTATAGGAGCATATAGAATGTATAGGAGTATGTAGTAGGAATATAGGAGTATGTAGTAGGAATATAGGAGCATGTAGGTAGAATATAGGAGCATATTTTATGTATAGGAATATGTAGTAGGGGTATAGGAGCATTTAGTATGTATAGGAGTATGTAGTTGGAGTATAGGAGCATAATGTATGTATAGGAGTACGTAGTAGGGGTGTAGGAGTATATAGTATGTATAGGAGTATGTAGTAAGAGTATAGGAGCATATAGTATGAATAGGAGTATGTAGTAGGTGTATAGGAGCATATAGTAGGTAAAGGAGTATGTAGTAGGAGTATAGGAGTATGTAGAAGGAGTATAGGAGCATATAGTATGTATAGAAGTATGTAGTAATAGTATAGGAGCATATAGTATGTATAGGAGTATGTAGTAAGAGTATAGGGACATATAGTTTGTAAAGGAGTATGTAGTAGGAGTATAGGAGCATTTAGTATGTATAGGAGTATTGTATTTAGTTGGAGTATAGGAGCATATAGTATGTATAGGAGAATGTAGTAGGTGTATAGGAGCATATAGTAAGTATAGGAGTATGAAAGTATGTAGTAGGAGTATAGGAGCATATAGTATGTATAGGAATATGTAGTAGGAGTATAGGAGCATATAGTATGTATAGGAGTATGTAGTTGGAGTATAGGAGTATGTAGTATGTATAGGAGTATGTAGTATGTGTATAGGAGCATATTGCATGTATAGGAGTATGTAGTAGGAGTATAGGAGCATATAGTATGTGTAGGAGTATATATTAGGATTATAGGAGCATATAGTGTGTATAGGAGAATGTAAGTATGTAGTAGGGGTAAAGGAGCATATAGTATGTATAGGACTATGTAGTAGGTGTATAGGAGCATATAGTATGTATAGAAGTATGTAGTAATAGTATAGGGGCATATAGTTTGTATAGGAGTATGTAGTAAGAGTATAGGAGCATTTAGTATGTATAGGAGTATTTAGTTGGAGTATAGGAGCATATAGTATGTATAGGAGTATGTAGTAGGTGTATAGGAGCATATAGTATGTATAGGAGTATGTAGTAGGGGTATAGGAGCTTTTGGTATGTATAGGAGTATGTAGTAAGAGTATAGGAGTATGTAGTAAGAGTATAGGAGTATGTAGTAAGAGTATAAGAGCATATCGTACGTATAGGAGTATGTAGTAGAAGTATAGGTGCATATAGTATGTATAGGATTATGTAGTTGGAGTATAGGAGCACATAGTATGTAGTAGGAGTATAGGAGCATATTGTATGTATAGCAGTATAAGGGCATATAGTATATATAGAAGTATGTAGTTATAGTATAGGAGCATATAGTATGTATAGGAGTATGTAGTAGGAGAATATAGTAGGTGTATAGGAGCATATAGTAAGTATAGGAGTATGTAGTAGGGGTATAGGAGCATATAGTATGTATAGGAGTATGTAGTAAGAGTATAGGAGTATGTAGTAAGAGTATAGGAGTATGTAGTAAGAGTAGAGGAGTATGTAGTAAGTGTATAGGAGCATATCGTATGAATAGGAGTATGTAGTAGGAGTATAGGAGCATATAGTATGAATAGGAGTATGTAGTAGGAGTATAGGAGCATATAGTATGTATAGGAGTATGTAGTTGGAGTATGAAGTATATAGTATGTATAGGAGTATGTAGTACGTGTATAGGTGCATATAGCATGCATAGGAGTATGTAGTAGGAGTATAGGAGCATATAGTATGAATAGGAGTATAGGAGCGTATAGTGTGTATAGGAGAATGTAAGTATGTAGTAGGAGTATAGGAGCATATAGTATGTATAGGAATATGTAGTAGGAGTATAGGAGTATGTAGTATGTATAGGAGTATGTAGTATGTGTATAGGAGCATATTGCATGTATAGGAGTATGTAGTAGGAGTATAGGAGCATATAGTATGTATAGGAGTATATATTAGGATTATAGGAGCATAGTGTGTGTATAGGAGAATGTAAGTACGTTGTAGGAGTATAGGAGCATATAGTATGTATAGGAATATGTAGTAGGAGTATAGGAGCATATAGTATGTATAGGAGAATGTAAGTATGTAGTAGGAGTATAGGAGCATATAGTATGTATAGGAATACGTAGTAGGAGTATAGGTGCAGATAGAATGTATAGTAGTATGTAGTAGGAGTATAGGATCATATAGTAGTATAGGAGCATATAGTATGTATAGGAATATGTAGTAGGAGTATAGGAGCATATAGTAGGTATAGGAGTATGTAGTAGGAGTATAGGATCATATAGTAAGTATAGGAGTATGTAGTAGGAATATAGGAGCATATAGTATGTATAGGAGTATATAGTAGGATTATAGGAGCATATAGTATGTATAGGAGTATGTAAGTATGTAGTAGGAGTATAGGAGCATATAGAATGTATAGGAGTATGTAGTAGGAATATAGGAGTATGTAGTAGGAATATAGGAGCATGTAGGTAGAATATAGGAGCATATTTTATGTATAGGAATATGTAGTAGGGGTATAGGAGCATTTAGTATGTATAGGAGTATATAGTTGGAGTATAGGAGCATAATGTATGTATAGGAGTATGTAGTAGGGGTGTAGGAGTATATAGTATGTATAGGAGTATGTAGTAAGAGTATAGGAGCATATAGTATGAATAGGAGTATGTAGTAGGTGTATAGGAGCATATAGTAGGTATAGGAGTATGTAGTAGGAGTATAGGAGTATGTAGAAGGAGTATAGGAGCATATAGTATGTATAGAAGTATGTAGTAATAGTATAGGAGCATATAGTATGTATAGGAGTATGTAGTAAGAGTATAGGGACATATAGTTTGTAAAGGAGTATGCAGTAGGAGTATAGGAGCATTTAGTATGTATAGGAGTATTGTATTTAGTTGGAGTATAGGAGCATATAGTATGTATAGGAGAATGTAGTAGGTGTATAGGAGCATATAGTAAGTATAGGAGTATGAAAGTATGTAGTAGGAGTATAGGAGCATATAGTATGAATAGGAATATGTAGTAGGAGTATAGGAGCATATAGTATGTATAGGAGTATGTAGTTGGAGTATAGGAGTATGTAGTATGTATAGGAGTATGTAGTATGTGTATAGGAGCATATTGCATGTATAGGAGTATGTAGTAGGAGTATAGGAGCATATAGTATGTGTAGGAGTATATATTAGGATTATAGGAGCATATAGTGTGTATAGGAGAATGTAAGTATGTAGTAGGGGTAAAGGAGCATATAGTATGTATAGGACTATGTAGTAGGTGTATAGGAGCATATAGTATGTATAGAAGTATGTAGTAATAGTATAGGAGCATATAGTTTGTATAGGAGTATGTAGTAAGAGTATAGGAGCATTTAGTATGTATAGGAGTATTTAGTTGGAGTATAGGAGCATATAGTATGTATAGGAGTATGTAGTAGGTGTATAGGAGCATATAGTATGTATAGGAGTATGTAGTAGGGGTATAGGAGCTTTTAGTATGTATAGGAGTATGTAGTAAGAGTATAGGAGTATGTAGTAAGAGTATAAGAGCATATCGTACGTATAGGAGTATGTAGTAGAAGTATAGGTGCATATAGTATGTATAGGATTATGTAGTTGGAGTATAGGAGCACATAGTATGTAGTAGGAGTATAGGAGCATATTGTATGTATAGCAGTATAAGGGCATATAGTATATATAGAAGTATGTAGTTATAGTATAGGAGCATATAGTATGTATAGGAGTATGTAGTAGGAGAATATAGTAGGTGTATAGGAGCATATAGTAAGTATAGGAGTATGTAGTAGGGGTATAGGAGCATATAGTATGTATAGGAGTAAGTAGTAAGAGTATAGGAGTATGTAGTAAGAGTACAGGAGTATGTAGTAAGAGTAGAGGAGTATGTAGTAAGTGTATAGGAGCATATCGTATGAATAGGAGTATGTAGTAGGAGTATAGGAGCATATAGTATGTATAGGAGTATGTAGTAGGAGTATAGGAGCATATAGTATGTATAGGAGTATGTAGTTGGAGTATAGGAGTATATAGTATGTATAGGAGTATGTAGTACGTGTATAGGTGCATATAGCATGCATAGGAGTATGTAGTAGGAGTATAGGAGCATATAGTATGAATAGGAGTATAGGAGCGTATAGTGTGTATAGGAGAATGTAAGTATGTAGTAGGAGTATAGGAGCATATAGTATGTATAGGAATATGTAGTAGGAGTATAGGAGTATGTAGTATGTATAGGAGTATGTAGTATGTGTATAGGAGCATATTGCATGTATAGGAGTATGTAGTAGGAGTATAGGAGCATATAGTATGTATAGGAGTATATATTAGGATTATAGGAGCATAGTGTGTGTATAGGAGAATGTAAGTATGTTGTAGGAGTATAGGAGCATATAGTATGTATAGGAATATGTAGTAGGAGTATAGGAGCATATAGTATGTTTAGGAGTATATATTAGGATTATAGGAGCATATAGTGTGTATAGGAGAATGTAAGTATGTAGTAGGAGTATAGGAGCATATAGTATGTATAGGAATATGTAGTAGGAGTATAGGAGCAGATAGAATGTATAGGAGTATGTAGTAGGAGTATAGGATCATATAGTAAGTATAGGAGTATGTAGTAGGAATATAGGAGCATATAGTATGTATAGGAGTATGTAGTAGAAGTATAGGAGCATATAGTACGTATAGGAGTATGTAGTATGAGTATAGGAGCATATAGTATGTTTAGGAATATGTAGTAGGACTATAGGAGCATATAGTATGTATAGGAGTATGTAGTAGGAGTATAGGAGCATATAGTATGTATAGGAGTATGTAGTAGGAGTATAGGAGCATATAGTATGTATAGGAGTATGTAGTAGGAGTATAGGGGTATGTAGTAGGAATATAGGAGCATATAGAATGTATAGGAATATGTAGTACGAGTATAGGAGCATATAGTATGTATAGGAGTACGTAGTAGGACTATAGTAGCATATAGTATGTATAGTAGTACTTAGTAGGAGTATAGGAGCATATAGTATGTATAGGAGTACGTAGGAGTAGAGAAGCATATAGTATGTATCGGAGTACGTAGTAGGAGTATAAGAGCATATAGTATGTATGGGAGTACGTATTAGGAGCATAGGAGCATATAGTATGTATAGGAGTATGTAGTTGGAGTATAGGAGTATGTAGTATGTATAGGAGTATGTAGTACGTGTATAGGAGCATATAGCATGTATAGAAGTATGTAGTAGGAGTATAGGAGCATATAGTATGTATATGAGTATATATTAGGATTATAGGAGCATATAGTATGTATAGGAGTATGTAGTAGGAGTATAGGTGTATGTAGTAGGAGTATAGGAGTATGTAGAAGGAGTATAGGAGCATATAGTATGTATAGAAGTATGTAGTAATAGTATAGGAGCATATAGTATGTTTAGGAGTATGTAGTAAAAGTATAGGGGCATATAGCTTGTAAAGGAGTATGTAGTAGGAGTATAGGAGCATTTAGTATGTATAGGAGTATTTAGTTGGAGTAAAGGAGCATATATATATATATGTATAGGAGTATGTAGTAGGGGTATAGGAGCATATAGTATGTATAAGAGTATGTAGTAAGAGTATAGGAGTATGTAGTAAGTGTATAGGAGCATATCGTATGTATAGGAGTATGTAGTAGGAGTATAGGAGCATATAGTATGTATAGGAGTATTTAGTAAAAGTATAGGGGCATATAGTTTGTAAAGGAGTATGTAGTAGAAGTATAGGAGCATTTAGTATGTATAGGAGTATTTAGTTGGAGTATAGGAGCATATATATATATATGTATAGGAGTATGTAGTAGGGGTATAGGATTATATAGTATGTATAAGAGTATGTAGTAAGAGTAGAGGAGTATGTAGTAAGTGTATAGGAGCATATCGTATGTATAGGAGTATGTAATAGGAGTATAGGAGCATATAGTATGTATAGGAGTATGTAGTAGGAGTATAGGAGCATATAGTATGTATAGGAGTATGTAGTAGGTGTATAGGAGCATATTGCATGTATAGGAGTATGTAGTAGGAGTATAGGAGCATATAGTATGTATAGGAGTATATATTAGGATTATAGGAGCATATAGTGTGTATAGGAGAATGTAAGTATGTAGTAGGAGTATAGGAGCATATAGTATGTATAGGACTATGTAGTAGGTGTATAGGAGCATATAGTTTGTATAGAAGTATGTAGTAATAGTATAGGAGCATATAGTATGTATAGGAGTATGTAGTAAGAGTATAGGAGCATTTAGTATGTATAGGAGTATTTAATTGGAGTATAGGAGCATATAGTATGTATAGGAGTATGTAGTAGGTGTATAGGAGCATATAGTATGTATAGGAGTATGTAGTAAGAGTATAGGAGTATGTAGTAAGAGTATAAGAGCATATCGTACGTATAGGAGTATGAAGTAGAAGTATAGGTGCATATAGTATGTATAGGATTATGTAGTTGGAGTATAGGAGCACATAGTATGTAGTAGGAGTATAGGAGCATATTGTATGTATAGCAGTATAGGAGCATATAGTATATATAGAAGTATGTAGTTATAGTATAGGAGCATATAGTATGTATAGGAGTATGTAGTAGGAGTATAGGAGAATATAGTAGGTGTATAGGAGCATATAGTAAGTATAGGAGTATGTAGTAGGGGTATAGGAGCATATAGTATATATAGGAGTATGTAGTAAGAGTATAGGAGTATGTAGTAAGAGTATAGGAGTATGTAGTAAGAGTAGAGGAGTATGTAGTAAGTGTATAGGAGCATATCGTAAGTATAGGAGTATGTAGTAGGAGTATAGGAACATATAGTATGTATAGGAGTATGTAGTAGGAGTATAGGAGCATATAGTATGTATAGGAGTATGTAGTTGGAGTATAGGAGTATATAGTATGTATAGGAGTATGTAGTACGTGTATAGGAGCATATAGCATGTATAGGAGTATGTAGTAGGAGTATAGGAGCATATAATATGTATAGGAGTATATATTAGGATTATAGGAGCATATAGTATGTATAGGAGAATGTAATTATGTAGTAGGAGTGTAGGAGCATATAGTATGTATAGGAGTATGTAGTAGGAGTATAGGAGTAGGTAGATGGAGTATAGGAGCATATAGTAAGTAGAGAAGTATGTAGTAATAGTATAGGAGCATATAGTATGTAAAGGAGTATGCAGTAGGAGTATAGGAGCATTTAGTATGTATAGGAGCATTTAGTATGTATAGGAGCATTTAGTATGTATAGGAGTATTTAGTTTGAGTATAGGAGCATATATATATATGTATAGGAGTATGTAGTAGGGGTATAGGAGCATATAGTAAGTATAGGAGTATGTAGTAGGGGTATAGGAGCATATAGTATGTATAAGAGTATGTAGTAAGAGTATAGGAGTATGTAGTATGTATAGGAGTATGTAGTAAGTGTATAGGAGCATATCGTATGTATAGGAGTATGTAGTAGGAGTATAGGAGCATATAGTATGTATAGGAGTATGTAGTAGGAGTATAGGAGCATATAATATGTATAGGAGTATGTAGTTGGAGTATAGGAGCGTATAGTATGTATAGGAGTATATATATTAGGATTATAGGAGCATATAGTGTGTATAGGAGAATGTAAGTATGTAGTAGGAGTATAGGAGCATATAGTATGTATAGGAATATGTAGTAGGAGTATAGGAGCATATAGTATGTATAGGAGTATATATTAGGATTATAGGAGCATATAGTATGTATAGGAGTATATATTAGGATTTTAGGAGCATATAGTGTGTATAGGAGAATGTAAGTATGTAGTAGGAGTATAGGAGCATATAGTATGTATAGGAATATGTAGTAGGAGTATAGGAGCATATAGTATGTATAGGAGTATGTAGTAGGAGTATAGGAGCATATAGTATGTATAGGAGTATATATTAGGATTATAGGAGCATATAGTATGTATAGGAGAATGTAATTATGTAGTAGGAGTGTAGGAGCATATAGTATGTATAGGAGTATGTAGTAGGAGTATAGGAGTAGGTAGAAGGAGTATAGGAGCTTATAGTATGTATAGAAATATGTAGTAATAGTATAGGAGCATATAGTATGTATAGGAGTATGTAGTAACAGTATAGGGGCATATAGTTTGTAAAGGAGTATGTAGTAGGAGTATAGGAGCATTTAGTATGTATAGGAGTATTTAGTTTGAGTATAGGAGCATATATATATATGTATAGGAGTATGTAGTAGGTGTATAAGAGCATATAGTAAGTATAGGAGTATGTAGTAGGGGTATAGGAGCATATAGTATGTATAAGAGTATGTAGTAAGAGTATAGGTGTATGTAGTATGTATAGGAGTATGTAGTAAGTGTATAGGAGCATATCGTATGTATAGGAGTATGTAGTAGGAGTATAGGAGCATATAGTATGTATAGGAGCATATAGTATGTATAGGAGTATGTAGTAGGTGTATAGGAGCATATAGTATGTATAGGAGTATGTAGTTGGAGTATAGGAGTATGTAGTATGTATAGGAGTATGTAGTATGTGTATAGGAGCATATTGCATGTATAGGAGTATGTAGTAGGAGTATAGGAGCATATAGTATGTATAGGAGTATATATTAGGATTATAGGAGCATATAGTGTGTAAAGGAGAATGTAAGTATGCAGTAGGAGTATAGGAGCATATAGTATGTATAGGAATATATAGTAGGAGTATAGGAGCATATAGTATCTATAGGAGTATATATTAGGATTATAGGAGCATATAGTGTGTATATATTAGGATTATAGGAGCATATAGTGTGCATAGGAGAATGTAAGTATGTAGTAGGAGTATAGGAGCATATAGTATGTATAGGAATATGTAGTAGGAGTATAGGAGCATATAGTATGTATAGGAGTATGTAGTAGGAGTATAGGATCATATAGTAAGTATAGGAGTATGTAGTAGGAATATAGGAGCATATCGTATGTATAGGAGTATGTAGTAGGAGTATAGGAGCATATAGTATGTATAGGAGTATGTAGTAGGAGTATAGGAGCATATAATATGTATAGGAGTATGTAGTTGGAGTATAGGAGCGTATAGTATGTATAGGAGTATATATATTAGGATTATAGGAGCATATAGTGTGTATAGGAGAATGTAAGTATGTAGTAGGAGTATAGGAGCATATAGTATGTATAGGAATATGTAGTAGGAGTATAGGAGCATATAGTATGTATAGGAGTATATATTAGGATTATAGGAGCATATAGTATGTATAGGAGTATATATTAGGATTTTAGGAGCATATAGTGTGTATAGGAGAATGTAAGTATGTAGTAGGAGTATAGGAGCATATAGTATGTATAGGAATATGTAGTAGGAGTATAGGAGCATATAGTATGTATAGGAGTATGTAGTAGGAGTATAGGAGCATATAGTATGTATAGGAGTATATATTAGGATTATAGGAGCATATAGTATGTATAGGAGAATGTAATTATGTAGTAGGAGTGTAGGAGCATATAGTATGTATAGGAGTATGTAGTAGGAGTATAGGAGTAGGTAGAAGGAGTATAGGAGCTAATAGTATGTATAGAAATATGTAGTAATAGTATAGGAGCATATAGTATGTATAGGAGTATGTAGTAACAGTATAGGGGCATATAGTTTGTAAAGGAGTATGTAGTAGGAGTATAGGAGCATTTAGTATGTATAGGAGTATTTAGTTTGAGTATAGGAGCATATATATATATGTATAGGAGTATGTAGTAGGTGTATAAGAGCATATAGTAAGTATAGGAGTATGTAGTAGGGGTATAGGAGCATATAGTATGTATAAGAGTATGTAGTAAGAGTATAGGTGTATGTAGTATGTATAGGAGTATGTAGTAAGTGTATAGGAGCATATCGTATGTATAGGAGTATGTAGTAGGAGTATAGGAGCATATAGTATGTATAGGAGCATATAGTATGTATAGGAGTATGTAGTAGGTGTATAGGAGCATATAGTATGTATAGGAGTATGTAGTATGTGTATAGGAGCATATTGCATGTATAGGAGTATGTAGTAGGAGTATAGGAGCATATAGTATGTATAGGAGTATATATTAGGATTATAGGAGCATATAGTGTGTATATATTAGGATTATAGGAGCATATAGTGTGCATAGGAGAATGTAAGTATGCAGTAGGAGTATAGGAGCATATAGTATGTATAGGAATATATAGTAGGAGTATAGGAGCATATAGTATGTATAGGAGTATATATTAGGATTATAGGAGCATATAGTGTGTATATATTAGGATTATAGGAGCATATAGTGTGCATAGGAGAATGTAAGTATGTAGTAGGAGTATAGGAGCATATAGTATGTATAGGAATATGTAGTAGGAGTATAGGAGCATATAGTATGTATAGGAGTATGTAGTAGGAGTATAGGATCATATAGTAAGTATAGGAGTATGTAGTAGGAATATAGGAGCATATAGTATGTATAGGAGTGTGTAGTCGAAGTATAGGAGCATATAGTACGTATAGGAGTATGTAGTAGGAGTATAGGAGCATATAGTATGTTTAGGAATATAAAGTAGGACAATAGGAGCATATAGTATGTAGTAGGAGCATAGGAGCATATAGTATGTATCGGAGTATGTAGTAGGAGTATAGGAGCATATAGTATGTATAGGAGTATATATTAGGATTATAGGAGCATATAGTATGTATAGAAGTATGTAGTAATAGTATAGGAGCATATAGTATGTGTAGGAGTATGTAGTAAAAGTATAGGGGCATATAGTTTGTAAAGGAGTATGTAGTAGGAGTATAGGAGCATTTAGTATATATAGGAGTATTTAGTTTGAGTCTAGGAGCATATATATATATGTATAGGAGTATGTAGTAGGTGTATAGGAGCATATAGTAAGTATAGGAGTGTAGTAGGGGTATAGGAGCATATAGTATGTATAAGAGTATGTAGTAAGAGTATAGGAGTATGTAGTAAGAGTAGAGGAGTATGTAGTAAGTGTATAGGAGCATATCGTATGCATAGGAGTATGTAGTAGGAGTATAGGAGCCTATAGTATGTATAGGAGTATGTAGTAGGAGTATAGGAGCATATAGTATGTAAAGGAGTATGTAGTTGGAGTATAGGAGTATGTAGAATGTATAGGAGTATGTAGTATGTGTATAGGAGCATATTGCATGTATAGGAGTATGTAGTAGGAGTATAGGAGCATATAGTATGTATAGGAGTATATATTAGGATTATAGGAGCATATAGTGTATAGGAGAATGTAAGTATGTAATAGGAGTATAGGAGCATATAGTATGTATAGGAATATGTAGTAGGAGTATAGGAGCATATAGTATGTATAGGAGTATGTAGTAGGAGTATAGGATCATATAGTAAGAATAGGAGTATGTAGTAGGAATATAGGAGCATATAGTATGTATAGGAGTATATAGTAGGATTATAGGAGCATATAGTATGTATAGGAGTATGTAAGTATGTAGTAGGAGTATAGGAGCATATAGAATGTATAGGAGTATGTAGTAGGAATATAGGAGCATGTAGGTAGAATATAGGAGCATATTTTATGTATAGGAATATGTAGTAGGGGTATAGGAGCATTTAGTATGTATAGGAGTATGTAGTTGGAGTATAGGAGCATAATGTATGTATAGGAGTATGTAGTAGGGGTGTAGGAGTATATAGTATGTATAGGAGTATGTAGTAAGAGTATAGGAGCATATAGTATGAATAGGAGTATGTAGTAGGTGTATAGGAGCATATAGTAGGTATAGGAGTATGTAGTAGGAGTATAGGAGTATGTAGAAGGAGTATAGGAGCATATAGTATGTATAGAAGTATGTAGTAATAGTATAGGAGCATATAGTATGTATAGGAGTATGTAGTAAGAGTATAGGGACATATAGTTTGTAAAGGAGTATGTAGTAGGAGTATAGGAGCATTTAGTATGTATAGGAGTATTGTATTTAGTTGGAGTATAGGAGCATATAGTATGTATAGGAGAATGTAGTAGGTGTATAGGAGCATATAGTAAGTATAGGAGTATGAAAGTATGTAGTAGGAGTATAGGAGCATATTGTATGTATAGCAGTATAGGAGCATATAGTATATATAGAAGTATGTAGTTATAGTATAGGAGCATATAGTATGTATAGGAGTATGTAGTAGGAGTATAGGAGAATATAGTAGGTGTATAGGAGCATATAGTAAGTATAGGAGTATGTAGTAGGGGTATAGGAGCATATAGTATATATAGGAGTATGTAGTAAGAGTATAGGAGTATGTAGTAAGAGTATAGGAGTATGTAGTAAGAGTAGAGGAGTATGTAGTAAGTGTATAGGAGCATATCGTATGCATAGGAGTATGTAGTAGGAGTATAGGAGCCTATAGTATGTATAGGAGTATGTAGTAGGAGTATAGGAGCATATAGTATGTAAAGGAGTATGTAGTTGGAGTATAGGAGTATGTAGAATGTATAGGAGTATGTAGTATGTGTATAGGAGCATATTGCATGTATAGGAGTATGTAGTAGGATTATAGGAGCATATAGTATGTATAGGAGTATATATTAGGATTATAGGAGCATATAGTGTATAGGAGAATGTAAGTATGTAATAGGAGTATAGGAGCATATAGTATGTATAGGAATATGTAGTAGGAGTATAGGAGCATATAGTATGTATAGGAGTATGTAGTAGGAGTATAGGATCATATAGTAAGTATAGGAGTATGTAGTAGGAATATAGGAGCATATAGTATGTATAGGAGTATATAGTAGGATTATAGGAGCATATAGTATGTATAGGAGTATGTAAGTATGTAGTAGGAGTATAGGAGCATATAGAATGTATAGGAGTATGTAGTAGGAATATAGGAGTATGTAGTAGGAATATAGGAGCATGTAGGTAGAATATAGGAGCATATTTTATGTATAGGAATATGTAGTAGGGGTATAGGAGCATTTAGTATGTATAGGAGTATGTAGTTGGAGTATAGGAGCATAATGTATGTATAGGAGTATGTAGTAGGGGTGTAGGAGTATATAGTATGTATAGGAGTATGTAGTAAGAGTATAGGAGCATATAGTATGAATAGGAGTATGTAGTAGGTGTATAGGAGCATATAGTAGGTATAGGAGTATGTAGTAGGAGTATAGGAGTATGTAGAAGGAGTATAGGAGCATATAGTATGTATAGAAGTATGTAGTAATAGTATAGGAGCATATAGTATGTATAGGAGTATGTAGTAGGTGTATAGGAGCATATAGTAAGTATAGGAGTATGAAAGTATGTAGTAGGAGTATAGGAGCATATAGTATGTATAGGAATATGTAGTAGGAGTATAGGAGCATATAGTATGTATAGGAGTATGTAGTTGGAGTATAGGAGTATGTAGTATGTATAGGAGTATGTAGTATGTGTATAGGAGCATATTGCATGTATAGGAGTATGTAGTAGGAGTATAGGAGCATATAGTATGTGTAGGAGTATATATTAGGATTATAGGAGCATATAGTGTGTATAGGAGAATGTAAGTATGTAGTAGGGGTAAAGGAGCATATAGTATGTATAGGACTATGTAGTAGGTGTATAGGAGCATATAGTATGTATAGAAGTATGTAGTAATAGTATAGGAGCATATAGTTTGTATAGGAGTATGTAGTAAGAGTATAGGAGCATTTAGTATGTATAGGAGTATTTAGTTGGAGTATAGGAGCATATAGTATGTATAGGAGTATGTAGTAGGTGTATAGGAGCATATAGTATGTATAGGAGTATGTAGTAGGGGTATAGGAACTTTTAGTATGTATAGGAGTATGTAGTAAGAGTATAGGAGTATGTAGTAAGAATATAAGAGCATATCGTACGTATAGGAGTATGTAGTAGAAGTATAGGTGCATATAGTATGTATAGGATTATGTAGTTGGAGTATAGGAGCACATAGTATGTAGTAGGAGTATAGGAGCACATAGTATGTAGTAGGAGTATAGGAGCATATTGTATGTATAGCAGTATAAGGGCATATAGTATATATAGAAGTATGTAGTTTTAGTATAGGAGCATATATTATGTTTAGGAGTATGTAGTAGGAGAATATAGTAGGTGTATAGGAGCATATAGTAAGTATAGGAGTATGTAGTAGGGGTATAGGAGCATATAGTATGTATAGGAGTATGTAGTAAGAGTATAGGAGTATGTAGTAAGAGTATAGGAGTATGTAGTAAGAGTAGAGGAGTATGTAGTAAGTGTATAGGAGCATATCGTATGAATAGGAGTATGTAGTAGGAGTATAGGAGCATATAGTATGTATAGGAGTATGTAGTAGGAGTATAGGAGCATATAGTATGTATAGGAGTATGTAGTTGGAGTATAGGAGTATATAGTATGTATAGGAGTATGTAGTACGTGTATAGGTGCATATAGCATGCATAGGAGTATGTAGTAGGAGTATAGGAGCATATAGTATGAATAGGAGTATAGGAGCGTATAGTGTGTATAGGAGAATGTAAGTATGTAGTAGGAGTATAGGAGCATATAGTATGTATAGGAATATGTAGTAGGAGTATAGGAGTATGTAGTATGTATAGGAGTATGTAGTATGTGTATAGGAGCATATTGCATGTATAGGAGTATGTAGTAGGAGTATAGGAGCATATAGTATGTATAGGAGTATATATTAGGATTATAGGAGCATAGTGTGTGTATAGGAGAATGTAAGTATGTTGTAGGAGTATAGGAGCATATAGTATGTATAGGAATATGTAGTAGGAGTATAGGAGCATATAGTATGTTTAGGAGTATATATTAGGATTATAGGAGCATATAGTGTGTATAGGAGAATGTAAGTATGTAGTAGGAGTATAGGAGCATATAGTATGTATAGGAATATGTAGTAGGAGTATAGGAGCAGATAGAATGTATAGGAGTATGTAGTAGGAGTATAGGATCATATAGTAAGTATAGGAGTATGTAGTAGGAATATAGGAGCATATAGTATGTATAGGAGTATGTAGTAGAAGTATAGGAGCATATAGTACGTATAGGAGTATGTAGTATGAGTATAGGAGCATATAGTATGTTTAGGAATATGTAGTAGGACTATAGGAGCATATAGTATGTATAGGAGTAAGTAGTAGGAGTATAGGAGCATATAGTATGTATAGGAGTATGTAGTAGGAGTATAGGAGCATATAGTATGTATAGGAGTATGTAGTAGGAGTATAGGGGTATGTAGTAGGAATATAGGAGCATATAGAATGTATAGGAATATGTAGTACGAGTATAGGAGCATATAGTATGTATAGGAGTACGTAGTAGGACTATAGTAGCATATAGTATGTATAGTAGTACTTAGTAGGAGTATAGGAGCATATAGTATGTATAGGAGTACGTAGGAGTAGAGAAGCATATAGTATGTATCGGAGTACGTAGTAGGAGTATAGGAGCATACAGTATGTATGGGAGTACGTATTAGGAGCATAGGAGCATATAGTATGTATAGGAGTATGTAGTTGGAGTATAGGAGTATGTAGTATGTATAGGAGTATGTAGTACGTGTATAGGAGAATATAGCATGTATAGAAGTATGTAGTAGGAGTATAGGAGCATATAGTATGTATATGAGTATATATTAGGATTATAGGAGCATATAGTATGTATAGGAGTATGTAGTAGGAGTATAGGTGTATGTAGTAGGAGTATAGGAGTATGTAGAAGGAGTATAGGAGCATATAGTATGTATAGAAGTATGTAGTAATAGTATAGGAGCATATAGTATGTATAGGAGTATGTAGTAAAAGTATAGGGGCATATAGCTTGTAAAGGAGTATGTAGTAGGAGTATAGGAGCATTTAGTATGTATAGGAGTATTTAGTTGGAGTAAAGGAGCATATATATATATATGTATAGGAGTATTTAGTTGGAGTAAAGGAGCATATATATATATATGTATAGGAGTATGTAGTAGGGGTATAGGAGCATATAGTATGTAGTAAGAGTATAGGAGTATGTAGTAAGTGTATAGGAGCATATCGTATGTATAGGAGTATGTAGTAGGAGTATAGGAGCATATAGTATGTATAGGAGTATTTAGTAAAAGTATAGGGGCATATAGTTTGTAAAGGAGTATGTAGTAGAAGTATAGGAGCATTTAGTATGTATAGGAGTATTTAGTTGGAGTATAGGAGCATATATATATATATATGTATAGGAGTATGTAGTAGGGGTATAGGATTATATAGTATGTATAAGAGTATGTAGTAAGAGTAGAGGAGTATGTAGTAAGTGTATAGGAGCATATCGTATGTATAGGAGTATGTAATAGGAGTATAGGAGCATATAGTATGTATAGGAGTATGTAGTAGGAGTATAGGAGCATATAGTATGTATAGGAGTATGTAGTAGGTGTATAGGAGCATATTGCATGTATAGGAGTATGTAGTAGGAGTATAGGAGCATATAGTATGTATAGGAGTATATATTAGGATTATAGGAGCATATAGTGTGTATAGGAGAATGTAAGTATGTAGTAGGAGTATAGGAGCATATAGTATGTATAGGACTATGTAGTAGGTGTATAGGAGCATATAGTTTGTATAGAAGTATGTAGTAATAGTATAGGAGCATATAGTATGTATAGGAGTATGTAGTAAGAGTATAGGAGCATTTAGTATGTATAGGAGTATTTAATTGGAGTATAGGAGCATATAGTATGTATAGGAGTATGTAGTAGGTGTATAGGAGCATATAGTATGTATAGGAGTATGTAGTAAGAGTATAGGAGTATGTAGTAAGAGTATAAGAGCATATCGTACGTATAGGAGTATGTAGTAGAAGTATAGGTGCATATAGTATGTATAGGATTATGTAGTTGGAGTATAGGAGCACATAGTATGTAGTAGGAGTATAGGAGCATATTGTATGTATAGCAGTATAGGAGCATATAGTATATATAGAAGTATGTAGTTATAGTATAGGAGCATATAGTATGTATAGGAGTATGTAGTAGGAGTATAGGAGAATATAGTAGGTGTATAGGAGCATATAGTAAGTATAGGAGTATGTAGTAGGGGTATAGGAGCATATAGTATATATAGGAGTATGTAGTAAGAGTATAGGAGTATGTAGTAAGAGTATAGGAGTATGTAGTAAGAGTATAGGAGTATGTAGTAAGAGTATAGGAGTATGTAGTAAGAGTAGAGGAGTATGTAGTAAGTGTATAGGAGCATATCGTAAGTATAGGAGTATGTAGTAGGAGTATAGGAGCATAAAGTATGTATAGGAGTATGTAGTAGGAGTATAGGAGCATATAGTATGTATAGGAGTATGTAGTTGGAGTATAGGAGTATATAGTATGTATAGGAGTATGTGGTACGTGTATAGGAGCATATAGCATGTATAGGAGTATGTAGTAGGAGTATAGGAGCATATAATATGTATAGGAGTATATATTAGGATTATAGGAGCATATAGTATGTATAGGAGAATGTAATTATGTAGTAGGAGTGTAGGAGCATATAGTATGTGTAGGAGTATGTAGTAGGAGTATAGGAGTAGGTAGATGGAGTATAGGAGCATAAAGTAAGTATAGAAGTATGTAGTAATAGTATAGGAGCATATAGTATGTATAGGAGTATGCAGTAGGAGTATAGGAGCATTTAGTATGTATAGGAGCATTTAGTATGTATAGGAGTATTTAGTTTGAGTATAGGAGCATATATATATATGTATAGGAGTATGTAGTAGGGGTATAGGAGCATATAGTAAGTATAGGAGTATGTAGTAGGGGTATAGGAGCATATAGTATGTATAAGAGTATGTAGTAAGAGTATAGGAGTATGTAGTATGTATAGGAGTATGTAGTAAGTGTATAGGAGCATATCGTATGTATAGGAGTATGTAGTAGGAGTATAGGAGCATATAGTATGTATAGGAGTATGTAGTAGGAGTATAGGAGCATATAATATGTATAGGAGTATGTAGTTGGAGTATAGGAGTATGTAGTATGTGTGTAGGAGCATATTGCATGTATAGGAGTATGTAGTAGGAGTATAGGAGCGTATAGTATGTATAGGAGTATATATATTAGGATTATAGGAGCATATAGTGTGTATAGGAGAATGTAAGTATGAAGTAGGAGTATAGGAGCATATAGTATGTATAGGAATATGTAGTAGGAGTATAGGAGCATATAGTATGTATAGGAGTATATATTAGGATTATAGGAGCATATAGTATGTATAGGAGTATATATTGGGATTTTAGGAGCATATAGTGTGTATAGGAGAATGTAAGTATGTAGTAGGAGTATAGGAGCATATAGTATGTATAGGAATATGTAGTAGGAGTATAGGAGCATATAGTATGTATAGGAGTATGTAGTAGGAGTATAGGAGCATATGGTATGTATAGGAGTATATATTAGGATTATAGGAGCATATAGTATGTATAGGAGAATGTAATTATGTAGTAGGAGTGTAGGAGCATATAGTATGTATAGGAGTATGTAGTAGGAGTATAGGAGTAGGTAGAAGGAGTATAGGAGCTTATAGTATGTATAGAAGTATGTAGTAATAGTACAGGAGCATATAGTATGTATAGGAGTATGTAGTAACAGTATAGGGGCATATAGTTTGTAAAGGAGTATGTAGTAGGAGTATAGGAGAATTTAGTATGTATAGGAGTATTTAGTTTGAGTATAGGAGCATATATATATATGTATAGGAGTATGTAGTAGGTGTATAAGAGCATATAGTAAGTATAGGAGTATGTAGTAGGGGTATAGGAGCATATAGTATGTATAAGAGTATGTAGTAAGAGTATAGGTGTATGTAGTATGTATAGGAGTATGTAGTAAGTGTATAGGAGCATATCGTATGTATAGGAGTATGTAGTAGGAGTATAGGAGCATATAGTATGTATAGGAGCATATAGTATGAATAGGAGTATGTAGTAGGAGTATAGGAGCATATAGTATGTATAGGAGTATGTAGTTGGAGTATAGGAGCATATAGTGTGTAAAGGAGAATGTAAGTATGCAGTAGGAGTATAGGAGCATATAGTATGTATAGGAATATATAGTAGGAGTATAGGAGCATATAGTATGTATAGGAGTATATATTAGGATTATAGGAGCATATAGTGTGTATATATTAGGATTATAGGAGCATATAGTGAGTATAGGAGAATGTAAGTATGTAGTAGGAGTATAGGAGCATATAGTATGTATAGGAATATGTAGTAGGAGTATAGGAGCATATAGTAAGTATAGGAGTATGTAGTAGGAATATAGGAGCATATAGTATGTATAGGAGTGTGTAGTCGAAGTATAGGAGCATATAGTACGTATAGGAGTATGTAGTAGGAGTATAGGAGCATATAGTATGTTTGAGAATATATAGTAGGACTATAGGAGCATATAGTATGTATAGGAGTATGTAGTAGGAGCATAGGAGCATATAGTATGTATCGGAGTATGTAGTAGGAGTATAGGAGCATATAGTATGTATAGGAGTATATATTAGGATTATAGGAGCATATAGTATGTATAGAAGTATGTAGTAATAGTATAGGAGCATATAGTATGTATAGGAGTATGTAGTAAAAGTATAGGGGCATATAGTTTGTAAAGGAGTATGTAGTAGGAGTATAGGAGCATTTAGTATATATAGGAGTATTTAGTTTGAGTATAGGAGCATATATATATATATGTATAGGAGTATGTAGTAGGTGTATAGGAGCATATAGTAAGTATAGGAGTGTAGTAGGGATATAGGAGCATATAGTATGTATAAGAGTATGTAGTAAGAGTATAGGAGTATGTAGTAAGAGTAGAGGAGTATGTAGTAAGTGTATAGGAGCATATCGTATGTATAGGAGTATGTAGTAGGAGTATAGGAGCCTATAGTATGTATAGGAGTATGTAGTAGGAGTATAGGAGCATATAGTATGTAAAGGAGTATGTAGTTGGAGTATAGGAGCATATAGTATGTATAGGAATAT
Source organism: Parasteatoda lunata (assembly GCA_949128135.1). Taxonomy (NCBI): domain Eukaryota; kingdom Metazoa; phylum Arthropoda; class Arachnida; order Araneae; family Theridiidae; genus Parasteatoda; species Parasteatoda lunata. Next base: position 87,753,425 of record OX421979.1, on the reverse strand, counting down.
GTAGTAGGAGTATAGGAGCATATAGTATGTATAGGAGTATGTAGTAGGAGTATAGGATCATATAGTAAGTATAGGAGTATGTAGTAGGAATATAGGAGCATAAAGTATGTATAGGAGTATATAGTAGGATTATAGGAGCATATAGTATGTATAGGAGTATGTAAGTATGTAGTAGGAGTATAGGAGCATATAGAATGTATAGGAGTATGTAGTAGGAATATAGGAGTATGTAGTAGGAATATAGGAGTATGTAGGTAGAATATAGGAGCATATTTTATGTATAGGAATATGTAGTAGGGGTATAGGAGCATTTAGTATGTATAGGAGTATGTAGTTGGAGTATAGGAGCATAATGTATGTATAGGAGTATGTAGTAGGGGTGTAGGAGTATATAGTATGTATAGGAGTATGTAGTAAGAGTATAGGAGCATATAGTATGAATAGGAGTATGTAGTAGGTGTATAGGAGCATATAGTAGGTATAGGAGTATGTAGTAGGAGTATAGGAGTATGAAGAAGGAGTATAGGAGCATATAGTATGTATAGAAGTATGTAGTAATAGTATAGGAGCATATAGTTTGTAAAGGAGTATGTAGTAGGAGTATAGGAGCATTTAGTATGTATAGGAGTATTGTATTTAGTTGGAGTATTGGAGCATATAGTATGTATAGGAGAATGTAGTAGGTGTATAGGAGCATATAGTAAGTATAGGAGTATGTAGTAGGAGTATAGGAGCATATAGTATGTATAGGAGTATGTAGTAAGAGTATAGGAGTTTGTAGTAAGAGAATTGGAGTATGTAGTAAGAGTAGAGGAGTATGTAGTAAGTGTAAAGGAGCATATCGTATGTATAGGAGTATGTAGTAGGAGTATAGGAGCATATAGTATGTATAGGAGTATGTAGTAGGAGTATAGGAGCATATAGTATGTATAGGAGTATGTAGTTGGAGTATGGGAGTATATAGTATGTATAGGAGTATGTAGTACGTGTATAGGAGCATATAGCATGTATAGGAGTATGTAGTAGGAGTATAGGAGCATATAGTATGTATAGGAGTATATATTAGGATTATAGGAGCATATAGTATGTATAGGAGAATGTAATTATGTAGTAGGAGTGTAGGAGCATATAGTATGTATAGGAGTATGTAGTAGGAGTATAGGAGAAAGTAGAAGGAGTATAGGAGCATATAGTATGTATAGAAGTATGTAGTAACAGTATAGGGGCATATAGTTTGTAAAGGAGTATGTAGTAGGAGTATAGGAGCATTTAGTATGTATAAGGGTATGTAGTAAGAGTATAGGAGTATGTAGTATGTATAGGAGTATGCAGTAAGTGTATAGGAGCATATCGTATGTATAGGAGTATGTAGTAGGAGTATAGGAGCATATAGTATGTATAGGAGTATGTAGTAGAAGTATAGGTGCATATAGTATGTATAGGATTATGTAGTTGGAGTATAGGAGCACATAGTATGTAGTAGGAGTATAGGAGCATATTGTATGTATAGCAGTATAGGAGCATATAGTATATATAGAAGTATGTAGTTATAGTATAGGAGCATATAGTATGTATAGGAGTATGTAGTAGGAGTATAGGAGAATATAGTAGGTGTATAGGAGCATATAGTAAGTATAGGAGTATGTAGTAGGGGTATAGGAGCATATAGTATATATAGGAGTATGTAGTAAGAGTATAGGAGTATGTAGTAAGAGTATAGGAGTATGTAGTAAGAGTATAGGAGTATGTAGTAGAGTAGAGGAGTATGTAGTAAGTGTATAGGAGCATATCGTAAGTATAGGAGTATGTAGTAGGAGTATAGGAGCATATAGTATGTATAGGAGTATGTAGTAGGAGTATAGGAGCATATAGTATGTATAGGAGTATGTAGTTGGAGTATAGGAGTATATAGTATGTATAGGAGTATGTAGTACGTGTATAGGAGCATATAGCATGTATAGGAGTATGTAGTAGGAGTATAGGAGCATATAATATGTATAGGAGTATATATTAGGATTATAGGAGCATATAGTATGTATAGGAGAATGTAATTATGTAGTAGGAGTGTAGGAGCATATAGTATGTGTAGGAGTATGTAGTAGGAGTATAGGAGTAGGTAGATGGAGTATAGGAGCATAAAGTAAGTATAGAAGTATGTAGTAATAGTATAGGAGCATATAGTATGTATAGGAGTATGCAGTAGGAGTATAGGAGCATTTAGTATGTATAGGAGCATTTAGTATGTATAGGAGTATTTAGTTTGAGTATAGGAGCATATATATATATGTATAGGAGTATGTAGTAGGGGTATAGGAGCATATAGTAAGTATAGGAGTATGTAGTAGGGGTATAGGAGCATATAGTATGTATAAGAGTATGTAGTAAGAGTATAGGAGTATGTAGTATGTATAGGAGTATGTAGTAAGTGTATAGGAGCATATCGTATGTATAGGAGTATGTAGTAGGAGTATAGGAGCATATAGTATGTATAGGAGTATGTAGTAGGAGTATAGGAGCATATAATATGTATAGGAGTATGTAGTTGGAGTATAGGAGTATGTAGTATGTGTGTAGGAGCATATTGCATGTATAGGAGTATGTAGTAGGAGTATAGGAGCGTATAGTATGTATAGGAGTATATATATTAGGATTATAGGAGCATATAGTGTGTATAGGAGAATGTAAGTATGAAGTAGGAGTATAGGAGCATATAGTATGTATAGGAATATGTAGTAGGAGTATAGGAGCATATAGTATGTATAGGAGTATATATTAGGATTATAGGAGCATATAGTATGTATAGGAGTATATATTGGGATTTTAGGAGCATATAGTGTGTATAGGAGAATGTAAGTATGTAGTAGGAGTATAGGAGCATATAGTATGTATAGGAATATGTAGTAGGAGTATAGGAGCATATAGTATGTATAGGAGTATGTAGTAGGAGTATAGGAGCATATGGTATGTATAGGAGTATATATTAGGATTATAGGAGCATATAGTATGTATAGGAGAATGTAATTATGTAGTAGGAGTGTAGGAGCATATAGTATGTATAGGAGTATGTAGTAGGAGTATAGGAGTAGGTAGAAGGAGTATAGGAGCTTATAGTATGTATAGAAGTATGTAGTAATAGTACAGGAGCATATAGTATGTATAGGAGTATGTAGTAACAGTATAGGGGCATATAGTTTGTAAAGGAGTATGTAGTAGGAGTATAGGAGAATTTAGTATGTATAGGAGTATTTAGTTTGAGTATAGGAGCATATATATATATGTATAGGAGTATGTAGTAGGTGTATAAGAGCATATAGTAAGTATAGGAGTATGTAGTAGGGGTATAGGAGCATATAGTATGTATAAGAGTATGTAGTAAGAGTATAGGTGTATGTAGTATGTATAGGAGTATGAAGTAAGTGTATAGGAGCATATCGTATGTATAGGAGTATGTAGTAGGAGTATAGGAGCATATAGTATGTATAGGAGCATATAGTATGAATAGGAGTATGTAGTAGGAGTATAGGAGCATATAGTATGTATAGGAGTATGTAGTTGGAGTATAGGAGCATATAGTGTGTAAAGGAGAATGTAAGTATGCAGTAGGAGTATAGGAGCATATAGTATGTATAGGAATATATAGTAGAAGTATAGGAGCATATAGTATGTATAGGAGTATATATTAGGATTATAGGAGCATATAGTGTGTATATATTAGGATTATAGGAGCATATAGTGAGTATAGGAGAATGTAAGTATGTAGTAGGAGTATAGGAGCATATAGTATGTATAGGAATATGTAGTAGGAGTATAGGAGCATATAGTAAGTATAGGAGTATGTAGTAGGAATATAGGAGCATATAGTATGTATAGGAGTGTGTAGTCGAAGTATAGGAGCATATAGTACGTATAGGAGTATGTAGTAGGAGTATAGGAGCATATAGTATGTTTAGGAATATATAGTAGGACTATAGGAGCATATAGTATGTATAGGAGTATGTAGTAGGAGCATAGGAGCATATAGTATGTATCGGAGTATGTAGTAGTATAGGAGCATATAGTATGTATAGGAGTATATATTAGGATTATAGGAGCATATAGTATGTATAGAAGTATGTAGTAATAGTATAGGAGCATATAGTATGTATAGGAGTATGTAGTAAAAGTATAGGGGCATATAGTTTGTAAAGGAGTATGTAGTAGGAGTATAGGAGCATTTAGTATATATAGGAGTATTTAGTTTGAGTATAGGAGCATATATATATATATGTATAGGAGTATGTAGTAGGTGTATAGGAGCATATAGTAAGTATAGGAGTGTAGTAGGGATATAGGAGCATATAGTATGTATAAGAGTATGTAGTAAGAATATAGGAGTATGTAGTAAGAGTAGAGGAGTATGTAGTAAGTGTATAGGAGCATATCGTATGTATAGGAGTATGTAGTAGGAGTATAGGAGCCTATAGTATGTATAGGAGTATGTAGTAGGAGTATAGGAGCATATAGTATGTAAAGGAGTATGTAGTTGGAGTATAGGAGCATATAGTATGTATAGGAATATGTAGTAGGAGTATAGGAGCATATAGTATGTATAGGAGTATGTAGTAGGAGTATAGGATCATATAGTAAGTATAGGAGTATGTAGTAGGAATATAGGAGCATATAGTATGTATAGGAGTATATAGTAGGATTATAGGAGCATATAGTATGTATAGGAGTATGTAAGTATGTAGTAGGAGTATAGGAGCATATAGAATGTATAGGAGTATGTAGTAGGAATATAGGAGTATGTAGTAGGAATATAGGAGTATGTAGGTAGAATATAGGAGCATATTTTATGTATAGGAATATGTAGTAGGGGTATAGGAGCATTTAGTATGTATAGGAGTATGTAGTTGGAGTATAGGAGCATAATGTATGTATAGGAGTATGTAGTAGGGGTGTAGGAGTATATAGTATGTATAGGAGTATGTAGTAAGAGTATAGGAGCATATAGTATGAATAGGAGTATGTAGTAGGTGTATAGGAGCATATAGTAGGTATAGGAGTATGTAGTAGGAGTATAGGAGTATGAAGAAGGAGTATAGGAGCATATAGTATGTATAGAAGTATGTAGTAAGAGTATAGGGACATATAGTTTGTAAAGGAGTATGTAGTAGGAGTATAGGAGCATTTAGTATGTATAGGAGTATTGTATTTAGTTGGAGTATTGGAGCATATAGTATGTATAGGAGAATGTAGTAGGTGTATAGGAGCATATAGTAAGTATAGGAGTATGTAGTAGGAGTATAGGAGCATATAGTATGTATAGGAGTATGTAGTAAGAGTATAGGAGTTTGTAGTAAGAGAATTGGAGTATGTAGTAAGAGTAGAGGAGTATGTAGTAAGTGTAAAGGAGCATATCGTTTGTATAGGAGTATGTAGTAGGAGTATAGGAGCATATAGTATGTATAGGAGTATGTAGTAGGAGTATAGGAGCATATAGTATGTATAGGAGTATGTAGTTGGAGTATGGGAGTATATAGTATGTATAGGAGTATGTAGTACGTGTATAGGAGCATATAGCATGTATAGGAGTATGTAGTAGGAGTATAGGAGCATATAGTATGTATAGGAGTATATATTAGGATTATAGGAGCATATAGTATGTATAGGAGAATGTAATTATGTAGTAGGAGTGTAGGAGCATATAGTATGTATAGGAGTATGTAGTAGGAGTATAGGAGAAAGTAGAAGGAGTATAGCAGCATATAGTATGTATAGAAGTATGTAGTAACAGTATAGGGGCATATAGTTTGTAAAGGAGTATGTAGTAGGAGTATAGGAGCATTTAGTATGTATAAGGGTATGTAGTAAGAGTATAGGAGTATGTAGTATGTATAGGAGTATGCAGTAAGTGTATAGGAGCATATCGTATGTATAGGAGTATGTAGTAGGAGTATAGGAGCATATAGTATGTATAGGAGTAGGTAGTAGGAGTATAGGAGCATATAATATGTATAGGAGTATGTAGTTGGAGTATAGGTGTATGTAGTATGTATAGAAGTATGTAGTATGTGTATAGGAGCATATTGCATGTATAGGAGTATGTAGTAGGAGTATAGGAGCATATAGTATGTATAGGAGAATATATTAGGATTATAGGAGCATATAGTGTGTATAGGAGAATGTAAGTATGTAGTAGGTGTATAGGAGCATATAGTATGTATAGGAATATGTAGTAGGAGTATAGAAGCATATAGTATGTATAGGAGTATATATTAGGATAATAGGAGCATATAGTATGTATAGGAGTATATATTAGGATTATAGGAGCATATAGTGTGTATAGGAGAATGAAAGTATGTAGTAGGAGTATAGGAGCATATAGTATGTATAGGAATATGTAGTAGGAGTATAGGAGCATATAGTATGTATAGGAGTATGTAGTTGGAGTATAGGAGTATATAGTATGCATAGGAGTATGTAGTACGTGTATAGGAGCATATAGCATGTATAGGAGTATGTATTAGGAATACAGGAGCATATAGTATGTATACGAGTATATATTAGGATTATAGGGGCATATAGTATGTATAGGAAAATGTAATTATGTAGTAGGAGTGTAGGAGCATATAGTATGTATAGGAGTATGTAGTAGGAGTATAGGAGCATATAGTATGTATAGGAGTATGTAGTAACAGTATAGGGGCATATAGTTTGTAAAGGAGTATGTAGTAGGAGTATAGGAGCATTTAGTATGTATAGGAGTATTTAGTTTGAGTATAGGAGCATATATATATATATATATGTATAGGAGTATGTAGTAGGTGTATAGGAGCATATAGTAAGTATAGGAGTATGTAGTAGGGGTATAGGAGCATATAGTATGTATAAGAGTATGTAGAAAGAGTATAGGAGTATGTAGTATGTATAGGAGTATGTAGTAAGTGTATAGTAGCATATCGTATGTATAGGAGTATGTAGTAGGAGTATAGGAGCATATAGTATGTATAGGAGTAGGTAGTAGGAGTATAGGAGCATATAATATGTATAGGAGTATGTAATTGGAGTATAGGAGTATGTAGTATGTATAGGAGTATGTAGTATGTGTATAGGAGCATATTGCATGTATAGGAGTATGTAGTAGGAGTATAGGAGCATATAGTATGTATAGGAGTATTTAGTAAAAGTATAGGGGCATATAGTATGTATAGGAGTATGTAGTTGGAGTATAGGAGTATGTAGTATGTATAGGAGTATGTAGTATGTGTATAGGAGCATATAGTATGTATAGAAGTATGTAGTAATAGTATAGGAGCATATAGTTTGTATAGGAGTATGTAGTAAGAGTATAGGAGCATTTAGTATGTATAGGAGTATTTAGTTTGAGTATAGGTGCATATAGTATGTATAGGAGTATGTAGTAGGTGTATAGGAGCATATAGTATGTATAGGAGTATGTAGTAGGAGTATAGGAGCATATAGTATGTATAGGAGTATATATTAGGATTATAGGAGCATATAGTATGTATAGGAGAATGTAATTATGTAGTAGGAGTGTAGGAGCATATAGTATGTATAGGAGTATGTAGTAGGAGTATAGGAGAAAGTAGAAGGAGTATAGCAGCATATAGTATGTATAGAAGTATGTAGTAACAGTATAGGGGCATATAGTTTGTAAAGGAGTATGTAGTAGGAGTATAGGAGCATTTAGTATGTATAAGGGTATGTAGTAAGAGTATAGGAGTATGTAGTATGTATAGGAGTATGCAGTAAGTGTATAGGAGCATATCGTATGTATAGGAGTATGTAGTAGGAGTATAGGAGCATATAGTATGTATAGGAGTAGGTAGTAGGAGTATAGGAGCATATAACATGTATAGGAGTATGTAGTTGGAGTATAGGTGTATGTAGTATGTATAGAAGTATGTAGTATGTGTATAGGAGCATATTGCATGTATAGGAGTATGTAGTAGGAGTATAGGAGCATATAGTATGTATAGGAGAATATATTAGGATTATAGGAGCATATAGTGTGTATAGGAGAATGTAAGTATGTAGTAGGTGTATAGGAGCATATAGTATGTATAGGAATATGTAGTAGGAGTATAGAAGCATATAGTATGTATAGGAGTATATATTAGGATAATAGGAGCATATAGTATGTATAGGAGTATATATTAGGATTATAGGAGCATATAGTGTGTATAGGAGAATGAAAGTATGTAGTAGGAGTATAGGAGCATATAGTATGTATAGGAATATGTAGTAGGAGTATAGGAGCATATAGTATGTATAGGAGTATGTAGTTGGAGTATAGGAGTATATAGTATGCATAGGAGTATGTAGTACGTGTATAGGAGCATATAGCATGTATAGGAGTATGTAGTAGGAATACAGGAGCATATAGTATGTATACGAGTATATATTAGGATTATAGGGGCATATAGTATGTATAGGAAAATGTAATTATGTAGTAGGAGTGTAGGAGCATATAGTATGTATAGGAGTATGTAGTAGGAGTATAGGAGCATATAGTATGTATAGGAGTATGTAGTAACAGTATAGGGGCATATAGTTTGTAAAGGAGTATGTAGTAGGAGTATAGGAGCATTTAGTATGTATAGGAGTATTTAGTTTGAGTATAGGAGCATATATATATATATATATGTATAGGAGTATGTAGTAGGTGTATAGGAGCATATAGTAAGTATAGGAGTATGTAGTAGGGGTATAGGAGCATATAGTATGTATAAGAGTATGTAGAAAGAGTATAGGAGTATGTAGTATGTATAGGAGTATGTAGTAAGTGTATAGTAGCATATCGTATGTATAGGAGTATGTAGTAGGAGTATAGGAGCATATAGTATGTATAGGAGTAGGTAGTAGGAGTATAGGAGCATATAATATGTATAGGAGTATGTAATTGGAGTATAGGAGTATGTAGTATGTATAGGAGTATGTAGTATGTGTATAGGAGCATATTGCATGTATAGGAGTATGTAGTAGGAGTATAGGAGCATATAGTATGTATAGGAGTATTTAGTAAAAGTATAGGGGCATATAGTATGTATAGGAGTATGTAGTTGGAGTATAGGAGTATGTAGTATGTATAGGAGTATGTAGTATGTGTATAGGAGCATATAGTATGTATAGAAGTATGTAGTAATAGTATAGGAGCATATAGTTTGTATAGGAGTATGTAGTAAGAGTATAGGAGCATTTAGTATGTATAGGAGTATTTAGTTTGAGTATAGGTGCATATAGTATGTATAGGAGTATGTAGTAGGTGTATAGGAGCATATAGTATGTATAGGAGTACGTAGTAGGGGTATAGGAGCTTTTAGTATGTATAGGAGTATGTAGTAAGAGAATAGGAGTATGTAGTAAGAGTATAAGAGCATATCGTACGTATAGGAGTATGTAGTAGAAGTATAGGTGCATATAGTATATATAGGATTATGTAGTTGGAGTATAGGAGCACATAGTATGTAGTAGGAGTATAGGAGCATATTGTATGTATAGCAGTATAAGGGCATATAGTATATATAGAAGTATGTAGTTATAGTATAGGAGCATATAGTATGTATAGGAGTATGTAGTAGGAGAATATAGTAGGTGTATAGGAGCATATAGTAAGTATAGGAGTATGTAGTAGGGGTATAGGAGCATATAGTATGTATAGGAGTATGTAGTAAGAGTATAGGAGTATGTAGTAAGAGTATAGGAGTATGTAGTAAGAGTAGAGGAGTATGTAGTAAGTGTATAGGAGCATATCGTATGAATAGGAGTATGTAGTAGGAGTATAGGAGCATATAGTATGTATAGGAGTATGTAGTAGGAGTATAGGAGCATATAGTATGTATAGGAGTATGTAGTTGGAGTATAGGAGTATATAGTATGTATAGGAGTATGTAGTACGTGTATAGGTGCATATAGCATGTATAGGAGTATGTAGTAGGAGTATAGGAGCATATAGTATATATAGGAGTATATATTAGGATTATAGGAGCATATAGTATGTATAGGAGTATATATTAGGATTTTAGGAGCATATAATGTGTATAGGAGAATGTAAGTATGTAGTAGGAGTATAGGAGCATATAGTATGTATAGGAATATGTAGTAGGAGTATAGGAGCATATAGTATGTATAGGAGTATGTAGAAGGAGTATAGGAGCATATAGTATGTATAGGAGTATATATTAGGATTATAGGAGCATTTAGTATGTATAGGAGAATGTAATTAAGTAGTAGGAGTGTAGGAGCATATAGTATGTATAGGAGTATGTAGTAACAGTATAGGGGCATATAGTTTGTAAAGGAATATGTAGTAGGAGTATAGGAGCATTTAGTATGTATAGGAGTATTTAGTTTGAGTATAGGAGCATATATATATATGTATAGGAGTATGTAGTAGGTGTATAAGAGCATATAGTAAGTATAGGAGTATGTAGTAGGGGTATAGGAGCATATAGTATGTATAAGAGTATGTAGTAAGAGTGTAGGTGTATGTAGTATGTATAGGAGTATGTAGTAAGTGTATAGGAGCATATCGTATGTATAGGAGTATGTAGTAGGAGTATAGGAGCATATAGTATGTATAGGAGTATGTAGTGGGAGTATAAGAGCATATAGTATGTATAGGAGTATGTAGTAGGAGTATAGGAGCATATAGTATGTATAGGAGTATATATTAGGATTAAAGGAGCATATAGTGTGTATAGGAGAATGTAAGTATGCAGTAGGAGTATAGGAGCATATAGTATGTATCGGAGTACGTAGTAGGAGTATAGGAGCATATAGTATGTATGGGAGTACGTATTAGGAGCATAGGAGCATATAGTATGTATAGGAGTATGTAGTTGGAGTATAGGAGTATGCAGTATGTATAGGAGTATGTAGTACGTGTATAGGAGCATATAGCATGTATAGGAGCATATAGCATGTATAGGAGTATGTAGTAGGAGTATAGGAGCATATAGTTTGTATATGAGTATATATTAGGATTATAGGAGCATATAGTATGTATAGGAGTATGTAGTAGGAGTATAGGAGTATGTAGTAGGAGTATAGGAGTATGTAGAAGGAGTATAGGAGCATATAGTTTGTATAGAAGTATGTAGTAATAGTATAGGAGCATATAGTATGTATAGGAGTATGTAGTAAAAGTATAGGGGCATATAGCTTGTAAAGGAGTATGTAGTAGGAGTATAGGAGCATTTAGTATGTATAGGAGTATTTAGTTGGAGTATAGGAGCATATATATATATGTATAGGAGTATGTAGTAGGGGTATAGGAGCATATAGTATGTATAAGAGTATGTAGTAAGAGTATAGGAGTATGTAGTAAGTGTATAGGAGCATATCGTATGTATAGGAGTATGTAGTAGGAGTATAGGAGCATATAGTATGTAGAGGAGTATTTAGTAAAAGTATAGGGGCATATAGTTTGTAAAGGAGTATGTAGTAGGAGTATAGGAGCATTTAGTATGTATAGGAGTATTTAGTTGGAGTATAAATGCATATATATATATATGTATAGGAGTATGTAGTAGGGGTATAGGAGCATATAGTATGTATAGGAGTATGTAGTAGGAGTATAGGAGCATATAGTATGTATAGGAGAATGTAGTAGGAGTATAGGAGCATATAGTATGTATAGGAGTATGTAGTAGGTGTATAGGAGCATATTGCATGTATAGGAGTATGTAGTAGGAGTATAGGAGCATATAGTATGTATAGGAGAATATATTAGGATTATAGGAGCATATAGTGTGTATAGGAGAATGTAAGTACTTAGTAGGAGTATAGGAGCATATAGTATGTATAGGACTATGTAGTGCGTGTATAGGAGCATATAGTATGTATAGAAGTATGTAGTAATAGTATAGGAGCATATAGTATGTATAGGAGTATCTAGTAAGAGTATAGGAGCATTTAGTATGTATAGGAGTATTTAGTTGGAGTATAGGAGCATATAGTATGTATAGGAGTATGTAGTAGGTGTATAGGAGCATATAGTATGTATAGGAGTATGTAGTAGGTGTATAGGAGCTTATAGTATGTATAGGAGTATGTAGTAAGAGTATAAGAGCATATCGTACGTATAGGAGTATGTAGTAGAAGTATAGGTGCATATAGTATGTATCGGATTATGTAGTTGGAGTATAGGAGCACATAGTATGTAGTAGGAGTATAGGAGCATATTGTATGTATAGCAGTATAGGAGCATATAGTATATATAGAAGTATGTAGTTATAGTATAGGAGCATATAGTATGTATAGGAGTATGTAGTAGGAGTATAGGAGAATATAGTAGGTGTATAGGAGCATATAGTAAGTATAGGAGTATGTAGTAGGGGTATAGGTGCATATAGTATGTATAGGAGTATGTAGTAAAAGTATAGGAGTATGTAGTAAGACTATAGGAGTATGTAGTAAGAGTAGAGGAGTATGTAGTAAGTGTATAGGAGCATATCGTATGTATAGGAGCATGTAGTAGGAGTATAGGAGCATATAGTATGTATAGGAGTATGTAGTAGGAGTATAGGAGCATATAGTATGTATAGGAGTATGTAGTTGGAGTATAGGAGTATGTAGTATGTATAGGAGTATGTAGTATGTGTATAGGAGCATATTGCATGTATAGGAGTATGTAGTAGGAGTATAGGAGCATATAGTATGTATAGGAGTATATATTAGGATTATAGGAGCATATAGTGTGTATAGGAGAATGTAAGTATGTAGTAGGAGTATAGGAGCATATAGTATGTATAGGAATATGTAGTAGGAGTATAGGAGCATATAGTATGTATAGGAGTATATATTAGGATTATAGGAGCATATAGTATGTATAGTAGTATATATTAGGATTTTAGGAGCATATAGTGTGTATAGGAGAATGTAAGTATGTAGTAGGAGTATAGGAGCATATAGTATGTATAGGAATATGTAGTAGGAGTATAGGAGCATATAGTATGTATAGGAGTATGTAGTAGGAGTATAGGAGCATATAGTTTGTATAGGAGTATATATTAGGATTATAGGAGCATATAGTATGTATAGGAGAATGTAATTATGTAGTAGGAGTATAGGAGTAGGTAGAAGGAGTATAGGAGCATATAGTATGTATAGAAGTATGTAGTAATAGTATAGGAGCATATAGTATGTATAGGAGTATACAGTAACAGTATAGGGGCATATAGTTTGTAAAGGAGTATGTAGTAGGAGTATAGGAGCATTTAGTATGTATAGGAGTATTTAGTTTGAGTATAGGAGCATATATATATATGTATAGGAGTATGTAGTAGGTGTATAAGAGCATATAGTTTGTATAGGAGTATGTAGTAGGGGTACAGGAGCATATAGTATGTATAAGAGTATGTAGTAAGAGTATAGGTGTATGTAGTATGTATAGGAGTATGTAGTAAGTGTATAGGAGCATATCGTATGTATAGGAGTATGTAGTAGGAGTATAGGAGCATATAGTATGTATAGGAGTATGTAGTAGGAGTATAGGAGCATATAGTATGTATAGGAGTATATATAAGGATTATAGGAGCATATAGTGTGTATAGGAGAATGTCAGTATGTAGTAGGAGTATAGGAGCATATAGTATGTATAGGAATATGTAGTAGGAGTATAGGAGCATATAGTATGTATAGGAGTATGTAGTAGGAGTATAGGAGCATATAGTATGTATAGGAGTATGTAGTTGGAGTATGGGAGTATATAGTACGTATAGGAGTATGTAGTACGTGTATAGGAGCATATAGCATGTATAGGAGTATGTAGTAGGAGTATAGGAGCATATAGTATGTATAGGAGTATATATTAGGATTATAGGAGCATATAGTATGTATAGGAGAATGTAATTATGTAGTAGGAGTGTAGGAGCATATAGTTTGTATAGGAGTATGTAGTAGGAGTATAGGAGAAGGTAGAAGGAGTATAGGAGCATATAGTATGTATAGAAGTATGTAGTAATAGTATAGGAGCATATAATATGTATAGGAGTATGTAGTAACAGTATAGGGGCATATAGTTTGTAAAGGAGTATGTAGTAGGAGTATAGGAGCATTTAGTATGTATAGGAGTATTTAGTTTGAGTATAGGAGCATATATATATATATGTATAGGAGTATGTAGTAGGTGTATAGGAGCATATAGTAAGTATAGGAGTATGTGGTAGGGGTATAGGAGCATAAAGTATGTATAAGAGTATGTAGTAAGAGTATAGGAGTATGTAGTATGTATAGGAGTATGTAGTATGTATAGGAGTATGTAGTAAGTGTATAGGAGCATATCGTATGTATAGGAGTATGTAGAAGGAGTATAGGAGCATATAGTATGTATAGGAGTAGGTAGTAGGAGTATAGGAGCATATAATATGTATAGGAGTATGTAGTTGGAGTATAGGAGCATGTAGTATGTAGTATGTGTATAGGAGCATATTGCATGTATAGGAGTATGTAGTAGGAGTATAGGAGCATATAGTATGTATAGGAGTATATATTAGGATTATAGGAGCATATAGTGTGTATAGGAGAATGTAAGTATGTAGTAGGAGTATAGGAGCATATAGTATGTATAGGAATATGTAGTAGGAGTATAGGAGCATATAGTATGTATAGGAATATGTAGTAGGAGTATATAGTATGTATAGGAGTATGTAGTACGTGTATAGGAGCATATAGCATGGATAGGAGTATGTAGTAGGAATATAGGAGCATATAGTATGTATAGGAGTATATATTAGGATTATAGGGGCATATAGTATGTATAGGAAAATGTAATTATGTAGTAGGAGTGTAGGAGCATATAGTATGTATAGGAGTATGTAGTAGGAGTATAGGAGCATATATTATGTATAGGAGTATGTAGTTGGAGTATAGGAGTATAGGAGTATGTAGTATGTATAGGAGTATGTAGTATGTGTATAGGAGCATATTGCATGTATAGGAGTATGTAGTAGGAGTATAGGAGCATATAGTATGTATAGGAGTATATATTAGGATTATAGGAGCATATAGTGTGTATAGGAGAATGTAAGTATGTTGTAGGAGTATAGGAGCATATAGTATGTATAGGAGTATGTAGTAGGAGTATAGGAGCATATAGTATGTATAGGAGTATGTAGTTGGAGTATAGGAGTATGTAGTATGTATAGGAGTATGTAGTATGTGTATAGGAGCATATTGCATGTATAGGAGTATGTAGTAGGAGTATAGGAGCATATAGTATGTATAGGAGTATATAGTAGGATTATAGGAGCATATAGTATGTATAGGAGTATGTAAGTATGTAGTAGGAGTATAGGAGCATATAGTATGTATAGGAGTATGTAGTAGGAATATAGGAGTATGTAGTAGGAATATAGGAGTATGTAGTAGGAAAAAAGGAGTATGTAGTAGGAATATAGGAGTATGTAGTAGGAATATAGGAGCATAATGTATGTATAGGAGTATGTAGGCGGGGTGTAGGAGTATAAAGTATGTATAGGAGTATGTAGTAAGAGTATAGGAGCATATAGTATGAATAGGAGTATGTAGTAGGTGTATAGGAGCATAATGTATGTATAGGAGTATGTAGGCGGGGTGTAGGAGTATAAAGTATGTATAGGAGTATGTAGTTGGAGTATAGGAGAATATAGTATGTATAGGAGTATGTAGTAGGTGTAGAGGAGCATATAGTATGT
Organism: Parasteatoda lunata; assembly: GCA_949128135.1. Lineage (NCBI taxonomy): Eukaryota > Metazoa > Arthropoda > Arachnida > Araneae > Theridiidae > Parasteatoda > Parasteatoda lunata. The sequence goes on along the minus strand of OX421979.1, from coordinate 87,737,745 downwards.
ATAGGAGTATGTAGTAGGAGTATAGGAGCATATAGTATGTATAGGAGTATATAGTAGGATTATAGGAGCATATAGTATGTATAGGAGTATGTAAGTATGTAGTAGGAGTATAGGAGCATATAGTATGTATAGGAGTATGTAGTAGGAATATAGGAGTATGTAGTAGGAATATAGGAGTATGTAGTAGGAAAAAAGGAGTATGTAGTAGGAATATAGGAGTATGTAGTAGGAATATAGGAGCATAATGTATGTATAGGAGTATGTAGGCGGGGTGTAGGAGTATAAAGTATGTATAGGAGTATGTAGTAAGAGTATAGGAGCATATAGTATGAATAGGAGTATGTAGTAGGTGTATAGGAGCATATAGTATGTATAGGAGTATGTAGTAGGGGTATAGGAGCATATAGTATGTATAGGAGTATGTAGTAAGAGTATAGGAGTATGTAGTAAGAGAATAGGAGCATATCGTACGTATAGGAGTATGTAGTAGAAGTATAGGTGCATATAGTATGTATAGGATTATGTGGTTGGAGTATAGGAGCATAAAGTATGTAGTAGGAGTATAGGAGCATATTGTATGTATAGGAGTATAGGAGCATATAGTATATATAGGAGTATGTAGTTTTAGTATAGGAGCATATAGTATGTATAGGAGTATGTAGTAGGAGTATAGGAGAATATAGTATGTATAGGAGTAAGTAGTAGGTGTATAGGAGCATATAGTATGTATAGAAGTATGTAGTAATAGTATAGGAGCATATAGTATGTATAGGAGTATTTAGTAAGGGTATAGGAGCATTTAGTATGTATAGGAGTATGTAGTAGGTGTATAGGAGCATATAGTATGTATAGGAGTATGTAGTAGGGGTTTAGGAGCATATAGTATGTATAGGAGTATGTAGTAAGAGTATAGGAGTATAGGAGCATATCGTACGTATAGGAGTATGTAGTAGAAGTATAGGAGCATATAGTATGTATAGGATTATGTAGTTGGAGTATAGGAGCATATAGTATGCAGTAGGAGTATAGGAGCATATTGTATGTATAGGAGTATAGGAGCATATAGTATATATAGGAGTATGTAGTTATAGTATAGGAGAATATAGTATGTATAGGAGTATGTATTAGGTGTATAGGAGCATATAGTATGTATAGGAGTATGTAGTAGGAGTATAGGAGCATATAGTATGTATAGGAGTATATAGTATGTATAGGAGTATAGTAGCATATATTATGTATAGGAGTATATATTAGGATTATAGGAGCATATAGTGTGTATAGGAGAATGTAAGTATGTAGTAGTATAGGAGCATATAGTGAGTATAGGAGAATGTAGTAGGAGTATAGGAGCATATAGTATGTATAGGAGTATGTAGTAGGAGTAGAGGAGAATATAGTATGTATAGGAGTATGTAGTAGGTGTATAGGAGCATATAGTATGTATAGGAGTATGTAGTAGGGGTATAGGAGCATATAGTATGTATAGGAGTATGTAGTAAGAGTATAGGAGTATGTAGTAAGAGTATAGGAGCATATCGTACGTATAGGAGTTTGTAGTAGAAGTATAGGTGCATATATTATGTATAGGATTATGTAGTTGGAGTATAGGAGCATATAGTATGTAGTAGGAGTATAGGAGCAAATAGTATGTATAGGAGTATAGGAGAATATAGTATGTATAGGAGTATGTAGTAGGTGTATAGGAGCATATAGTATGTATAGGAGTATGTAGTAGGAGTATGAGAGCATATAGTATGTATAGGAGTATATAGTAGGATTATAGGAGCATATAGTATGTATAGGAGTTTGTAAGTATGTAGTAGGAGTATAGGAGCATATAGTATGTATAGGAGTTTGTAAGTATGTAGTAGGAGTATAGGAGCATATAGTATGTATAGGAGTATATAGTAGGATTATAGGAGCATATAGTATGTATAGGAGTATGTAAGTATGTAGTAGGAGTATAGGAGCATATAGTATGTATAGGAGTATGTAGTAAGAATATAGGAGTATGTAGTAGGAATAAAGGAGTATGTAGTAGGAATATAGGAGTATGTAGGTAGAATATAGGAGCATATTATATGTATAGGAATATGTAGTAGGGGTAAAGGAGCATTTAGTATGTATAGGAGTATGTAGTAGAAGTATAGGTGCATATAGTATGTATAGGATTATGTAGTTGGAGTATAGGAGCATATAGTATGTAGTAGGAGTATAGGAGCATATTGTATGTATAGGAGTATAGAAGCATATAGTATATATAGATGTAGTTATAGTATAGGAGCATATAGTATGTATAGGAGTATGTAGTTGGAGTATAGGAGAATATAGTATGTATAGGAGAATGTAGTAGGTGTATAGGAGCATATAGTATGTATAGGAGTATGTAGTAGGAGTATAGGAGCATATAGTATGTATAGGAGTATATAGTAGGATTATAGGAGCATATAGTATGTATAGGAGTATGTAAGTATGTAGTAGGAGTATAGGAGCATATAGTATGTATAGGAGTATGTAGTAAGAGTATAGGAGCATATAGTATGAATAGGAGTATGTAATAGGTGTATAGGAGCATAATGTATGTATAGGAGTATGTAGGCGGGGTGTAGGAGTATAAATTATGTATAGGAGTATGTAGTTGGAGTATAGGTGAATATAGTATGTATAGGAGTATGTAGTAGGTGTAGAGGAGCATATAGTATGTATAGGAGTATGTAGTAGGAGTATAGGAGCATATAGTATGTATAGGAGTATATAGTAGGATTATAGAAGCATATAGTATGTATAGGAGTATGTAAGTATGTAGTAGGAGTATAGGAGCATATAGTATGTATAGGAGTATGTAGTAGGAATATAGGAGTATGTAGTAGGAATATAGGAGTATGTAGTAGGAAAAAAGGAGTATGTAGTAGGAATATAGGAGTATGTAGTAGGAATATAGGAGCATAATGTATGTATAGGAGTATGTAGGCGGGGTGTAGGAGTATAAAGTATGAATAGGAGTATGTAGTAAGAGTATAGGAGCATATAGTATGAATAGGAGTATGTAGTAGGTGTATAGGAGCATATAGTATGTATAGGAGTATGTAGTAGGGGTATAGGAGCATATAGTATGTATAGGAGTATGTAGTAAGAGTATAGGAGTATGTAGTAAGAGAATAGGAGCATATCGTACGTATAGGAGTATGTAGTAGAAGTATAGGTGCATATAGTATGTATAGGATTATGTGGTTGGAGTATAGGAGCATAAAGTATGTAGTAGGAGTATAGGAGCATATTGTATGTATAGGAGCATATAGTATATATAGGAGTATGTAGTTTTAGTATAGGAGCATATAGTATGTATAGGAGTATGTAGTAGGAGTATAGGAGAATATAGTATGTATAGGAGTAAGTAGTAGGTGTATAGGAGCATATAGTATGTATAGAAGTATGTAGTAATAGTATAGGAGCATATAGTATGTATAGGAGTATGTAGTAAGAGTATAAGAGCATTTAGTATGTATAGGAGTATATAGTAGGATTATAGGAGCATATAGTATGTATAGGAGTTTGTAAGTATGTAGTAGGAGTATAGGAGCATATAGTATGTATAGGAGTTTGTAAGTATGTAGTAGGAGTATAGGAGCATATAGTATGTATAGGAGTATATAGTAGGATTATAGGAGCATATAGTATGTATAGGAGTATGTAAGTATGTAGTAGGAGTATAGGAGCATATAGTATGTATAGGAGTATGTAGTAAGAATATAGGAGTATGTAGTAGGAATAAAGGAGTATGTAGTAGGAATATAGGAGTATGTAGGTAGAATATAGGAGCATATTATATGTATAGGAATATGTAGTAGGGGTATAGGAGCATTTAGTATGTATAGGAGTATGTAGTAGAAGTATAGGTGCATATAGTATGTATAGGATTATGTAGTTGGAGTATAGGAGCATATAGTATGTAGTAGGAGTATAGGAGCATATTGTATGTATAGGAGTATAGAAGCATATAGTATATATAGATGTAGTTATAGTATAGGAGCATATAGTATGTATAGGAGTATGTAGTTGGAGTATAGGAGAATATAGTATGTATAGGAGAATGTAGTAGGTGTATAGGAGCATATAGTATGTATAGGAGTATGTAGTAGGAGTATAGGAGCATATAGTATGTATAGGAGTATATAGTAGGATTATAGGAGCATATAGTATGTATAGGAGTATGTAAGTATGTAGTAGGAGTATAGGAGCATATAGTATGTATAGGAGTATGTAGTAGGAATATAGGAGTATGTAGTAGGAATATAGGAGCATAATGTATGTATAGGAGTATGTAGGCGGGGTGTAGGAGTATAAAGTATGTAGTAAGAGTATAGGAGCATATAGTATGAATAGGAGTATGTAGTAGGTGTATAGGAGCATATAGTATGTATAGGAGTATGTAGTATGTGTATAGGAGCATATTGCATGTATAGGAGTATGTAGTAGGAGTATAGGAGCATATAGTATGTATAGGAGTATATAGTAGGATTATAGGAGCATATAGTATGTATAGGAGTATGTAAGTATGTAGTAGGAGTATAGGAGCATATAGTATGTATAGGAGTATGTAGTAGGAATATAGGAGTATGTAGTAGGAATATAGGAGTATGTAGTAGGAAAAAAGGAGTATGTAGTAGGAATATAGGAGTATGTAGTAGGAATATAGGAGCATAATGTATGTATAGGAGTATGTAGGCGGGGTGTAGGAGTATAAAGTATGTATAGGAGTATGTAGTAAGAGTATAGGAGCATATAGTATGAATAGGAGTATGTAGTAGGTGTATAGGAGCATAATGTATGTATAGGAGTATGTAGGCGGGGTGTAGGAGTATAAATTATGTATAGGAGTATGTAGTTGGAGTATAGGTGAATATAGTATGTATAGGAGTATGTAGTAGGTGTAGAGGAGCATATAGTATGTATAGGAGTATGTAGTAGGAGTATAGGAGCATATAGTATGTATAGGAGTATATAGTAGGATTATAGAAGCATATAGTATGTATAGGAGTATGTAAGTATGTAGTAGGAGTATAGGAGCATATAGTATGTATAGGAGTATGTAGTAGGAATATAGGAGTATGTAGTAGGAATATAGGAGTATGTAGTAGGAAAAAAGGAGTATGTAGTAGGAATATAGGAGTATGTAGTAGGAATATAGGAGCATAATGTATGTATAGGAGTATGTAGGCGGGGTGTATGAGTATAAAGTATGAATAGGAGTATGTAGTAAGAGTATAGGAGCATATAGTATGAATAGGAGTATGTAGTAGGTGTATAGGAGCATATAGTATGTATAGGAGTATGTAGTAGGGGTATAGGAGCATATAGTATGTATAGGAGTATGTAGTAAGAGTATAGGAGTATGTAGTAAGAGAATAGGAGCATATCGTACGTATAGGAGTATGTAGTAGAAGTATAGGTGCATATAGTATGTATAGGATTATGTGGTTGGAGTATAGGAGCATAAAGTATGTAGTAGGAGTATAGGAGCATATTGTATGTATAGGAGCATATAGTATATATAGGAGTATGTAGTTTTAGTATAGGAGCATATAGTATGTATAGGAGTATGTAGTAGGAGTATAGGAGAATATAGTATGTATAGGAGTAAGTAGTAGGTGTATAGGAGCATATAGTATGTATAGAAGTATGTAGTAATAGTATAGGAGCATATAGTATGTATAGGAGTATGTAGTAAGAGTATAAGAGCATTTAGTATGTATAGGAGTATTTAGTTGGAGTATAGGAGCATATAGTATGTATAGGAGTATGTAGTAGGTGTATAGGAGCATATAGTATGTATAGGAGTATGTAGTAGGGGTTTAGGAGCATATAGTATGTATAGGAGTATGTAGTAAGAGTATAGGAGCATATCGTACGTATAGGAGTATGTAGTTGGAGTATAGGAGCATATAGTATGTAGTAGGAGTATAGGAGCATATTGTATGTATAGGAGTATAGGAGCATATAGTATATATAGGAGTATGTAGTTATAGTATAGGAGAATATAGTATGTATAGGAGTATGTAGTAGGTGTATAGGAGCATATAGTATGTATAGGAGTATGTAGTAGGAGTATAGGAGCATATAGTATGTATAGGAGTATATAGTATGTATAGGAGTATGTAGTAGGAGTATATATTAGGATTATAGGAGCATATAGTGTGTATAGGAGAATGTAAGTATGTAGTAGTAGTATAGGAGCATATAGTGAGTATAGGAGAATGTAGTAGGAGTATAGGAGCATATAGTATGTATAGGAGTATGTAGTAGGAGTATAGGAGAATATAGTATGTATAGGAGTATGTAGTAGGTGTATAGGAGCATATAGTATGTATAGGAGTATGTAGTAGGAGTATAGGAGCATAATGTATGTATAGGAGTATGTAGTAGGAGTATAGGAGCATATAGTATGTATAGGAGTATGTAGTAAGAATATAGAGTATGTAGTAGGAATATAGGAGTATGTAGTAGGAATATAGGAGTATGTAGGTAGAATATAGGAGCATATTATATGTATAGGAATATGTAGTAGGGGTATAGGAGCATTTAGTATGTATAGGAGTATTTAGTAGGGATATAGGTGCATATAGTATGTATAGGAGTATGTAGTAAGAGTATAGGAGTATGTAGTAAGAGAATAGGAGCATATCGTACGTGTAGGAGTATGTAATAGAAGTATAGGTGCATATAGTATGTATAGGATTATGTAGTTGGAGTATAGGAGCATAAAGTATGTAGTAGGAGTATAGGAGCATATTGTATGTATAGGAGTATAGGAGTATATAGTATATATAGGAGTATGTAGTTATAGTATAGTAGCGTATAGTATGTATAGGAGTATGTAGTAGGAATATTGCACTTGGAATATTTTTATATTGTTTAAACTTTGAAAAATTCTAAAGTAGTTTAGACTTTGCTATATTTTTAAACTGTTTGGATTTAGAAATATTTAGAGAGACTTTTTTACTTTTTCAAACCTTTTAGTATATTCATGTTGTTTTAACTTTGAAAAATTCTGAAAACTAATTGGACAGTAATATTTTAAAACTAATTGGACTTGAAAAAAAAATTTAAAAGTTAGAAATATATTTAGGTATTTTATACATCGCAAGGTAAATATTTTGAAACTTAATAGATTTCTTTATAGATTTATTAGAATTCAGAATATCGTAGTCCTCAGCTATTGAATATTTTTGGACATCTTGAGAATCCATATTCAATATTTAAAAAATGTAAGTCTTTTTTGAAATATTTCGAGACTTGTCAAGCCATGGTTGAATGTTGCTATTCAATACCCATTTTGAGTAAGAGTCACCAGACTTGTGTCGTCCGGAAGACTTTCCTCAACGGGACGCAACACTAGGGCATGTGGCATGGTTCCTATTCATCCTGTTAATGTGTTGCAAACCCAATGATGGAAACGAATCTCTGCCCGAGTGGCCGGACACGCTTCAATACAATGAGTTTTTGACTACAATTTTTTCAACCAACTGCAGTCTTTGAGATTTTTAAACATCTCTGACTTGTCAGTTTCATCCATATTTGCAAACTTTGAATTATTCGATATTGGTGTGTAAATTTGGATACACAATAAAAATCTTTAAGGAAACGTTTTGAAACTTTTTGATGATGCATTTAGAACTCAAAACGTTTTATTTTTTTCTTGAGAAATAAACAGTTTATTTTAAAATAATTTTCAGAAATAATTCTCAAGCTAAGACTAGATTTTGAACCTAGTCCAAAAAGAGTAAAGTTGAAAAATAAATCTTGTTAAAATTTCACAATTTCAAACTCAATTTGCTCAAATTTACAAGTCCAAACTGAATCTTGTTAAAATTTCACAAGTCCAAAAACTAGTCAATTAATATTTGGAATTTTATATCCCAGAATATGTCAAGTTTGGATTCATCAGATGACTCTTCAGGCGTATTTTCGAGACTTATTATTTCGAATTTTTCGCATCTCTTAAATGATTCTTTAAGTTTGGATTTATCAGATGACTCATCAGACAAAGGGTGGTCAGAAGATGATGATGAACTTTTTGAAGAATGTTTATATTTTGAAAATTTTTGAATATTGTAAATATTTTCAGGGCTGACCCAAGTCCATGTTGACACGCGAACCACAATGACAAAAGATCCAGTGGTTTATCTAGTATGGAGACGACAGCATTGTGTCGCTTGAGGACTGCTTTGCGTATGTTATTTTAAATTTATTCACTTTCAACAAAATACATTTTATCATCTTGTATGTAAAACACTATTATGTGGAAAAAATATATTAAAGTATGCAGAAAAATGTATTAAAGTATGCTGAAAGAATAAATTATCTTTAAAATAGTAAATGTTGTTTGAGCTCATTTGGAGAACTTTTTCTTTTTTAAAACCAAAAATAGTTTTTTTAGAAGTATATTAAGATCTTGAAATTGAAACTTTGTGGATGAAAACATTAAATTGAACATTGAAACTTTGTGTATCTATATTTAAAAAATATTTTGAGAAATTAAAAGACGATTGATTGAACTTTGAAATATTATATTTTTTTGAGTAAATGTTGTCTTAAAATTCTAATGTTGATTCCATCTACAAAAGTACACAAGTTTGATGCTCATGGTTTATAGTAAAAATACCTATGTGTTTACTTTTCAATAAATAAATACAAATAAAAAAACCAATATAAAGCATTTATTAAAAATGGTAAAAAGAAAAACATAATAAATACAATTTTTTTTCACAACTGTTGACTTACTCTTGAACTATATACATGATTACAAAAACATTTAGTAATAATAAAAAAATAACATTTTTTTACAACCACCAGGTGTGTGCTGCAGGAAGTTTTAAATAGTTATACAATGGTGACCAATTTATGTAATCACGTTTCTTTTGGATAAAAATCCTCCGACATCATGTATCGATCCAACATTGTTAAATTTTTTTCAAACAATTGTTTCGGAATATTGAGATAGTCTATTGCATCTTGAAAAGCGGATCGTATTTTAAGGATGTCATCTACTGAGAGAAAAAGTGTCTCCTCCGTTAAATGTTTTATGTAATTTTCAATGATGTTACAATAGATAATTTTTTTTCGTCATCTATACTAGCTAAATCATCATTCATGAAGCACAATATTTTAAACAGGTTTGTCATTTCACTGATTACATTGTCTTCAACATCCGAAAGAGATATGTCTTCTTGAAGAGTGACATCTCGATGACTGGTCAAAAACTTTAAAGTTTCTAGCAAACATATTACTGTAGCATCCATTTTGACTCAATTGAAAGCGTGGTTCCAATTTATATCATTTCAATGTGATCACAGCGCCACTTTACTTGTGCAAGAGCAAAAAAAAAATTCCATTTTTCGATGTGGTTCTAATTTATATCATTTCAATGCGATCATAGTGCCACTTTACTTGTGCAAGAGCAAAAAAAAATTCCATTTTTCACGCAGTTGTATTTACAATTGAATTATTTTAAATAAAACATTTTGAAACTTATGCAACTTATTAAACATAGCATTACAATAATAAATAACCATAATTTGTTATTAGATTTAGAACCAGTTTTAGGTAGAACAGGTGCTACACTTGGAATCTTTGGGTTTGAGTTTGAGGATGGTGAGGGGGGTACTAATACCTTTTGTACTTTAACGGTTGGTGCTGCATATGGAGTTGCGGGTGATTCTGCCACGTGGTGCAGATCATAAAATAAAATATACTTATTTTTTGGTTTTAAAAAAAAGTAAATATATAAAATGAAGTTTATACCAAGCAAATGAGACATCAAACATTCTTATCTTGATCTTTTCTTTCAATGATGAAACCACTGGATCTGAATCAGTCAGGCTTCTAGAACAAACAAAAATCTTTACCTTACAAAAAATTATCAATGGGAACCTTGATAATAGAGGTAAAAACAAATATATTTTCTTACTTTGATAACTCTGAGATTTCAGTATCTGAGTTTGTAAGAAAAATCCATGAAATAAGTATGATCTTATATCATAATAATAATTTTATTTTGAAAATTATGAAATACTTTTAGTGAAAACACTGAAAGTATTTCATAATATTATTCTAAATATTCTTAACACTGAAGATAATAAAAGATTAAATCAATATATCAGTATTTATATATATTGTCTAGTCAATTCTTAATTGATCTGCTATAAATTTGTTACAAGCATGTACTTCACTAGAAGGAAAAGCCAGCTATAGTTAGTCTAAAGTAAGAACTCCTCTAGCTATTCGCCTGGACCAGTGGCGGTGACTATGGTAACCAGGTATAACTGGGTGATTCACACGAAATATGACAATTCACTGTCCCTTGCTCCAAGATCTAATACTATAATACTAAAAGAACTTTTATTTTTTAAAAAATTAATAAATAGCATTGCTTTTAGCATTTTAAAATAACTTTGCTCTAGCATTGACTGTTTTGTATAGTTAAAAAATTTAATTTAACTTCAAAATGTCATTTTCCTGGCATGTCCCAAACAATGTTTCCAATAATAACTAGCTTCAAAACTTCCTATAAATTTTTCAATATCTAATTTTTTTTTATATCTCAACCGGTGTAAGCATTTCTAGAATATACGCAGAGGGTATTATTTACAAAAACTTCATTTAAATAAATTTTTTCTGTCAATAATTTGTTTGTTCCAAGAAAATCTGTCATTTTCCTGGCTACTTTCATTTAGTGGTTTATAACCAAAATGGATAGAGCCAGCAATCAATATCTTATGTTAATAGATTGATTAGATACCCTCCTATATGAACATGTCTTGTTGCATGAATAAAGAACCAATTTTCTGGTTCAAAATCTATTTCAAAAAATTTTTCAAAGTGAGTAGGTTTTTGTGTTGTCATTTTCCTGGCTTCTTAAAACCCTTAATAACATAAACTACACAGATTTATCTGAGTTATTTTAAGAAATACTGTTGTTTTCTACAGAATATAAACGTCTTAGGCGAAAGTATTTAATTAAAGTAAAGTTATATGCTATAAAATGGCAAATTATTTGTCATTACCCTGGCTGTCATTTTCCTGGCTTATGAATGCCAGGACATTGAAGTGTTACCAGAAATTTTTCTTAACTGCAAATACTGAAAGGAAGGAAAGCAAATATTAACCTAACACCAAGTTTATGTATGATTGTAATATGCTTGGATGTAATCAAAGTTATTTATTTATTTAATGATTGATTATTATCCACAATTTTTTTCTGTACATATCAGCAAAAAAATTTTTTTTGATTCTTTCTACTGTGGATTAAAAGAATTAATTTAAGCAATTTATGGTCCATCTAACATAAAGGCTTAAGTTGAGTTACTTACTATTAACTTAAAATGACTGTTTTTTAAACTTCTAAGCTAATATGTCATTTTCCTGGCATTCAAGATTTGGTGAATTTTTTTTCTTTTTTTTTCCGGAGCAAATGTCAATAAACTACACTGCTGTCTGTAAGATATTAATAAGTGTAACTAAAGAGGTATACAAAAAAAAAAAATTTAGATTATTTTGACGACTTTAAATTTCAAGAAATTTTTTGGTCCATATTTCGTGAGAATCACCCAACTATTTCAAGTACTTCTACTTGAGGGCACACTGTTTAGGACAGGGTATTAATGGGTTCGGTGAAAGAAAGGGAATCTTCTATTGTGTTAGCCCTAGAGCGAAGAGAAACTACCCTCCAGGAAATGCATTATTCTTGTCTCCATAGTAGCAGAGAGTCTCAGAATTTGTGTCAGTGGGAGTTCTTACCATAGACAAGCTATTGGTCACCATAACCTCAACCTAATAGCGCTGTTTTAAGGAAGCAAATCTATATCGGAAGGCAACGTTAATTTATCGATGCCAACCATCTGGAGGCTAAAACAATGTTGCTGAATGAAGAGATAAAATACTGCAGTAACTGCTATACCACCTAATTTTCAAAATAAAAGTGTTAGGCCTGTATGATAATAACAGAATACATGCCACCATTGTAGAAGATAAATAACGGAAATTTTACTAGCGACATTTTTAAGGCTTTGAGTGAAGTTTTGATCATGCATAATCATGTCAATCAAAAAAAGAATTTTTAAATTGGAAATAATATAAGCATTTACATTTAGCAAAGTAACAAATATGTATATAAATCTTAATCTAAAGAAGATTTTTTAAACTATTATTTATAATTACTTAAACTATTAACACTCAAACTACTGCAGTTCTGGCGATAGCACCATTTGTTGACGAATAAGTGAAGTATTTTTGCCATCAACGGATATTTTATTACCAAAATTCTTTATATTAAAATTTCTTCACCAAATACGGAGAAATTTGAGAATATATGGGTAAACAGGAGATAGTCATAAAATACTGAAGTCTTTGTTATAAAACAGGAGACTTGGCAGGTATGTAACAGGGAACCATACTTCCCGGAGGTAGAAATTGAGAAAATAAAATATTACTGGTCTGTGGGTCAGTGACTAAAATATAGAACACATTTAATCAATCACAATTTATCAAATAATATCAATACACATTTTCCCTGGTCAGTGCCCTCTGTTGCCCCCTTTTACCTATAAATGTTATCAAACTTATCTGTATAAAAGCACATAAACAAAACATTTATGTAAGAAGATTAAACTAATTACTTACCTGCTTTAGACCATTTATGACTTATCTCTAAATTTTGAGGATGCGCAGATGAATCTCTGGAAGAAAAAAAAAAAAGACAAACTTAATATTTTTATAGGTAATGCATGATAGTTTTACTAACTCTTTTTTAAGCACACTTGCTACTAACCAGAAATGCAATTTTTTTTCCAACAGAATTTTACAATGAAAACAATTTTCACACTTTAAGAAACTAAAGTAATTTTGTAACTTAATGCTATAAGAAAATAAGAGTAAAAACTGGACATGTTTGCTATCATGACAAATTTCAAAGTCATCCTCAAAATGCTTATATTATGGATACAAAAATTGACAGGTTATAACGAGTTAAAATTAGTAAGGACTAAATCTAAATTTTTTGTAAAACACACTTTTCTGAAGTATGAGCAATATTATACAAAAAAGGGTTTATTTAATTTATTTTTGATATCAATACAAGAAAGCTAAAATCTAAGATTGTTTCCTTGTTAATATTTAAATCCCATTTTTTATTGATGGTATTCTCTTCTGGGCACTTAATAATTAAAATCAATATTCACTGTTATCTATGTTAAAAGGTTTTGCATTTCCTTCTTCTTGCAAAAACTGGTTACAATTAAACTTTCTAATCAAACATTTCCGTCCAAGACCAGGGGTTGGCAACCTATTGAAACGGAAGAGCCGAAAAGTGCAATTTACAAAATTTTTCCAATTTTTAAAAAGCCACTAAAAATTTTCAATTTAATGTTATAGTATTTGCTTATACATATTTGGTTTAAAATAAACCGCTTTAAATACAGAATATTTATTCATATAAGAATACAAATATAGGTAGTTATATTAATGGGAGCATTGGCTTTACATGCCATTTGAATGTGCTATTAAATCTTTCTTATAACTTGCTGTTTTAAGTTTCAAGCACGACACTAGATTTTTATTTGTTAGTTGATTTCTAACTTAACTTTTAAATATGTTGACCAGAAAAATCATCAGCACACCCCATACAACTTCTAACTTTCGTTCTGAGTTTTGATAGTAAATTATTAATTTATTTGTATGGAACCGGAGAGTCGCAACTTTACATCAAAAGATTTACATGTGGCTTGAAATCAAAATACAGTCGAACTCGTCTATAACGAGCACAAAGGGACCGTAACATGTACTCGTTAAATCCGAGTGCTCGTAATAAACGGGTACTTAAGGCAGGTGTGCAACCAGAAGAGGGGGCGGGGGGCTTGGGAGGTTAAATGATTGAGTTTACTTAAAATTTAATTACAGACCTGCCAACCTTAGAAAATAAAAAAGCAGGAGACTCTTTCTGTATCACGACATAGCGCAATATTGAAAATTAAACCTGATTCACATTTCCTACAAGAAGTTTATTTCAAAATATATTATTTACATTACATAAAATAGACCACAATAAGATTCTGACACTGACTAATAAAGATATGTGTTCTTACTAAAAAAAATTAAGTTTCTATAGAATTATATTAAAACACATCTTTTGATTTTTTAAAATTTAGGAAGAGGTTCAGAATTAACAAAATATGTCAATAATGAATACAATACTTTATAAATGTTTAACTTATTTTTTTTAAACAGCTACTGTTTTAAAACTGCAGATGTTGCTGATTTAGCATTATTTAAAAAAAACTGCCATCTATAGAAAGTGAAAAAACATTTTGCCTAATGGTATCCAAGATATATTTCCTCTCCGATTTTGCCATTTCATCGGTTATTGCTGTTGTTTTGGTTTGCGCACACTGTAATTTTTAGCGATGTTGCTATCGGGGAAAATTTTTTTAAATAAATGCCCAGTGTGATCTGAAGCACATGTTGAGAAGGAAATTGCACAAATTGTTTTTTTTCCTCTATCGTGCACTAAATAGAAAAAAGCAGGAGAAAACACCCTGAAGGCCTATGGGCGAAAATTTGAGGTAGAAGCAGGAGACTCCTGCGAAAAGCAGGAGAGTTGGCAGGTCTGTAATTAATATTTACTTACTTTAATTACATTAATTTAATTAAATACTTTTCTTAGTTTAATGACAACTAACCCCCTAACCAGCCGATAAGGCGCGAAATCGATACATCACCACCTACTCTCACGTGACTTTTCTTATGCTTTAGATTAGAGCGATAAGGGCAATTAAGTTTCAGTTCGCGTTTTTTTTTAATTTCTCGCGCATTTCTTATCATTTTGAAAAAAAGATGAAACAGAAAGACTAGAAAGATGAGAAAAAAGATTGCAAGACAGAAAAATATTGCTCGCTAAAAGCGACATCTGTTTCATAGACTTAACATTGATCCAACCAAATATTCTCCCTCGTTAAATCTGAGCTCGTTATAAACGAGTTCAACTGTACATGTTCAAAAGAAGTAAATATGTCCTTTTTGCATATTAAATATGTGAATTTGTTTATAATGACAAGCAGCAATTTCATTAGCTATTAATGAATGGTCTTTTATTGCACATCATTCTTAACTTTATAGAGATAATTAAGCATCCCATAACTGATATTCAAATTTGAAAGAAAAATGCTTGATTCTTCCTACTATTTATAAGTCCACATCAAGCATTGTTCATTTAAAAAGTAAACAAAAACAATAAATTGCTTAAACGATAATTTGGTAATTAAACATTTTTTTAAAATAATTTTTAAAGAAAAAATAAATACTAATTAAACATGCATAACAGCCAACATCATTAGGAAAAATGCAGTCGATTTTACAAAAAAATATAAATTTCATGATAATTGATGCAAAATATTTTAAATAAAGGGAACTTCATAGACATCAAAATAGAAAAAATTGAAAGATTTTTCAGTTATGATTTCACATTCAATGAACTGGAAATGTTATATATGATGTTTATTTATAATTTTAAAGAGTCACAATTTTACAATCAATAGGCACTTAATTCATCAAAGATAGTTAACTCAATTTTACAAAAGAGGCTCGCTTCATAATGTATTAGTGACACTATTTAAATATTCAAGCAAGCAATAATCTGCACAAAAATTCTATTTCAATAGGGATTTTTTTAAGGAAACTTACTCAATTTTAGGGAATTTTCTAAAGTGTACAAAAACCAGGAGAATTTTTATTAATCCAGGAGAAACTGGCAAAATACAGTAGTCTATTGGAAAATCCAATAGAGTGGGCAGCTATGTACACACATAAAAAAAAAACGAACAACACATGCAGAATTAGTAGTTGTAGCAACTGGTAGGGCACTGGGTCCATGCCCAAGAGGTCGTGAGTTCGATTCCCGCTGGCTGGTAAAAAGTGACAGATGCACATTAAATCCGTCGAGTCACAAATTCCTCCATGTTCCCATAACAAATCATACCTATGGGGGTACTGATTCAGGAGTTTCATTGTCTTCTAGATTGGGTTTAAAATTACAAGACTACAGAGTTTGGCATTAGTAGTCGCAAACCCAAAATTGGGTCGATCGTTCAACGACGGTTATAAAATATAAAACAAAATCAAGTGACAAGGGACAGCAATCATACTCATGATTTCAGACCATGAGCCACCATTAATTCTATGGATAAAGTTTTGCCTATGGGGTCATTATTGAGTAATATCTTGTTCCGAAGCAAGCCGAGGAAAAATATTAAATCAATACGAATTTTTCATAAATTTAGATTTCAGTTTTACTTGATTAAATTATTAAAAAAAAGGACAAAATCTTGTATTAGTGTGCAGCAATATACCAACCTTATAAGGTACACTGAAATTATCAAAGCATTTCTTGAAAAATAATAGTATAGCTAACACTGAAAATAAAGTATGCCAATATATACAAATAAAATAAAAGTAATAACTACACGGCCTTTCGAAGCTGCTCCAAATCTGATCTATCTTTTTCAGACGTGTTAGGAATCACATCAATTTCAGAATATAAAATTTTAATTAAGGAAACATTGTAATTAGATAAGTATACAATAACAGACTGTGGAGCTACAGAACGAAATTACAATGTGACTTTTAACCTATGGTTATAAGTTTTGGTTCGAGTCGTCAAGAAAAAGGAAATCTTTTTCTTTGGTCTATTGTGTTAGCCCTGGAGTGAAGAGAAGCTACCCTCACTTAAATGCGCCAGTCTTGTTTCCATAGCAGCAAACAGCCTCAGACTTTGTGGCGGGGGGAGTTCTTACCATAGACAAATTATAGGTTTAGTGCAAAATGCAAATTGTCACTTTTAATATGTTAAAAAACATATTTTAACTGTTATCATACAAACATCATAAATGTTTCCATATAATATGCTATACTTTTTTCATTGCAAATAGAATAACTCAACTTCTTTTTTAAGCTAGATTTGCTAAGTTATTAGTATAAAATGATGAAGCAACAAATTGGGATTTGAAACCAAATAATTCTGTCATTTGACTCAAAAATTAAAAACAAATGTTTGTCTAAAAACAAAATGAAGTATGAATTTTATAAAATTCTTACACATTTTGCAAATAAAAAATATTATTAAAAATCTTTTTTTTTTGAAATCAAAAAACTTATATTAAAAAACTTTTTTGCTTAAAAAGTACTGAAAGGAATAATAAAAGGAACATAGCTCAAAATATTTATTTATAGTGAAAGTGTTTCAAATTTAAATATTTAATTAAAGCAAAAATATTTCTTCTTACTGATTATCCTATATGATTTAAATAAAACAGAAACTAGCAGTTTAGGACAATCCCCTTTGAAAATAAAATAGAAAAAGATAAAATAGAAACTTTCGAGAAAAAATAATAATATTTCTATAAAATATATTCTTCTGCCACAAGGACCTTGAAATATCGAATTTTGTAGAATTCCATACTTCAAAGGTCTCATGGCAGAAGAAAGTTTTATTTTAGATTACTTATTGTATGTATTTATTTTTATTTTGCCTTTCAAATAATATTCCTAAAATTTCAAAAAAAGTGCCAATTTTAGTACTCCATAGCCTGGCTGCGTAGCCAAATCTTTCAACAAAAAAAAAAAATAAGCTCCTTTTAAGTAATTTTAAGCACTCGAAAAATATTTTTAAGCACTATATACATTAACAAAACACAAAATACTTTTCATGATCAAATTACTACTTTTCTTGATTATATCTGTCACCATAAAAAGATTGAGAGATTTTTCGGTTGGGTTTCAGAGGGTGGAAAATGAAGACTTGAAATTGAGAATATATTGCAAAATGTAGCAGAACGAGAGTGCTAAAATCTACTGAACTCAGCTCAGTTGACTCGCAAGCATTTTATCAAACATGTAAAATGATTTGCTCTTTCATATGCTATTGACCTACAGTAGGTCAAAATGGATTGTGGTTGAATGAATTGTGAAAACATTGATTAGAACAATGTGAAAAGCTCGCTTTTGCATAATATGTGGCGAAAATAGACATAGTAAAGAGAAAAAATTTCATTTTAGAAAAGGGAAAACTAAGCACTTTTTAAAAAACACCCAATGAATAAAGCACCTTTAAGGTCTTTTAAAAAACGAAAATAAGCACTTTTCAAAAATGCTATGCACCAGATTTAAACAACAATAATTGCTCAGCATAAAACATGGTTCCCACTCTTTTATGAAAGAAAAAAATTAAGCACTTTTATCAAAAAATTAAGGACTTTTTTTTTAGAAATTAAGAACCTTAAAAATGGCATAATGATGATTTATCATCAAATAAAACATCATAGATTAATAATAATAGATTAAAAAAATGGAATAGTTTTTCTTCAAATCAGTCATCCTTTAAAAGATTAAAAAAAAAAGAAACTAAATAAATAAAAAAAATCTACCGTTGTCAAGCGTTCTTAAGACACCCAAAACTCAATAGTTATTCAATTGGAGTATACTCTTTCTGTTCAGAAATTTTTAAACTATTAAAGTTTTTTTAACGGTGGTTGACAAAGGAAAATTTTGGAAAATGTTTTTTTTTTTTTTTTTTTTTTTTTTTTTCCAATGGCAGGCACTGAATTTGAATCTTTGCCTATGAAGATGCCAGAATTGTTGCTCATTGGGCACCTGTGAACCAAAGTCACGGAGGCGAGCAACATTGCTCACGTCACAAACCCGTTTTTAGGGTGGACCACATTCACACACAATAGAGGACAGCACAAAGAGAGAGAGAAACATCCATGCCCAGAGCGGGATTCGAACCCGCAGCCAATGGCTTCGCAGTCAGGCGCGCCAACCGCTCGGCCACCTGGCCGTCATTTTTGAAAATGTATAATTAGTCCTTTTGAGATTTATCATTATGTTTTTATGCTGGATTAAAGTTGCAAGTCAGTGAATAAAAAAATTCCATAAAAAAACAAGCATTTAACTAAATGGTTTGTTCAGTGATTTGGTGAATGATGCATTTTATTTCCTAAATAAAATTTAAAAAAATATTTTCTTGTATATCTTAATGAATATAATGTTAGCATATTTCAATGAAAATAATACCACATTTTATAAAATTTATATGCTTGGCTAAAATGAGTTAAATCAAGTTGATTTAACATGTTGAATTCCATGGGAGTCAACGGTGACCAGCACTGAGTTTGTTCGTAGCGCCACGGGGGTCACCGGTGACCGACGAAGCCAAGATTATTAAAAACACATAATTTGAGTCAATTTTGATTACGAAAATTAAATGTTTTGTTGTAAATAATATTTCATCAAAATATGCAACGCCTACTGAGAAAATTATTTTGGCCAAACGGGCAAGCCATGTAAAATTAGCGTGGCGTGTTAAAGAAATGAACCTAGCATTTACCGAATTCGCATTAAAAATACCTGCTGAATTCAATAAAATACATTTTAAACAAAAGAAAAAGTAAGTTTATACGATTTATAGAAAAAACAAGAAGTAATTCTTACATCTATAACCTCCAGGAACTGAACTAATAGGCCGTATTCTAGTCTCATCACCAATTTCATATTCTTCAAAGCTGTCAGTATCATCAACATTATCAGAATCTTTGTCCTTCAAAAAAGAAGAATATTTAGTTAAATCTATAGTGTGTCTACAACCACAAAGATACAATTCCAATTCACTAGTATAAAACAAGTTAACTCAATTCTACACTGGTGTAAGAAATTAAGAGAATTCACAAACTTGGTCGATTATCTCTAGAACTATTGGACCGATTTCAATGAAATTTGATAGGTACATACATCGAAACAATACAAGACAAATAACCATTCAACAGATGCCCACACGCATCATCGTGTGTAACACTAAATGGAGTCGGAAGGCACGAAACAGTGGTTGCAGAATAAACACAAAAAAATGGGTTAATAGGGGGTATGGTCCTTTCTTACAGATATACAGGCCTTGATGCATGATTTCATACCTCATATAAGGCAGTTTATCATTTCCTGTGGCAGCTGGCTTGAGTTATCCTGCGGCAATTCCAACCTTCCAACTCCTATGAGTTGCGCACGATCACACATGTGTATTACACTTGTTGAATGGTTATTTGTTTTGTATTGTATCAATGTATGTGCATATCAAATTTTATTAAAATCGGTTCAATAGTTCTATAAAGATAATCGACCAAGTCTGCAAATTCTCTTAATTTATTACACAAGTGTTGCTGGGATACCTTTAGATAACCGAAAGATGGCATAATTGATAACACTCGCCCTACATTGGCGGACATCATCTGTACACGCCTACTTCGACAGATGGTCCACTTTGAGCAGTTGTCTTGCTATTTGTGACTGCGACATTGCTCTTATCACGCAAAGCCGGCCTGTATACACTCAATTGCTATTGGCAACACAAGAGCGATCACGAACTCAATACAACTCTCACAATCAGCACTCAAAGCCCGGTGTACAGCTCTCCCGGCTTAGCATGAAGCAGCAATAAATCAACTGGTGGTATTTGTCATTGAATTCTATCATAGATAAAATTCTGGTGGGGAAGTACTGTAGTGTAGCTACCACTACAAAAATACAACTCCAATTCACTGGTATATTAGTCATATTAACTCGATTCTATGTTGGGGTACCTTAAGATTAATGAAGGTTGGCATAGTCGATAACACCTTTCCCACAAATCTATAAAGAACAATTTTATATTTACTTAATCATTTCTTAAGGTACTCGATTTAAGCTGTGTATAGAATGTCAACTGTAAAAGTTTTTGATATTCCAAGTCACAGTAAAGATGAAAATAGAAGCTGTTGAATACATCGAAACATTTATCTTTTCCCGCAAAAAACAAATAAAATAATTTTTAGCGTGCTAAAAACTTTTTCTTTTCTTGAAAAAGAAACTATGCAGAAATAAACATGTTTGCCCACCTAAATATTAAATCAGTACAGTATATAATGAAACACAACATTTTGTTAAATTTTTTTTTTAAGAAGTAAAATAATAATATAGTAAGCTCGTAAAAATCTTCATATGATATGATGCGTTATCACTGGTTTTATTTATTATTTTTTCATATTGCAATGATATCAAATGCTAAAAACTCACTCCCTTTTCGAACTTGTCTGAACTTTCAATACGTTATTCTTTAGGGAGAACATTGACACAAGATATCAAACATGAAAAAGATAGCATATCAAAAAGTAACAATGAAAAATATTACACGTAACGAAAGTTAATAAATATGATATTGTGGGTGTTGATACATTTTATTTGGATAACAAAAAAATGACAGACGCAAGAATAGTATGAATTAGTTAAATTGTAAAACTATTAGAGATATTCTCTGACAATACATAGTGATAATTAAATTACTAGTTATAGGGACAATGGCAACAACTGAGAGAAACAGCAAATTTTATTTAAAAGAGGAATGAATAAATGAGCAGAACCTGTATGCAGAAAGCCACATGCTTATTGATCTCTTCGGCTGTACCAGACATTCTTAAACTGCAGACAGGACATTTCACTTCATTCTTTGCTCTCGCAGAATATCTTGCTACACGAGCTGAATAAGATTATGCTTTATTAACAGGTGTGCAATACAACATTTGATGCAATAATTTTTACTCAATGAATTTCGAAGAAGTATACAAATTATATCGATTTTAACTAAAAGGTTACGAAGTTTTCATACCAACTTTCATTTCTCTATACAACATAAGAAGAGGTTGGTCTAAAACCGTTATAAATAAAATATATTTTTGAAGGACAAAAAAAGAAAAAAAAATCCTTAACCATCAAGGAAGTTCTAGTTGCATTAACACATAATTATTTAAAGTATTTATTCATACATTAATTATTTGTTCCATTTTGCTTAAAATAATCTTGAACACAGTAAATATGCTGCTTAATGTGCTTTAGTGAATAAACATAATTCCCCCAATTATTGGAATTGGGGGAATTAGGTTGGACAAGATTGGAATTGATCATTTAAAAACCAAATGAAAGAGGCACATCAATAATTGTGAACTGACCCCTACAAAGTTTATTACTGCACATGTTAAAAACAAGAAATAAGTGCATGACCCCTGAATTCATCACCATAAAAAATTGGAAATTAATTTCACTCTTTCATAATATAATAAAAAGTGATCCCCGTGGCAGAAACACGGCGACACAGCGACATTGACGCAGAAAGCGACTGAGTTTTGCAGAAAGATTTTTTTATTTGGGAAATAAAAATTTTGGTTTGACAGAAACATAGTAAGTTCTCAAAAAAGATTCTGCAGAAACAGAAGCTGTTTTACAAAAAAAATAATTTCTACAGAAGCAATAATAGTTCTGCAAATTTTTTTTCTTACAGAATAGTTTTTAAATAATTGTTTTCCTAGCGTACCGCGGAAGGGGAAAGCGCTCGTAATCTTCCGTTAATCTCCAACACAAACAATTAATGGGTAAAATGGGGAGAAATTTTTTCCCCTTTATTAAGCTATTTTTGGAAATTTGCCAACTTCGGCCTCTATCGCTGACGCAATAATTTGCTTTGTGTTTTCTTATGAGAACAAAGCGTTTTATATTTTTTGCACTTATGTGGAAAATTTCATGCGTAAAAAGATTCTTTTTAAAAAAAAAATCATGTCTAGCGAAAATGTTATTTGTTGCTCTTGTTGTCAACAATAATTAAAGAAAAATTTGAAAACTCATTTTTCAAGGCGGCATTCCGAAGAAGAAATAAGATGGAAGTCGACAACATCTAGCGATGTCAGAGATTTTTTTTCTGGAAAGCGAGCGGAAAAGAGGAAATAAGCTTCTCACGCTACTAATATCATATAAAAAAAAAAAAACTTTCTAGATTCGAACCAAAAATTCTTACTAGTAGCGATGTCGATAGTAAGGATAAAACAACATCTCCAACAAATCAAGAAATTTTAGAAGCAGTCAAAGGTAAAAAATAACTATATGTATATATATGTTTTTTAAAGATAAAATGCCTATATCCTTTGAATTAAGTCGTCGATATAAAAAAAACACTCGCAATCTAACGATAAATGAAATAAAGCCTGAAAGATATCTCACTATCTACGATTTTTTGGCATGCGAATGAAAACCAGATTGGTGGAAAATATTTACTGGTGAAACGCTTTCAAACAGGTTCCCATACGCATGCGAAAAAAATCGCATCCAATGAGTATGGCTCTAATACCGATATTTCAGTACTGATGAAGACGATTTTGTTTCGAGATGTTGAATAGACTTGAGCGTATTGAGTCGGAATCCGCGTCTGCGTACTTCGTGGGGAATCAATGCTATATATGTACACAATACAGTGCGACTTCTGTTACAAATCACAAGCGCTGTGTATTTTTTTCGCTCTGAACTTAATCTGATCAAGAAAATTTTTTATTTACTTTCTTTTTTTAAAAAAAAATCTTTCAATAAGTCAGTACAATATTAAAAAATTGAAACAAAGATTGCGTTAATTTTTTTGCTTTTAGAATTCGGATATAGTCAATCCTATTTTATTATTTTGATTTTGATTACTCAACTTCAATATTGATTTTTTCACCTGATTTATTTATGTACCTGATATAACTACTATAATGAAACATTAAATCATACTGTTCATAATTAAACTGATACTTCAAATTCAGTTATCTTGTTTTATAAATTTAATCTTTATGTCCATTCTTAGCTATTTTTATAAGTTCCATCTTATTACAGGTTCTGGGTAATCTTTAGTTATGCTCTTGTAAGCACTTTTGTCTGCAGATCTATACATTTATAATTTTTCTTTATTATCGAAGATAATGCAAATTTAAACTTAAATAATTTAAACTTATTAATAAATAAAAACTTATAATATGAAATGAAGAAAAAAAATTCTTCACAGTTTTATTCTATGCATGTAGGCTTTTTTTTATAAACACGAAGTGCATCTATTATTATAAATTCATTACACATATATTTATAACGATAAAAATATCTTGCAGAAAGATATTGGTTCTAGTTAGGTTTGTCGCAGAAAGCCAGAAAAAATTCTGCCACAGGGAAAGTGATCTGATTTGTGTATTTTTAAACTCAGACAAAATTTACGGATTTTATCTCTAGTAATTAAAGTTAAGAACGCATGCGGTTATGTATATTTAAAATTACTTTTATTATAAATGCAGCCATAATTTTATACATAAATTTAGCTTCTTTTGGTTAAAAATATTTGTAGCATGATAGTGTAACACTGGATAATGTTTTGCTCTTTTTTTGTTTCCTATGCAGATTTCTCTTATGATTAAGATTTATAAAATAAATAGTAGATACTAGTTTTCAAGATAAGAATGCATCAATTGCTATTTTAATCATGTCCAGTGTTTATGAATTTAAAAACTCGTTTCGTGTTGTTTAAGTATGTCAACAGGTGATTTTATACTTAACGAATTTTCCATAAAACGAAATTATTAATCGGATTTAGCGACTTCGTTAAATAGAGGTCCGACCTCACATTAAAATAATGCTTATTGAATCGATTGTGTGCCTATATGGAGGGGGCGCTAAAAGTCTTGTTTGCATAAAGGGGCCGACGGGATGCCACTGAGGTATAAGTTTGAAACATAGGCACAATTGGTGGACTGTTGAACTATGAAATGTAGCGTTTTTACTAGCTTCCATTCAAATAAAATGACGTTAGAGGAGGAAAACCGAATTAATTGATTCTTCAAATCGATTGTTTTAAAATCAGCATTTTATTTGCATTTGTAGAAAATTGGATGTTCTGAACACACACACACGAAAAAAAAAAAGCTAAATAAGGATTAAGAAATAAAAACTGAAACCAATACAACTATGAGCCTTGCGACGAGCAAGATTCCAGCAATTTCAATTTTTGTTTTGTGTCTGACGATTATACGCCGCTTTTTTTAAAAAGTGCTTTAAAAAAAATCGCCATTTTCCGACGAGCTAAATAACTGAAATTTCAATTCGCGCTCAGAACCATATGCCACTAAAAGTTTTCCCAGTCTCCTAAATGGTACAAGCATAATAACAAAATATTTCTTTATTTAACGAAAGAAATAAAAAAGATTACAGACAGGTATCTAAGGCAAAGAAAATAGTGAAATAAAAGTTAGGAAAACAACGTTTTACAACAACAACAAGAGAAAAAAAAAAAAAAAAAAAAACGGTTTCAAACAAGTTCTCCATAAAAAAAAAAGACAAAATAAGTTTGTTTACTGTCAGTTCAAAAACGAAAACGCGAAACGCATCACTTACGTAATCAGGGCGCGTAGCCAGATTTTTACACAAAAAATAAGCACCTTTTAAGTATTTTTAAAGCACCCAAAAAATATTTTTAATCACTTTCTAAACAAAAATCATAATTAGGAACTGTGAATAATAAAAAATTATTTTTTTTCTATTGTTTAAAGTTCTTAATTTATAAACAAGAAATCAATAAAATTCAAAAACATTTTCAAAAACTCTACATAATCATGATAAAATAACTAGTTTCTGATAAATATTGCATAGAAAATTGTGAAAATCATGCTAGTTTGTAATTTAGAACGACAATCGATAAGGCACAGAAAAAATCGATTTAAAAAAGAAAGAAAATTAAACACTTTTTACAAACCCCGAATAAAAAAAAGCACCTTTAAGGTCTTTTAAAATATGTAAATCAAAAATAAACATTTTTTAAAAACGCTACGCACCCTGTCGTATCAATTAACGCTTGTTATTGGAGGATATTTAAAATAACAAGTCAGTGCAAAATTTGCCAAAAAATGAGTCACTTATAAAACGAAAAAAATAAAAATCTGTTGAAATTGATAACAAAATTTAAAAATAATATTTAAAAAATAATAAAATATGACGCAAAAAAATGCTCTATAAAGAAAAAAAAAAGCATTTATTATCATCATCTAAAAATGGACATCATCAGCGTGAGGGGGGGGGGGGGAATTAGTCCTCCTCAATATTTCAAAAAAGAAAAATAAATAAATAAATAGAAAAAAATCACGAATCTTTATTGATTTAAATTCACCTCAATTTATTCAAGTTAAAAACAAGATAGAGATAAAAAAAATAATTAATCAGTTTGTGGATAAAAGAATTTTTCTTCTTCCATAATTGTGAATTTAAAGAACTATAGTGACAGCGGATTTTAATTTTGTTCCCCTCAAAAACTGGATAGACGTCCAAGCGATATTAGTCCTGAACACAAATAATAAAAAGATTGCTGTTTACATAATTTCTAATTTTCAAACTATTCCAATGACTTTATAATTTTACACTTTCAACTTTTCACGTTTAAATTCCCCCCCCCCCTTCAATTCCTACAATTAGTTCACAACCTCCCTATACCTTGTTCAAATTTTCAAGACTTAATAAAATACTTTTTATTCATCCACTTAAGTTCAAATAAATTTTTTTTCTCAAATATTAATTCATTCATTAAATTAATTTTAGTTTTATATGGGAGAAAAATTGTAATTATTTAAGAAAAATTAACTAAAATAAAATGTTTCTTTGCTGACCTAAGTAGGAATTGACTTCAAAATTGTATTTTTTTTTATATTACTTGTTAAAAAAAAAAAAAAAAACAGTAACGTTACAATTATTATAAATTTTTCTTTGTAAAAATTAATATCATTGAACATTAGGCATTCGATAAAGTTTCTCTTGTTTTCCATTCAGACTCCCACAGCTGGCTGACAAACGAGCAACTTCCAAATAAAGTTTTAAAAACTTTATATTGGATATAGGTTTTTCTGCAACTGAGTTCTTTTGAACTCCTTTTACCCATACAAATTATTTTTAGAAAGATTCAGTAATTCAGTCCAGATATTGTTTTTGTTTACAGTAAGCGCAATCTTTTTGTTTTTTTGTAGAGAGAGAAATTAGAAGGGGAGGAAAATCGTGACATTCCAAATAAAGCAGACGATATTGCAATTTAAGAAAGAATAAGAAGAAAACAATTTCAATTTAAAAACTCTCTCTTAGTTTGGAATCAAATTGAAAAAATGCACACGTAATTTTGTTATCGATCCGTTTTGTTATGCAATCGGCTGTGGCCAGAATTTCTTTATTCAATTATGACTCTTCACGAGTTCTTTACCCTCCCCTTCCCCCCAAAAATGAATTTTTTAAATGAATTATTGATTCACTACACTTTCTTGTAATAGAAGTGAATCGATTTTCGATTGCAATTAACACTGGCTAACTAACTCTTTACCAGCTTGCAAGTAAAATTATGCAACTGAAAGCTTTAGTTCATAATTTTGCAAAAAATGTAAAAATATATTTTTTCTCCATGAAAAGATTTTAAAAAATAAAATAAATTACAGTCGGACTTCTATTTAACGAACTTCCATTTTACGAATTTCTCTATTGGGTGATTTTTTTCGAGGAACCAAGAACATTTTAAAATAACTTCCAAATAGCAAAGTGAATTTTTTATTTAACGAACTTTTCTTTGAGATACACTTTCCCTTTTTCTCAAAATATTTCAGAACATTTCAAACTTGTTAACGAATTTTATGGGGTAAATGAATTTGAAATGATTATTGAAGCGCTTTTTTTAGTTGAAAATGTATGTAGCATGATAGTGTAACACTGTTTTGCTCTATTCTTGCCTTCCATGGAGATTTCTTTCATGGTTAAGATTCATACAATAGATTGTAAATAACAAGATAAAGGTGTATCAATTGCTATTTTAATTTTGTCTAGTATTTATGAATTTAAAACTTGTTTTAAGTATTTCAAAAGGGGATTTTTTATTTAACGAATTTTCCATACAAAGAACTTATTATCAGGGTTTAGCGACTTCATTAAATAGAGGTTCGTCTGTAATTAGATCTTAAAGGAAATTTTGTAGAGTAATTTTTGATTAAAAATAAAAATACCATTAAAAAAAATTCGATAAAAATTGCGCAAGATATGGGTATTTAAAGTAATCCATTTATATTGCGTCAGCGCAGAAAACATTTAATCTTATTTGGTAACTTCTAAAAAAAAGTCCCAATTTTCGAATATCTTGAAAACAAATAGTTTCTAGCAATTTTCTAGGTCGTATTTTTTTATTATTTTATAACCGTCGTTAAACAGCCGACCCAATTTTTGGGTTTACGACTTATAACATTCAACTCCGTAGCCTTATAATTTTGAACCCAATCTAGAAGACAAGGGTACTTACTTCTGGTATTAGGAGAAATTTGCCTTCATGGAGGACTTTTTGATGGAACTAACCCGCATTTGCGTTACACTGATAAGAAAACCACAAGAACTTTCCACGCAGAGCCTGACGGCAAGGGGTCTCTAACCCATGATCCGTCTACCACTGATGATATTTCACGTCAGCACTGTGGTCGGTGCAAGCCGGATGCAGAATTCGTATCGACCCACTATCGCAGGATTCGAACCCAGTCACCTCATTGGAAGGCGAATGCTCTATCCCCTGAGCCATCAAGACTCTTCTAGGTTGTATATAAGAAAGTTTTAAATGTTAAGAGGTTATGCACATATAAAATATTGTACTGTGTATTAAACAAGATTTATTAAAAATGACATTGGTAATATATAGGACTAAACCCTATTAAATTATGTTTTATTTCTCATTACCATCACACCTTATTGTCCGAACCATCATTTCAGGGTATTTTCATTTCTCATTAAGTTTTGTTTTACTTTACAAAATGGTATAACTGTTCTTCCCCCTTTAATTGAATTACAGGGCAAAAGTTATACACGGTAGAATTATGAAAATAAAAGGATGATCGAAATTTCTTTCTTTTTTGCACCCTTTCAAACTCCTTATCATTTAGAGCTTTCATTATAAAAAAGCACAAAAGCTACTTAAAATCTTGTTAGAAACTTTTTACATTTTCAAGATATTCAAATCAGACTTTTTTCATAAGTTATTTAATACAATTGCAATTCTAAACAAAATTATGAAATAAATAAATAAATTGCAAAGGTTTTCCACCCATGCGCTGTATAAAAGGATTATTTAAAATACTCATATCTTGCGCAATTTTCAAACATTTTTTTTTTTAAATTTTAAAAGAATATATTTATTATTTATTAAAAATTACTCTAAAAATATATCGTTTAATCTTATTGAATATTTTAGCAGATATATAAAGAAAACGTAATTATAAAAGAATTGATTATTGATTAAAAAAAAAAAACATTTTTTCATGAATATTTAAGCTAGGTTTAAGAAATTTTGTGCAATTATCGCACAAAATAACCAACGTAATTGACGTCTTATCGCTGTTTGGCATGGGGTATTCACAAATATTCTTTTTCGTTCGTAATTAACGTCCCTTCTAAGCTCTTCACTTTATTGATATGTATGAGAAATCGCATGACTTAAAACGCCTCTCAAGTTTTAAAATAGTTCTCTAAGTATTTCTTGAGAAATATGAAGAAAATGTTTTTCTTATTTCGTCTCCTGCATATATATTGGGTGTTCAACTTACTGTTACATTTCGATTATCGACGCAAAAACTTGAAACAGTGTGTGGAGTCAGATTTTTCAACAAAAAATAAGTACATTTTAAGTATACTCTTAAAAAATATTTTTAATCACTTTCCGGAAGGGAAAAAAAAAATTCATATTTAGAATCTGTGCAGTAATAAAAATCATTTGTTTTTGTAATTTAAAGCTCTCAATTTATAAACATAAAATCAAAAAAATTCAAAAACTTCACATAATCATGATAAAATAACTAGTTTCTGATAAATATTGTAGAGAAAATTGTGAAAATCATTGTTTTTTTTGTTAATTTAGAACAACAATCGACACGGCAAAGAAAAAAAAAATCAAGCACTTTTTACAAACCCCGAATAAAAAAAGCACCTTTAAGCACTTTTTAAAAACGCTACGCACCCTGCTGAAATTACTGCACAAGGATCAGAATGCAATAAAAAAAATAATAACTTACATTCGATAATTAGTTTGAGAATTATTAACTGTTAAACTTGTAAAAAAAAAATATAATAATAATATGCGGGCAGCTCTATTGCAACTACAACATACATATTGCAACATATTGAAATTCGGCATGGTGAAAAAACCGTATAAGAACTTAAAGAGAGTTTTTTTTTCCCTTCAAAATTTTGATTTGTTTTCAAGTTATAGCAATTTTAAGTAGTATTTAAGTGAATTTTTTTCTTTTGCATTACATATTAGTTTGGCGTCGTATAAAATTTAGAAACTTAAAATGACGAAGGTGTGTACAAAAATGTACAATAAGTTTAAAGGAATCAAAAAAAAAAAAAAAAAAAATGGATGAATAGTAAAAATAAAATTTGATTGAAAGTTCCAGAAATATTAACTGTTGAACTTTTAGTTTCTTCTTCTTTTTTATTTTTAATTCCTATATGTTCAAAGGAGATCTTATTTTATAAGCCTTTGCTGGAGTAGATGTCTATCAAAAGTCAGGGTGCGTAGCTAAATTATTCAACAAAAAATAAGCACCTTTTAAGCACTTTTCAAGCACTCAAAAAATATTTTTAAGGACTTTAAAAAATTACATAATTAGGCAAGGTTGGAAAGTTTTTGACAATTGACGGTTTTAACCGTCATGTCGGAAAAAAAATGAAATTTTGAATAATGTAAAACGAATGGCTTTTTCATAAGCTACGGACTGACAATACGCCGAAGTGAAGTAGATTTATTGGGTTTGAATTAATTGTGAAAACGTTGAATAGAAAAATGTGAACAGTGTCTTTTTGTATAATTCGTAGCAAAAATCAACATGGTTAAGGAAAAATCTTATTTGGAAAAAAAAGAAAATTAGGAACTTTTTTAAAAGACCCATTGAAAAAAGCACCTATAAGGGCTTTTAAAAAACGAAAATAAGCACTTTTTAAAAACACTACGCACCCTGTAAAGTGGCAAGACCGAACGAAGAGATAGCATGCTACTAGATTTAAATCATAGTGAAACATTTAAAAATAAACAAGAATTTAATGAATAGCGATGAAAGGTATTTACAGTTGAACCTCAATTTAATAAGTTCTCCGATTTAATGAATATTTTCTACGTCTCGACAAAAAAGGGTGTTCAAATGCTCTCATTTAACAAATTTTTAGCTTTGATTTAACGAACAACTATCTCTTGGGAAAAAAATTCGCACATAAAACTTACAATTTGAATTCGTCGCACTTAAAATTTTGAATATTTCATACCCAAGTGTGTAATTATGTGTATGTATTAAGTTTTAAAAGCAGCGTTAAAGAATTAAGATCATTTGAAAGTTGATATCCTAACGTATAACTTATAATTTGTAAGCTCGTAGTAAACAATCATCACTTTCTTTCATTATCTGTATATCTAAGGGTATTTTGCTTTGATATTTACTTTACAAAAATTGATATTCGATTTAACGAACGGATTTGTCGGTCCCAGTAAATTTGTTAAATCGTAGTTCAACTGTCTCTTCAACGAGTACTTTTGATTTATTTTGTTCTTATTGAGCCTCACAATCTGTGTATTAACTAATATGTTCGTCCAATACATCAATTTTCATTTGCAGATTAAAAAGTTTTGCATTAAATATGACAATGGTGGAAAGACAATCAATTAGGGGGGTTGAAGAACAGGAAGGGTACCTCTTAATATACAGTTGGATTTCTATTTAATGAACTTCCATTTCGCAAATTTTTTTTGTCGAGGAACCTCCATATTCGGAAATTTCTTCATAAAATAACTTCTATTTAACGAACTTTTCTTTGAGATTTACTTTCCCTATATCCAAAAATATTATAGAATATTTCAAACTTGTTAACGCATGTTATGGGGGAAATGACCCTTGAATTGATTTTCAAAGGCACTTAACTTTTAGAGAAAGCAATAAAATCTTTTTTCTTTTTTGTTTGCATTTCAAACGAAAAACTCAGACCAAATGAACGGATTTTATAAGTAGCCATTAAACTTAAGAACGCATGTGGTAATGTATGCTTAAAATTACTTTTATAATAAATGCAGCTATCATTTTATACATAAATCTAGCTTTTTTAGTTGAAAATGTATGTAGCATGATAGTGTAACACTGGATAATGTTTTGCTCCATTCTTGCTTTCCATAAAGATTTTTATTTTGTGGTTAAAATTTATAAAATAAATAGTAGAATTGTAGTAGTTTACATGTAGTAGTTTATAAATAGTAGTAGTTTACAAGATAAAGGTGTATCCATTGCTATCTTAATTATGTCCAGAGTTTATGAATTTAAAACCAGTTTTGTGTTGTTTAAGTATTTCAAAAGGTGATTTTCTTATTAACGAATTTAACATATAACGAACTTCTAATCGGGATTTAACGAGTTCGTTAAATTGTTGCAACAAACTTCTAGAGGAACAAGGGCACATCATAAGGATTAAGAATTACTAGGAAATTATGACGTGAAATGTCATCTTACGCCGCTAGGGGCGTTTTCCCTATTATTCCAAGAGAATATTAAGCCAAGTGGGAGTGACAATGAGATACCAACTGGAACAATTATCCTTCAGATAAAGATGTTGACAAAACATGGAATAAAGCTTTTTTCAGTTTATTCCATTTTCCAATAATTTTAATTGTAGTATTGATAAAATATTTTCATAACAATTTTATTTCATTTTGAGAAGGGAATTCCAAGTAGTAAGTGACACAGCACTGTTTACTTAAGGTAGTGGTAGCAAGGGAGAAAAATTATTGCCTTTTTGTTTCTTTTTTCACGCCTCTAAGCTTTAAGAACTAATTTAAAATTAATACATGATAAATTTTACAAGAAACAATATTATATTTATTGCTTATTTTGAACTCTGATTAGTGTAATAAATATTTAAATTTTCTTCAATTTTAAGATAATAACTTATATTTTAGTTTAAAAAAATCATTTTGTATTAAATATTGTATATTATGTCTTGTAGAACAATGTTTACATTTATTTTAAAGTAAACAAAACAAAAATTTATAATCACCAGTATTCTCTAAAAAATATTTCATTTTTCATTCATAAGTAATGAAATGAAAGTACTGATTTTTATAGAATAAAATTACAATTCATAAAAAATTTATTTATGATATTCCAGAAGGAAAATAATACCTCAATGTATGTAATTGGAGACTTTTGTATTCGATATTAGGTGATAATTTACTTTATTTTATTTTATTCTTTAATGACTGAAAAGAGTATTATTTTGTGATTGTGTCCCATAGCAATATTCATTTTCAATGAATATTTTTACATGATATTCTAAAGGATGTTGAAAGTTTTAATTAAAAAAAAAAATTGCATCCTTCTTTTGACCAATGTATGAACTATAAACTCTTTCAATAAAATTATATTAACATTAGATTTGTATATTTAGTTTAGTTTGAACACAATAAGACACACAGGCTACAATAGTAGAAATATAAAAAATTATTTTAATTACAAATATAATTTTTTTTCATTAAATTTAATAATACAACACAGAGGTGTTCATACATGAATTGAATTAAAGGGCAATTTAAAAAGCAGAGTGAGCTGTCTTATCACCATCCAGCATTGACTGCCAAGAAAATTCCCTAATTTTCTTTATGCTAGCTAATAATAAATCTCAAAGAAATATTTTGAGCATACCCCCAAGAGCATAAAAAAATGAAATAAATTCTACCAGAGCAAATTTGATATTGTTTGATAGTTAACACTTTCGCCATTGAATACTATGGTTGTCAACAATATGTGTCTTAGTTAATTTTTCTAAAATAATCTTTATTTTGAATGACTCTTTATAGGAGAGTCACAATGCTGCCAATATTGTCCTTCTAAAGATAACATGAAATCTTTATTACAAATTAAACATGTTATAAATTTAATCCATAACTTGAAGAACATTTTCTCGCAACTCGGATTGGTTTAGAGAGAATAGGAATAGAATGAGAGTGTCTTTCTAGATCAAGAGACCAAAGTCAATCAAGAAGTAAACCAAAGGAATATCCTAGAGTCCTTGGTTCCACAGATTGTAAAAACAAAGCAGGCAACAAGCATTAAACAATTTTATCCCCCCACTGTTTTTCTTAACTTCGTTTGCTAACTCTTAGACCAGCGTAGTTAGGGATAATATGAGGGTCACTAGAGGAGACACTTTTAAGAAACAAGAAAAGCCTGGGAAATCTCCATCATTTGTTGCGTTAGATTCTACATTAGAAGAAAAAATAGAAGAATTAAAAAAAAAAAACAAAAAACATTCCACATACCAACTTTTTATAAACAAACTGCCTGTTCTGCGTTATAACAATTTATACATGTTTCAGCATTCATTCATGGGACACTATTTCCTTCTTGTTGTTTTCAAGTTTAGCAAAATAGTATTAAAAAAATAATTTTTTAATAAATATATTCAGATAAATACCAAAATAAATCAGTAATAAAAAATAGCTTTTTCTTTTCTGCTGTAATATTTACAATGATTACAGCAACAACAAAAAATTTTATTATAAAATCAAAATTTAAAGTAGATATTTAGTTTTTAATTATTAAAATTATTACTCTCTTTAATACGAGTAACTATTTGATACATTCTAATAAAGGTATTTTTAACTTTAGAAAATTTCTTAAACTCATTTTTTTAAATCATTCTTAATCGAATTTTAATTCAATTAAACCAATTATTTAATTTTTATTACATTTTATAAAAAGCGAATATAAAATATTTAATTTTTTTCTTAACAATCAATGTAAGGGTTAACTTTCTATTTCAATAATAATGAGACTCACTAATTCACTGTCGCGACTAATCTATTTATAACTCTTTATTTCACCACAAAAATGTTTCAGTTATACTAATTCTGTCATTTTGGCAATTTGCTTTCGCCAATTATTTTTAAATTTAATATTGATTGTTGGCTATATTTTTGATGATGTTATCTCATGATAAAATGTCAACACTGGATCTCTTCCTATGTTCCTAACTGACTGTTGGGAACAATTAATTGACTTTCAATTATTGACGATTGGACAGGGGAGCCTTTGGGCTTCAGTTCCAACCGTTGAATAGATAATCTCAACAGAAATTCTCGATGTTAAGAGAGTGATTTTCTTAATCCCTTCAAGAGACTTCTTTATTTTTATATGTTTGAAAGAGCCCATATTGTGACGCTTATCGCCACTAAAAATTAAAATCACGAGAATGGGCTAGAATTAGATTTCTAGAACATTTCGAAGTCCTCGATCAAATAAAATTATTGTGGGAAATCTCAATCAGCAAATGATAACTTAAATACGAATAGAATAATTCAAATAAACAATTAGGTTAAAATCTTACAATGTCACCCTCATCATGGGACTAACTCGAAAACAACAATAACTTTTGGACTCATTATCTAAAAAAAATTGTCTGCATTTATTTTTAAAGTGGTGTTTCTACCTTCTAAAATATTTATGATTTCACTTAACTTAGGATCACTCATTTGTGAGTGATGGTTTCAATGTCTGGTATATCTGCTTTGACGACATTAATACAGAGTGCGTAGCCAAATTATTCAACAAAAAATAAGTACCTTTTAAGCACTTTTCATGCAATCAAATTATATTTTTAAGCACTGTAAAAAAATCACAATTAGGTAGGATTGGAAAGTTTTTGACAACTGATGGTTTTACCTGGTTTTAACCGTCATGTCAAAAAAAAAAAAAAAACTTTCGGCATTGCTTTTGACAATTGTCAAATTTTTTTTAATAGTGCAAATGGAATGGCGTTTTCATGCGCTACGGACTGACGATACCCTGAAATAGATTGGGATTGAATTAATTGTGAAAACATAGAATAAAACAATGCGAACTGTGTGTTTCTGCATAATTCTTAGCAAAAATCAACATGGTAAAGGAAAAATCTGATTTTTGAAAAGGAAAAATGAAGCACTTTTTAAAAACACCCAATGATAAAAGCACCTATAAGGGCTTTTAAAAAAAGAAAATAAGCACCTTTAAGCATTTTTTTAAAAACACTACGCACCCTGTAATATTTTTGTTAATATCATGTGATAAAATGTTACAAACAGGCAAAAAATAATGTTAAAAAAGGAGTCGAAAGAAAGGGAGAGCAATCAAAGTGAGTCTACTCTAGGCAGATACCGAAAGTATAAGTCTCTCTCTCCCAACCTACTCTAAAAACAATTTAAGCACTTATGTTATATTGATAAGTTGGTTTAATTGTAAATAAAATATTATTTGCTTAAATTTAAGAGACGAGTAAATTTCCTTTATTTTATTTAATCATAATAACTATATGATACGGAGCACGAGTGCCACAATATTCTATTTAATATTTACTTAAATCAATTTTTCCTAAACAATTTCATTATTTTTTCTGGGACAAATATTCCTAAATCATATCCAAAATTAAGATGTATCTGAAACTGCCAAAAATATGCTTAATACTACAATACTACCTGAACTAACCATTAAATTGGACTGATTACTCCTATCACAACCACACATTTACTTTAAGAGGAATTTAAAATTTTATAAAATGTCATGCTTTTACAATAAGTCAAAGATATAATAGAAGGGATTTAAGTTATACAAGAAAACACAAAATGTAAGCTCCTTGTTCATTATAAAATAAGCGTTAAATCACATTCTTTCAACCAGGGTCCTGTTTTTGTGAATTTGTGCAAATAGGGACCCGCAAAAATTAACAAAAACCTTTTCAACAAGTTTTTAAATTGTAAATAGATACAAGACAATGATCAACAATTGCTGCTACTAAATTAGAGATGCAACATACAAATATTTGGTATTTAGCCTATACTGCTCAATGCAGAATATTTATTTCGGACGAATAATGGAAACAAAAATCACTCACATTTTTAATATTTTCAATTGACATATTTTAAATAACACAACTTAGTTATGTATTACTTTTAATGAGGTACGCATTAAGTAAACTTAAACAATTCTTAAATTTATAATATTTAATTTAAAAAATTGCCCGAAATTAATTTTCATTTACATAATATTCCATTAAATAATTTTATGAATAAATATAAAGTGATCAATTATATATTAACATAAAAAATATTATTTAATAAGAATGCGCACACAATGTTTGTAACAGTAGAAATATTTTCTTAGAATACTACACTTGGAATTTAAACTTAGTGAAACTCAGTTCGCTTCGAACCGTCTTTCTTTGTTTTTACAGGAAGCGTTTATTCGATTAACAAACAATAATGAAGATAAACAAATTTGTGAAGGGTCCGATTAAAAGATAAATTATTTTGTGAAGGGCCCGTTTTTATAAAAATATATTTTGTGAAGGGTCCGCTTTTATAAAAATATATTTTGTCAGCGGAACCAAATTTCTTCTAAACAGACCCCTGAATACTACAATGATGAACTAACCACTAAATTGGACTGATTATCACTCCTATAATAACCATCTATTTACTTTAAGAGGAATTTAAAATTTCATAAAATGTCATGGCTTTACAATAAGTCAAAGCTATAATAGAAGGGATTTAAGTTATCACGGATACAAGAAAACACAAAATGTAAGCTCATTGTAGAAAATTACAGCAAACTAAATTTTTATCTCTTTTTATTGTATTTTGTATTTCATGCTTTTAACTAAAAATGGAAAAAAAAGCACAAATTAAAAGGTAAATTTGTTTGAGGAAAACAAAATTTTTTTTCATGTGTAAACAAACATAAACAGTTTAATAATGTTCATGTTATAGAATTGTTCACGTAAAAGAGTTATAATTTTTAACGTTCACAATATTATTTAGAGACTTTATAGAAACTGAAACTCAGAGTTAAATTATACAAATTTACTAGTCAAATTATACTATGAGGGGGGGGAGGGACACTAAAATAGTCACAATAAATCATGGTTATTATATAAGAGTAAAAGAAATAAAATAAAATAACACACACACACATATATATATATATTACTTATAACCATCTTATCAAATTTTTCCTATGAAACTTCATCGTCAATATACAGCTTATCATGTTTGAGGAATTTAGGGGTTTTAATGTCCACTTATAGATAGATATAAAATTAATGCATTTTTCCTCGGAAATATACAACCTATATATTTAAAATTCATGCACTTTTTTTTTAACAAGAAAAGAAATGCTAAAAATAATATTTATTGATTTTGTTTATTTAACAGTTTACTTTGATATTCATTTATTTCAATTTAAAATAATTTACTTTCGAAAATGTTTTTCTACTTATATTATTTATGTATAATTAAAAATTCTGTACATAAAAATCAAACTATAATAAAGAAGCTAAATTTAAAAAAAAAAAAAATTATCTATACAAAAAAATTAAAATTTGGATGTTCAAAAGTAGATCTAAAGCAATAAAGCACACCCCACTAAAATTTTACTCTCTATTTTAACTGTGGAGAAGACTTCTTCCCCCATTCTTAAGTTGGTTGGTAGGGTCACAAACCCAAACTACAGTTGTGATAACTGTTCTCACAGCCCATGGGAAAAGGTTATAACTGCCACACTTTTTGAAGAATCATCTTTCAATGCCTGATGATACTATCTTTAAATATTAAATTCATCTAAAAACTTTGAACCAGGAAAATCTGTTCAGTTTTGGCATTAATTTGTACATAAGTTGTGTGATTTCAACAGCGCATTAAAATTCTACCCCAAATTTTTGAACAATTTATGTTTTTTAGATAATACTAAATTATAAAAAAAAAAAAATAATAATAATAATAATTCAAAAATACTTGTTGATATATTATTTCAGAGTAAAGCAAAATGCTGTTACGCTACATTTTAATCCTATAATATGCTGGCACGTAAAAATCTGTCTTTGCTCATAGAAATTTTAACTTTAGTAGACTCATGATGTACAGTATTTATATAAATATATTTGAACACAACATTTATTATACATACGTTATTGCGTATGACCAAAATCAAGAGAATGTCAACTTCCACCATTGAATGTTGACAATCACATAGTCGCTTTGGTGAATGCCTGAAATATTTGTTATATCCGATTTGATATTAATTTATTCATTGATATTATTATATTTATTTGATTTTTCAATATCTGCTGAGGATAGATTAGGAGAAACATCAGTGTTTTAAGTACTGGTTAAATGCATACCGGGCAGTGGCACTTAAGCATCAGTGTAGGGTACTTCGGGCAGTGCCATTTAACTAGACCTACTGTGGCTGAAATTTTTTGGGCTTTCTGTGACAAACCTCTCTTTCCCCAAGATCTTTCTGCAGATCTTCTTATTAATTAAATTTAGAGTAACAGAAACGCATTTACAACAACAAAAAAAACCCTATTTAAATCAAATAAAACTATGTGTATTTATTTTTTTAAATGATGATGAAATATTTTTTAATTCTAATACCATGGGCGATATTCTCAATTTTTGCAAGAGGAAAACACACTAACCATTTTCGTTTTCGCATTTCTTAAATCATAATCACATAAAAAAAAATTAAATAAAAGAGTTAAATCTGTGAAAGAAAAACAAATTTCTTTCTTTTTCATTTGTCCCAAATACGAATAATAAAAATCAAGAGCATTTCTTCCTCTCTGAAGCGTGAAAAAGAAAACCTTTGAATATAATTATGGAGAGAAAAAACTTTTCAAACATTTCTGCAGAAAAGAAAATTTTTACTTCAATATTCTTTATTTTTTATTCTTCTCAAATAAGAATAGAAAAATTACGAAAATTTCTTTCCCCTCTGATACGTGAAAAAGGCATCTTCTAAATATAATTTTAAAGAGAAAAAAATTTCACACATTTTTGCAGAAAAGGAAAATAAAGTTGAATGCTTTCTAAAAAATTTTTTTTTTAACATTCTGCGACAATGTCGCTGCGATTCTGCCACGGGGACTAGACCTAGTACATATTTCGGAAATTTACCAAAGCGACTATGTGATTGTCACCATTCATCAGTCAACAACCAACAATTTTGGCCATTCACAGTAACACATACATATTTTACAAGCAAAAAAACACTGGTTTGTTAAATCTTAATACTGAAATATTTTGCACACCGCATGAGATAGCTAAATAATCAATAGTATACAAATACCAAGCTTTAGTAAAAGAAGTCATAAAATAAATATTATAAAAGTAGAAATTAATAAATACCAGTTAAGCATTGTTCTCTGTTTTTCCTGACAAGGTCAAAGGCCTAAAAATATATATATATATATATAAATTAGAGTTTAAAGGAAACACTCAAGAAAGAATTTCTGTCATTCTAGCAGAGGTAAAACACATTATTTTAGCAATTGTATTTATTTGTAAGGATAATCTAAACTTATAAGAAATTTTATTATCGTTATATGACTTTAAAAAAAAAAAATTACAGTGAATTTTTTTTGGCTCTCTAGCTTTTATAAATTCAAACACAATATCTATGATTACATTTCTTTTATATACATAGCTGCAAACATGGATAAGAAAAAATCCAGTAGATTTTACGGAATAATATAAATTTCATGATAATTGTTGCATAATGTACTAAACACTTTACACGTAGGGAATTTTAGGGATTTTTATAGTCATCAAAATAGAAAAAACTAATATTTTCCAGTTATGATTGACATTAAATAAACTTGAAATGTTATGTATTATGTTTACTCATAATTTGGAATACTAATAGGCATTTAATTCATCAAAGATAGTTAAAAGTTTTTTTAAAATCAATTTAAAAAGAGAATTCTGAATAAAAATAAATTGGACATTTTTGAACAAAAAAAGGTTTGAACTGATTTCTATAAATGTTTCAATATGTATTAGTAATACTTATACTTATTTAAATATTCAAGCAAGCAAGCAATAATCAGTACAAAAATTCTATTTCAATAGTGATTCTTTTAGGAAACTTACTCAATTAGAATTTTCTAAAACGTAGAAAAATCAGGAGAATTTTAATTAAACTAGTAGAGCAGGAGAAACTGAAAAAATTTAGTAGAGTTTGGCAGCTTTGCAATATTTTAGCAATTGTACCCCTCAAGCATTTTAATGTTACACATTTTATCTTATTATCAGTTTAGTATTACATATTTTATCATATTTAATTATACACATTTTATCAGAAACCCAAACACAATCCAAAAACTAAATTCAAAATTATAATACTTGAGGTATGAAACATTTTATCAGAAATCATATTATCTTTATATGACTGGGAATTTAATTACAGTAAATTTTTTGGCTTTCTAGCTTTTATAAATTCAAACACAATATCTATGATTACATTTCTTTTATATCTGATTTACATAAATATTTTAAGCATTACAACAATTGCATATTTTTTTCGCAAAAAGGGGCACTTACTTCATTTTTAGGA
Organism: Parasteatoda lunata; assembly: GCA_949128135.1. Taxonomy (NCBI): domain Eukaryota; kingdom Metazoa; phylum Arthropoda; class Arachnida; order Araneae; family Theridiidae; genus Parasteatoda; species Parasteatoda lunata. The sequence goes on along the minus strand of OX421979.1, from coordinate 87,696,379 downwards.
ACATCTTCAAGGTGCATTTTTTAAAAACAACTGCAAAGAAATAATTGGAATAATTACATTAAAACCAAAAGTAGAAACAGAAAACAAGAGGATTTGTTCATTTTATTATTCATAAAATAATTATTTTTACTCAAAGAAGGGTTGGAATTCATTTTCGGTTCTGGAAGAAGGAACCAAAGAGTTTTAAAAAAAAGGTTTTTCCGTATAATCCAATAGATTCTACAGAATTTCATTTCTCTTAAAGTTTTAAAGAATAAATTTGAAGAGAGATTGGTGTCTTTTAATCAAAGTATTTTGTCATTTAAATACATGATATTAATCTTATAACACTTATTAGGTTATAATATGAACTGTAAAAGTATTAATTTAATACTTCTTTAAAAAAATGAGTGGAAAAAAAAAGATTCCTACAATTTTAGGATGATGTCTTTATCATTCTTTCCAGTTATTTTTCAGTGCTTGGCAATCTAGACTTGCATTGCAAACAAGTGGAAAGCAAAAAGAAAAATTAAGAATAGAGAGAAAAAATGTTTTTCTTTTCTATAGTCTTTTTTGAATCTATTCTAGAAACATGTGACCAATAACATACATAGCTGCCAACACGGATAAGAAAAAATCCAGTATATTTTACGAACTATAAATTTCACGATAATTGTTGCATTATGTAGGTACTAAATATTTTCACATAGGTAATTTTAGGGATTCTTATAGTCATCAAAATAGAAATACTGCTATATTTTCTAGTTATGATTGACATTTAACATACTTGAAATGTTCATTATTATGTTTACTTATAATTTCAAACATTAATAGGCATTTAATTCATCAAAGATAGTTAAGATATTTAAAATTAACTTAAAAAGAGAGTTCGGAATAAAAATAAACTGAACATTTCTGAACAGAACAAAAAAGTTTTGAACTATTTTTATAAATGAGGTTTGCATCATGTATTATTAATACTTATTTAAATATTCAAGCAAGCGAGCAATAATCTGTACAAAAATTCTATTTCAATAAGGATTTTTTAAGGAAACTTACTCAATTTTAGGGAATTTTCTAAAATGTACAAAAACCAGGAGAATTTTAATTAAACCAGTAGACCAGCAGAAACTGGCCTAATCCAATAGAGTTGGCAGTTATGAACTTACTTTATTTAAATAGATTACACATAGAAGGATATATTTTTTCACAGCATTTAATAGTAGTAGCCAAATCTTTCAACAAAAAATAAGCACCTTCTAAGTACTTTTTAAGCACTCAAAAAATATTTTTTAGCACTATGTACATTAAAAAAATGCAAAATAATTTTTAAAGACTTTAGATGATCATGATAAAATAACTAGTTTCTGACACAGAACTCTTTTATTCATTATATTAGCCGTTATAAAACGATCAAGAGATTTTTCGGGCCGATATCAGAAGCTGGAAAATGAAGCTAGAAATTGAGAATATCTTGTAAAATGCTGCAAAGTTGCATATGAGAAGGAAATAATCTCACCGAACCCAGCTCAGTAGACGCACATCAGACTCGCAAGTATTTCATCAAACATACAAAATGATTGGCGCTTTTATACGCTATGGACCGATGATACACCGGAATGAATTGTGAAAACGTTGAATAGAACAATGTGAAAACCACCCTTTTGCATAATGCGTAGCAAATATCGACATGGTAAAGAAAAAAATCTAATATTTGAAAAAAAAAATTTAAGCACTTTTTAAAAATGCTCTGCGTCATGAATTCTATAGAGCAGACTTAACGTTTGCTAACCAGCCACAGGGTGATAAAATATAACAAATAGTGACTAAAAAGTTGTCAGCCAATAGCCACCAAATTGCTCTTTTCTTTTACCGTGCACCTCATGTGAGTTTTGTTATAATATTTTAAAATAAATATGGGATTATTTTTTGTATTTTGTATAACTGAAAAAATTACTTTATTTCACACTTAATTTTTTTTTAAATTTTTAAAAAATGAATTTTGTAATGTTTTTCATACTTTGAGAATGTTTAAACAGAGTTCCCACTAAATTTCAGAAAAAAAAATTCCCTGAGTATTCTAGGTATATTTCAGTGAAAATTGAGCCCTACTTTCATCAGAAAACTTTGATTCCTTTATTTATAATGTGAAATATTATATTTTCTGTGTAAAAAATTATTAAATGAACTAAGGGAACATTTCAGTTTGACTAAAATGAGAAATTTTTACAACTAATAATTGTTATAGATGTTAGAATTATCAAATTCGAATCTCAATAACAAGACTGTTTATTTTCCAAGCATTATATAGGAATATTCCAGGTTTTTGTAAAAAAATTGCTTGACAATTCCAGGTTTTCTCTGGTCTCCCTGACCCGTTTGAACACAGTTTAAAAGAAATGCCTAACGTTATCAAAAGTTTTTCCAAACATATAAAATTTTCAATTTTTGAAAAGGCACTATTGTTAAAGATGTTACAGTTGGCCATTGGCCAGTATCAAAAATTTCTGAGTTTTAGTACATCCAACATGAAGAAGAGAGTATGTAACAGAGGTGATTGTGACACGAAGTAAAAGACCCTGAAAAGTTTCTGTGCAAGAAATCGACATCAAGATCATATGCCGACATCAAGATCATATGATCATCATATGCCATACATGTTTCATATTTAACATAATTTTTTTAACTGACATTAATAATGAAATGAAATACTAATGGAAAATATCACACCTTTATAGTAACTTATTCAAGAAAAAACTTACTTCTCAAAGGAATTATTTTTTACAAAGGATATTGGTTGTTGTTGTAGTTCATTTACGTTGCACTAGAGCTGCACAATGGGCTATTGGCGACGGCCTGGGAAGCATCTCTGAGGATGATCTGAAGACATGCCATCACAATTTTGATCCTCTGCAGAGGGTATGGCACCCCCGCTTCGGTAGCCCGACGACCTGCACGCGAAGTCTAGCACTTTACGGTAGAACAGTTTAACGAGGACCAATACCGCACACCCTCGGTCCCTACGCAGACTGATCTAAGTGGTCACCCACCCCCACACTGACCGCAGCCAGTGATGCTTGACTTCGGTGATCTGCTGGGAACCGTGTACAAAGGATATTGGATTTTAAAATTGTCGAAATACTACTTGCAATATTGAATCTTTATATAGCACAAATACGAATCACAATGCATGTAATATTTAGATTTTGTTAATATGAATCGCACTGCGTAGTTTTCAAATCGCTTTTAAATACAAAAATAAATCTTTGTATGACAAATGGGTGAATATGAACCATGATATTGGATTTCAAAAACTCATGAATATGAATCTTGATATTAGTTTGTAAAAAACTTGTGAATACGAATCGTGCCATTAAATTTTTAACTCATGTGAATACCAATCGCAATATTAGGTTCTGATATGTGAAATAAGTTTGCGATGCAAGATTTTTAAATCTTGAAAATACGAATCGCATAACTTTTAAAGTAGACAAATATGAAAATGTATGTTTGATATTAAAATGACATGAATAAGAATAGGAATATTAGCAGTTTCCGCGGTATTAGTAGTCAAATATTCAAAATTGTGAAAGTTGACATCCGAGATAACCACAGAATATCATATCTGTTTGTCAACAAAACAAATAAGAAAACAGTCTGTATGGCAATAAATTTATTTTAAAAACATTATGCTGGTAGACATATTCTCACAGAGTGACAAATGAGTAATGAAAAGAAAGAATAAATATAAAATAATCGGCTTCAATAGAAGTTAAATATTCTTTAAATAGATAACAGATGACGTCGTGATCCACACAAGAACGACCAACATCAATTGTAAAGAAACTGGCCGATCCCAGCAGATAAAGACCTTATCAACGTAAGTTGATGCATGAGATCGTCTTCTTGGAAGACTGATGAAAATTGAACCTATAACCTTTATGTTATTTAATCAATCAAAATATAAATAAAACCCCTTTTAACATTTATTTATCTAAAAAAAATTGTACGAACCAAAAGGGTAAAATTGGCAGGACGAATCACACGTATGTATACCTCTTGTTAACGTGATTTAACAAAATTTTCAACATTTTTATAAGATATTGATTTGGGAAAATTCAGTGAACCAGTGGAATTTTGCACGTTCATGGAAAAATCTAATGTCCTGTTCCTAGTTTTTAGAGCCAGGAGAACAATATGAAAAAAACGGAATTCTATGGTGAGGAATATAATCACCCCTGATGTAAGTAAAAACATTTTTTCCTGTTATAAATTTTAAGTTAAACAAATAAAGAATTTGATATCCTGATGAGTCACAAGTGATACATTTAATATCCTGATGTGACATCATCATCAGGATATCCTGATGATGACCCTTCAGGATATTAGTTACATTGATGAATCTCTCCTCCTTGAGATAGATTTTTTTTTAAAAATGTGATAAAACTTGAAATGTATTATTTTGTGATTGCGAAATAGTTCACTAGGCAGAAATTTTCAGAAAGTTGACAAAATTTTAGAGAAATGCAATGAATCATAATGTTCAGTTTAAAAATGGTACATGTGTAGATGGGGGAAAAAATTTGAATGAAATTAAAAGGTATGAAACTAATTGCTCTAGTCATAAATCAGTTGCAACTTATGAGCTCTCGCCTATATCAAATAAAATCAGGATAAAAGTTTAGATTAAAATAATATTTCTAAATAAACTGTATTTAATGCAGCAGATTAAAAAAATTTTTCTGATATCATAATTATACTTAAACAAAATGCACTGGAACACATAAATTATGTTGAGTGAAAAACCTCATTTCAGTTTTATAATCTGCAAAAAAACATCTTATTCACAGAAAAAAAAACCATCTGATCTGATTCATTTTAAACAGTCATGTGCAAGTTCTCTTTGGAGAGTTCTACTAGTGTTGGCAATAAAATCCTAACTATAAATGAAAACTTACCAGGTTTATAACACAATAGATCTAGCCGATTCAAGAATTTTTTACAGCATAAATGGACGTTTGAACCAAGCTATTAAAAAAATAAAAGAATTGCATTATTTTGTAATAGTTTAAGGATAAAAAATTACACTTTACGAAATAATATTTACACACAAATATGAGAGTTATTTTATTGAAAGAAATCTAAACTTAAAAGAGAAAAAATGCCTCTTAGCATCAAATCTTCAATACTTCACAAGTTCTTTTATGTATTATATATGTTTAAGCATTTAAATATAAAAAATTATAGTTTCAGTCTAAATCAAAAGAGATTTTCAATAATAAAGAATCTCAGTCTCAATAACATAAATAATAGCTACTATCTACAATTTTAGTAAAAAACATGTTTTACAAACATGTTTTAAAAACATGCATTTCAAAAATGTTTGTAAAGAAAAAGCTTGTTCATTTGGATGACGTTATTGTTTGCATGGTACTCCATATTTTGATCTGTTTATTTTAATTTATAACGTCTATGAAAACTGTTTCAATCTAAAAAGCGATGCTGCACAAACAAGTGAACAGAGATAAATTCAAGTAATTGTGAATTGTCTGAAAGCTGCGATTGAATTATTAAGAAAGAACAGGAAAATATAAAATATACAGAATCTTCCAGATTATAGCAGATTTTTTTTAAAATCAAAAGCTGCAATTGGATAGCCTTTTTACAAATTAAAAATATTAAAAAGTATTTAAAACAGATCACACCTAAAATATATTAGAGTCAACAATTTATGCTTAACTCACAAGCTACTAAATAAATGTGCAATAAAAATTTAGCTTTTTGTGTTACAGTTTCTGAAAGTATTATTTAACACATATTTTATAGCTAAAATTAACAAATTGTTTACTATCTTAAAAAGACCTAATACAGAATAATAAACCAAAAATAAACAAAAATCCAAATTTGAGCCATACTTTAAAAAAAAAAAAAAAAAACAATCAAGTTTTTAAATTTTCTAGTTCAATAACTTCTTTTTCAGGCTAACTTGAAATTTGAATCTTATTCCCTGTAACTTTTATCAAATATACAAAATATCATACTTCAGGGCAGTTTTTAAGATAACTTAAGAAAAATACTGAGTGATTTCAAACAAAACAGTTAGACTTTTCTCAATTTAAAAATAAGCTGGATCTTTAAAACACAGTGATGAAAATACTTAACTGAAAAAGATATTCATTGATTTAAAATCATAAGATCTAAACTATTTTAATTGTAATATTCATATTTTTAAACAAAAATATAGATAAGACATTTCATCAAAAAGTTTAAGTTTCAATTAACTGCAAAATAAGAATTTATTTAAGAATTAGAATTTAATCAACAAACCAAAATAATGTGCAACACGATCAAAGAATTTCACCTCTACATATTTTGTACAGTTGAAACATTTTATTTGTAAATAGCATTTTATTTTTAAACAGAAATTATTTAAACATATATTCTCATGAATTAAGGAAAACAAATCTCTACTTGTTAGGTCAAATTTCTTAAAAATATAATGAGCATTTGAAAATAATGGTATTTACTATTATAATGGACTCTTTTCTATCCAAAAACAGCATAGAAAGAGAAAACATATGAAAAATTATAAATATAGAACTAATTGAATTTTTCAGTTTTATAACATGCATATTGTTTAAAATCAGCTATACATTGTGCTAAGTGAGCAAGAAGGGTTTCCACTAAAATCTGGAAGGGAAAAAAAATTCCCTGTGTTTTCTCTGTACATATTAGTTATACACAATAGGTTAAGAGGCAACACAACAATTACTGTGCTCTTGCGTGAGCTATATCGGGCTATTACACTATTGTTAATGGTTAGAAAACTTTAAAAAAAAGAAACACTGAACATACTTAAATAATGCTATAAGTAAATTAAATAGTTTAGTATAGCTAAAATATCATCCTTTAAATATTTCATAGATCACTTTTGAGTGGTCAAAATTTTTTAAAAAGACGAAAATAGGAAACAAAATTCCCAGTTTGTAAATAAATAAAAAAAATTTTAAAAAATAAAAATTCCCTGCATTTTCCCCATTAATTTAGGTAATTTTTTAAATTCCCTGTATTTTCCAGGTTTTCCTTATTTTCAACGTGGATTGGCAATCCTGGCAAGGTAACAAAATAAAAAAGGATCTTATAAATCATGTTAAAAAGGAAGGAAAAAAAGGGAGATAAACTAAATAAAAAGATGACAAGTATGCTTTTGGGTCATGTCAATTCAAGAAATCAAATATTCTGAAAGGTAAATTATGAAGATAATTCCAATCACAAGTGACTAAAAAGTAATAGCTTATTATAAGTAGTAGTTAACATAGATCGTATAGTATTTTAACCACTGGAGAAAAAAAAAGATACTTATCACTCCTTTAGTTAAATTTTTGTTGATTTTACAAAATGCATGAAGTGGATTTTCATTCTAAAAAATAATTTAATTTTTAATAATTTTTTTAATGTAAAATATACACATTTAGGGGAAAAAATAAAAAATTTATTCTTTTACACCATTAATGTTCTTATGGCATAAAAACTAGTAAATAATTCAAATTTACTTCAATTTAAATTATGGAAATTCTGATAAAATGTAATTTCAATTTATAATTATACACACATTAATATTCACAACATGGTTTCTTAGTATATTTTTGTTTAATACAGGTTGAGCCTAAATTGTTTGGTGGATGGCTAAGAAATAAAGTAAAGTAACATAACTTAAGATGCAGGACTATATCCGTGGGAAATGGTTATAAGATTAGGTTAGCCTGACAAGATTGCTTGTTCAAGAAAACTAACTTAAAATTAAAATTAAGAGTGAATAAATATAAAAAAAATTATTGGTTAACAGCCTCAGAAAATGTAGATAATGCAATGTTGGTCCAGGTGCACCAAAAAGATGTCTAATAATAGAAAAACTGTTTTTAATTGGTTTAAATGTTTACAGGAAGGAAGAAAGTTAACCAGGCTTGGATTTTGGCAAAGGAAATTTGATTCGTCACTAAATTTGTGTTGCATACAGCAAGTGTTTAGTGCCAAATCACATCGAGAAAAGTTAATATTAAATTGAAATCAACAGTGAATAAATATGAAACATTTTGTGGATGGCACTAAGCATAAATGGCATACCATTATATATAAAGCATATGTGACAATCATTAATATCAAACATTAGTGACTGATGCTGTTGAAAGACTGCCTATGTGAAGATTGAGAATTAGCAATTGAGAATTAACAATGGCTGATAATTTACAAAAATTTTGGTAAGCAAAAGATCGGTTCCAATTTTGTCCAACACAAGGAAAGAGATGTGGCATCAGTGCCTCAATCAAACCAAAAAGAGGTATACACAGACCTATTATTGCAACTTAATCAAAGATTTTATTTTATTTTAATTTTATAACTGTCAACGAAATAGCCGACCCAATTTTTAGGTTCACGCAGGGGTGTTTGTGGGACCCCAAAAAATCCCCTGAAACTTTTACGGACTTACTACCGACATTTTGGAGTTTCGAGAAGGGCGGGGGGGGGGGGGGGGAGAGAAATGAAAAATTACAATTATGAAGTATTGAATGACCTAATTATAAAAGTTCAATGAATTACTTTTTTTGCAAAATTAATAACCATAAATTTCAAACACATAAACTACTACATTTTATGTAAATATTTTTTTAAATTACCTGAATTAACTCTTTAAAAAAAAATTATCTAATTTCTGCTTTTTTTTATTTTCTGATTTTTGTGGGCTTATCATTCTTTTTTGGTGAACTTCATAATTGCAGGAAGGTTGACTTTTATTTTCCTCATTTACAGTTGAAAAAATGTCCTCGAGAACTGCACATGCAGAGGTAGAAGCAGTTTGCTTTTCTGCTAATGTAGAAGGTTTTTCAGAGACTTTTATAGGTGACTCATCTGAAATACATGTTTTTAAGTCCTCTTGATATGTTTTCTAACTTCTGTTCATATTCAGTAAGAGATCTTTGTGAATTGGATCAGTCATTGGATTTTTTGAGCCCTATTTTTCACATGAGGTTTCTTTAGAAGCCATTAAATCATATTTAATAGTCTGCACTGCATCTAGGGAATCAATCTTAAGAGAGGTTCTATAGTCAGTGACAAGTGTATCCATTAAGTTGAATGCACTTTCCACTAATGGGCCATGGAAGCAGCCAAGGCAGGCTTTGACCAATTTAGCCAATGTAGGATACTTATAATCATTTGTGAAATCATCTTTTAAATTAAAAACTTTAGACCAATATTTATCAATTGTACACTTGACTTGATTTCCACTTTCATCAGATGTGTAGAGCATTTCTTTGGTGATGTCAATATCACTCTGGTATAACCTTATTTCAGCTTCTACTTTTGACTTTTCATTATCACTAAAAATATGGGACATAAAAGATGATAATTTTTCAAAAGCTAATATTGTACTGGTTTTACCTCTTAGCTCTGGATCGAATGCTGTAAAACTAATTAGATATGAATTTTTAAGGGGTAATTTCTGTTTCATATGCTGTGCTGTATTAGTATAAGCTTTCATCAGAGAAATTTAGAATTCTTTTGCTATTGGATGATTTTTTGATAATTTCTTCAGGAGAGTGGAAGCTTCTGCACCAGTAAATATTACTTTGCTAGGTAGATGGAATTCTGGATTTGTGACATCAATCTTTAATAAATCATTATAAGATGTGCACTCTATATTTTCTGGCTTCATAAAAAAAGAGAAAAATTTTGCCATCAATTTATAAATACTGGAATGTATTAAATGAAGCATTGGTTTTTTTGTTTCAAATAATTTAATATATATGTGTTGAACTCTGGCAATACTGCTGAATATAATGCCATATGCAATAAAGTTTTGTTTTGCATAACAAATAACCCATTTAGTATTCTTTTTTTCCCGAGCTAAAGCATCCTTTGTGAGTTGTTGGGAATGCAAGCAAGAATACACCCCTTCAACAATTTTTTTCTGAGCTGCAGAAATATTTCTTTTATTGTATACAGTTTCAACATAAGAAAAATAAACCCCTTTATCAGTTTTATCCAAGTAGTGAAAATAAAATGCAATAAGAGCATCCCACAGATCTTTGATTCTTTCTAAAACACATAAAATGTACACCCACCTATGGTCTGGTCTCTTCAAGGGCTTAAGTTTTTTAATGGCTTCACAGATTTTGAAAAATTTTTCTCTTTTACTGCAGCTTTTCATGTCAAAATAGATGTCATCAAAACATGAAGCAAATTTTTTTGCACAGTTATCAGCTGTGTGACATGTGTCACCATCAATATCTAATAAGTGGGGTGCTTTGTTTGATCGTAGTCTGGTTTCAACACCCTTTTTTTTTCCACGCATGGTGTTACATGAGTCCATTAATACACTAATTAAGTTTGTCCATGGAATATTATTATCTTCAATAGTATTAACAACTGCTTTAAAAACAGCTTCTGAATTGCAAGATTCCAACTTTAGAGATGCAAAATGATGAACTACAACTTCATTTTGATTGTTGTCATAAAACTGCACCAATATTGCCAGTATACTTTCTTGAGCATTGCTAGTACTTTCATCCAAATTTAGAGAAAATGGAGTCTCCTTTAAAGTTTTAATGATATTTTCCTTAATAGTTTTTGCGAGCCCATATTTCATCTTATAACATGCAGTAGTCCTGGACATACTCAACGAGTTTAGTGCCGCCTGATCGCGGCTCAACTGTTTGCAGAGTTCAATTAAATTGGGAGCTACATTGAAAGAAAGAGAATTCTCGGCAATAAACGAAGTTATTAATACCTCTTGGCGTGCTTTTCTTGTTACTATATCCAATGGCCGAGCATCAGTCTCCAGTAAGTCATCAGTATTTTTTGAATTAGCATAATTACTTAAAGTCATTGAATGTCTAATGCACTTTGAATATTTTATGTGCGTCACAGTTTTAGAATGATTTGTGAAAGCCTTGAATCCTTCCCCACCAAACTTCAGCAGTGAGTTACAATATGCTTGTCCAGCAACATTTATTTTCTTGCACCATGTGCCGATGGTATCCCCATTACCATCTCTCCGTTCAATCCAATTCCACCTAAATGCATTCCGGACACCTTCTTCTAATTGTATAATATCACTATTTATATGGAGAAATTTCATAATGAAATTCTCTTGCGTACATAAATAAAAAAATATTTCAATAAACGAAACGAAAAATTTACACGTACATCAATAAATGAAACGAAAATTTTACACAGCGGAGAAAAAAAAAGTTGTGAAGCGATCAATGACAAATAGCTAATACGGCGAAAAATCCCCCTTCTCTACTTATCGGCGCCACGCCAGGAGAGATAAGACCTTTGAACCCAGAGTCACGTGATCGCACATCTGGTCGAACGAAGTCGCTCTCTTTTTTTTCTGCCGCGCCTACTTGCCGAAAAGAATCCAGAAGAGAATGTCCGAGAACCGGGGGAATGAGTCGTAACTCGCAATAAGGAAAGAACAAAAAAGAAGTTTTTTCCTCCTTTTCACGCATTATCACTGCCTTTGGAGGAAGAAATGAAAACCACACACACTAACCTTGCGTTTTCTGCTTTCAAAGCAAACAAAAATACCCAGATCAAAATAAATAATTCATTATTATTCCTACTTCCTTTTGAACGACGATCCCCGGAATTTCCAGGTATCGAAGTTCAAAATCCCCGGAATTCCGGGGTTTCCCCGGAGCACAAACACCCCTGGGTTTACGGCTACTAATATTCAACTCAGTATCCTTGTAATCTTGAACCCAATCTAGAAGACGGGAACTTCTGGATCGAGTATTGAGAGAAATTTGCCTTTGTGAAGGACTTTTAAATGAAACTAATCCGCATTTGCGTTACATGGACAGGAAAGCCACAAAAACCTCCCATGGTTAGTCTGACGGCAAAGGGACTCTAACCCGCGATCTGGCGACCACTGAGGATATTTTACGTCGGCACTATGGTTAGTGCGAGCCGGGTGCAGAGTTCGTATCGATCAGCTGTTTCTGGGATTCGAATACGGTTCATCTCATTGGAAGGCGAACACTCTATCCCCTGAGACGCCATGACTCTTAATCAAAGATTTTCATAAGTGCTGAGTGGATAATTGGTGTTGCTTTTTAAGGCTGCTTGTTATTTTGTTTTCATGTTTCTTTTACTAACTTAATGCCTTCCTTCATCTAACTTTGTAGGCATTCCTTGTAGGTTACTTACACTTTCATAATGCAAAATCATATGCAATTTTTAGATTTCACTATATTCTCACTGTTTAAAAGATATTTTTATTAATTCAAGAATACTACTGAAAAAATTTAAAATAAAAAATTTATGAAAATATAATTGGATGACATTACTGGGAGAGAATAATAAAATAGATATATTAAAACTATTGAAAGACATAATTTTTAATTTATTGGATTTCGAAGAAGGTTCAAGTATACCCTTTTGACAGAATTCACCTCTATTAGCATTCAATTTACTATGCAAAAGTTATTTTTAACTCAACCTAATACCAAAGAAAACGCTAGATAGATAAATACATCAAATCTTCATACTTATTATCCATAAAAGAAAATTATGGCAATAGTAGAAAAATAGTCACTGGCCTAATAACAAAAAGATTTCATGAGTATGTACATATTTTCAGATTCACTCACATGCATTTATTACATCAAAAATAGATACATAAAAATTAACAAATTCACCTTCTAACACCTTTTCATTTATTGAATAAAATAAATTTAATAAACTAATGTACAGGCACATTGTATAAACTAAGAATAAAAACTGCTAATGAGGAAATGAAATTTAGCATTATATAAACCAAAACTTTATCAATTATAAAAAATCTAATAAACAGGTTAAAGATCACATATTTACTCTAGATAATAATAGAAAATAATAATAGATAATATATTAAATAATAATAGAAAAAAAAACAAGTTATTAAAGTGTATTTAGATTATTAACTAAAGAGAATATATAACATTCACAATCATGAATAAGTATGTTATTTTATGAGAGCAACACAGTCAAAAAACACCAAAAAGAATTAGTATACCATCCCGTTACACTCTACTGACTTCAATGGTCAGCTGGACAAGCGATAATTTTTATCTTTATTATTATCTATTTTTAAACTCTTCCCCAAGAAAAAAAAAAAAACTTTAAATGTCTCACACTTGAAGCAAACCTATAATTTCAAACTATGTGTGTCATCTTGCTTTAAAAAATTAACAAGGCTCCAGAACAGACAAATAACTTAAATATTTTAAAAGTCGACACACTTTTTAAAAATTGCCAATTTAGCGTTATTTTCCCACCCAGATTAAAATTATTCAAACAAATGCCTTACTCTCATATTTTGCAAATTTTTATGAGCTAAGGTAATACAGCATTGGAGTTTTTAAATATAAAAAAATTAGAGCATAAATACTTTTCATTTCCCCAAAACTGTGGCTTTTCTCCATATTGATGTTTTCTGTTATATTCAGATTAAGCATAGATGGAGCTGGCTGAAGATAGGTCAAACTTAACCTAACAGTCATGAATAACTGTTGCATACCCACAGAAGCAATTTAAAAAAATAACAAAGAAATCTTTATAAGCAAAAAAAAAAAAAAAAAAAAAAAAAAAAAAAAAAAAAAAAAAGAGCATCATTTCCTATGACTGAGAAAAATGCAGCCTTAATGTTAGTTTGTAACAGATTTTAGAGGTCTGAACAAACAAATCACCATTGTTTTCAAGACCTTTCATCTGCTTTGACGACATTAATACAGAGTGCGTAGCCAAATTATTCAACAAAAAATAAGTACCTTTTAAGCACTTTTCAAGCAATCAAATTATATTTTTAAGCACTGTAAAAAAATCACAATAACGTAGGATTGGAAAGTTTTTGACAACTGATGGTTTTACCTGGTTTTAACCAATATATTTAACCAATATATTAATATTTAACCAATATATGTCAAAAAAAAAAAAAAAAAACTTTCGGCATTGCTTTTGACAATCGTCAAATTTTTTTTAATAGTGCAAATGGAATGGCGTTTTCATGCGCAACGGACTGACGATACCCTGAAATAGATTGGGATTGAATTAATTGTGAAAACATAGAATAAAACAATGCGAACTGTGTCTTTCTGCATAATTCTTAGCAAAAATCAACATGGTAAAGGAAAAATCTGATTTTTGAAAAGGAAAAATGAAGCACTTTTTAAAAACACCCAATGATAAAAGCACCTTTAAGGGCTTTTAAAAAAAGAAAATAAGCACCTTTAAGCATTTTTTTAAAAACACTACGCACCCTGTAATATTTTTGTTAATATCATGTGATAAAATGTTACAAACAGGCAAAAAATAATGTTAAAAAAGGAGTCGAAAGAAAGGGAGAGCAATCAAAGTGAGTCTACTCTAGGCAGATACCGAAAGTATAAGTCTCTCTCTCTCTCAACCTACTCTAAAAACAATTTAAGCACTTATGTTATATTGATAAGTTGGTTTAATTGTAAATAAAATATTATTTGCTTAAATTTAAGAGACGAGTAAATTTCCTTTATTTTATTTAATCATAATAACTATATGATACGGAGCACGAGTGCCACAATATTCTATTTAATATTTACTTAAATCAATTTTTCCTAAACAATTTCATTATTTTTTCTGGGACAAATATTCCTAAATCATATCCAAAATTAAGATGTATCTGAAACTGCCAAAAATATGCTTAATACTACAATACTACCTGAACTAACCATTAAATTGGACTGATTACTCCTATCACAACCACACATTTACTTTAAGAGGAATTTAAAATTTTATAAAATGTCATGCTTTTACAATAAGTCAAAGATATAATAGAAGGGATTTAAGTTATACAAGAAAACACAAAATGTAAGCTCCTTGTTCATTATAAAATAAGCGTTAAATCACATTCTTTCAACCAGGGTCCTGTTTTTGTGAATTTGTGCAAATAGGGACCCGCAAAAATTAACAAAAACCTTTTCAACAAGTTTTTAAATTGTAAATAGATACAAGACTATGATCAACAATTGCTGCTACTAAATTAGAGATGCAACATACAAATATTTGGTATTTAGCCTATACTGCTCAATGCAGAATATTTATTTCGGACGAATAATGGAAACAAAAATCACTCACATTTTTAATATTTTCAATTGACATATTTTAAATAACACAACTTAGTTATGTATTACTTTTAATGAGGTACGCATTAAGTAAACTTAAACAATTCTTAAATTTATAATATTTAATTTAAAAAATTGCCCGAAATTAATTTTCATTTACATAATATTCCATTAATTAATTTTATGAATAAATATAAAGTGATCAATTATATATTAACATAAAAAATATTATTTAATAAGAATGTGCACACAATGTTTGTAACAGTAGAAATATTTTCTTAGAATACTACACTTGGAATTTAAACTTAGTGAAACTCAGTTCGCTTCGAACCGTCTTTCTTTGTTTTTACAGGAAGGGTTTATTCGATTAACAAACAATAATGAAGATAAACAAATTTGTGAAGGGTCCGATTAAAAGATAAATTATTTTGTGAAGGGCCCGTTTTTATAAAAATACATTTTGTGAAGGGTCCGCTTTTATAAAAATATATTTTGTCAGCGGACCCAAATTTCTTCTAAACAGACCCCTGAATACTACAATGATGAACTAACCACTAAATTGGACTGATTATCACTCCTATAATAACCATCTATTTACTTTAAGAGGAATTTAAAATTTCATAAAATTTCATGGCTTTACAATAAGTCAAAGCTATAATAGAAGGGATTTAAGTTGTCACGGATACAAGAAAACACAAAATGTAAGCTCATTGTAGAAAATTACAGCAAACTAAATTTTTATCTCTTTTTATTGTATTTTGTATTTCATGCTTTTAACTAAAAATGGAAAAAAAAGCACAAATTAAAAGGTAAATTTTTTTGAGGAAAACAAAATTTTTTTTCATGTGTAAACAATCATAAACAGTTTAATAATGTTCATGTTATAGAATTGTTCACGTAAAAGAGTTATAATTTTTAACGTTCACAATATTATTTAGAGACTTTATAGAAACTGAAACTCAGAGTTAAATTATACAAATTTACTAGTCAAATTATACTATGAGGGGGGGGGGACACTAAAATAGTCACAATAAATCATGGTTATTATATCAGAGTAAAAGAAATAAAATAACACACACACATATATATATATTACTTATAACCGTCTTATCAAATTTTTCCTATGAAACTTCATCGTCAATATACAGCTTATCATGTTTGAGGAATTTAGGGGTTTTAATGTCCACTTATAGATAGATATAAAATTAATGCATTTTTCCTCGGAAATATACAACCTATATATTTAAAATTCATGCACTTTTTTTTAACAAGAAAAGAAATGCTAAAAATAATATTTATTGATTTTGTTTATTTAACAGTTTACTTTGATATTCATTTATTTCAATTTAAAATAATTTACTTTCGAAAATGTTTTTCTACTTATATTACTTATGTATAATTAAAAATTCTGTACATAAAAATCAAACTATAATAATGAAGCTAAATTTTAAAAAAAAAAATGTATCTATACAAAAAAATTAAAATTTGGATGTTCAAAAGTAGATCTAAAGCAATAAAGCACACCCCACTAAAATTTTACCCTCTATTTTAACTGTGGAGAAGACTTCTTCCCCCATTCTTAAGTTGGTTGGTAGGGTCACAAACCCAAACTACAGTTGTGATAACTGTTCTCACAGCCCATGGGAAAAGGTCATATCTGCCACACTTTTTGAAGAATCATTTTCCAATGCCTGATGATACTATCTTTAAATATTAAATTCATCTAAAAACTTTGAACCAGGAAAATCTGTTCAGTTTTGGCATTAATTTGTACATAAGTTGTGTGATTTCAACAGCGCATTAAAATTCTACCCCAAATTTTTGAACAATTTATGTTTTTTAGATAATACTAAATTATAAAATAAAAAAAATAATAATAATAATTCAAAAATACTTGTTGATATATTATTTCAGAGTAAAGCAAAATGCTGTTACGCTACATTTTAATCCTATAATATGCTGGCACGTAAAAATCTGTCTTTGCTCATAGAAATTTTAACTTTAGTAGACTCATGATGTACAGTATTTATATAAATATATTTGAACACAACATTTATTATACATACGTTATTGCGTATGACCAAAATCAAGAGAATGTCAACTTCCACCATTGAATGTTGACAATCACATAGTCGCTTTGGTGAATGCCTGAAATATTTGTTATATCCGATTTGATATTAATTTATTCATTGATATTATTATATTTATTTGATTTTTCAATATCTGCTGAGGATAGATTAGGAGAAACATCAGTGTTTTAAGTACTGGTTAAATGCATACCGGGCAGTGGCACTTAAGCATCAGTGTAGGGTACTTCGGGCAGTGCCATTTAACTAGACCTACTGTGGCCGAAATTTTTTGGGCTTTCTGTGACAAACCTCTCTTTCCCCAAGATCATTCTGCAGATCTTCATATTAATTAAATTTAGAGTAACAGAAACGCATTTACAACAACAAAAAAAACCCTATTTAAATCAAATAAAACTGTGTGTATTTATTTTTTTAAATGATGATGAAATATTTTTTAATTCTAATACCATGGGCGATATTCACAATTTTTGCAAGAGGAAAACACACTAACCATTTTCGTTTTCGCATTTCTTAAATCATAATCACATAAAAAATATTAAATAAAAAAGTTAAATCTGTGAAAGAAAAAGAAATTTCTTTCTTTTTCATTTGTCCCAAATACGAATAATAAAAATCAAGAGCAGTTCTTCCTCTCTGAAGCGTGAAAAAGAAAACCTTTGAATATAATTATGGAGAGAAAAAACTTTTCAAACATTTCTGCAGAAAAGAAAATTTTTACTTCAATATTCTTTATTTTTTATTCTTCTCAAATAAGAATAGAAAAATTACGAAAAATTCTTTCCCCTCTGATACGTGAAAAAGGCATCTTCTAAATATAATTTTAGAGAGAAAAAAATTTCACAAATTTTTGCAGAAAAGGAAAATAAAGTTGAATGCTTTCTAAATAATTTTTTTTTAACATTCTGCGACAATGTCGCTGCGATTCTGCCACGGGGACTAGACCTAGTACATATTTCGGAAATTTACCAAAGCGACTATGTGATTGTCACCATTCATCAGTCAACAACCAACAATTTTGGCCATTCACAGTAACACATACATATTTTACAAGCAAAAAAAACACTGGTTTGTTAAATCTTAATACTGAAATATTTTGCACACCGCATGAGATAGCTAAATAATCAATAGAATACAAATGCCAAGCTTTAGTAAAAGAAGTCATAAAATAAATATTATAAAAGTAGAAATTAATAAATACCAGTTAAGCGTTGTTCTCTGTTTTTCCTGACAAGGTCAAAGGCCTAAAAATATATATATATATAAATTAGAGTTTAAAGGAAACACTCAAGAAAGAATTTCTGTCATTCTAGCAGAGGTAAAACACATTATTTTAGCAATTGTATTTATTTGTAAGGATAATCTAAACTTATAAGAAATTTTATTATCGTTATATGACTTTAAAAAAAAAAAATTACAGTGAATTTTTTTTGGCTCTCTAGCTTTTATAAATTCAAACACAATATCTATGATTACATTTCTTTTATATACATAGCTGCAAACATGGAAAAGAAAAAATCCAGTAGATTTTACGGAATAATATAAATTTCATGATAATTGTTGCATAATGTACTAAACACTTTACACGTAGGGAATTTTAGGGATTTTTATAGTCATCAAAATAGAAAAAACTAATATTTTCCAGTTATGATTGACATTAAATAAACTTGAAATGTTATGTATTATGTTTACTCATAATTTGGAATACTAATAGGCATTTAATTCATCAAAGATAGTTAAAAGTTTTTTTAAAATCAATTTAAAAAGAGAATTCTGAATAAAAATAAATTGGACATTTTTGAACAAAAAAAGGTTTGAACTGATTTCTATAAATGTTTCAATATGTATTAGTAATACTTATACTTATTTAAATATTCAAGCAAGCAAGCAATAATCAGTACAAAAATTCTATTTCAATAGTGATTCTTTTAGGAAACTTACTCAATTAGAATTTTCTAAAACGTAGAAAAATCAGGAGAATTTTAATTAAACTAGTAGAGCAGGAGAAACTGGAAAAATTAAGTAGAGTTTGGCAGCTTTGCAATATTTTAGCAATTGTACCCCTCAAGCATTTTAATGTTACACATTTTATCTTATTATCAGTTAAGTATTACATATTTTATCATATTTAATTATACACATTTTATCAGAAACCCAAACACAATCCAAAAACTAAATTCAAAATTATAATACTTGAGGTATGAAACATTTTATCAGAAATCATATTATCTTTATATGACTGGGAATTTAATTACAGTGAATTTTTTGGCTTTCTAGCTTTTATAAATTCAAACACAATATCTATGATTACATTTCTTTTATATCTGATTTACATAAATATTTTAAGCATTACAACAATTGCATATTTCTTTCGCAAAAAGGGGCACTTACTTCATTTTTAGGAACATCTTCAAGGTGCATTTTTTAAAAACAACTGCAAAGAAATAATTGGAATAATTACATTAAAACCAAAAGTAGAAACAGAAAACAAGAGGATTTGTTCATTTTATTATTCATAAAATAATTATTTTTACTCAAAGAAGGGTTGGAATTCATTTTCGGTTCTGGAAGAAGGAACCAAAGAGTTTTAAAAAAAAGGTTTTTTCGTATAATCCAATAGATTCTACAGAATTTCATTTCTCTTAAAGTTTTAAGGAATAAATTTGAAGAGAGATTGGTGTCTTTTAATCAAAGTATTTTGTCATTTAAATACATGATATTAATCTTATAACACTTATTAGGTTATAATATGAACTGTAAAAGTATTAATTTAATACTTCTTTAAAAAAATGAGTGGAAAAAAAAAGATTCCTACAATTTTAGGATGATGTCTTTATCATTCTTTCCAGTTATTTTTCAGTGCTTGGCAATCTAGACTTGCATTGCAAACAAGTGGAAAGCAAAAAGAAAAATTAAGAATAGAGAGCAAAAATGTTTTTCTTTTCTATAGTCTTTTTTGAATCTATTCTAGAAACATGTGACCAATAACTTACATAGCTGCCAACACGGATAAGAAAAAATCCAGTATATTTTACGAACTATAAATTTCACGATAATTGTTGCATTATGTAGGTACTAAATATTTTCACATAGGTAATTTTAGGGATTCTTATAGTCATCAAAATAGAAATACTGCTATATTTTCTAGTTATGATTGACATTTAACATACTTGAAATGTTCATTATTATGTTTACTTATAATTTCAAACATTAATAGGCATTTAATTCATCAAAGATAGTTAAGATATTTAAAATTAACTTAAAAAGAGAGTTCAGAATAAAAATAAACTGAACATTTCTGAACAGAACAAAAAAGTTATGAACTATTTTTATAAATGAGGTTTGCATCATGTATTATTAATACTTATTTAAATATTCAAGCAAGCGAGCAATAATCTGTACAAAAATTCTATTTCAATAAGGATTTTTTAAGGAAACTTACTCAATTTTAGGGAATTTTCTAAAATGTACAAAAACCAGGAGAATTTTAATTAAACCAGTAGACCAGCAGAAACCGGCCTAATCCAATAGAGTTGGCAGTTATGAACTTACTTTATTTAAATAGATTACACATAGAAGGATATATTTTTTTCACAGCATTTAATAGTAGTAGCCAAATCTTTCAACAAAAAATAAGCACCTTCTAAGTACTTTTTAAGCACTCAAAAAATATTTTTTAGCATTATGTACATTAAAAAAATGCAAAATAATTTTTAAAGACTTTAGATGATCATGATAAAATAACTAGTTTCTGACACAGAACTCTTTTATTCATTATATTAGCCGTTATAAAACGATCAAGAGATTTTTCGGGCTGATATCAGAAGCTGGAAAATGAAGCTAGAAATTGAGAATATCTTGTAAAATGCTGCAAAGTTGCATATGAGAAGGAAATAATCTCACCGAACCCAGCTCAGTAGACGCACATCAGACTCGCAAGTATTTCATCAAACATACAAAATGATTGGCGCTTTCATACGCTATGGACCGATGATACACCGGAATGAATTGTGAAAACGTTGAATAGAACAATGTGAAAACCACGCTTTTGCATAATGCGTAGCAAATATCGACATGGTAAAGAAAAAAATCTAATATTTGAAAAAGAAAATTTAAGCACTTTTTAAAAATGCTCTGCGTCATGAATTCTATAGAGCAGACTTAACGTTTGCTAACCAGCCTCAGGGTGATAAAATATAACAAATAGTGACTAAAAAGTTGTCAGCCAATAGCCAGCAAATTGCTCTTTTCTTTTACAGTGCACCTCATGTGAGTTTTGTTATAATATTTTAAAATAAATATGGGATTATTTTTTGTATTTTGTATAACTGCAAAAATTACTTTATTTCACACTTAATTTTTTTTTAAATTTTTAAAAAATGAATTTTGTAATGTTTTTCATACTTTGAGAATGTTTAAACAGAGTTCCCACTAAATTTCAGGAAAAAAAATTCCCTGAGTATTCTAGGTATATTTCAGTGAAAATTGAGCCCTACTTTCATCAGAAAACTTTGATTCCTTTATTTATAATGTGAAATATTATATTTTCTGTGTAAAAAATTATTAAATGAACTAAGGGAACATTTCAGTTTGACTAAAATGAGAAATTTTTACAACTAATAATTGTTATAGATGTTAGAATTATCAAATTCGAATCTCAATAACAAGACTGTTTATTTTCCAAGCATTATATAGGAATATTCCAGGTTTTTGTAAAAAAATTGCTTGACAATTCCAGGTTTTCCCTGGTCTCCCTGACCCGTTTGAACACAGTTTAAAAGAAATGCCTAACGTTATCAAAAGTTTTTCCAAACATATAAAATTTTCAATTTTTGAAAAGGCACTATTGTTAAAGATGTTACAGTTGGCCATTGGCCAGTATCAAAAATTTCTGAGTTTTAGCACATCCAACATGAAGAAGAGAGTATGTAACAGAGGTGATTGTGACACGAAGTAAAAGACCCTGAAAAGTTTCTGTGCAAGAAATCGACATCAAGATCATATGCCGACATCAAGATCACATGATCATCATATGCCATACATGTTTCATATTTAACATAATTTTTTTAACTGACATTAATAATGAAATGAAATACTAATGGAAAATATCACACCTTTATAGTAACTAATTCAAGAAAAAACTTACTTCTCAAAGGAATTATTTTTTACAAAGGATATTGGTTGTTGTTGTAGTTCATTTACGATGCACTAGAGCTGCACAATGGGCTATTGGCGACGGCCTGGGAAGCATCTCTGAGGATGATCTGAAGACATGCCATCACAATTTTGATCCTCTGCAGAGGGTATGGCACCCCCGCTTCGGTAGCCCGACGACCTGTTTGCGAAGTCTAGCACTTTACGGTAGAACAGTTTAATGAGGACCAATACCGCACACCCTCGGTCCCTACGCAGACTGATCTAAGTTGTCACCCACCCGCACACTGACCGCAGCCAGTGATGCTTGACTTCGGTGATCTGCTGGGAACCGTGTACAAAGGATATTGGATTTTAAAATTGTCGAAATACTACTTGCAATATTGAATCTTTATATAGCACAAATACGAATCACAATGCATGTAATATTTAGATTTTGTTAATATGAATCGCACTGCGTAGTTTTCAAATCGCTTTTAAATACAAAAATAGATCTTTGTATGACAAATGGGTGAATATGAACCATGATATTGGATTTCAAAAACTCATGAATATGAATCTTGATATTAGTTTGTAAAAAACTTGTGAATACGAATCGTGCCATTAAATTTTTAACTCATGTGAATACCAATCGCAATATTAGGTTCTGATATCATGTGAAATAAGTTTGCGATGCAAGATTTTTAAATCTTGAAAATACGAATCGCATGACTTTTAAAGTAGACAAATATGAAAATGTATGTTTGATATTAAAATGACATGAATAAGAATAGGGATATTAGCAGTTTCCGCGGTATTAGTAGTCAAATATTCAAAATTGTGAAAGTTGACATCCGAGATAACCACAGAATATCATATCTGTTTGCCAACAAAACAAATAAGAAAACAGTCTCTATGGCAATAAATTTATTTTAAAAACATTATGCTGGTAGACATATTCTCACAGAGTGACAAATGAGTAATGAAAAGAAAGAATAAATATAAAATAATCGGCTTCAATAGAAGTTAAATATTCTTTAAATAGATAACGGATGACGTCGTGATCCACACAAGAACGACCAACATCAATTGTAAAGAAACTGGCCGATCCCAGCAGATAAAGACCTTATCAACGTAAGTTGATGCATGAGATCGTCTTCTTGGAAGACTGATGAAAATTGAACCTATAACCTTTATGTTATTTAATCAATCAAAATATAAATGAAACCCCTTTTAACATTTATTTATCTAAAAAAAATTCTACGAACCAAAAGGGTAAAATTGGCAGGACGAATCACACGTATGTATACCTCTTGTTAACGTGATTTAACAAAATTTTCAACATTTTGTCGGATTATAAGATATTGATTTGGGAAAATTCAGTGAACCAGTGGAATTTTGCACGTTCATGGAAAAATCTAATGTTCTGTTCCTAGTTTTTAGAGCCAGGAGAACAATATGAAAAAAACGGAATTCTATGGTGAGGAATATAATCACCCCTGATGTAAGTAAAAACATTTTTTCCTGTTATAAATTTTAAGTTAAACAAATAAAGAATTTGATATCCTGATGAGTCACAAGTGATACATTTAATATCCTGATGTGACATCATCATCAGGATATCCTGATGATGACCCTTCAGGATATTAGTTACATTGATGAATCTCTCCTCCTTGAGATAGATTTTTTTTTAAAAATGTGATAAAACTTGAAATGTATTATTTTGTGATTGCGAAATAGTTCACTAGGCAGAAATTTTCAGAAAGTTGACAAAATTTTAGAGAAATGCAATGAATCATAATGTTCAGTTTAAAAATGGTACATGTGTAGATGGGGGAAAAAATTTGAATGAAATTAAAAGGTATGAAACTAATTGCTCTAGTCATAAATCAGTTGCAACTTATGAGCTCTCGCCTATATCAAATAAAATCAGGATAAAAGTTTAGATTAAAATAATATTTCTAAATAAACTGTATTTAATGCAGCAGATTAAAAAACTTTTTCTGATATAATTATACTTAAACAAAATGCACTGGAACACATAAATTATGTTGAGTGAAAAACCTCATTTCAGTTTTATAATCTGCAAAAAAACATCTTATTCACAGAAAAAAAACATCTGATCTGATTCATTTTAAACAGTCATGTGCAAGTTCTCTTTGGAGAGTTCTACTAGTGTTGGCAATAAAATCCTAACTATAAATGAAAACTTACCAGGTTTATAACACAATAGATCTAGCCGATTCAAGAATTTTTTACAGCATAAATGGACGTTTGAACCAAGCTATTAAAAAAATAAAAGAATTGCATTATTTTGTAATAGTTTAAGGATAAAAAATTACACTTTACGAAATAATATTTACACACAAATATGAGAGTTATTTTATTGAAAGAAATCTAAACTTAAAAGAGAAAAAATGCCTCTTAGCATCAAATCTTCAATACTTCACAAGTTCTTTTATGTATTATATATGTTTAAGCATTTAAATATAAAAAATTATAGTTTCAGTCTAAATCAAAAGAGATTTTCAATAATAAAGAATGTCAGTCTCAATAACATAAATAATAGCTACTATCTACAATTTTAGTAAAAAACATGTTTTACAAACATGTTTTAAAAACATGCATTTCAAAAATGTTTGTAAAGAAAAGGCTTGTTCATTTGGATGACGTTATTGTTTGCATGGTACTCCATATTTTGATCTGTTTATTTTAATTTATAACGTCTATGAAAACTGTTTCAATCTAAAAAGCGATGCTGCACAAACAAGTGAACAGAGATAAATTCAAGTAATTGTGAATTGTCTGAAAGCTGCGATTGAATTATTAAGAATGAACAGGAAAATATAAAATATACAGAATCTTCCAGATTATAGCAGATTTTTTTAAAATCAAAAGCTGCAATTGGATAGCCTTTTTACAAATTAAAAATATTAAAAAGTATTTAAAACAGATCACACCTAAAATATATTAGAGTCAACAATTTATGCTTAACTCACAAGCTACTAAATAAATGTGCAATAAAAATTTAGCTTTTTGTGTTACAGTTTCTGAAAGTATTATTTAACACATATTTTATAGCTAAAATTAACAAATTGTTTACTATCTTAAAAAGACCTAATACAGAATAATAAACCAAAAATAAACAAAAATCCAAATTTGAGCCATACTTTAAAAAAAAAAAAAAAAAAAAAACAATTAAGTTTTTAATTTTTCTAGGTCAATAACTTCTTTTTCAGGCTAACTTGAAATTTGAATCTTATTCCCTGTAACTTTTATCAAATATACAAAATATCATACTTCAGGGCAGTTTTTAAGATAACTTAAGAAAAATACTGAGTGATTTCAAACAAAACAGTTAGACTTTTCTCAATTTAAAAATAAGCTGGATCTTTAAAACACAGTGATGAAAATACTTAACTGAAAAAGATATTCATTGATTTAAAATCATAAGATCTAAACTATTTTAATTGTAATATTCATATTTTTAAACAAAAATATAGATAAGACATTTCATCAAAAAGTTTAAGTTTCAATTAACTGCAAAATAAGAATTTATTTAAGAATTAGAATTTAATCAACAAACCAAAATAATGTGCAACACCACTAAAATCTGGAAGGGAAAAAAAATTCCCTGTGTTTTCTCTGTACATATTAGTTATACACAATAGGTTAAGAGGCAACACAACAATTACTGTGCTCTTGCGTGAGCTATATCGGGCTATTACACTATTGTTAATGGTTAGAAAACTTTAAAAAAAAAAAAGAAACACTGAACATACTTAAATAATGCTATAAGTAAATTAAATAGTTTAGTATAGCTAAAATATCATCCTTTAAATATTTCATAGATCACTTTTGAGTGGTCAAAATTTTTTAAAAAGACGAAAATAGGAAACAAAATTCCCAGTTTGTAAATAAATAAAAAAAATTTTAAAAAATAAAAATTCCCTGCATTTTCCCCATTAATTTAGGTAATTTTTTAAATTCCCTGTATTTTCCAGGTTTTCCTTATTTTCAACGTGGATTGGCAATCCTGGCAAGGTAACAAAATAAAAAAGGATCTTATAAATCATGTTAAAAAGGAAGGAAAAAAAGGGAGATAAACTAAATAAAAAGATGACAAGTATGCTTTTGGGTCATGTCAATTCAAGAAATCAAATATTCTGAAAGGTAAATTATGAAGATAATTCCAATCACAAGTGACTAAAAAGTAATAGCTTATTATAAGTAGTAGTTAACATAGATCGTATAGTATTTTAACCACTGGAGAAAAAAAAAGATACTTATCACTCCTTTAGTTAAATTTTTGTTGATTTTACAAAATGCATGAAGTGGATTTTCATTCTAAAAAATAATTTAATTTTTAATAATTTTTTTAATGTAAAATATACACATTTAGGGGAAAAAATAAAAAATTTATTCATTTACACCATTAATGTTCTTATGGCATAAAAACTAGTAAATAATTCAAATTTACTTCAATTTAAATTATGGAAATTCTGATAAAATGTAATTTCAATTTATAATTATACACACATTAATATTCACAACATGGTTTCTTAGTATATTTTTGTTTAATACAGGTTGAGCCTAAATTGTTTGGTCGATGGCTAAGAAATAAAGTAAAGTAACATAACTTAAGATGCAGGACTATATCCGTGGGAAATGGTTATAAGATTAGGTTAGCCTGACAAGATTGCTTGTTCAAGAAAACTAACTTAAAATTAAAATAAACAGTGAATAAATATAAAAAAAATTATTGGTTAACAGCCTCAAAAAATGTAGATAATGCAATGTTGATCCAGGTGCACCAAAAAGATGTCTAATAATAGAAAAACTGTTTTTAATTGGTTTAAATGTTTACAGGAAGGAAGAAAGTTAACCAGGCTTGGATTTTGGCAAAGGAAATTTGATTCGGCACTAAATTTGTGTTGCATACAGCAAGTGTTTAGTGCCAAATCACATCGAGAAAAGTTAATATTAAATTGAAATCAACAGTGAATAAATATGAAACATTTTGTGGATGGCACTAAGCATAAATGGCATACCATTATATATAAAGCATATGTGACAATCATTAATATCAAACATTAGTGACTGATGCTGTTGAAAGACTGCCTATGTGAAGATTGAGAATTAGCAATTGAGAATTAACAATGGCTGATAATTTACAAAAATTTTGGTAAGCAAAAGATCGGTTCCAATTTTGTCCAACACAAGGAAAGAGATATGGCATCAGTGCCTCAATCAAACCAAAAAGAGGTATACACAGACCTATTATTGCAACTTAATCAAAGATTTTATTTTAATTTTATAACTGTCCACGAAATAGCCGACCCAATTTTTAGGTTTACGCAGGGGTGTTTGTGGGACCCCAAAAAATCCCCTGAAACTTTTACGGACTTACTACCGACATTTTGGAGTTTCGAGAAGGGCGGGGGGGGGGGGGAGAAATGAAAAATTACAATTATGAAGTATTGAATGACCTAATTATAAAAGTTCAATGAATTACTTTTTTTGCAAAATTAATAACCATAAATTTCAAACATATAAACTACTACATTTTATGTAAATATTTTAAATTACCTGAATTAACTCTTTAAAAAAAAATTATCTAATTTCTGTTGCTTTTTTTTATTTTCTGATTTTTGTGGGCTTGTCATTCTTTTGTGGTGAACTTCATAATTGCAGGAAGGTTGACTTTTATTTTCCTCATTTACAGTTGAAGAAATGTCCTCGAGAACTGCACATGCAGAGGTAGAAGCAGTTTGCTTTTCTGCTAATGTAGAAGGTTTTTCAGAGACTTTTATAGGTGACTCATCTGAAATACATGTTTTTAAGTCCTCTTGATATGTTTTCCAACTTCTGTTCATATTCAGTAAGAGATCTTTGTGAATTGGATCAGTCATTGGATTTTTTGAGCCATATTTTTCACATGAGGTTTCTTTAGAAGCCATTAAATCATATTTAATAGTCTGCACTGCATCTAGGGAATCAATCTTAAGAGAGGTTCTATAGTCAGTGACAAGTGTATCCATTAAGTTGAATGCACTTTCCACTAATGGGCCATGGAAGCAGCTAAGGCAGGCTTTGACCAATTTAGCCAATGTAGGATACTTATAATTATTTGTGAAATCATCTTTTAAATTAAAAACTTTAGACCAATATTTATCAATTGTACACTTGTCTTGATTTCCACTTTCATCAGATGTGTAGAGCATTTCTTTGGTGATGTCAATATCACTCTGGTATAACCTTATTTCAGCTTCTACTTTTGACTTTTCATTATCACTAAAAATATGGGACATAAAAGATGATAATTTTTCAAAAGCTAATATTGTACTGGTTTTACCTCTTAGCTCTGGATCGAATGCTGTAAAACTAATTAGATATGAATTTTTAAGGGGTAATTTCTGTTTCATATGCTGTGCTGTATTAGTATAAGCTTTCATCAGAGAAATTTGGAATTCTTTTGCTATTGGATGATTTTTTGATAATTTCTTCAGGAGAGTGGAAGCTTCTGCACCAGTAAATATTACTTTGCTAGGTAGATGGAATTCTGGATTTGTGACATCAATCTTTAATAAATCATTATAAGATGTGCACTCTATATTTTCTGGCTTCATAAAAAAAAGAGAAAAATTTTGCCATCAATTTATAAATACTGGAATGTATTAAATGAAGCATTGGTTTTTTTGTTTCAAATAATTTAATATATGTGTTGAACTCTGACAATACTGCTGAATATAATGCCATATGCAATAAAGTTTTGTTTTGCATAACAAATAACCCATTTAGTATTCTTTTTTTTCCGAGCTAAAGCATCCTTTGTGAGTTGTTGGGAATGCAAGCAAGAATACACCCCTTCAACAATTTTTTTCTGAGCTGCAGAAATATTTCTTTTATTGTATACAGTTTCAACATAAGAAAAATAAACCCCTTTATCAGTTTTATCCAAGTAGTGAAAATAAAATGCAATAAGAGCAACCCACAGATCTTTGATTCTTTCTAAAACACATAAAATGTACACCCACCTATGGTCTGGTCTCTTCAAGGGCTTAAGTTTTTTAATGGCAAGGGATTCACAGATTTTGAAAAAATTTTCTCTTTTACTGCAGCTTTTCATGTCAAAATAGATGTCATCAAACAAATCTTCTAAGTATCTATCAAAACATGAAGCAAATTTTTTTGCACAGTTATTAGCTGTGTGACATGTGTCACCATCAATATCTAATAAGTGGGGTGCTTTGTTTGATCGTAGTCTGGTTTCAACACCCTTTTTTTTTCCACGCATGGTGTTACATGAGTCCATTAATACACTAATTAAGTTTGTCCATGGAATATTATTATCTTCAATAGTATTAACAACTGCTTTAAAAACAGCTTCTGAATTGCAAGATTCCAACTTTAGAGATGCAAAATGATGAACTACAACTTCATTTTGATTGTTGTGATAAAACTGCACCAATATTGCCAGTATACTTTCTTGAGCATTGCTAGTACTTTCATCCAAATTTAGAGAAAATGGAGTCTCCTTTAAAGTTTTAATGATATTTTCCTTAATAGTTTTTGCGAGCCCATATTTCACTAACCTTGCGTTTTCTGCTTTCAAAGCAAACAAAAATACCCAGATCAAAATAAATAATTCATTATTATTCCTACTTCCTTTTGAACGACGATCCCCGGAATCGAAGTTCAAAATCCCCGGAATTCCGGGGTTTTCCCGGAGCACAAACACCCCTGGGTTTACGGCTACTAATATTCAACTCAGTATCCTTGTAATCTTGAACCCAATCTAGAAGACGGGAACTTCTGGATCGAGTATTGAGAGAAATTTGCCTTTGTGAAGGACTTTTAAATGAAACTAATCCGCATTTGCGTTACATGGACAGGAAAGCCACAAAAACCTCCCATGGTTAGTCTGACGGCAAAGGGACTCTAACCCGCGATCTGGCGGCCACTGAGGATATTTTACGTTGGCACTATGGTTGGTGCGAGCCGGGTGCAGAGTTCGTATCGATCAGCTGTTTCTGGGATTCGAATACGGTTCCTCTCATTGGAAGGCGAACACTCTATCCCCTGAGGCACCATGACTCTTAATCAAAGATTTTCATAAGTGCTGAGTGGATAATTGGTGTTGCTTTTTAAGGCTGCTTGTTATTTTGTTTTCATGTTTCTTTTATTAACTTAATGCCTTCCTTCATCTAACTTTGTAGGCATTCCTTGTAGGTTACTTACACTTTCATAATGCAAAATCATATGCAATTTTTAGATTTCACTATATTCTCACTGTTTAAAAGATATTTTTACTAATTCAAGAATACTACTGAAAAAATTTAAAATAAAAAATTTATGAAAATATAATTGGATGACATTACTGGGAGAGAATAATAAAATAGATATATTAAAACTATTGAAAGACATAATTTTTAATTTATTGGATTTCGAAGAAGGTTCAAGTATACCCTTTTGACAGAATTCACCTCTATTAGCTTTCAATTTACTATGCAAAAGTTATTTTTAACTCAACCTAATACCAAAGAAAACGCTAGATAGATAAATACATCAAATCTTCATACTTATTATCCATAAAAGAAAATTATGGCAATAGTAGAAAAATAGTCACTGGCCTAATAACAAAAAGATTTCATGAGTATGTACATATTTTCAGATTCACTCACATGCATTTATTACATCAAAAATAGATACATAAAAATTAACAAATTCATCTTCTAACACCTTTTCATTTATTGAATAAAATAAATTTAATAAACTATTGTACAGGCACATTGTATAAACTAAGAATAAAAACTGCTAATGAGGAAATGAAATTTAGCATTATATAAACCAAAACTTTATCAATTATAAAAAATCTAATAAACAGGTTAAAGATTACATATTTACTCTAGATAATTATATTAAATAATAATAGAAAAAAAACAAGTTATTAAAGTGTATTTAGATTATTAACTAAAGAGAATATATAACATTCACAATCATGAATAAGTATGTTATTTTATGAGAGCAACACAGTCAAAAAACACCAAAAAGAATTAGTATACCATCCCGTTACACTCTACTGACTTCAATGGTCAGCTGGACAAGCGATAATTTTTATCTTTATTATTATCTATTTTTAAACTCTTCCCCAAGAAAAAAAAAAAAACTTTAAGTGTCTCACACTTGAAGCAAACCTATAATTTCAAACTACGTGTGTCATCTTGCTTTAAAAAATTAACAAGGCTCCAGAACAGACAAATAACTTAAATATTTTAAAAGTCGACACACTTTTTAAAAATTGCCAATTTAGCGTTATTTTCCCACCCAGATAAAAATTATTCAAACAAATGCCTTACTCTCATATTTTGCAAATTTTTACGAGCTAAGGTAATACAGCATTGGAGTTTTTAAATATAAAAAAATTAGAGCATAAATACTTTTCATTTCCCCAAAACTGTGGCTTTTCTCCATATTGATGTTTTCTGTTATATTCAGATTAAGCATAGATGGAGCTGGCTGAAGATAGGTCAAACTTAACCTAACAGTCATGAATAACTGTTGCATACCCACAGAAGCAATTTAAAAAAATAACAAAGAAATCTTTATAAAAAAAAAAAAAATTAAAAAAAAGAGCATCATTTCCTATGACTGAGAAAAATGCAGCCTTAATGTTAGTTTGTAACAGATTTTAGAGGTCTGAACAAACAAATCACCATTGTTTTCAAGACCTTTCATGGCGTTACCTTCTCTTAATCTTTTAAAATAAATCTGCAGGGAAAAAAAAACTTTTTTTTTAACAGAATAAAGCTATTTTTAACAAATTTTTAGCAATGTGTTTAAACTGATATTGGAAGCTCATTAAGAATAGACAATAGAAGAAGCAAAGATAAATTACCGTATTTGCTAATATGATACATATATCAGTAACAACTAGTTGATTGCAGAGAGCATTTTCAGGTGCCCTCCAATATGTAATAAAAGTTTTTGAACCACTATTATTCACATTCGCTTAATGACCACCTGGTGCATTCAAGACCACTTCACTGTCAGCCATGACTTTCTCTTTTCCTTCATAAAGTACCCTGGAATAATATTTAATCAAATTAATACAGCTGTAAACAATAAACAATCTTTATTTTTCAGAAATAACTAAAATAGATGTTTTGTGAAAGAGACAACGCTGCTATATTAAACTGTAATTGCCTTCAAATAAAAGGCTTTTGTTACTAGAATGAAAAGAAAAGACTGTAAATAAGGGTTTTTTAAAAGGAGACCAAACTGTAATAATAGGGTGCGAAGCTAGATTTTCAACAAAAAATAAGCACTTTTAAAGTACTTTTTTAGCACTCAAAAAATATTTTTAATCACTTTCAAAAGAAAAATTATAATTAGGATCTGTGTAGTAATAAAATTTCTTCTATTGTTTAAACTTAATTTATAAACATTAAATCAATCAAATTCAAAAACATTTTTAAAAAACTTTACATGATCATGATAAAATAACTAGTTTCTGATAAATATTGCAGAGAAAATTGTGAAAATCGTGAATTTTTGGTAATTTAGATTTAGAATTTCAATTGACACTGCAAAGAAAAAAAATCTGTTTTTATAATTTAAAAAATTAAGCATTTTTTACAAACCCCGAATAAAAAAGCACCTTTAAGCACTTTTTACAAACCCCAAATAAAAAATAAGCACCTTTAAGCAAGTTTTAAAAACGCTACACACCCTGAAAAACACAAACTATAATTGTATACTCACCCCACATCAACGAGTGGGAGTTATCTCCACCCCTGCGGTAACAGAAAAAGATGCTTGGACTGCGTAGACTTCCATGGTTTCAATCAGCAAGAAAATCAAGAGGTGTGCATTCAACGCAAGTATACCTAACCTTTTGGCACTGTTTCTCCCTGGCTACGTATAATGAAGGTCACATCAGTGATAGGCAGCAAAGACTGCGTAGATTTGGGACTGTTTCCATTACGAGAGAACTCTTTGAGGGGTGAAGCATTGTCTAGAAGACCTGCAACTACAAAGTAGTTGGTTACTCGTTTATCTTCTATTCTTCAAAATTCAGTATCCTTGACACTCTACAATAAAGTTCACCTTTATTTGTACCTAGCAGAAGAAGGTTGGTCTAATTTCAAAACAAAAGTAAAACACAAGTACTTTCACAAAAACAAAACACAAAGAATTGCAAAATAATTTTTCAATAGACAAAAAAAAATTTTTTTTAAATGAAAAATGATTTGTTTACTTTGACAGAAAAGTGTTGGGGAAATGCATAGGAATTTGTACTGTATTAATTAATGTTTAAATAAATAATTATTTTATTATCAGCTATTTAACAAAAGGAACGACATAGGGTGACCCCGGGGTAATTCACGATCACTCTGTTTCTGGGGTAAATAATGATCACCTAAGTTTTATTTGTTTTAAAAAATTTTTCTTTAAACTTCAGACATGGACAAGAATGCTTGTACACTTTACTAAAGTATAACTACATTTACTTAATAATAGTTTTTTGTTTAATCTAACAAAATAAATATCTTTTAAACTGCTTTCTGTATTTTCCATTTCAAAGATGGGTTTCAAAATGTGCACATTTCTGCAAAGATCCCCCTCCTTCTCTTAATAATAAATATTTAGAGTTACTTTCTTTATCTTTGATATAAAAATAGTGCAAGCTTTTGTTTAATTGTTTCACATCTACTGTAAACATTTTTATTATAGGAAACTATATCAAATGTTGCCCCCTACAGATGGGGTAATTATTGATCACTTTGGTAATTGCTGATCATTGTCATTTCTTCTTATAAATAGTATAAAAAATAGCTCATAAATAGTTAATTGTCTTTTCTTAAATAACAGTTCATATTTATTAAGTGGAACAACTATAAAATATATTTTAACTGTAATCATAAAATTTGTTTTTAACTGTATACAAGACAAATGTGTGTTCTGATTTGCACCATTTCTGGTTTGTCTTACCTTGCTTCTATCTTAATTTTATGTGTGTACATTGCTAGAATAATTTTTAAGTTTATAAATCAGCCTAATATAAATATGGTGAGAAATTATAAGCCTAAAAATGATACTAAGCTTCTAGAAAGCAAAATTAGTGAAGTTCTTTTAATTATTTTTCAGTGTGAGAGCGGCGGCCAGAGCTGTTCGACATACCTTACTTAACTTTACACTCTCACTTAATGAAGTTAAAAAAAATCAAGCAAAAGTAACTCATGTAAGAACTCTTTCTTATATTCCAGCAGAATATGAGAATGAGTTGGCTGCTTGCCTAAAATGTATGGCAGGATGCAAAGATTTTTGGAAAATTTAAAGTGTTAATCTTTATTCTTGCTTTTAAATAAATAGTTTTATTAGCTGCTTAAACATATCTTTTTGATTTATTTGTTTGATCTTGATGTCTTATTTGTTAATTACCATTGTATAATTATTTTTAAACAGCCCCTTTACTATATAAAAACTAGTGATCAGTAATTACCCCAGAAGTGATCAGGAATTACCCCAGAAATGATCAAGAGAAGGGGTAATTCCTGATCACTAAAAATTTAAAATCCCTCAAATTCTAATTAGATTTTCAAACAAAAGAAGGCAGCATAGGACCCATCTCATATAGCCTTAAACTTCCAGTAAATATCAAAATTCTATCTTGAATAGTTTTTTCACAAAATAGATGTTTGCATTTTTTGATCAGGAATTACCCAAGGTCACCTATATCACAATTTAAATACGTTAATAAATATATAGATAGATATTTACACGAATAAGTCATCTTTTTAGCTGTACTGAATTTTTAATAGCAAAGTATGTGGTCTTTACTATATGGTTTTATCAATGTCAAATTTTTTTCATTATAACCTCAAGAAATACAGACTTGAAATTTGGCAAAAACATTGAGAAAAAAAGTGAAATAAAAATGTATTTTTTTAAAATTTCAATTTTAAGTTTTTTAAAAATTGAAAACAAATTGTTTTAAAAAAATTAGCCATGTAATATACTTTATAAAATGTCACTTAAAACGGAATAAAATAATCTGAAATTTAATAATCTTGGAAACAAATGGTTTTTAAAGCGTACTAATTATTTCTCTTATCGCAATCAGAAGAAAAACTTAATCAATTTCTGGAAGAATAGAAATAACTACATTTTTTGAAGTTATTTCAATATCAAAAATTTAATTTTATATCTATACAAAGAACTGTTAATATAACATCAAACTGTATTAAAACTACGAAATTAAGAAATCAGATACTAAACATACTTACTACTAAAAAAACCACATTCTAAATCAAATAAACATATATTAAGCAAGAACATTCAAACCAACTCATAAATATGATATACAGATTTTTAAAATTTTGTATAAAACTAAACAAAATAATATGAATAGGTATAACTCTTTAAAAAAAAAATCTATTTGACCAACTTATAATTTTCTGATACTACATTAAATTTAAGATGTTCTTATAATACTTATAGCTAAACAATTGTACTGTTTCTTTTTAGTTTCTAATTTTCTGGAAGAAATATCACCTCAGTTTTTTCGTAAAGTAACTGGCAGACCTTTAGTTAATGTGCAATGATCTATATTTCAAATTCTTTTAATAAAAGTATTGTTTCTAGATATTTTTTGTTCAGTCTAAGTTGATTTTCTCTTTATTTGTATAAATATATTAGTATTTTAATTTTAAACCTTAAACACAACATACAATGGGCTATTTAAAATATGAATGATGATATTTGCAGTATTTTTATCTTATTAGCAAAAACGACTTCATAAAAGGTTAAAACTGTCAAAAACTGGCGCATATCAAAACCTTGACAGCCATGGAAAGAACTATTTTTACTTTTTTCTACATATGAGCAGTCAAATAGTAAGATCTCAAACAACTAATGACAGATGTAACACTTTAATGAAAAGGAAACTATAAGGTACACGAAATACCTTAAATTTATTTAACCAGATGTTAATAAAGAACCTAAAGTAGGTTTACGGAGAGCTCGAAGAAAGGGAAAATATATTAATGTGGTATCATAATTAAAAATCTTTTAAAGAAATTAACAGTTCACGCCAATATATCCCATTACAACAACAAAAGCTTTAAAAATTCAAAAATTTTAAGATTATAAAAAGTATTAAAAGACGGGCAATTAATTAAATAATGTGCAGACAGCTTGTAATGCTTCTAGAAGCTGGCAAGAGGAAATAGCAAACATGATTCATTGTTTATAAATCTACAATTTTTAATTTAAAGAGTAACTAACTTACTTTATTCAATGCCGACTAACTAATTTACAAGCTTTGAGAGATAATTCACTTTGTTACACATTAATAACTAATTTTTTTAAGATAACTTCCACCTCACATCACATCACATAACGTTAGTTTTCCTTCCCCTTTAACTTGAGTATTGTAAAGTGCTACGAGCTCTTTGCTTTCGCTTATAGCTCTGTATTTCAATAGGTAAGGTTGGGGCTGAGTAGATAGCACAAAGTTGAAGCGAACTGCTAGAATCGGTTAGTAGCTTGGAAGAACTTGAATAAGAGGGATTGGATTTTGGTCCGGGGGTTGAGAGGCAAGTTAACCAGATCAGTGATAGCTGGGCATTGCAGGGATAAGGATTGATTGAGGTCTTTACGAGCATTTTGATAAATGGAGCACTCCAGGAGATAGTGTTCATTCCTGTCTATATGTCCGCAGTTGGGGCACTTAGGACTTTCTATTAACTTGCACTTATGTAGAATCGCGTTAGTTGGAAGCTTTTTCGTTCTTAGTCTGGCTATTAATACATCTAATTTTCGGGACTTGATAAGAGGGAGGTAATTTTGAGGTTCGTCGAGGTGCGGAAAGAAATGGAAGTATTTGCACTTTTTCCATTCTTTGTATTCTTTATTGAGCTCTTCTTTCAAAAACGTTTGACTCAGATCTTGGGGTGATGATAGGTGCGAAATAAAATCTTGATTTAGTGCCTGTTTTGCGAGTTGGTCAGCTCGTTCGCTTTTGTATAATACCAGTATGGGATGGGACCCAGATAAATGAGAGTGAATTCACAATTTGGTTAGATTTGGCTATTTGGTCAAGGAGAAGTAGTGATATTCTTGGAGAGTTTCTAGTGCCTTTGGAGAAGGACTGAAGTATTGAGTGGCTGTCCGTTAGTAGGGTATAATGTTCGTAGCTGTTTACACAATGTTTGAGGGAGGGGAAGATCGCCAATCCTTCTGCGGTAAAGACTGATGTTTGTGACGGAATTCGGCCAGAGACCGTATAACCTTTAGAGGAATATATTCCCACGCTGGTTTTGTCCGATAGTTTTAATCCGTCTGTAGCCAGAACGATGCTGTTGATAAGGTTTTGATAGCGAAACTCTTCAAATAAGGCTCTTATCTGTGGTGGGGCTAGATTCT
The DNA here is from genome assembly GCA_949128135.1 of Parasteatoda lunata. Taxonomy (NCBI): domain Eukaryota; kingdom Metazoa; phylum Arthropoda; class Arachnida; order Araneae; family Theridiidae; genus Parasteatoda; species Parasteatoda lunata. Next base: position 87,658,608 of record OX421979.1, on the reverse strand, counting down.
TGGTTTGCAATGCAAAGTTGTCTAAATGAATGACGACGTTTGGGGGAATTGGAATAGGGGTATGGTATTTAATAATGTTATTTTGGGAGAGGTTCTTGCTAATCATCCATTTATGCATGTATGGTATAAGAGGGGCCTTGTGGAAGGTTGGATAGTGGGAGATTAAGGTGATGGAAGACTGGAGAATATGATTGCAGGGAGGTGTGGCGGAAGTAGAATTTAGCTGCTAGCCATTTGTGACGTGAAGCTAATTTACTCACACCCGCTTCTTTGAGAAGTAGTGGAATGGGTGTCCATCGAGGTAGTCCAGTTGCAACCCTAAGCGGCGCGTTGTACAGGACTTATAGGGTTCGTGAATCTGTTACACTTGAAAAGGTAAAGATGTGACTACCGAAGTCTAAAACACTTCTGAAGCATGAGTTTACGATTTGAAGAAGGTTTTCTGACTGAACTCCCCAACGGTTGGTAGCTGTGGTGACCTGCCTACTACAACTCAACGCTGCCACTCCTGTATCCCCTAGCAACGAAGAACAGAAAAAACTAATGTTTTCTTTTCTCTTTCTTAATTCTTCTCCGTTTTCATATATTGCATATATTAACGTTCTGCTTTTGTTATTACCGTTGCTTGTTCGAATATATTTTAATTTATTATTATTCCAAACTATTTATTATATAAATTTTATTAAAAGTAATGTATCTACTCATTTCTCTCAAAAATCATACCTCCACAAACTGGTGACCTCGGATTTATTACGAATCGCAACCTGCAATGTTGTACGAATATGGAGTTCATATGCCAAAATCTTGAGTAACAATAAGTTGTCAAGTGTGATGAAATGCAAGTAAGACATTTTACCTGTGATTTGAAGAAGTTTGCCTCAGTCCAGTGAGTCAACATATTTCTGTCAGAATTTTACCTGATCTTATTTATTGAATGATTAATTTATCTGGCGTGTTGAATCTGAGTCGCCAATTTATCTTATTTAAAGTACCAAGAAGCTGTGTCGCTATATACGTATATTGATTATTTTTTCTGTGTTATTGTGTATATTTGACTAATCTAAAATGGTTGACAACAATGCTTCTTCACAATTGGCGCGCGTTGCAGTTAAGCCTCCGCCATTTTGTCGCCAAGACCCATCGTTATGGTTCATTCAACTGGATGCGCAGTTTAAATTGAGCCACATTACTGCTGACGAAACTCAGTTTTATACAGCGATCGCCGCTTTAGAATCAGAAGTACTTCAATCAGTTCGTGAAATTATCTTGAGTCCACCGGCGACGGAAAAATACAAATCTTTGAAAGAAAAATTAATTTCTGTTTATGCAGAATCCGAGACAGTTAAAATCAAGCAACTATTGCAAGATTTACAGTTAGGTGATATGAGGCCTTCTCAATTGTTGTCTAAAATGTCAGACTTATCCGCCGGTAACCTAACGGACAACATTCTTAAAACATTGTGGATGAATAGACTCCCATCAAATATGCAAGCTATTTTAGCAGCCAGTAGTGAGCCTCTTACGAAGCTGTCCGAAATCGCTGATAAAATACACGAGGTGGTCATGCCAATGCAAATGCATGCAGTTCAGACTCATGATCAAGTTATTATTACATTACAGACTCAAATTAATGAATTGTCCAAACAGGTCTCTCAATTAGTAGCCATTCAAGCTGAACCCTTTCAGCGTCGTCGCTCTCCATCACGTGGTCGATATGCACGTCGTAGCCCTTCGAGGAAACGTTATGAAAGCCCTCCTCCGGGTATTTGTTTTTACCATCACAATTTTGGAGACAAGGCAAGCAAATGCCGCCAACCGTGTCGTTATAACAACCAGGGAAACGAGACGGGCCGTCGCTAAAAGTCGTGAACGACAGCGGCCGGAATATTGCACGCCTTTTCGTCATCGATAAGAATTCGGGTTTAAAGTTTCTTGTAGACACCGGGGCTGATGTTTCTGTCGTGCCACCACATTTTCATGAACAAAAGCGCCTTACCAAATTACAACTTTATGCAGCAAATGGAACTCCTATACAAACTTTTGGTGAACGCCTGATATCTATTGACTTAGGATTGCGCCGCAAATTCCAATGGCCATTCATTGTTGCCTCCGTTTCAAGTCCTATTATTGGCGCGGACTTCTTGCAAAAATTTTCTTTGCTTGTCGATCTTAAAAATCGCCGTTTAGTAGATTCTTCAACGAACTTGTCTTACCCGGGTGAAATTCGCAATAGTCAAGATTTAAACATTAAACTTATTTCGGATACTTCTACATGGCATCAACTTCTCAGAGAATTTCCTACAATCACGCGCCCAGTTATGGGTAATTCACAACCCAAGCACGATGTACTACATCATATTGAAACTACCGGACCTCCAATTTGTTCTAAACCAAGACGTTTACCTCCAGACAAGCTTAAAGCCGCCAAAGATGAATTTCAATACATGATGGAACAGGGAATTTGCCGCCCATCGAAAACTTCATGGGCCAGTCCGCTCCACCTAGTTCGGAAACGAAATGGTAACTGGCGCCCGTGCGGGGATTATCGCCGGTTAAATGCAGCTACAATTCCTGATCGTTACCCAGTCCCGCACATTCAAGATTGTATGCAAGTCTTAGAAGGAAAAACTATTTTTACAACTGTTGATCTTGAGCGGGCGTACCACCAAGTCCCCGTTAATCCTGCTGATATTCCAAAAACTGCAGTTATAACGCCTTTCGGACTATTTGAGTTTCCGGTTATGACTTTTGGCTTATGCAATGCCGCTCAAACGTTCCAACGCTTCATTAATCAGGTGCTAATCGGCCTGGACTTTTGTGTACCTTATTTTGATGACGTCTTAATCGCTTCCTCTTCAGAACAAGAACACTTATCCCATTTAAGAACTATTTTTGAACGGTTTCAAAGTTACGGTGTCAGTCTCAATCCTTCCAAATGTGTTTTTGGCCAACAAAAAGTATCCTTTCTTGGCCATGAAATCTCCGCTGATGGCGTTCGACCCCTTTCAGATAGAGTCACCGCTATCCGCGAGATGCCCGAACCATCTACAGTAAAGGACTTGAGAAGATTTCTTGCCATGCTCAATTTTTACCGACGTTTCCTACCTCATGCTGCGACCATGCAAGCACCTCTAAATTCTTTTTTGGTTGGAAGCAAAAAAAATGACAAGCGTGTTATAAACTGGACCACAGACTCACGCGATGCGTTTCAAAAATGTAAAAATGATTTAATTTCCGCAACAAATTTGCAATATCCTTCAGCATCTAAACCATTATCACTCTACGTTGACGCATCGACAACAGGTATAGGAGCAGTTTTACAACAGAAAGATCAAGAAACATGGAGACCACTTTCATATTTTTCTAAAAAACTCTCACCTGCCCAAACCAGATACAGCACTTACGATCGCGAATTATTAGGAATCTATGAAGCTGTAAAGCATTTTCGACATATGCTAGAAGGACGCATTTTCATGATCTTCACTGATCACAAACCATTAACCTATGCTTTTCAACAGCGTTCGGATAAAGCCTCCCCTCGTCAAATGAGACACCTTGACTTCATAAGCCAGTTTTCAACAGATATCCGTTATGTGGAGGGTTCACAGAATATCGTAGCAGACACCTTGTCTCGTATCGAAGAATTAGCCATTCCGTCGCCAATTGACTTTTCTGCCCTTGCGGATGAACAATATCAGGACACAGAACTACAAACCCTCTTGAAAAATAAATCTACCAACAATCTGAACTTGCAACCTATGCAGCTGACACCTGGAAAATCACTTTATTGTGATGTTCAGGATTCGAGAATTCGACCTTATGTTCCCCCTGGGTTTCGACAAGCAGTTTTTAGTCAATTACATCGTCTTTCACATCCTGGCATCAAGGCTTCAAGGAAACTGATACAACAACGTTTCGTGTGGCCTAGTATGCAAAAGGACATAGCTAGCTGGACTCGTTCATGCTTAGAGTGCCAACGATCTAAAATTGTCAGGCACACCATCAGCCCACTTAAAAATTTTAATTTGCCATCATCTCGGTTCAATCACGTGCATCTCGACTTGGTCGGACCATTGCCGCCTTCAAATGGATATTCATATCTCCTTACTTGCATTGACCGATTTACTCGCTGGCCCGAAGCCGTTCCTTTAGTGGATATTTCAGCTAGTACTGTAGCGAATGCATTTTACACTGTTTGGATTTCCCGATTTGGAGTTCCGGAACAGATTTCTACTGACCAGGGGCGTCAGTTCGAATCCCAACTCTTCACGTCGCTAGCTAAGTATTTAGGCACTTACAAAGTGAGAACCAGTCCTTATCATCCAAGTTCCAATGGAATTGTCGAGAGATTTCATCGCTCTTTAAAACAATCAATTCGATGCCACACTGCAATACAGTGGACTGAGGTGTTACCTACCGTACTTCTAGGTCTTCGATCAGCGTTGAAAGAGGATCTGAATGCCTCTTCTGCCGAACTGGTATATGGTGCTGCTCTCCGTTTGCCAGGGGATTTCGTACATTCAGTCAATCCACCTGACTGTAATGATCCTTCTACATTCGTGCATCAACTTAGAAACTGCATGTCAAAATTACGACCAGTTCCTACCAGCGCTCATTGCAAACAAACTGTCTTCGTACACAAAGAACTTAGAAACTCATCTCATGTTTTTCTCAGATGTGATGCTCCAAAGCCTTCTCTTGCACCAAAATTTTCAGGACCACATCAAGTACTAGCTCGATACGAAAAAACATTCAAAATTTTAGTAAACGCAAAAGAAATTAATGTTAATATCGACCGCCTTAAACCGGCATTCATCTGGAAACCTGAAGCCCCTGTACCACATGCGTCATCAACATCGACTGAAACCACGACGTCCGACTTAACAAATGCTACGACAACAACACGCTCGGGACGTAGAGTACGCTTCAATCCGAAGTATTTGTAAGAAAGGTATCGTTAGCACTGGAGGGGGAGTACTGTGGTGACCTGCCTACTACAACTCAACGCTGCCACTCCTGTATCCCCTAGCAACGAAGAACAGAAAAAACTAATGTTTTCTTTTCTCTTTCTTAATTCTTCTCCGTTTTCATATATTGCATATATTAACGTTCTGCTTTTGTTATTACCGTTGCTTGTTCGAATATATTTTAATTTATTATTATTCCAAACTATTTATTATATAAATTTTATTAAAAGTAATGTATCTACTCATTTCTCTCAAAAATCATACCTCCACAGTAGCAATACAGTCATAGATATAAAGGCAGAAAGATCAATCACTCGACCAAACGGACGTAACGGTGAACGCTGACATCACTGGTCTAGGAACTAGTTTGTACTCTATATCCACGCCCTCTAGTGAACTGCCGTGTTTGTTTATTGTAGCTGTACATAAATTGTTCTTTTTTTATTTGATTTTTATAAGTTGTAATGATTAATAATAATTGATAACATTCAGTCTCTTTGCCATAAAAATCTGAAATTCGCAAATTTTATGATACATTTTTTTCAGATTTTTTTAAAGATTTATAATTTGTAAATTTTAAAATTACAAAAAAAGAAAAAAAAAAAAAAACTAATATGTTCTTAAAATTTAATTCTTTATATCATTCTGAAATTCAAATATTTGAAATAAAATAAAACACAATTTATGTACTTACAAAAAATAAATAAAATAAAGAACATTTTAGTAAACATTCCAAGCTAGTCAAAACATTAAATTTCATATAAAGCACAAGAAATTGAAAAATGATAATAATTGTATAGTCTCATTATTGCCTGTTAGCGTTCAATTAGTTTACTAGCAAAACGTTTTCTTGTTTTTCATTTGTGTGTAATGGAAATTCTAATTATTTTCATTCAAAAAATCCTTCAAATCTCGTGGTTTTCCTTTGCATTTAACGCAACATTTGATTTGTCTAAATTTAATTTTAAATAATATATAGGTTACTACAAAAGCTTTTATAAACATGATTTTACTGTGATATTTAAATTGCAAGTTACTTTGATTTCTGGGTCGTGTTAAAAGTAAAAAATATAAGAAAAGTATTTCACAACATCTATTATGATGACAAATTGTCTGTCAAGGATGATAAAAAAATTAATGGTTAAAAAAATGATTCATTGCGATAATGAACATTTAGCTGTAATCTTATTATTGTTCAGTTATCTAAAAAGACTTTTTCGTGGTTTTCCTTTGCATTTAACGCAATATTTGATTTGTCTAAATTTTAATTTAATTTTAAATAATATATAGGTTACTACAAAAGCTTTTATAAACATGATTTTACTGCAATATTTAAATTGCAAGTTACTTTGATTTCAGGGTCGTGTTAAAAGTTAAAAATATAGGAAAAATATTTCACAACATCCACTAGGATGAAAAATTGTCTGTCAAGGATGATAAAAAAAATTAATGGTTAAAAAAATAATTCATTGCGATAATGAACATTTAGCTGTAATGTCATTATTGTTCAGTTATCTAAAAAGACTTTTTCGTGGTTTTCCTTTGCATTTAACGCAACATTTGATTTGTCTAAATTTTAATTTAATTTTAAATAATATATAGGTTACTACAAAAGCTTTTATAAACATGATTTTACAGTGATATTTAAATTGCAAGTTACTTTGATTTCTGGGTCGTGTTAAAAGTTAAAAATATAAGAAAAGTATTTCCCCACATCCACTAAGATGACAAATTCTCTGTCAAGAATGATAAAAAAATTCATGGTTAAAAAAATAATTCATTGCGATAATGAACATTTAGCTGTAATCTTATTATTGTTCAGTTATCTAAAAGAATTTTTCGTGGTTTTCCTTTGTATTTAACGCAACATTTGATTATTTTAATTTCAACTTAATCTTGGTCAAAGTAAGCTATTTTTATAACTTTTATAAACATTGTTTTAGGCCGATATTTAAATTGCACGTTACTTTGATTTTTGGAATGAGTTTAAAATTACGAAAAATATGAAGAGCATCTCGCTATATTCACCGAAATAATTGACTGTCTGTCAAAGAAATGATTTATTATATAAAAAAAATTTATTGCGATTACTGAGCATTTCGCTGGAACTCTTTAAGCGTCAAGCAATCTGAATGATATTTTCGTGGTTTTCTTTTACGTGTAACGCAAAATATGATTGTTTTCTTTAAAAAATACATTCCTAAAGGCAGCAATGTTTAAATATTTACATAAATTATTAGTTATTTTATCTTTATTCCTTGTTAAATCAAAACAAAATGAAAAGCATTTGATTTTGGGCAATTAATTAGCAAGGTAGATAGTCTTACGCGGACATTAAGATATGAATTGGGAGATTTTGATACGGATATATATATATATATATATATATATTATAATTTGAATAATTATTCGTGCAAAGGCATTAATAAAGATCGGAAATTGAAAGATAATACAATCGAATTCATAATAAAGGCTACGAATAATTATTTTCATAAAAAAGATTTTTATTTTTAATTATCATCGGAAAATTTAACAAATGTACGGTTGCATAGCTTATATTTTGTTTAAAAAAATGTGTCATTAATGTGCATTTTTAATTATTTAAAAATTTTAAAACAATAATAGTAAACTTATAAAATTCAAAGGGTTTTAGTTTTGAACTCGTTCTGTTAAATCAAATTTTTAAATATAAAAAAATGCTAATCTAAGCATCTATACTTCAGTTATAATAGAACCAAACGCTTCAAACTAATAACTATGGTTGAATAAGCAAATATCCTTCCTTCGGTTTTAATTAACCCAAGTTCTGAAAACCGAAACTAAACAAAACCGAAACTATAGTATATAATTGCTCGTAATCTGAATGATGTCTGGTTTTAAAACTTCAATAAACAAGCAAATAAATTATGAGTAATGAATAGACATCTTTAAGCAATATACAAAATTATATACTGATTTATGGAAGTGAAAAAAATTTAGAATTTAAATTAATTTGCTTTTTAATGATCAACACTGATTACGCGCAATGCTAAGGTACGGCGGGGATGTCAGAAAATAATCCCTAGGACGACACGAACGCCACTTTTTGTGCGTAAAACCGGTCTGTCAAAAGCGTGTTGCTTTTCTAAAGCCCCCCGGGAAAAGTTAAATGTCCTTATCCCCTATATTAGTCCCTGAATACAGTGAAGAGCGGAGAGTTTCTTTAAAATTTTTTGTTTTAATATTCTGAAGTGGTGGTGGAAGCTCAGGTTACTGGAGAAGTGAAGCCCGAGGATTCGAAGATTTTGAACCCAAGGAATGGGTTTATTGAAGAAGTTGAGACAGAAGTTATCACTTGAGCGTCTTCTTGAAAAATTGATGACAGCGCTTTTTTCCGGAACGATTTCAAGGCTCCAGTCCTTGCACCATTCCTGAATAAGTTGGAGTGAAAATTGCATCTTATGTCTTACTTCGTAGGGGGTTTCGGCGATTGCTATCAGGTAGATGTCGCCTCCAAAAATAAGGCAAGATATGTCACCTGGGAGGATGGGATGCAGGTCTGACATGCAAATCATGAAAAGGAATGGGGAAAGAACTGATCCTTGCGGAACAATCTATTCATAGGAAAGTTGGCTGAAAGCACTTTCCTCCATCGCACAGCTATTTTTCTTTGGTTGACAAAGTTGTGGATGAATTTGGCAGCTCGACCTGTAATTCCGGACTTTAAGAGTTTGAGGATTAAAAATTCTTGGTTTATACTGTCATAGGCAGCGTGAATGTCAAGGGAGCAGCATATTACATACTTTTTTTCGAACCGAGCTTGGAAAACCTCGTGGTGAAGAATGGTGAGAACCGAGTCTACACCTTTAAATGGTAGGAATCCACAGTGATAGGGATGGAAAATTCCAGTTTTGAGTGAAAAATCGACGAGTCTCTTTAAGAGCATGCGTTCAAGGGATTTGCTCAAGGTTGATGTAAGCGATATCGGTCTATATGATGATACTAGGTCAGGTGGTTTCCCTTTCTTATGGATAGGGATGATGTGAGCTAATTACCAGGTTTCTGGGATCTGTCCTCAGACCCAGATATAGTTTAACTCGTCGAGTAGCTTCTGAATAGCTGCTTCCGAAAGGGAGCGAAGAATTTTTAGAGGAATGCCATCTGGTCCGGGGGACTTGCATTTTGAAGCAGTGAAGGCGTCGTTAAGTTCTTGTAAAGAGAAAGGTTTGTTGTATTCTTGGTCATCTCCGCTGAAATCTAGGGGGAGTGGGTTTTTGTTTGGAGGCATCGAAACCCCCTAGCTCCCCTTGGTATTAAGGTATAATTTTTAGCTCGCACCCAAGGTAGGCCCCCATGGTCCAACCATGGCTACCGAAGGAAATTTTTGTAAGTGAATTAGGGGGTCCCAGTGGGCCCCTAAAGGACTATTGTTTTATATCACCGAGAAAAAGCTTTTGAAGGGAAGCTGTTGCAGGCCTGACGTGAAACAGTGGCCTGTTTGGTAGAGCGTTGGACTGTCAACTTGTGGCTGGAGCCAGGGGTTCAGGGTTCAAACCCCGGGATCGGGCAGTTTTTCAATGTTTCTTCCTTTTTTTTTAATTCTTTTATTTTGCATTATATTATTTTTTTAATGTGTTTTTCGTTATTCTGCAGTCTCCTGCATGTCAGAATTTTTTTTTTTGGAGAAATTGGAAAAAACTGGAAAAATCAAGGAAAATCAGTTTTTTTAACATTTTTCGACTCCTTTTGCAACTTTTTAGGGAGTCTATCATGCTTAGGGTGTTCTGTGTATAAAATGGTGCATATTTCTTTGCAAAAGAACACGTAATGGAACAATGAGAAGAAAAAAAAAAAGACATACTTTTACATACTTTTTTTCGACTCCTTTTGCAACTTTTTAGGGAGTCTATCATGCTTAGTGTGTTCTGTGTATAACTGGTGGCTGGAGCCACCAGTTGACCGTTAGAACCCCAGGAACGGGCAGTTTTTCACTTTTTTTCCCTTTTTTTTTAATTGCTATATTTTGCATTACATTATTTTTTTAATGTGTTTTTCGTTCTTCTGCAGTCTTCTGAATGTCAGAAATTTTTTTTTTTGGAAAAATGGGTAAAAACTGGAAAAATCAAGGAAAATCAGTTTTTTCACATTTTCGACTCCTATTGCATAATTTTAGGTAGTCAATCATGCATAAGGTGTTCTGTGTATAAAATCGAGAATCTTTCTTTGATAAAGAACACTTTTTGGAATAATAATAAAAAATAAAAAAAAAGTCGAAATGTCGAGAATAAGGTTCTGGCTTCGAGACCTTCTAACTCCCTTTAATATTAAGTTATAATTTTCAAACTCGGTCACAAAGTAGGCCTCTATGGTCCAATCATGCCTGCCAAAGGAAATTTTTATATGTTAATTAGGAGGGCCCCAGTGGGGCCCTAAAGGTCAGTTGCATAGGTAACCGAGAAAGGGCTTTTGAAGTGAAATTGTTTCTCTCTTTCCGTACCGCCTTGGTCTGGTGGTAGGACACCTGACTGGCAAGTCGAGGCTGGAGGGAGGGGCCAGGGGTTCGAATCCCAGCTGCGGATACTTTTTCAAAAAAAATTTCTTTTTTTTCTTTCTTTTGTTTATTTTACGTTATATTGTTTTTTAGATGTGTTTTTTGATATTCTGGAAGGTCCTGCATGCAGGAAAATTTTTTTTAATTTAGAAAATGGGAAAAAACTGGAAAAAACTAGGAAAATCAGTTTACCTGTTATTTTTCGTCTCCTATTGCAACATTTTAGATAGTCTATCATGCATAAGGTGTTCTGTGTATAAAATCGAGCATCTTTCTTTATTAAAGAACACTTTTTGGAATAATAATAAAAAAAAAGTCGAAATGTCGAGAATAAGGTTCAGGGTTCGAGACCTCCTAGCTCCTTTTAATATTAAGTTTTAATTTTCAAACAGGGTCTCAAGGTAGGCCTCTATGGTCCAATCATGCCTGCCGAAGGAAATTTTTATATGTTAATTAGGAGGGTCCCAGTGGGGTCCTAAAGTTCTATTGCATAAGTAACCGAGAAAGGTCCTTTGAAGCGCAATTGTTTCTTTCTTTCCGTACCACCTTGGTCTGGTGGAAGGACACCTGACTGGCAAGTCGAGGCTGGAGGGAGGGGTCAAGGGTTCGAATCCCAGCTGCGGACACTTTTTCAAAAAAATTTCTTTTTTTTTTCTTCTTTCTTTTGTTTATTTTACGTTATATTATTTTTTAGATGTGTTTTTCGACATTCTGGAGGGTCCTGCATGTAGGAAATTTTTTTTAATAACGAAAATGGGAAAAAACTGGAAAAAATCTAGGAAAATCAGTTTATTTGTTATTTTTCGACTCCTATTGCAACATTTTAGGTAGTCTACCATGCATAATGTGTTCTGTGTATAAAATCGAGCATCTTTCTTTATTAAAGAACCCTTTCTGGAATAACAATAAAAAAAAAATTTTAAAAAATTCGAAATATCGACAATAAGGTTCATTCTTTGAGACCTCCTAGCGCACTTTAATATTAAGTTATAATTTTCACACTCGGTCCCAAGGAAGGCCTCAATAGTCCCATAATGTCTGCCGAAGGAAATTTTTATATGTTAATTAAGAGGGCATCAGTGGGGCCCTAAATGTCTATTGCATAGGTAACCGAGAAAGGGCTTTTGAAACGAAATTGTTTCTTTCTTTCCGTACCTCCTTGGTCTGGTGGTAGGACACCTGACTGGAAAGTCGGGGCTGGAGGGAGGGGTCGGGGATTCGAGTCCCAGCTGCGGACACTTTTTCAAAAAAATTTCTTTTTCTCTTTCTTTTGTTTATTTTACATTATATTATCTTTTAGATGTGTTTTTCGATATTCTGGAGGGTCCTGCATGTAGGAATTTTTTTTTTAATTAGGGAAAAGGGAAAAAACTGGAAAAATCTAGGAAAATCAGTTTATTTGTTATTTTTAAACTCCTATTGCAACATTTTAGGTAGTCTATCATGCATAAGGTGTTCTGTGTATAAAACCGAGCATCTTTCTTTTTTAAAGAACACTTTTTGGAATAATAATAAAATAAAATAAAAAGTCGAAATGTCGAGAATAAGGTTCAGGATTCGAGACCTCCTAGCTCCCTTTAATATTGAGTTATAATTTTCAAACTCGGTCCCAAGGTAGGCCGCAATGATCGAATCATGCCTGCCGAAGGAAATTTTTATATGTTATTTAAGAGGGTATCAGTGGGGCCCTAAATGTCTATTGCATAGGTAACCGAGAAAGGGCTTTTGAAGCAAAATTGTTTCTTTCTTACCGTACCGCCATGGTCTGGTGGTAGGACACCTGACTGGCTAGTCGAGGCTGGAGGGAGGGGTTGGGTCTTCGAATCCCAGCTGCAGGCGCTTTTTCAAAAAAATTTCTTTATTTTCTTTCTTTTGTTTATTTTACGTTATATTGTTTTTTAGATGTGTTTTTTGATATTCTGGAGGGTCCTGCATGCAGGAAAATTTTTTTTAATTTAGAAAATGGGAAAAAACTGGAAAAAACTAGGATAATCAGTTTATCTGTTATTTTTCGTCTCCTATGGCAACATTTTAGATAGTCTATCATGCATAAGGTGTTCTGTGTATAAAATCGAGCATCTTTCTTTATTAAAGAACACTTTGTGGAATAATAATAAAATAAAATAAAAAGTCGAAATGTCGAGAATAAGGTTCAGGCTTCAAGACCTCCTAGCTCCCTTTAATATTAAGTCATAATTTTCAAACTCGGTCCCAAGGTAGGCCGCAATGGTCCAATCATGCCTGCCGAAGGAAATTTTTATATGTTATTTAAGAGGGCTTCAGTGGGGCCCTAAATGTCTATTGCATAGGTAACCGAGAAAGGGCTTTTGAAACGAAATTGTTTCTTTCTATCCGTACCTCCTTGGTCTGGTGGTAGGACACCTGACTGGTAAGTCGGGGCTGGAGGGAGGGGTCAAGGGTTCGAATCCCAGCTGCGGACACTTTTTCAAAAAAATTTCTTTTTTTTTCTTTCTTTTGTTTATTTTACGTTATATTATTTTTTAGATGTGTTTTTCGACATTCTGGAGGGTCCTGCATGTAGGAAATTTTTTTTAATAACGAAAATGGGAAAAAACTGGAAAAAATCTAGGAAAATCAGTTTATTTGTTATTTTTCGACTTCTATTGCATCATTTTAGGTAGTCTACCATGCATAATGTGTTCTGTGTATAAAATCGAGCATCTTTCTTTGTTAAAGAACCCTTTCTGGAATAACAATAAAATTTTTTTTAAAAAAAGTCGAAATATCGACAATAAGGTTCAGGCTTTGAGACCTCCTAGCGCACTTTAATATTAAGTTATAATTTTCACACTCGGTCCCAAGGAAGGCCTCAATAGTCCCTTAATGTCTGCCGAAGGAAATTTTTATATGTTAATTAAGAGGGCATCAGTGGGGCCCTAAATGTCTATTGCATAGGTAACCGAGAAAGGACTTTTGAAACGAAATTGTTTCTTTCTTTCCGTACCTCCTTGGTCTGGTGGTAGGACGCCTGACTGGAAAGTCGGGGCTGGAGGGAGGGGTCGGGGATTCGAGTCCCAGCTGCAGACACTTTTTCAAAAAAATTTCTTTTTTTCTTTCTTTTGTTTATTTTACGCTATTTTATTTTTTAGATGTGTTTTTCGACATTCTGGAGGGTCCTGCATGTAGGAAATTTTTTTTAATAACGAAAATGGGAAAAAACTGGTAAAAATCTAGGAAAATCAGTTTATTTGTTATTTTTCGATTCCTTTTGCAACATTTTAGGTAGTCTATCATGCATAAGATGTTCTGTGTATAAAATCGAGCATCTTTCTTTGTTAAAGAACACTTTGTGGAATAATAATAAAATAAAATAAAAAGTCGAAATGTCGAGAATAAGGTACAGGCTTCAAGACCTCCTAGCTCCCTTTAATATTAAGTCATAATTTTCAAACTCGGTCCCAAGGTAGGCCGCAATGGTTCAATCATGCCTGCCGAAGGAAATTTTTATATGTTAATTAAGAGGGCTTCAGTGGGGCCCTAAATGTCTATTGCATAGGTAACCGAGAAAGGGCTTTTGAAGCAAAATTGTTTCTTTCCTCCCGTACCGCCATGGTCTGGTGGTAGGACACCTGACTGGCTAGTCGAGGCTGTAGGGAGGGGTTGGGTCTTCGAATCCCAGCTGCAGGCGCTTTTTCAAAAAAATATCTTTTTTTTCTTTCTTTTGTTTATTTTACATTATATTATTTTTTAGAAGATGTGTTTTTCGATATTTTGGAGGGTCCTGCATGTAGGAAATATTTTATTAATTAGGAAAATGGGAAAAAACTTGAAAAATATAGGAAAATCAGTTTATTTGTTATTTTTCGTCTCCTATTGCAACATTTTAGATAGTCTATCATGCATAAGGTGTTCTGTGTATAAAATCGAGCATCTTTCTTTGTTAAAAAACACTTTTTGAAATAATAATAAAAAAAAAAGTCGAGAATAAGGTTCAGGCTTCGAGACCTCCTAGCTCCCTTTAATATTAAGTTATAATTTTCAACCTCGGTCCCAAGGTAGGCCTCTATGGTCCAATCAGGCCTGCCAAAGGAAATTTTTATATGTTAATTAGGAGGGACGTAGTGGAGCCCTAAAGATCTCTTGCAACCGAGAAAATGCTTTTGAAGGGAAATTGTTTATTTCTCTCTGTACCGCCTTGGTCTGGTGGTAGGGCACCTGACTGAAAAGTCGAGGCTGGAGGGAGGGGTGGGGGGTTCGAATCCCAGCTGCGGACAATTTTTCAAAAAAATTTCTTTTTTTTCTTTCTTTTGTTTATTTTACATTATATTATTTTTTAAGATGTGTTTTTCAATATTGTGGAGGGTCCTGCAAGTAGGAAGTTTTTTTTTTAACTAGGAAAATGGTAAAAAACTGGAAAAATCTAGGAAAATCAGTTTATTTGTTATTTTTCAACTCCTATTGCAACATTATAGGTAGTCTATCATGCATAAGGTGTTGTGTGTATAAAATCAGGTTCAGGCTTCGAGACCTCCTCGCTCCCTTTAATATTAAGTTATAATTTTTAAACTCGGTCCCAAGGTAGGCCTCTATGGTCCAAGCATGCCAGCCAAAGAAAATTTTTATATGTTAATTAAGAGGGCCCCAGTGGGGCCCTAAATGTCTATTGCGTAGGTAACCGAGAAAGGGCTTTTGAAGCGAAATTGTTTCTTTCTTTCCGTACCGCCTTGGTCTGCTGGTAGGACACCTGACTGGCAAGTTGAGGCTGGAGGGAGGGGTCGGTGGTTCGAATCCCAACTGCGGACACTTTTTCAAAAAATTCCTTTTTTCTCTTTCTTTTGTTTATTTTACATTATATTAATTTTTGGATGTGTTTTTTTAAAATTCTGGAGGGCCCTGCTGTAGGAAGTTTCTTTTTTTAATTAGGAAAATGGGAAATAACTGAAAAAATCTAGGAAAATCAGTTTGTTTGTTATTTTTTGACTCCTATTGCAACATTTTAGGTAGTTTATCATGCATAAGGTGTTGTGTGAATAAAATCGAGCATCTTTCTTTGTTAAAGAACACTTTTTGTAATAATAATAAAAAAATTTCTAAAAAAGTCGAAATGTCGAGAGTAAGGCTCAGGCTTCGATTCCTCCTAGCTCCCTTTAATATTAAGTTATAGTTTTCAAACTCGGTCCCAAAGTAGGCCTCAATGGTCCAATCATGCCTACAGAAGGAAATTTTTATATGTTTATTAAGAGGGCACCAGAGGGGCCCTAAATGTCTATTGCACAGGTAACCGAGAAAGGGCTTTTGAGGCAAAATTGTTTCTTTCCTTCCGTATCGCCTTGGTCTGGGGGTAGGAAACCTGACTGGCAAGTTGAATCTGAAGGGAGGGGTCGGGGTTTGAATCCCAGCTGCAGACACTTTTTCAAAAAAATTTCTATTTTTTCTTTCTTTTGTTTATTTTACATTATATTTTTTTTAGATGTGTTTTTCGATATTCTGGAGGGTCCTAGATGTAGGAATTTTTTTTAATTAGGAAAATGGAAAAAAAAAACCGAAATATCTAGGAAAATCAGTTTATTTGTTATTTTTCGACTCCTATTGCAACATTTTGGGTAGTCTATCATGCATAAGGTGTTTTGTGTATAAAATCGAGCATCTTTCTTTGTTAAAGAGCATTTTTTGGAATAACAATAAAAAAAATTTAAAAAAAGTCAGAATGTCGAGAGTAAGGCTTAGGCTTCGAGACCTCGTAGCTCCCTTTAATATTAATTTATAATTTTCAACCTCGGTCCCAAGGTAGGCCTCAATGGTCCAATCATGCCTGCCGAAGGAAATTTTTATATGTTATTAAGAGGGCATCAGTGGCGCCCTAAAGGTCTTTTGCATAATTAACCGAGAAAGGGCTTTGGAAGCAAAATTGTTTCTTTCTTTCTGTACTGGCTTGGTCTAGTGGTAGGAGGCCTGACTGGCAAGTCGAGGCTGGAGGGAGGGGTCGGGGGTTCGAATCCCAGCTGCGGACACTTTTTCAAAAAAATTTCTTTTTTTTCTTTCTTTTGTTTATTTTACATTTAATTATTTTTTAGATGTGTTTTTCGATATTTTGGAGGGTCCCACATGTAGGAATTTTTTTTTTAATTAGGAAAATGGGAAAAAACTGGAAAAATCTAGGAAAATCAGTTTATTTGATATTTTTCGACTCCTATTGCAACATTTTAGGTAGTCTATCATGCATAAGGTGTTCTGTGTATAAAATCGAGCATCATAAAGAACACTTTTTGGAATAATAATAAAAAAAAATTAAAAAAAAGTCGAAATGTCGAGAATAAGGTTAAGGCTTCGAGACCTCCTAGCTTCCTTTATATATTAAGTTATAATTTTCAAACTCGGTCTCAAGGTAGGCCTCTATGGTCCAATTGTGACTGCCGAAGGAAATTTTTATAGGTTAACTGAGAGGGCCGTAGTGGGGCCCTAAATGTCTATTGCATAGGTAACCGAGAAAGGGCTTTTGAAGCGAAATTGTTTCTTTCTTTCCGTACTGCCTTGGTCTGGGGGTAGGACACCTGTCTGGCAAGTCGAGGCTGAAGGGAGGGGTCGGGGGTTCGAATCTTAGCTGAGGACACTTTTTCAAAAAATTTCTTTTTTTTCTTTCTTTTGTTTATTTTACATTATATTATTTTTTAGATGTGCTTTTCGATATTCTGGTGGGTCCTGCATGTAGGAAATTTTTTTTTAATTAGTGAAATGGGAAAAAATTGGAAAAATCTAGGAAAATCAGTTTAATTGTTATTTTTCAACTCCTATTGCAATATTTTAGGTAGTCTATCATGCATAAGGTGTTCTGATTATAAAGTCGAGCATCTTTCTTTGTTAAAGAACACTTTCTGGAATAAAAATAAAAGTTTTTTTAAAAAAAAGTTGAAATGTCGAGAATAAGGTTCAGGTTTCGAGAACTCCTACCTCCCTTTAATATTAAGTTATAATTTTCAAACTCCGTCCCAAGCTAGGCCTCTATGGTCCAATCATTACTGCCGAAGGAAATTTTTATATGTTAATTAGGAGGGAGCCAGTGGGGCCCTAAATGTCTTCTGCATAGGTTACCGAGAAAGGGCTTTTGAAGCAAAATTGTTTCTTTCTTTCCGTATCGCCTTGGTCTGGGGGTAGGAAACCTGAATGGCAAGTTGAGGCTGCAGGGAGGGGTCGAGGGTTCGATTCCCAGCTGCGGATACTTTTCCAAAAATAATTTTTTTTTCTTTCTTTTGTTTATTTTACATTATATTTTTTTTAGATGTGTTTTTCAATATTCTGGAGGGTCCTACATGTAGGAATTTTTTTTAATTAGGAAAATGGGAAAAAACTGGAAAAATCTAGGAAAATCAGTTTATTTGTTATTTTTCGACTCCTATGGCAACATTTAAGGTAGTCTATCATGCATAATGTGTTCTGTGTATAAAATCGAGCATCTTTCTTTGTTAAAGAACAGTTTCTGGAATAACAATAAAAAAAATTTAAAAAAAAGGCGAAATGTCGACAATAAGGTTCAGGTTTCGAGACCTCCTAGCTCCCTTTAATATTAAGTTATAATTTTCAAACTCGGTCCCAAGGTAGGCCGCTATGGTCCAATCATGCCTGCCGAAGGAAATTTTTATATAATAATTAAGAAGGCCCCAGTGGGGCCCTAAATGTCTATTGCATAGGTAACCGAGAAAGGGCTTTTGAAGCAAAATTGTTTCTTTCTTTCCGTATCGCCTTGGTCTGGGGGTAGGAAACCTGAATGGCAAGTTGAGGCTGCAGGGAGAGGTCGGGGGTTCGATTCCCAGGTGCGAAAACTTTTTAAAAAAATTTCTTTCTTTTGTTTAATTTACATTATATTAATTTTTAGATGTGTTTTTTGATATTCTAGAGGGCCCTGCATGTAGGAAGTTTATTTTTTAATTAGGAAAATGGGAAAAAACTGGAAAAATCTAGCAAAATCAATTTCTTTGTTATTGTGTGACTCCTATTGCAACATTTTATGTAGTCTATCATGCATAATGTATAAAGTGTATAAAATTGAGCATCTTTCTTTGTTAAAGAACACTTTTTGGAATAAAAATAAAAAAAATAATAAAAAAGTCGAAATGTCGAGAATAAGGTTCAGGCTTCGAGACCTCCTAGCTCCCTTTAATATTAAGTCATAATTTTCAAACACTGTCCAATTGTAGGGCTCTATGGTCCAATCATGACTGCCGAAGGAAATTTTTATATGTTAATTAGGAGGGCCCCAGTGGGACCCTAAAGGTCTTTTGCATAGGTAACCGTGAATGGGCTTTTGAAGCAAAATTGTTTCTTTCTTTACGTACCGCCTTCGTCTGGTGGTAGGACACCTGACTGGCAAGTCGAGGCTGGAGGGAGGGGTGGGGGGATCGAATCCCAGCTGCAGAAATTTTTTCAGAAAAATTCCTTTTTTTTCTTTCTTTTGTTTATTTTACATTATATAATTTTTTAGATTTGTTTTTGGAAATTCTGGAGGGTCCTGCATGTAGGAAATTTTTTTTAATAAGGAAAATTGGAAAAAACTGGATAAATCTAGGAAAATCAGTGTATATGTTATTTTTTGACTTCTATTGCAACATTTTAGGTAGTCTATCATGCATAATGTGTTATGTGTGTATAATCGAGAATCTTTCTTTGTTAAAGAACAGGCCTCAATAAAAATTTTATTGAGGCCTGAATTAAATAACAATAAAATTTTTTTTATAAAAAGTCGAAATGTCGAGAATAAGGTTCAGGCTTCGAGACCTCCTCCCTTTAATATTAAGTTATAATTTTCAAACTCGGTCCCAAGGTAATCCTCAATGGTCTAATTATGCCTGCCGAAGGAAATTTTTATATGTTAATTAGGAGAGCCTAGTAGGACCCTAAATGTTGCATAGGTTACCGAGAAAGGGCTTTTGAAGCGAAATTGTTTCTTTCTTTTCGTACCTCTTTGGTTTGGTGGTAGGACAGCTGACTGGCAAGTCGAGACTGGAGGGAGGGAACGGGGGTTCGAATCCCAGCTGCGACCACTTCTTCAATAAAATTTCTTTTTTTCTTTATTTTGTTTATTTTACATTATATTATTTTTTAGATGCGTTTTTCGATATTCTGGAGGGCCCTGCATGTAGGAAATTTTTTTTAATTAGGAAAATGAGAAAAAACTGGAAAAATCTAGGAAAATCTGTTTATTTGTTATTTTTCGACTCCTATTGCAACATTTAAGGTAGTCTATCATGCATAAGGTGTTCTGTGTATAAAATGGAGCATCTTTCTTTGTTAAAGAACACTTTTTGGAATAATATTAAAAAAAATTATGAAAAAGTCGAAATGTCGAGAATAAGGTTCAGGCTTCGAGACTTCCTAGCTCCATTTAATATTAAGTTATAATTTTCAAATTCGGTCTCAAGGTAGGTCTCTATGGTTCAATCATGGCTGTCGAAGGAAATTTTTATATGTTAATTAGGAGGGCCCCAGTGGTGCCCTAAATATCTATTGCATAGGTAACTGAGTAAGGGCTTTTCAAGCGAAATTGTTTCTTTCTTTCCGTACCCACTTGGTTTAGGTGGTAGGACACCTGACTGGCAAGTCGAGGGTGGAGGGAGGGGACGGGGGTTCGAATCCCAGCTTCGACTACTTTTTCAAAAAAATTTCTTTTTTTCTTTCTTTTGTTTATTTTACATTCTATTATTTTTTAGATGTGTTTTTCGATATTCTGGAGGGTCCTGCATGTAGGAAATTTTTTTTAATTAGGAAAATGGGAAAAAACTGGAAAAACCTAGGAAAATCTGCTTATTTGCTATTTCTCGACTCCTATTGCAACATTTAAGGTAGTCTATCATGCATAAGGCCTTCTGTGTATAAAATCGAGCATCTTTCTTTGTTAAAGAACACTTTTTGGAATAATAATAAAAAAAATTATGAAAAAGACGAAATGTCGAGAATAAGGTTCAGGCTTCGAGACCTCCTAGCTCCATTTAATATTAAGTTATAATTTTCAAACTCTGTCTCAAGGTAGGCCTCTATGGTTCAATCATGCCTGTCGAAGGAAATTTTTATATGTTAATTAGGAGGGCCCCAGTGGGGCCCTAAATGTCTATTGCATAGGTAACCGAGAGAGGGCTTTTGAAGCGAAATTGTTTCTTTCTTTCCGTACCGCCTTGGTCTGGTGGTGGGACACATGACAGGCAAGTCGAGACTGGAGGAAGGGGTTGGGGGTTCGAAACCCAGCTGCGGACACTTTTTCAGAAAAATTTCTTTTTTTTCTTTCTTTAGTTTTTTTTACATTATATTATTTTTTAGATGTGTTTTTCGATATTCTAGAAGGTCATGCAGGTAGGAATTTCTTTTTTAATTAGGAAAATGGGAAAAACTGGAAAAATCTAGGAAAATCAGTTTATTTGTTATTTTTCGACTCCTTTTGCAACATTTTGGATAGTTTATCATGTGTAAGGTGTTCTGTGTATAAAATCAAGCAACTTTCTTTGTTAAAGAACACTTTTTGGAATAATAATAAAAAAAATTAAGAAAAAGTCGAAATGTCGAGACTAAGGTTCAGGCTTCGAGTCCTCCTAGCTCCCTTTTATATTAAGTTATAATTTTCAAACTCAGTCTCAAGGTAGGCCTCTATGGTCCAATCATGCCTGCAGAAGGAAATTTTTATATGTTAATTAGGAGGCCCCCAGTGGGGCCCTAAAGGTCTATTGCGTAGGTAACCGAGAAAGGGCTTTAGAAGCAAAATTGTTTCTTTCTTTTCGTACCACTTTGGTCTGGTGGAAGGACAGCTGACTGCCAAGTCGAGACAGGAGGGAGGGGTCAGTGGTTCGAAACCCAGCTGGGGACACTTTATCATAAACATTTCTTTTTTTTCTTTCTTTATTTTTTTTTACATTATATTATTTTTTAAATGTGTTTTTCGATATTCTAGAGGGTCATGCATGTAGGAAATTTTTTTTTTAATTTGGAAAATGGGAAAAACTGGAAAAATATAGGAAAATCAGTGAATTTGTTATTTCTCGACTCCTTTTGCAACATTTTTGGTAGTCTATCATGCATAAGGTGTTCTGTGTATAATATCGAGCAACTTTCTTTGTTAAAGAACACTTTTTGGATAAATAATAAAAATTTTTTTAAAAAAGTCGAAATGTCGAGAATAAGGTTCAGGCTTCGAGACCTCCTAGCACCCTTTAATATTAAGTTATAATTTTCAAACTCGGTCTCAAGGTAGGACTCTATGGTCCAATCATGCCTGTCGAAGGAAATTTTTATCCGTTAATTAGGAGGGCCCTAAAGGTCTATTGCATAGGTAACCGAGAAAGGGCTTTTGAAGCGAAATTGTTTCTTTCTTTCCGTACAATCTTGGTCTGGTGGTAGGACACCTGACTGGCACGACGAGGTTGGAGGGAGGGGACGGGGGTTTGAATCCCAGCTTCGACAACTTTTTCCAAAAAATTTCTTTTTTTCTTTCTTTTGTTTATTTTACATTATATTATTTTTTAGATGTGTTTTTCGATATTCTGGAGGGCCCTGCATGTAGGAAATTTTTTTTTAATTAGGAAAATGTGAAAAAACTGGAAAAATCTAGGAAAATCTGTTTATTTGCTATTTTTCGCCTCCTATTGCAACATTTAAGGTAGTCTATCATGCATAAGGTGTTCTGTGTATAAAATCGAGCATCTTTCTTTGTTAAAAAACACTTTTTGAAATAATAATAAAAAAAATTTAAAAAAAGGCGAAATGTCGAGAAAAAGGTTCTGTCTTCGAGACCTCCTAGCTCCCTTTAATATTTAGTTATAATTTTCAAACTCGGTCTCAAGGTAGGCCTCTATGGTCCAATCATGCCTGCCGAAAGAAATTTTTATATGTTAATTAGGAGGGTCCCAGTGGGGCCCTAAATGTCTATTGCATAGGTAACCGAGAAAGGGCTTTTGAACCAAAATTGTTTCTTTCTTTTCGTACCACCTTGGTCTGGTGGTAGGACACGTGACTGGCAAGTCGTGGTTGGAGGGAGGGGACGGGGGTTCGAATCCCAGCTTCGACCACTTTTTCAAAAAAATTTCTTTTTTTTCTTTCTTTAGTTTTTTTTACATTATATTATTTTTCATATGTGTTTTTCGATATTCTAGAGGGTCATGCATCTAGGAAATTTTTTTTTAATTAGGAAAATGGGAAAAACTGGAAAAATCTAGGAAAATCTGTTTATTTGCTATTTTTCGCCTCCTATTGCAACATTTAAGGTAGTCTATCATGCATAAGGTGTTCTGTGTATAAAATCGAGCATCTTTCTTTGTTAAAAAACACTTTTTGAAATAATAATAAAAAAAATTTAAAAAAAGGCGAAATGTCGAGAAAAAGGTTCTGTCTTCGAGACCTCCTAGCTCCCTTTAATATTAAGTTATAATTTTCAAACTCGGTCTCAAGGTAGGCCTCTATGGTCCAATCATGCCTGCCGAAAGAAATTTTTATATGTTAATTAGGAGGGCCCCAGTAAGGCCCTAATGGTCTATTGCATAGGCAACCGAGTAAGGGCTTTTGAAGCGAAATTGTTTCTTTCTTTCCGTACCACCTTGGTCTGGTGGTAGTACACCTGACTGGCAAGTCCAGACTGGACTGAGGGGTCAGGGGTTCGAAACCCAGCTGGGGACACTTTTTCAAAAAAATTTTTTTTTTCTTTCTTTAGTTTTTTTTACATTATATTATTCTTCAGATGTGTTTTCAATATTCTTGAGGGTCATGCGTGTAGGAAATTTTTTTTTTAATTAGGAAAATGGGAAAAACTGGAAAAATCTAGGAAAATTGGTTTATTTGTTATTTTTCGACTCTTTTTGCAACATTTTAGGTAGTTTATCATGCGTAAGGTGTTCTGTGTATAAAATCGAGCAACTTTCTTTGTTAAACAACACTTTTTGAAATAATAATAAAAAAAATTTAAAAAAAGACGAAATGTCGAGAATAAGGTTCAGGCTTTGAGACCTCCTAGCTCCCTTTACTATTAAGTTATAATTTTCAAACTCGGTCCCAAGGTAGGCCTCTATGGTCCAATAATGCCTGTTGAAGGAAATTTTTATATGTTAATTAGGAGGGCCCCAGATTGGCCATAAAGGTGTATTGCATTGGCAACCGAGTAAGGGCTTTTGAAGCGAAATTGTTTCTTTCTTTCCGTACCACCTTGGTCTGGTGGTAGGACACCTGACTGGCAAGTCAAGGTTGTAGGGAGGGGACGGGGGTTCGAAACCCAGCTGGGGACACTTTTTCAAAAAAATTTCTTTTTTTTTCTTTCTTTAGTTTTTTTTACATTATATTACTTTTAAATGTGTTTTTCGATATTCTAGAGGCTCATGCAAGTAGGAAATTATTTTTTTAATAAGGAAAATGGGAAAAACTGGAAAAATCTAGGAAAATCAGTTTATTTGTTATTTTTCGACTCCTTTTGCAACATTTTAGGTAGTCTATCATGCATAAGGTGTTCTGTGTATAAAATCGAGCATCCTTCTTTGTTAAAGAACACTTTGTGGAATAATAATAAAATTTTTTTTAAAAAAGTCGCAATGTCGAGAATAAGGTTCAGGCTTCGAGTCCTCCTAGATCCATATAATATTAAGTTATAATTATCAAACTCGGTCTCAAGATAGGCCTCTATGGTCCAATCATGCCTGCAAAAGGAAATTTTTATATGTTAACTAGGAGGCCCCCAGTGGGGCCCTAAATGTCTATTGCGTAGGTCACCAAGAAAGGGCTTTTGAAGCGAAATTGTTTCTTTCTTTTCGGACCACCTTTGTCTGGTGGTAGGACACCTGACTGGCAAGTCGAGACTGAAGGGAGGGGTTGGGGGTTCGAATCTTAGCTGCAGACACTTTTTCAAAAAAATTTCTTTTTTTTCTTTCTTTAGTTTGTTTTACATAATATAATTTTTTAAATGTGTTTTTCTATATTCTAGAGGGTCATGCATGTTGGAAATTTTTTTTTTAATTAGGAAAATGGGAAAAACTGGAAAAATCTAGGAAAATCAGTTTTTTTGTTATTTTTCGACTCCTTTTGCAACATTTTGGATAGTTTATCATGCGTAAAGTGTTCAGTGTATGAAATCGAGCAACTTTCTCTGTTAAAGAACACTTTTTGAAATAATAAAAAAAAATTTAAAAAAAGACGAAATGTCGAGAATAAGGTTCAGGCTTCGAGACCTCGTAGCTCCTTTTAATATTAAGTTAAAATTTTCAAACTAGGTCTCATGGTAGGCCTCTATGGTCCAATCATGCCTGCCGAAGGAAATTTTTATATGTTAATTAGGAGGGCCCAAGTGTTGCCCTAAATGTCTATTGCGTAGGTCACCAAGAAAGGGCTTTATAAGCGAAATTGTTTCTTTCTTTCCGTACCGCCTTGGTCTGGTGATAGGACACCTGACTGGCAAGTCGAGGTTTTAGGGAGGGGACGGGGTTCGAATTCCAGCTTCAACCACTTTTTCAAAAAAATTTCTTTTTTTTGTTTCTTTAGTTTTTTTTACATTATATTATTTTTCAGATGTGTTTTTCGATATTCAAGAGGGTCATGCATAAAGGAAATTTTTTTTAATTAGGAAAACGGGAAAAACTGGAAAAATCTAGGAAAATCAGCTTATTTGTTATTTTTCGACTCCTTTTGCAACATTTTAGGTAGTTTATCATACGTAAGGTGTTCTGTGTATAAAATTGAATAACTTTCTTTGTTAAAGAACACTTTTTGAAATAATAATAAAAAAAATTTTAAAAAAGACGAAATGTCGAGAATAAGGTTTAGGCTTTGAGACCTCCCAGCTCCCTTTAATATTAAGTTATAATTTTCAAACTCGGTCTCAAGGTAGGCCTCTATGGTCCAATCAAGCCTGTCGAAGGAAATTTTTATATGTTAATTAGGAGGGCCCTAAAGGTCTATTGCGTAGGTCACCGAGAAAGGGCTTTTAAAGCGAAATTGTTTCTTTCTTTTCGTACCCCCTTGGTCTGGTGGTAGGACACCTGACTGGCAAGTCGAGACTGGAGGGAGGGGGGGTCGGGGTTCGAATCTCTGCTGCGGACACTTTTTCAAAAAAATTTCTTTTTTTTCTTTCTTTAGTTTTTTTTACATTATATTATATTTTAAATGTGTTTTTCGATATTCTAGAGGGTCATGCATGTAGGAAATTTTTTTTTAATTAGGAAAATTGGAAAAACTGGAAAAATCTAGGAAAATCAGTTTATTTGTTATTTCTCGACTCCTAAGTCGAAATGTCGAGAATAAGGTTCAGACTTCGAGACCTCCTAGCTCCCTTTAATATTAAGTTATAATTTTCAAACTCGGTCTCATGGTAGGCCTCTACGGTCCAATCATGCCTGGCGAAGGAAATTTTTATATGTAAATTAGGAGGGCCTCTGTGGGGCCCTAAATGTATATTGCATAGGTAACCGAGAAAGGGCTTTTGAACCAAAATTGTTTCTTTCTTTTCGTACCACCTTGGTCTGGTGGTAGGACACGTGACTGGCAAGTCGTGGTTGGAGGGAGGGGACGGGGGTTCGAATCCCAGCTTCGACCACTTTTTCAAAAAAATTTCTTTTTTTTCTTTCTTTAGTTTTTTTTACATTATATTATTTTTCATATGTGTTTTTCGATATTCTAGAGGGTCATGCATCTAGGAAATTTTTTTTTAATTAGGAAAATGGGAAAAACTGGAAAAATCTAGGAAAATCAGTTTATTTGTTATTTTTCGACTCCTTTTGCAACATTTTAGGTAGTCTATCATGCATAAGGTGTTCTGTGTATAAAATCGAGCATCCTTCTTTGCTAAAGAACACTTTTTGGAATAATAATAAAAATTTTTTTAAAAAAGTCGCAATGTCGAGAATAAGGTCCAGGCTTCGAGACCTCCTAGCTTCATTTAATATTAAGTTATAATTATCAAACTCGGTCTCAAGGTAGGCCTCTAAGGTCCAATCATGCCTGCAAAAGGAAATTTTTATATGTTATTTAGTAGACCCCCAGTGGGGCCCTAAAGGTCTATTGCGTAGGTCACCGAGAAAGGGCTTTTGAAGCGAAATTGTTTCTTTCTTTTCGTACCACCTTGGTCGGGTGGTAGGACACCTGACTGGCAAGTCGAGACTGGAGGGAGGGGTCGGGGGTTCGAATCTCAGCTGCGGACACTTTTTCAAAAAAATTTCTTTTTTTTTCTTTCTTTAGTTTTTTTTACATTATATTATTTTTCAGATGTGTTTTTCGATATTCTAGACAGTCATGCATGTAGGAATTTTTTTTTTAATAAGGAAAATGGGAAAAACTGGAAAAATCTAGGAAAATCAGCTTATTTGTTATTTTTCGACTCCTTTTGCAACATTTTAGGTAGTTTATCATAGGTAAGGTGTTCTGTGTATAAAATTGAGCAACTTTCTTTGTTAAAGAACACTTTTTGAAATAATAATAAAAAAAATTTTAAAAAAGACGAAATGTCGAGAATAAGGTTTAGGCTTTGAGACCTCCTAGCTCCCTTTAATATTAAGTTATAATTTTCAAACTCGGTCCCAAGGTAGGCCTCTATGGTCTAATAATGCCTGTCGAAGGAAATTTTTATATGTTAATTAGGAGGGCCCCAGTGGAGCCCTAAAGTTCTATTGCATAAGCAACCGAGTAAGGGCTTTTGAAGCAAAATTGTTTCTTTCTTTCCGTACCACCTTGGTCTGGTGGTAGGACACCTGACTGGCAAGTCGAGACTGGAGGGAGGGGGTCAGGGGTTCGAAACCCAGCTCGGGACACTTTTTCAAAAAAATTTCTTTTTTTTCTTTCTTTAGTTTTTTTTACATTATATTATTTGTTAAATGTGTTTTTCGATATTCTAGAGGGTCATGCACGTAGGAAATTTTTTTTTAATTAGGAAAATGGGAAAAACTGGAAAAATCTAGGAAAATCAGTTTATTTGTTATATTTCGACTCCTTTTGTAACATTTTGGATAGTTTATCTTGCGTAAAGTGTTCTGTGTATAATATCGAGCAACTTTCTTTGTTAAAGAACACTTTTTGAAAGAATAAAAAAAAAATTTAAAAAAGACCAAATGTCAAGAATAAGGTTCAGGCTTCGAGACCTCCTAGCTCCCTTTAATATTAAGTTAAAATTTTCAAACTCGGTCTCATGGTAGGCCTCTATGGTCCAATCATGCATGCCGAAGGAAATTTTTATATGTTAATTAGGAGGGCCCCAGTGGGGCCCTAAATGTCTATTGCGTAGGTCACCGAGAAAGGGCTTTTGAAGCGAAATTGTTTCTTTCTTTTCGTATCACCTTGGTCTGGTGGTAGGACACCTGACTGGCAAGTCGAGGTTGGAGGGAGGGGACGGGGGTTCGAATCCCAGCTTCGACCACTTTTTCAAAAATATTTCTCTTATTTCTTTCTTTAGTTTTTTTTATATTATATTATTTTTCATATGTGTTTTTCGATATTCTAGAGGGTCATGCATGTAGGAAATTTTTTTTTAATTAGGAAAATAGGAAAAACTGTAAATATCTAGGAAAATCAGTTTATTTGTTATTTTTCGACTCCTTTTGCAACATTTTAGGTAGTTTATCATGCGTAAGGTGTTCTGTGTATAAAATTGAGCATCTTTCTTTGTTAAAGAACACTTTTTGAAATAATAATAAAAAAAATTTAAAAAAAGACCAAATGTCAAGAATAAGGTTCAGGCTTCGAGACCTCCTAGCTCCCTTTAATATTAAGTTAAAATTTTTAAACTCGGTCCCAAGGTAGGCCTCTATGGTCTAATAATGCCTGTCGAAGGAAATTTTTATATGTTAATTAGGAGGGCCCCAGTGGGGCCCTAAAGTTCTATTGCATAAGCAACCGAGTAAGGGCTTTTGAAGCAAAATTGTTTCTTTCTTTCCGTACCACCTTGGTCTGGTGGTAGGACACCTGACTGGCAAGTCGAGACTGGAGGGAGGGGTCAGGGGTTCGAAACCCAGCTCGAGACACTTTTTCAAAAAAATTTCTTTCTTTAGTTTTTTTTACATTATATTATTTGTTAAATGTGTTTTTCGATATTCTAGAGGGTCATGCATGTAGGAAATTTTTTTTTAATTAGGAAAATGGGAAAAACTGGAAAAATCTAGGAAAATCAGTTTATTTGTTATATTTCGACTCCTTTTGTAACATTTTGGATAGTTTATCTTGCGTAAAGTGTTCTGTGTATAATATCGAGCAACTTTCTTTGTTAAAGAACACTTTTTGAAAGAATAAAAAAAAAATTTAAAAAAGACCAAATGTCAAGAATAAGGTTCAGGCTTCGAGACCTCCTAGCTCCCTTTAATATTAAGTTAAAATTTTCAAACTCGGTCTCATGGTAGGCCTCTATGGTCCAATCATGCATGCCGAAGGAAATTTTTATATGCTAATTAGGAGGGCCCCAGTGGGGCCCTAAATGTCTATTGCGTAGGTCACCGAGAAAGGGCTTTTGAAGCGAAATTGTTTCTTTCTTTTCGTATCACCTTGGTCTGGTGGTAGGACACCTGACTGGCAAGTCGAGGTTGGAGGGAGGGGACGGGGGTTCGAATCCCAGCTTCGACCACTTTTTCAAAAATATTTCTCTTATTTCTTTCTTTAGTTTTTTTTATATTATATTATTTTTCATATGTGTTTTTCGATATTCTAGAGGGTCATGCATGTAGGAAATTTTTTTTTAATTAGGAAAATAGGAAAAACTGTAAATATCTAGGAAAATCAGTTTATTTGTTATTTTTCGACTCCTTTTGCAACATTTTAGGTAGTTTATCATGCGTAAGGTGTTCTGTGTATAAAATTGAGCATCTTTCTTTGTTAAAGAACACTTTTTGAAATAATAATAAAAAAAATTTAAAAAAAGACCAAATGTCAAGAATAAGGTTCAGGCTTCGAGACCTCCTAGCTCCCTTTAATATTAAGTTAAAATTTTTAAACTCGGTCCCAAGGTAGGCCTCTATGGTCTAATAATGCCTGTCGAAGGAAATTTTTATATGTTAATTAGGAGGGCCCCAGTGGGGCCCTAAAGTTCTATTGCATAAGCAACCGAGTAAGGGCTTTTGAAGCAAAATTGTTTCTTTCTTTCCGTACCACCTTGGTCTGGTGGTAGGACACCTGACTGGCAAGTCGAGACTGGAGGGAGGGGTCAGGGGTTCGAAACCCAGCTCGAGACACTTTTTCAAAAAAATTTCTTTCTTTAGTTTTTTTTACATTATATTATTTGTTAAATGTGTTTTTCGATATTCTAGAGGGTCATGCATGTAGGAAATTTTTTTTTAATTAGGAAAATGGGAAAAACTGGAAAAATCTAGGAAAATCAGTTTATTTGTTATATTTCGACTCCTTTTGTAACATTTTGGATAGTTTATCTTGCGTAAAGTGTTCTGTGTATAATATCGAGCAACTTTCTTTGTTAAAGAACACTTTTTGAAAGAATAAAAAAAAAATTTAAAAAAGACCAAATGTCAAGAATAAGGTTCAGGCTTCGAGACCTCCTAGCTCCCTTTAATATTAAGTTAAAATTTTCAAACTCGGTCTCATGGTAGGCCTCTATGGTCCAATCATGCATGCCGAAGGAAATTTTTATATGTTAATTAGGAGGGCCCCAGTGGGGCCCTAAATGTCTATTGCGTAGGTCACCGAGAAAGGGCTTTTGAAGCGAAATTGTTTCTTTCTTTTCGTATCACCTTGGTCTGGTGGTAGGACACCTGACTGGCAAGTCGAGGTTGGAGGGAGGGGACGGGGGTTCGAATCCCAGCTTCGACCACTTTTTCAAAAATATTTCTCTTTTTTCTTTCTTTAGTTTTTTTTATATTATATTATTTTTCATATGTGTTTTTCGATATTCTGGAGGGTCATGCATGTAGGAAATTTTTTTTTAATTAGGAAAATAGGAAAAACTGTAAATATCTAGGAAAATCAGTTTATTTGTTATTTTTCGACTCCTTTTGCAACATTTTAGGTAGTTTATCATGCGTAAGGTGTTCTGTGTATAAAATTGAGCATCTTTCTTTGTTAAAGAACACTTTTTGAAATAATAATAAAAAAAATTTAAAAAAAGACCAAATGTCAAGAATAAGGTTCAGGCTTCGAGACCTCCTAGCTCCCTTTAATATTAAGTTAAAATTTTTAAACTCGGTCCCAAGGTAGGCCTCTATGGTCTAATAATGCCTGTCGAAGGAAATTTTTATATGTTAATTAGGAGGGCCCCAGTGGGGCCCTAAAGTTCTATTGCATAAGCAACCGAGTAAGGGCTTTTGAAGCAAAATTGTTTCTTTCTTTCCGTACCACCTTGGTCTGGTGGTAGGACACCTGACTGGCAAGTCGAGACTGGAGGGAGGGGTCAGGGGCTCGAAACCCAGCTCGAGACACTTTTTCAAAAAAATTTCTTTCTTTAGTTTTTTTTACATTATATTATTTGTTAAATGTGTTTTTCGATATTCTAGAGGGTCATGCATGTCGGAAATTTTTTTTTAATTAGGAAAATGGGAAAAACTGGAAAAATCTAGGAAAATCAGTTTATTTGTTATATTTCGACTCCTTTTGTAACATTTTGGATAGTTTATCTTGCGTAAAGTGTTCTGTGTATAATATCGAGCAACTTTCTTTGTTAAAGAACACTTTTTGAAAGAATAAAAAAAAAATTTAAAAAAGACCAAATGTCAAGAATAAGGTTCAGGCTTCGAGACCTCCTAGCTCCCTTTAATATTAAGTTAAAATTTTCAAACTCGGTCTCATGGTAGGCCTCTATGGTCCAATCATGCATGCCGAAGGAAATTTTTATATGTTAATTAGGAGGGCCCCAGTGGGGCCCTAAATGTCTATTGCGTAGGTCACCGAGAAAGGGCTTTTGAAGCGAAATTGTTTCTTTCTTTTCGTATCACCTTGGTCTGGTGGTAGGACACCTGACTGGCAAGTCGAGGTTGGAGGGAGGGGACGGGGGTTCGAATCCCAGCTTCGACCGCTTTTTCAAAAATATTTCTCTTTTTTCTTTCTTTAGTTTTTTTTATATTATATTATTTTTCATATGTGTTTTTCGATATTCTAGAGGGTCTTGCATGTAGGAAATTTTTTTTTAATTAGGAAAATAGGAAAAACTGTAAATATCTAGGAAAATCAGTTTATTTGTTATTTTTCGACTCCTTTTGCAACATTTTAGGTAGTTTATCATGCGTAAGGTGTTCTGTGTATAAAATTGAGCATCTTTCTTTGTTAAAGAACACTTTTTGAAATAATAATAAAAAAAATTTAAAAAAAGACCAAATGTCAAGAATAAGGTTCAGGCTTCGAGACCTCCTAGCTCCCTTTAATATTAAGTTAAAATTTTTAAACTCGGTCCCAAGGTAGGCCTCTATGGTCTAATAATGCCTGTCGAAGGAAATTTTTATATGTTAATTAGGAGGGCCCCAGTGGGGCCCTAAAGTTCTATTGCATAAGCAACCGAGTAAGGGCTTTTGAAGCAAAATTGTTTCTTTCTTTCCGTACCACCTTGGTCTGGCGGTAGGACACCTGACTGGCAAGTCGAGACTGGAGGGAGGGGTCAGGGGTTCGAAACCCAGCTCGAGACACTTTTTCAAAAAAATTTCTTTTTTTTCTTTCTTTAGTTTTTTTTACATTATATTATTTGTTAAATGTGTTTTTCGATATTCCAGAGGGTCATGCATGTAGGAAATTTTTTTTTAATTAGGAAAATGGGAAAAACTGGAAAAATCTAGGAAAATCAGTTTATTTGTTATATTTCGACTCCTTTTGTAACATTTTGGATAGTTTATCTTGCGTAAAGTGTTCTGTGTATAATATCGAGCAACTTTCTTTGTTAAAGAACACTTTTTGAAAGAATAAAAAAAAAATTTAAAAAAAGACCAAATGTCAAGAATAAGGTTCAGGCTTCGAGACCTCCTAGCTCCAATTAATATTAAGTTATAATTTTCAAACTCGGTCTCAAGGTAGGCCTCTATGGTCCAATCATGCCTGGCGAAGGAAATTTTTATTTGTTAATTAGGAGGGCCCCAGTGGGGCCCTAAATGTATATTGCATAGGTGACCGAGAAAAGGCTTTTGAAGCGAAATTGTTTCTTTCTTTCCGTACCACCTAGGTCTGGTGCTAGGACACCTGACTTGCAAGTGGAGATGGAGGGAGAGGGGTCGGGGGTTCGAATCCCAGCTTCGACCACTTTTTCAAAAAAATTTCTCTTTTTTCTTTCTTTAGTTTTTTTTATATTATATTATTTTTCATGTGTGTTTTTCGATATTCTAGAGTGTCATGCATGTAGGAAATTTTTTTTTAATTAGGAAAATAGGAAAAACTGTAAATATCTAGAAAAATCAGTTTATTTGTTATTTTTCGACTCCTTTTGCAACATTTTAGGTAGTCTATCATGCATAAGGTATTCTGTGTATAAAATCGAGCATCCTTCTTTGTTAAAGAACACTTTTTGGAATAATAATAAAAAAATTTTTAAAAAAGTCGCATTGTCGAGAATAAGGTTCAGGCTTCGAGACCTCCTAGCTCCATTTAATATTAAGTTATAGTTATCAAACTCGGTCTCAAGGTAGGCCTCTACGGTCCAATCATGCCTGCCGAAGGAAATTTTTATATGTAAATTAGGAGGGCCTCTGTGGGGCCCTAAATGTCTATTGCATAGGTCACCAAGAAAGGGCTTTTGAAGCGAAATTGTTTCTCTCTTTCCGCACCGCCTTGGTCTGGTGGTAGGACACCTGACTGGCAAGTCGAGGTTGGAGGGAGGAGACGGGGGTTCGAATCCCAGCTTCGACCACTTTTTCAAAAAATTTCTTTTTTTTCTTTCTTTAGTTTTTTTTACATTATATTATTTTTCAGATGTGTTTTTCGATATTCTAGAGGGTCATGCATGTAGGAAATTTTTTTTTAATTAGGAAAATGGGAAAAACTGGAAAAATCTAGGAAAATCGGTTAATTTGTTATTTTTCGACTCCTTTTGCAACATTTTAGGCAGTTTATCATGCATAAGGTGTTCTGTGTATAAAATCGAGCATCTTTCTTTGATAAAGAACACTTTTTGAAATAATAATAAAAAAAATTTAAAAAAAGACGAAATGTCGAGAATAAGGTTCAGGCTTCGAAACCTCCTAGCTCCCTTTAATATTAAGTTAAAATTTTCAAACTCGGTCTCATGGTAGGCCTCTACGGTCCAATCTTGCCTGCCGAAGGAAATTTTTATATGTTAATTAGGAGGGCCCCAGTGGGGCCCTAAATTTCTATTGCGTAGGTCACCAAGAAAGGGCTTTTGAAGCGAAATTGTTTCTTTCTTTCCGTACCACCTTGGTCTGTTGGTAGGACACCTGACTGGCAGGTCCAGACTGGAGGGAGGGGTCAGGGGTTCGAAACCCAGCTGCGGACACTTTTTCAAAAAAATTTCTTTTTTTTCTTTCTTTAGTTTTTTTTACGTTATATTATTTTTCAGATGTGTTTTTCGATATTCTAGACGGTCATGCATGTTGGAAATTTTTTTTTTAATTAGGAAAATGGGAAAAACTGGAAAAATCTAGGAAAATCAGTTTATTTGTTATTTTTCGACTCCTTTTGCAACATTTTAGGTAGTTTATCATGCGTAAGGTGTTCTGTGTATAAAATCGAGCAACTTTCTTTGTTAAAGAACACTTTTTGAAATAATAATAAAAAAAAATTTAAAAAAAGACGAAATGTCGAGAATAAGGTTCAGGCTTTGAGACCTCCTAGCTCCCTTTAATATTAATTTATAATTTTCAAACTCGGTCCCAAGATAGGCCTCTATGGTCCAATCTTGCCTGCCGAAGGAAATTTTTATATGTTAATTAGGAGACCCCCAGTGGGGCCCTAAAGATCTATTGCGTAGGACACCGAGAAAGGTCTTTTGAAGCGAAATTGTTTCTTTCTTTTCGTAACACCTTGGTCTGGTGGTAGGACACCTGACTGGCAAGTCGAGACTGGAGGGAGGGATCGGGGGTTCGAATCTCAGCTGCGGAAACTTTTTCAAAAAAATTTCTTTTTTTTTCTTTCTTTAAATTTTTTTACATTATATTATTTTTCAGAAGTGTTTTTCGATATTCTAGACAGTCATGCATGTAGGAATTTTTTTTTAATTAGGAAAATGGGAAAAACTGGAAAAATCTAGGAAAATCAGCTTATTTGTTATTTTTCGACTCCTTTTGCAAAATTTTGGATAGTTTATCATGCGTAAAGTGTTCTGTGTATAATATCGAGCAACTTTCTTTGTTAAAGAACACTTTTTGGAGGAATAAAAAAAAAATTTAAAAAAAGACCAAATGTCGAGAATAAGGTTCAGGCTTCGAGACCTCCTAGCTCCCTTTAATATTAAGTTAAAATTTTCAAACTCGGTCTCATGGTAGGCCTCTATGGTCCAATCATGCCTGCCTAAGGAAATTTTTATTTGTTAATTAGGAGGGCCCCAGTGGGGCCCTAAATTTCTATTGCGTAGGTCACCAAGAAAGGGCTTTTGAAGCGAAATTGTTTCTTTCTTTCCGTACCACCTTGGTCTGGTGGTAGGACACCTGACTCACAAGTCGAGACTGGAGGGAATGGGTCAGGGGTTCGAAGCCCAGCTGGGGACACTTTTTCAAAAAAATTTCTTTTTTTTCTTTCTTTAGTTTTTTTTACATTATATTATTTTTTAAATGTGTTTTTCGATATTCTTGAGGGTCATGCATTTAGGAAATTTTTTTCTTAATTAGGAAAATGGGAAAAACTGGAAAAATCTAGGAAAATCGGTTAATTTGTTATTTTTCGACTCCTTTTGCAACATTTTAGGCTGTTTATCATGCATAAGGTGTTCTGTGTATAAAATCGAGCATCTTTCTTTGATAAAGAACACTTTTTGGAATAATAATAAAAAAAAATTTAAAAAAAGTCGATATGTCGAGAATAAGGTTCAGGCTTCGAGACCTCCTAGCTCCCTTTAATATTGAGTTATAATTTTCAAACTCGGTCCTAAGATAGGCCTCTATGGTCCAATCATGCCTGATGAAGGAAATTTTTATATGTTAATTAGGAGACCCCCAGTGGGGCCCTAAAGGTCTATTGCATAGGCAACCGAGTAAAAGCTTTTGAAGCAAAATTGTTTCTTTCTTTCCGTACCACCTTTGTCTGGTGGTAGGACACCTGACTGGCAAGTCGAGACTGGAGGGAGGGGTCAGGGGTTCGAAATCCAGCTGGGCACACTTTTTCAAAAAAAATTCTTTTTTTTTCTTTCTTTAGTTTTTTTTACATTATATTATTTTTCAGAAGTGTTTTTCGATATTCTAGACAGTCATGCATGTAGGAATTTTTTTTTTAATTAGGAAAATGGGAAAAACTGGAAAAATCTAGGAAAATCAGCTTATTTGTTATTTTTCGACTCCTTTTGCAAAATTTTGGATAGTTTATCATGCGTAAAGTGTTCTGTGTATAATATCGAGCAACTTTCTTTGTTAAAGAACACTTTTTGAAATAATAATAAAAAAAATTTAAAAAAAGACGAAATGTCGAGAATAAGGTTCACGCTTCGAAACCTCCTAGCTCCCTTTAATATTAAGTTAAAATTTTCAAACTCGGTCTCATGGTAGGCCTCTACGGTCCAATCTTGCCTGCCGAAGGAAATTTTTATATGTTAATTAGGAGACCCCCAGTGGGGCCCTAAAGATCTATTGCGTAGGACACCGAGAAAGGTCTTTTGAAGCGAAATTGTTTCTTTCTTTTCGTACCACCTTGGTCTGGTGGTAGGACACCTGACTGGCAGGTCCAGACTGGAGGGAGGGGTCAGGGGTTCGAAACCCAGCTGCGGGCACTTTTTCAAAAAAATATCTTTTTTTTCTTTCTTTAGTTTTTTTTACGTTATATTATTTTTCAGATGTGTTTTTCGATATTCTAGACGGTCATGCATGTTGGAAATTTTTTTTTTTATTAGGAAAATGGGAAAAACTGGAAAAATCTAGGAAAATCAGTTTATTTGTTATTTTTCGACTCCTTTTGCAACATTTTAGGTAGTTTATCATGCGTAAGGTGTTCTGTGTATAAAATCGAGCAACTTTCTTTGTTAAAGAACACTTTTTGAAATAATAATAAAAAAAAATTTAAAAAAAGACGAAATGTCGAGAATAAGGTTCAGGCTTTGAGACCTCCTAGCTCCCTTTAATATTAATTTATAATTTTCAAACTCGGTCCCAAGATAGGCCTCTATGGTCCAATCTTGCCTGCCGAAGGAAATTTTTATATGTTAATTAGGAGACCCCCAGTGGGGCCCTAAAGATCTATTGCGTAGGACACCGAGAAAGGTCTTTTGAAGCGAAATTGTTTCTTTCTTTTCGTACCACCTTGGTCTGGTGGTAGGACACCTGACTGGCAAGTCGAGACTGGAGGGAGGGGTCGGGGGTTCGAATCTCAGCTGCGGAAACTTTTTCAAAAAAATTTCTTTTTTTTTCTTTCTTTAGTTTTTTTTACATTATATTATTTTTCAGAAGTGTTTTTCGATATTCTAGACAGTCATGCATGTAGGAATTTTTTTTTTAATTAGGAAAATGGGAAAAACTGGAAAAATCTAGGAAAATCAGCTTATTTGTTACTTTTCGACTCCTTTTGCAAAATTTTGGATAGTTTATCATGCGTAAAGTGTTCTGTGTATAATATCGAGCAACTTTCTTTGTTAAAAACACTTTTTGGAAGAATAAAAAAAAAATTTAAAAAAAGACCAAATGTCGAGAATAAGGTTCAGGCTTCGAGACCTCCTAGCTCCCTTTAATATTAAGTTAAAATTTTCAAACTCGGTCTCATGGTAGGCCTCTATGGTCCAATCATGCCTGCCTAAGGAAATTTTTATATGTTAATTAGGAGGGCCCCAGTGGGGCCCTAAATTTCTATTGCGTAGGTCACCAAGAAAGGGCTTTTGAAGCGAAATTGTTTCTTTCTTTCCGTACCACCTTGGTCTGGTGGTAGGACACCTGACTCACAAGTCGAGACTGGAGGGAATGGGTCAGGGGTTCGAAGCCCAGGTGGGGACACTTTTTCAAAAAAATTTCTTTTTTTTCTTTCTTTAGTTTTTTTTACATTATATTATTTTTTAAATGTGTTTTTCGATATTCTAGAGGGTCATGCATTTAGGAAATTTTTTTCTTAATTAGGAAAATGGGAAAAACTGGAAAAATCTAGGAAAATCGGTTAATTTGTTATTTTTCGACTCCTTTTGCAACATTTTAGGCTGTTTATCATGCATAAGGTGTTCTGTGTATAAAATCGAGCATCTTTCTTTGATAAAGAACACTTTTTGGAATAATAATAAAAAAATTTTTTAAAAAAGTCGATATGTCGAGAATAAGGTTCAGGCTTCGAGACCTCCTAGCTCCCTTTAATATTGAGTCATAATTTTCAAACTCGGTCCTAAGATAGGCCTCTATGGTCCAATCATGCCTGTTGAAGGAAATTTTTATATGTTAATTAGCAGGGCCCCAGTGGGGCCCTAAAGGTCTATTGCATAGGCAACCGAGTAAGGGCTTTTGAAGCGAAATTGTTTCTTTCTTTCCGTACCACCTTGGTCTGGTAGTAGGACACCTGACTGGCAGGTCCAGACTGGAGGGAGGGGTCAGGGGTTCGAAACCCAGCTGGGGACACTCTTTCAAAAAACTTTCTTTTTTTTCTTTCTTTAGTTTTTTTTTACATTATATTATTTTTTAAATGTGTTTTTCGATATTCTAGAGGGTCATGCATGTAGGAAATTTTTTTTTAAATTAGGAAAATGGGAAAAACTGGAAAAATCTAGGAAAATCAGTTTATTTGTTATTTTTCATCTCCTTTTGCAACATTTTTGATAGTTAATCATGTGTAAAGTGTTCTGTGTATAATATCAAGCAACTTTCTTTGTTAAAGAACACTTTTTGAAATAATAAAAAAAAAATTTGAAAAAAGACGAAATGTCGAGAACAAGGATCAGGCTTCGAGACCTCCTAGCTCCTTATAATATTAAATTAAAATTTTCAAACTCGTTCTCATGGTAGGCCTCTATTGTCCAATCATGCCTGCCGAAGGAAATTTTTATATGTTGATTAGGAGGGCCCCAGTGGGGCCCTAAATGTCTATTGCATAGGTCACCAAGAAAGGGCTTTTGAAGCGAAATTGTTTCTCTATTTCCGCACTGCCTTGGTCTGGTGGTAGGACACCTGACTGGCAAGTCGAGGTCAGAGGGAGGAGACGGGGGTTCGAATCCCAGCTTCGACCACTTTTTCAAAAAATTTCTTTTTTTTCTTTCTTTAGTTTTTTTTACATTATATTATTTTTCAGATGTGTTTTTCGATATTCTAGAGGGTCATGCATGTAGGAAATTTTTTTTTAATTAGGAAAATGGGAAAAACTGGAAAAATCTAGGAAAATCGGTTAATTTGTTATTTTTCGACTCCTTTTGCAACATTTTAGGCAGTTTATCATGCATAAGGTGTTCTGTGTATAAAATCGAGCATCTTTCTTTGATAAAGAACACCTTTTGGAATAATAATAAAAAAAAATTTTAGAAAAGTCGAAATGTCGAGAATAAGGTTAAGGCTTCGAGACCTTCTAGCTCCCTTTAATATTCAGTTATAATTTTCAAACTCGGTCCCAAGATAGGCCTCTATGGTCCAATCATGCCTGTTGAAGGTAATTTTTATATGTTAATTAGCAGGTCCCCAGTGGGGCCCTAAAGGTCTATTGCATAGGCAACCGAGTAAGGGCTTTTGAAGCGAAATTGTTTCTTTCTTTCCGTACCACCTTGGTCTGGTGGTAGGACACCTGACTGGCAAGTCAAGACTAGAGGGAGGGGTCGGGGGTTCGAATCTCAGCTGCGGAAACTTTTTCAAAAAAATTTCTTTTTTTTTCTTTCTTTAGTTTTTTTTACATTATATTATTTTTCAGAAGTGTTTTTCGATATTCTAGACAGTCATGCATGTAGGAATTTTTTTTTTAATTAGGAAAATGGGAAAAACTGGAAAAATCTAGGAAAATCAGCTTATTTGTTATTTTTCGACTCCTTTTGCAAAATTTTGGATAGTTTATCATGCGTAAAGTGTTCTGTGTATAATATCGAGCAACTTTCTTTGTTAAAGAACACTTTTTGGAAGAATAAAAAAAAAATTTAAAAAAAGACCAAATGTCGAGAATAAGGTTCAGGCTTCGAGACCTCCTAGCTCCCTTTAATATTAAGTTAAAATTTTCAAACTCGGTCTCATGGTAGGCCTCTATGGTCCAATCATGCCTGCCGAAGGAAATTTTTATATGTTGATTAGGAGGGCCCCAGTGGGGCCCTAAATGTCTATTGCATAGGTCACCAAGAAAGGACTTTTGAAGCGAAATTGTTTATCTCTTTCCGCACCGCCTTGGTCTGGTGGTAGGACACCTGACTGGCAAGTCGAGGTTGGAGGGAGGAGACGGGGGTTCGAAGCCCAGCTGGGGACACTTTTTCAAAAAAATTTCTTTTTTTTCTTTCTTTAGTTTTTTTTACATTATATTATTTTTTAAATGTGTTTTTCGATATTCTAGAGGGTAATGCATTTAGGAAATTTTTTTCTTAATTAGGAAAATGGGAAAAACTGGAAAAATCTAGGAAAATCGGTTAATTTGTTATTTTTCGACTCCTTTTGCAACATTTTAGGCAGTTTATCATGCATAAGGTGTTCTGTGTATAAAATCGAGCATCTTTCTTTGTTAAAGAACACTTTTTGAAATAATAATAAAAAAAATTTAAAAAAAGACGAAATGTCGCGAATAAGGTTCAGGCTTTGAGACCTCCTAGCTCCCTTTAATATTAATTTATAATTTTCAAACTCGGTCCCAAGGTAGGCCTCTCTAGTCCAATAATGCTTGTTGAAGGAAATTTTTATATGTTAATTAGGAGGGCCCCAGTGGGGCCCTAAAGGTCTATTGCATTGGCAACCGAGTAAGGGCTTTTGAAGCGAAATTGTTTCTTTCTTTCCGTACCACCTTGGTCTGGTGGTAGGACACCTGACTGGCAAGTCGAGACTGGAGGGAATGGGTCAGGGGTTCGAAACCCAGCTGGGGACAGTTTTTCAAAAAAATTTCTTTTTTTTCTTTCTTTAGTTTTTTTTACATTATATTATTTTTCAGATGTGTTTTTCGATATTCTAGAGGGTCATGCATGTAGGAAATTTTTTTTTTAATTAGGAAAATGGGAAAAACTGGAAAAATCTAGGAAAATCAGTTTATTTGTTATTTTTCGACTCCTTTTGCAACATTTTAGGCAGTTTATCATGCATAAGGTGTTCTGTGTATAAAATCGAGCATCTTTCTTTGATAAAGAACTCTTTTCGGAATAATAATAAAAAAGAATTTAAAAAAGTCGAAATGTCGAGAATAAGGTTCAGGCTTCGAGACCTCCTAGCTCCCTTTAATATTGAGTTATAATTTTCAAACTCGGTCCCAAGATAGGCCTCTATAGTCCAATCATGCCTGTTGAAGGAAATTTTTATATGTTATTTAGCAGGGCCCCAGTGGGTCCTTTAATGTCTATTGCATAGGCAACCTAGTAAGGGCTTTTGAAGCGAAATTGTTTCTTTCTTTCTGTACCACCTTGGTCTTTTGGTAGGACACCTGACTGGCAGGTCCAGACTAGAGGGAGGGGTCAGGGGTTCGAAACCCAGCTGCGGACACTTTTTAAAAAAAATTTCTTTTTTTTCTTTCTTTAGTTTTTTTTACATTATATTATTTTTCAGATGTGTTTTTCGATATTCTAGAGGGTCATGCATGTAGGAAATTTTTTTTTTAATTAGGAAAATGGGAAAAACTGGAAAAATCTAGGAAAATCAGTTTATTTGTTATTTTTCGACTCCTTTTGCAACATTTTAGGCAGTTTATCATGCATAAGGTGTTCTGTGTATAAAATCGAGCATCTTTCTTTGATAAAGAACACTTTTTGGAATAATAATAAAAAAAAATTTAAAAAAAGTCGAAATGTCGAGAATAAGGTTCAGGCTTCGAGACCTCCTAGCTCCCTTTAATATTGAGTTATAATTTTCAAACTCGGTCCCAAGATAGGCCTCTATGGTCCAATCATGCCTGTTGAAGGAAATTTTTATATGTTAATTAGCAGGGCCCCAGTGGGGCCCTAAAGGTCTATTGCATAGGCAACCGAGTAAGGGCTTTTGAAGCGAAATTGTTTCTTTCTTTCCGTACCACCTTGGTCTGGTGGTAGGACACCTGACTGGCAAGTCGAGACTGGAGGGAGGGGTCAGGGGTTCGAAACCCAGCTGGGGACTCTTTTTCAAAAAAATTTCTTTTTTTTCTTTCTTTAGTTTTTTTTACATTATATTATTTTTCAGATGTGTTTTTTGATATTCTAGAGGATCATGCATGTAGGAAATTTTTTTTTTAATTAGGAAAATGGGAAAAACTGGAAAAATCTAGGAAAATCGGTTAATTTGTTATTTTTCGACTCCTTTTGCAACATTTTAGGCAGTTTATCATGCATAAGGTGTTCTGTGTATAAAATCGAGCATCTTTCTTTGATAAAGAACTCTTTTCGGAATAATAATAAAAAAGAATTTAAAAAAGTCGAAATGTCGAGAATAAGGTTCAGGCTTCGAGACCTCCTAGCTCCCTTTAATATTGAGTTATAATTTTCAAACTCGGTCCCAAGATAGGCCTCTATAGTCCAATCATGCCTGTTGAAGGAAATTTTTATATGTTATTTAGCAGGGCCCCAGTGGGTCCTTTAATGTCTATTGCATAGGCAACCTAGTAAGGGCTTTTGAAGCGAAATTGTTTCTTTCTTTCTGTACCACCTTGGTCTTTTGGTAGGACACCTGACTGGCAGGTCCAGACTAGAGGGAGGGGTCAGGGGTTCGAAACCCAGCTGCGGACACTTTTTAAAAAAAATTTCTTTTTTTTCTTTCTTTAGTTTTTTTTACATTATATTATTTTTCAGATGTGTTTTTCGATATTCTAGAGGGTCATGCATGTAGGAAATTTTTTTTTAATTAGGAAAATGGG
Organism: Parasteatoda lunata; assembly: GCA_949128135.1. Classification (NCBI taxonomy): domain Eukaryota; kingdom Metazoa; phylum Arthropoda; class Arachnida; order Araneae; family Theridiidae; genus Parasteatoda; species Parasteatoda lunata. The sequence goes on along the minus strand of OX421979.1, from coordinate 87,616,188 downwards.
AAAAACTGGAAAAATCTAGGAAAATCAGTTTATTTGTTATTTTTCGACTCCTTTTGCAACATTTTAGGCAGTTTATCATGCATAAGGTGTTCTGTGTATAAAATCGAGCATCTTTCTTTGATAAAGAACACTTTTTGGAATAATAATAAAAAAAAATTTAAAAAAAGTCGAAATGTCGAGAATAAGGTTCAGGCTTCGAGACCTCCTAGCTCCCTTTAATATTGAGTTATAATTTTCAAACTCGGTCCCAAGATAGGCCTCTATGGTCCAATCATGCCTGTTGAAGGAAATTTTTATATGTTAATTAGCAGGGCCCCAGTGGGGCCCTAAAGGTCTATTGCATAGGCAACCGAGTAAGGGCTTTTGAAGCGAAATTGTTTCTTTCTTTCCGTACCACCTTGGTCTGGTGGTAGGACACCTGACTGGCAAGTCGAGACTGGAGGGAGGGGTCAGGGGTTCGAAACCCAGCTGGGGACTCTTTTTCAAAAAAATTTCTTTTTTTTCTTTCTTTAGTTTTTTTTACATTATATTATTTTTCAGATGTGTTTTTTGATATTCTAGAGGATCATGCATGTAGGAAATTTTTTTTTTAATTAGGAAAATGGGAAAAACTGGAAAAATCTAGGAAAATCGGTTAATTTGTTATTTTTCGACTCCTTTTGCAACATTTTAGGCAGTTTATCATGCATAAGGTGTTCTGTGTATAAAATCGAGCATCTTTCTTTGATAAAGAACTCTTTTCGGAATAATAATAAAAAAGAATTTAAAAAAGTCGAAATGTCGAGAATAAGGTTCAGGCTTCGAGACCTCCTAGCTCCCTTTAATATTGAGTTATAATTTTCAAACTCGGTCCCAAGATAGGCCTCTATAGTCCAATCATGCCTGTTGAAGGAAATTTTTATATGTTATTTAGCAGGGCCCCAGTGGGTCCTTTAATGTCTATTGCATAGGCAACCTAGTAAGGGCTTTTGAAGCGAAATTGTTTCTTTCTTTCTGTACCACCTTGGTCTTTTGGTAGGACACCTGACTGGCAGGTCCAGACTAGAGGGAGGGGTCAGGGGTTCGAAACCCAGCTGCGGACACTTTTTAAAAAAAATTTCTTTTTTTTCTTTCTTTAGTTTTTTTTACATTATATTATTTTTCAGATGTGTTTTTCGATATTCTAGAGGATCATGCATGTAGGAAATTTTTTTTTAATTAGGAAAATGGGAAAAACTGGAAAAATCTAGGAAAATCGGTTAATTTGTTATTTTTCGACTCCTTTTGCAACATTTTAGGCAGTTTATCATGCATAAGGTGTTCTGTGTATAAAATCGAGCATCTTTCTTTGATAAAGAACACTTTTTGGAATAATAATAAAAAAAAATTTAAAGAAAGTCGAAATGTCGAGAATAAGGTTCAGGCTTCGATACCTCCTAGCTCCATTTCATATTAAGTTATAATTTTCAAACAAGGTCTCAAGGTATGCCTCTATGGTTCAATCATGCCTGTCGAAGGAAATTTTTATATGTTAATTAGGAGGGCCCCAGTGGTGCCCTAAATGTCTATTGCATAGGTAACCGAGTAAGGGCTTTTGATGCGAAATTGTTTCTTTCTTTTCGTACCACCTTGGTCTGGTGGTAGGACACCTGACTGGCGTGTCGAGACTGAACGGAGAGGTCGGGGGTTCGAATCCCAGCTGCGGACACTTTTTCAAAAAAATTTCTTTTATTCTTTCTTTTGTTTATTTTACATTATATAATTTTTTAGATGTGTTTTTCGATATTCTGGAGGGTCCTGCATGTAGGAAATTTTTTTTTAATTAGGAAAATGGGAAAAAACTGGAAAAATCTAGGAAAATCTGTTTATTTGTTATTTTTCGACTCCTATTGCAACATTTAAGGTAGTCTATCATGCATAAGGTGTTCTGTGTATAAAATCAAGCATCTTTCTTTGTTAAAGAACACTTTTTGGAATAATAATAAAAAAAATTTAAAAAAAGTCGCAATGTCAAGAATAAGGTTCAGGCTTCGAGACCTCCTAGCTCCATTTAATATTAAGTTATAATTATCAAACTCAGTCTCAAGGTAGGCCTCTATGGTCCAATCATGCCTGCAATAGGAAATTTTTATATGTTAATTAGGAGGCCCCCAGTGGGGCCCGAAAGGTCTATTGCGTAGGTCACCGAGAAAGGGGTTTTGAAGTGAAATTGTTTCTTTCTTTCCGTACCTCCTTGTTCTGGTGGTAGGACACTTGACTGGCAAGTTGAGGTTGGAGGGACGGGATGGGGGTTCGAATCCCAGCTTCGACCACTTTTTCAAAAAAATTTCTTTTTTTCTTTCTTTTGTTTATTTTACATTATATAATTTTTTAGATGTGTTTTTCGATATTCTGGACGGTCCTGCATGTAGGAAATTTTTTTTTAATTAGGAAAATAAAAAAAAACCGGAAAAATCTAGGAAAATCTGTTTATTTGCTATTTTTCGACTCCTATTGCAACATTAAGGTAGTCTATGATGTATAAGGTGTTCTGTGTATAAAATCGAGCATCTTTCTTTGTTAAAGAACACTTTTTTGAATAATAATAAAAAAAATTATGAAAAAGTCGAAATGTAGAAAATAAGGTTCAGGCTTCGAGACATCCTAGCTCGATTTTAATATTAAGTTAAAATTTTCAATCTCGGTCCCATGGTAGGCCTCTATGGTCCAATCAAGCCTGCCGAAGGAAATTTTTATACGTTAATTAGGAGAGCCCCAGTTGGGCCCTAAATGTCTATTGCATAGGTAACCGAGAAAGGGCTTTTGAAGCGAAATTGTTTCTTTCTTTCCGTACCGCCTTGGTCTGGTGGTAGGACAACTGACTGGCAAGTCGAGGTTGGAGGGAGGGGACGGGGGTTCGAATCTCAGCTGCGGACACTTTTTCAAAAAAAAATCTTTTTTTTCTTTCTTTAGTTTTTTTTACATTATATTATTTTTCAGATGTGTTTTTTGATATTCTGGAGGGTCCAGCATGTAGGAAATTTTTTTTTAATTAGGAAAATGGAAAAAAACTGGAAAAATTGAGGAAAATCTGTTTATTTGTTATTTTTCGACTCCTATTGCAACATTTAAGGTAGTCTATCATGCATAAGGTGTTCTGTGTATAAAATCGAGCATCTTTCTTTGTTAAAAAACACTTTTTGGAATAATATTAAAAAAATTATGAAAAAGTCGAAATGTCGAGAATAAGGTTCAGGCTTCGATACCTCCTAGCTCCATTTCATATTAAGTTATAATTTTCAAACAAGGTCTCAAGGTATGCCTCTATGGTTCAATCATGCCTGTCGAAGGAAATTTTTATATGTTAATTAGGAGGGCCCCAGTGGTGCCCTAAATGTCTATTGCATAGGTAACCGTGTAAGGGCTTTTGAAGCGAAATTGTTTCTTTCTTTTCGTACCACCTTGGTCTGTTGGTAGGACACCTGACTGGCGAGTCGAGACTGGACGGAGAGGTCGGGGGTTCGAATCCCAGCTGCGGACACTTTTTCAAAAAATTTCTTTTTTTCTTTCTATTGTTTATTTTACATTATATAATTTTTTAGATGTGTTTTTCGATATTCTGGAGGGTCCTGCATGTAGGAAATTTTTTTTTAATTAGGAGAATGGGAAAAAACTGGAAAAATCTAGGAAAATCTGTTTATTTGTTAATTTTCGACTCCTATTGCAACATTTAAGGTAGTCTATCATATATAAGGTGTTCTGTGTATAAAATCGAGCATCTTTCTTTGTTAAAGAACACTTTTTGGAATAATAATAAAAAAAATTATGAAAAAGACAAAATGTCGAGAATAAGGTTCAGGCTTCGACACCTCCTAGCAACATTTAATATTAAGTTATAATTTTCAAACTCAGGCTCAAGGTAGGCCTCTATGGTTCAATCATGCCTGTCGAAGGAAATTTTTATATGTTAATTAGGAGGGCCCCAGTGGGGCCCTAAATGTCTATTGCATAGGTAACCGAGAAAGGGCTTTTGAAGCGAAGTTGTTTCTTTCTTTCCGTACCGCCTTGGTCTGGTGGTAGGACACCTGACTGGCAAGTCGAGGTTGGAGGGAGGGGACGGGGATTCGAATCCCAGCTTCGACCACTTTTTCAAAAAAATTTCTTTTTTTCTTTCTTTAGTTTATTTTACATTATATTATTTTTTAGATGTGTTTTTCGATATTCTGGAGGGTCCTGCATGTAGGAAATTTTTTTTAATTAGGAAAATGGGAAAAACTGGAAAAATCTAGGAAAATCTGTTTATTTGCTATTTTTCGACTCCCATTGCAACATTAAGGTAGTCTATGATGCATAAGGTGTTCTGTGTATAAAATCGATCATCTTTCTTTGTTAAAGAACACTTTTTGGAATAATAATAAAAAAAATTATGAAAAAGACGAAATGTAGAAAATAAGGTTCAGGCTTCGAGACATCCTAGCTCGATTTTAATATTAAGTTAAAATTTTCAATCTCGGACCCATGGTAGGCCTCTATGGTCCAATCAAGCCTGCCGAAGGAAATTTTTATACGTTAATTAGGAGGGCCCCAGTTGGGCCCTAAATGTCTATTGCATAGGTAACCGAGAAAGGGATTTTGAAGCGAAATTGTTTCTTTCTTTCCGTACCGCCTTGGTCTGGTGGTAGGACAACTGACTGGCAAGTCGAGGTTGGAGGGAGGGGAAGGGGGTTCGAATCCCAGCTTCGACCAGTTTTTCAAAAAAAATTCTTTTTTTTCTTTCTTTAGTTTTTTTTACATTATATTATTTTTCAGATGTGTTTTTCGATATTCTAGAGGATCATGCATGTAGGAAATATTTTTTTAATTAGGAAAATGGGAAAAACTGGAAAAATCTAGGAAAATCGGTTAATTTGTTATTTTTCGACTCCTTTTGCAACATTTTAGGCAGTTTATCATGCATAAGGTGTTCTGTGTATAAAATCGAGCATCTTTCTTTGATAAAGAACACTTTTTGGAATAATAATAAAAAAAAATTTAAAGAAAGTCGAAATGTCGAGAATAAGGTTCAGGCTTCGATACCTCCTAGCTCCATTTCATATTAAGTTATAATTTTCAAACAAGGTCTCAAGGTATGCCTCTATGGTTCAATCATGCCTGTCGAAGGAAATTTTTATATGTTAATTAGGAGGGCCCCAGTGGTGCCCTAAATGTCTATTGCATAGGTAACCGAGTAAGGGCTTTTGAAGCGAAATTGTTTCTTTCTTTTCGTACCACCTTGGTCTGGTGGTAGGACACCTGACTGGCGTGTCGAGACTGAACGGAGAGGTCGGGGGTTCGAATCCCAGCTGCGGACACTTTTTCAAAAAAATTTCTTTTATTCTTTCTTTTGTTTATTTTACATTATATAATTTTTTAGATGTGTTTTTCGATATTCTGGAGGGTCCTGCATGTAGGAAATTTTTTTTTAATTAGGAAAATGGGAAAAAACTGGAAAAATCTAGGAAAATCTGTTTATTTGTTATTTTTCGACTCCTATTGCAACATTTAAGGTAGTCTATCATGCATAAGGTGTTCTGTGTATAAAATCAAGCATCTTTCTTTGTTAAAGAACACTTTTTGGAATAATAATAAAAAAAATTTAAAAAAAGTCGCAATGTCAAGAATAAGGTTCAGGCTTCGAGACCTCCTAGCTCCATTTAATATTAAGTTATAATTATCAAACTCAGTCTCAAGGTAGGCCTCTATGGTCCAATCATGCCTGCAATAGGAAATTTTTATATGTTAATTAGGAGGCCCCCAGTGGGGCCCGAAAGGTCTATTGCGTAGGTCACCGAGAAAGGGGTTTTGAAGTGAAATTGTTTCTTTCTTTCCGTACCTCCTTGTTCTGGTGGTAGGACACTTGACTGGCAAGTTGAGGTTGGAGGGACGGGATGGGGGTTCGAATCCCAGCTTCGACCACTTTTTCAAAAAAATTTCTTTTTTTCTTTCTTTTGTTTATTTTACATTATATAATTTTTTAGATGTGTTTTTCGATATTCTGGACGGTCCTGCATGTAGGAAATTTTTTTTTAATTAGGAAAATAAAAAAAAACCGGAAAAATCTAGGAAAATCTGTTTATTTGCTATTTTTCGACTCCTATTGCAACATTAAGGTAGTCTATGATGCATAAGGTGTTCTGTGTATAAAATCGAGCATCTTTCTTTGTTAAAGAACACTTTTTTGAATAATAATAAAAAAAATTATGAAAAAGTCGAAATGTAGAAAATAAGGTTCAGGCTTCGAGACATCCTAGCTCGATTTTAATATTAAGTTAAAATTTTCAATCTCGGTCCCATGGTAGGCCTCTATGGTCCAATCAAGCCTGCCGAAGGAAATTTTTATACGTTAATTAGGAGAGCCCCAGTTGGGCCCTAAATGTCTATTGCATAGGTAACCGAGAAAGGGCTTTTGAAGCGAAATTGTTTCTTTCTTTCCGTACCGCCTTGGTCTGGTGGTAGGACAACTGACTGGCAAGTCGAGGTTGGAGGGAGGGGACGGGGGTTCGAATCTCAGCTGCGGACACTTTTTCAAAAAAAAATCTTTTTTTTCTTTCTTTAGTTTTTTTTACATTATATTATTTTTCAGATGTGTTTTTTGATATTCTGGAGGGTCCAGCATGTAGGAAATTTTTTTTAATTAGGAAAATGGAAAAAAACTGGAAAAATTGAGGAAAATCTGTTTATTTGTTATTTTTCGACTCCTATTGCAACATTTAAGGTAGTCTATCATGCATAAGGTGTTCTGTGTATAAAATCGAGCATCTTTCTTTGTTAAAAAACACTTTTTGGAATAATATTAAAAAAATTATGAAAAAGTCGAAATGTCGAGAATAAGGTTCAGGCTTCGATACCTCCTAGCTCCATTTCATATTAAGTTATAATTTTCAAACAAGGTCTCAAGGTATGCCTCTATGGTTCAATCATGCCTGTCGAAGGAAATTTTTATATGTTAATTAGGAGGGCCCCAGTGGTGCCCTAAATGTCTATTGCATAGGTAACCGAGTAAGGGCTTTTGAAGCGAAATTGTTTCTTTCTTTTCGTACCACCTTGGTCTGTTGGTAGGACACCTGACTGGCGAGTCGAGACTGGACGGAGAGGTCGGGGGTTCGAATCCCAGCTGCGGACACTTTTTCAAAAAAATTTCTTTTTTTCTTTCTATTGTTTATTTTACATTATATAATTTTTTAGATGTGTTTTTCGATATTCTGGAGGGTCCTGCATGTAGGAAATTTTTTTTTAATTAGGAGAATGGGAAAAAACTGGAAAAATCTAGGAAAATCTGTTTATTTGTTAATTTTCGACTCCTATTGCAACATTTAAGGTAGTCTATCATATATAAGGTGTTCTGTGTATAAAATCGAGCATCTTTCTTTGTTAAAGAACACTTTTTGGAATAATAATAAAAAAAATTATGAAAAAGACAAAATGTCGAGAATAAGGTTCAGGCTTCGACACCTCCTAGCAACATTTAATATTAAGTTATAATTTTCAAACTCAGGCTCAAGGTAGGCCTCTATGGTTCAATCATGCCTGTCGAAGGAAATTTTTATATGTTAATTAGGAGGGCCCCAGTGGGGCCCTAAATGTCTATTGCATAGGTAACCGAGAAAGGGCTTTTGAAGCGAAGTTGTTTCTTTCTTTCCGTACCGCCTTGGTCTGGTGGTAGGACACCTGACTGGCAAGTCGAGGTTGGAGGGAGGGGACGGGGATTCGAATCCCAGCTTCGACCACTTTTTCAAAAAAATTTCTTTTTTTCTTTCTTTAGTTTATTTTACATTATATTATTTTTTAGATGTGTTTTTCGATATTCTGGAGGGTCCTGCATGTAGGAAATTTTTTTTAATTAGGAAAATGGGAAAAAACTGGAAAAATCTAGGAAAATCTGTTTATTTGCTATTTTTCGACTCCCATTGCAACATTAAGGTAGTCTATGATGCATAAGGTGTTCTGTGTATAAAATCGATCATCTTTCTTTGTTAAAGAACACTTTTTGGAATAATAATAAAAAAAATTATGAAAAAGACGAAATGTAGAAAATAAGGTTCAGGCTTCGAGACATCCTAGCTCGATTTTAATATTAAGTTAAAATTTTCAATCTCGGACCCATGGTAGGCCTCTATGGTCCAATCAAGCCTGCCGAAGGAAATTTTTATACGTTAATTAGGAGGGCCCCAGTTGGGCCCTAAATGTCTATTGCATAGGTAACCGAGAAAGGGATTTTGAAGCGAAATTGTTTCTTTCTTTCCGTACCGCCTTGGTCTGGTGGTAGGACAACTGACTGGCAAGTCGAGGTTGGAGGGAGGGGAAGGGGGTTCGAATCCCAGCTTCGACCAGTTTTTCAAAAAAAATTCTTTATTTCTTTCTTTTGTTTATTTTACATTATATTATTTTTTAGATGTTTTTTTTCGATATTCTGGAGGGTCCTGCAAGTAGGAAATTTTTTTTAATTAGGAAAATGGGAAAAAACTGGAAAAATCGAGGAAAATCTGTTTATTTTTTATTTTTCGACTCCTATTGCAACATTTAAGGTAGTCTATCATGCATAAGGTGTTCTGTGTATAAAATCGAGCATCTTTCTTTGTTAAAAAACACTTTTTGGAATAATAATAAAAAAATTTTTAAAAAAGTCGCAATGTCGAGAATAAGGTTCAGGCTTCGAGACCTCCGAACTCCATTTAATATTAAAGTTATAATTTTCAAACTCAGTCTCAAGGTAGGCCTCTATGATCCAATCATGCCTGCAAAAGGAAATTTTTATATGTTAATTAGGAGGGCCCCACTTGGGCCCTCAATGTCTATTGCATAGGTAACCGAGAAAGGGCTTTTGAAGCGAAATTGTTTCTTTCTTTCCGTACCGCCTTGGTCTGGTGGGAGGACACCTGACTGGCAAGTCGAGGTTGGAGGGAGGGGACGGGGGTTCGAATCCCAGCTGCGGCCACTTCTTAAAAAAAATTTCTTTTTTTTCTTTCTTTTGTTTATTTTACATTATATTATTTTTTAGATGTGTTTTTCAATATTCTGGAGGGTCCTGCATGTAGGAAATTTTTTTTTAATTAGGAAAATGGGAAAAAACTGGAAAAATCTAGGAAAATCTGTTTATTTGTTATTTTTCGACTCCTATTGCAATATTAAGGTAGTCTATCATGCATAAGGTGTTCTGTGTATAAAATCGAGCATCTTTCTTTGTTAAAGAACACTTTTTGGAAAAACAATAAAAAAAATTATGAAAAAGACAAAATGTTGAGAATAAGGTTCAGGCTTCGACACCTCCTAGCAACATTTAATATTAAGTTATAATTTTCAAACTCAGGCTCAAGGTAGGCCTCTATGGTTCAATCATGCCTGTCGAAGGAAATTTTTATATGTTAATTAAAAGGCCCCAGTGGGGCCCTAAATGTCTATTGCATAGGTAACCGAGAAAGGGCTTTTGAAGCGAAGTTGTTTCTTTCTTTCCGTACCGCCTTGGTCTGGTGGTAGGACACCTGACTGGCAAGTCGAGGTTGGAGGGAGGGGACGGGGATTCGAATCCCAGCTTCGACCACTTTTTCAAAAAAATTTCTTTTTTTCTTTCTTTAGTTTATTTTACATTATATTATTTTTTAGATGTGTTTTTAGATATTCTGGAGGGTCCTGCATGTAGGAAATTTTTTTTTAATTAGGAAAATGGGAAAAAACTAGAAAAATCTAGGAAAATCTGTTTATTTGTTATTTTTCGACTCCTATTGCAACATTTAAGGTAGTCTATCATGCATAAGGTTTTCTGTGTATAAAATCGAGCATCATTATTTGTTAAGGAACACTTTTTGGAATAATATTAAATAAAATTATGAAAAAGTCGAAATGTCGGGAATAAGGTTCAGGCTTCGAGACCTCCTAGCTAATATTAAGATATAATTTTCAAAATCGGTCTCAAGGTAGGCCTCTATGGTCAAATCATGCCTGCCGAAGGAAATTTTTATATGTTAATTATGAGGACTCCAGTGGGGCCCTAAATGTCTATTGCATAGGTAACCGAGAAAGAACTTTTGAAGCGAAATTGTTTCTCTCTTTCCGTACCGCTTTGGTCTGGTGGTAGGACACCTGACTGGAGAGTCGAGGTTGGAGGGAGGGGACGGGGGTTCGAATCCCAGCTTCGACCACTTTTTCAAAAAAAATTCTTTTTTTCCTTCTTTTGTTTATTTTACATTATATTATTTTTTAGATGTGTTTTTCGATATTCTGGAGGGTCCTGCATGTAGGAAATTTTTTTTTAATTAGGAAAATGGGAAAAAACTGGAAAAATCTAGGAAAATCTGTTTATTTGCTATTTTTCGACTCCTATTGCAACATTAAGGTAGTCTATCATGCATAAGGTGTTCTGTGTATAAAATCGAGCATTTTTCTTTGTTAAAGAACACTTTTTGGAATAATAATAAAAAAAATTATGAAAAAGACGAAATGTCGAGAATAAGGTTCAGGCTTCGAGACCTCCTAGCAACATTTAATATTAAGTTATAGTTTTCAAACTCGGTCTCAAGGTAGGCCTCTATGGTTCAATCATGCCTGTCGAAGGAAATTTTTATATGTTAATTAGGAGGGCCCCAGTGGTGCCCTAAATGTCTATTGCATAGGTAACCGAGTAAGGGCTTTTGAAGCGAAATTGTTTCTTTCTTTTCGTACCACCTTGGTCTGGTGGTAGGACACCTGACTGGCAAGTCGAGGTTGGAGGGAGGGGATGGGGGTTCGAATCCCAGCTTCGACCACTTTTTCAAAAAAATTTCTTCTTTTTCTTTCTTTAGTTTTTTTTACATTATATTATTTTTTAGATGTGTTTTTCGATATTCTAGAGGGTCATGCAAGTAGGAAATTTTTTTTTGAATGAGGAAAATGGGAAAAAACTGGAAAAATCTAAGAAAATCTGTATATTTGTTATTTTTCGACTCCTTTTGCAACATTTTAGGTAGTTTATAGTGCGTAAGGTGTTGTGTCTATAAAATCGAGCAACTTTCTTTGTTAAAGAACACTTTTTGGAATAATAATAAAAAAAATTAAGAAAAAGTCGAAATGTCGAGAATAAGGTCAGGGGTTCGAATCCCAGCTGTGGACACTTTTTCAGAAAAATTTCTTTTTTTTCTTTCTTTAGTTTTTTTTACATTATATTATTTTTTAGATGTGTTTTTCGATATTCTGGAGGGTCCTGCATGTAGGAAATTTTTTTTTATTTAGGAAAATGGGAAAAAACTGGAAAAATCTAGGTAAATCAGTTTATTTGTTAATTTTCGACTCCTTTTAGAACATTTTAGGTAGTTTATCATGCGTAAGGTGTTCTGAGTATAAAATCGAGCAACTTTCTTTGTTAAAGAACAATTTTTGAAATACTAATAAAAAAAATTTAAAAAAAGGGGAAATGTCGAGAATAAGGTTCAGGCTTCGAGACCTCCTAGCTCCCTTTAATATTAAGTTATAATTTTCAAACTCGGTCTCAAGGTAGGCTTCTATAGTCCAATCATGCCTGCCGAAGGAAATTTTTATATGTTAATTAGGAAGGCCCCAGTGGGACCCTAAATGTCTATTGCATAGGTAACCGAGAAAGGGCTTTTGAAGCGAAATTGTTTCTTTCTTTCTGTACTGCCTTGGTCTGGTGGTAGGACACCTGACTGGCAAGTCGAGACTGGAGGAAGGGGTCCGGGGTTCGAATCTCATCTGTGGACACTTTTTCAAAAAAATTTCTTTTTTTTCTTTCTTTAGTTTTTTTTACATTATATTATTTTTCAGATGTGTTTTTTGATATTCTGGAGGGTCCAGCATGTAGGAAATTTTTTTTTAATTAGGAAAATGGGAAAAAACTGGAAAAATTAAGGAAAATCGGTTTATTTGTTATTTTTCGACTCCTATTGCAACATTTAAGGTAGTCTATCATGCATAAGGTGTTCTGTGTATAAAATCGAGCATCTTTCTTTGTAAAAGAACACTTTTTGGAATAATAATAAAAAAAATTAAGAAAAAGTCGAAATGTCGAGAATAAGGTTCTGGCTTTGAGACCCTCTAGCTCCCTTTAATATTAAGTTATAATTTTCAAACTCGGTCCCAAGGTAGGCCTCTATGGTCCAATAATGCCTGTTGAAGGAAATTTTTATATGTTAATAATGAAGGTCCCAGTGGGGCCCTAAAGGTCTATTGCATAGGCAACCGAGTAAGGGCCTTTGAAGCGAAATTGTTTCTTTCTTTTCGTACCACCTTGGTCTGGTGGTAGGACACCTGACTGGCGAGTCGAGACTGGACGGAGAGGTCGGGGGTTTGAATCCCAGCTGCGGACACTTTTTCAAAAAAATTTCTTTTTTTCTTTCTTTTGTTTATTTTACATTATATTATTTTTTAGATGTGTTTTTCGATATTCTGGAGGGTCCTGCATGTAGGAAATTTTTTTTTAATTAGGAAAATGGGAAAAACTGGAAACATCTAGGAAAATCAGTTTATTTGTTATTTTTCGACTCCTTTTGCAACATTTTAGGTAGTCTATCATGCATAAGGTGTTCTGTGTATAAAATCGAGCATCTTTCTTTGTAAAAGAACACTTTTTGGAATAATAATAAAAAAAATTAAGAAAAAGTCGAAATGTCGAGAATAAGGTTCTGGCTTTGAGACCCTCTAGCTCCCTTTAATATTAAGTTATAATTTTCAAACTCGGTCCCAAGGTAGGCCTCTATGGTCCAATAATGCCTGTTGAAGGAAATTTTTATATGTTAATAAGGAAGGTCCCAGTGGGGCCCTAAAGGTCTATTACATAGGCAACCGAGTAAGGGCCTTTGAAGCGAAATTGTTTCTTTCTTTTCGTACCACCTTGGTCTGGTGGTAGGACACCTGACTGGCAAGTCGAGGTTGGAGGGAGGGGATGGGGGTTCGAATCCCAGCTTCGACCACTTTTTCAAAAAAATTTCTTTTTTTCTTTCTTTAGTTTTTTTTACATTGTATTACTTTTTAGATGTGTTTTTCGATATTCTAGAGGGTCATTCACGTAGGAAATTTTTTTTTAATTAGGGAAATGGGAAAAACTGGAAACATCTAGGAAAATCAGTTTATTTGTTATTTTTCGACTCCTTTTGCAACATTTTAGGTAGTTTATAGTGCGTAAGGTGTTCTGTGTATAAAATCGAGCAACTTTCTTTGTTAAAGAACACTTTTTGGAATAATATTAAAAAAATTATGAAAAAGTCGAAATGTCGGGAATAAGGTTCAGGCTTCGAGATCTCCTAGCTCCCTTTAATACTCAGTTATAATTTTCAAACTAAACTTGGTCTCAAGGTAGGCCTCTATGGTCCAATCATGCCTGCCGAAGGAAATTTTTATATGTTAATTAGGAGGGCCCCAGTGGGGCCTTAAATTTCTATTGCGTAGGTCACCAAGAAAGGGCTTTTGAAGCGAAATTGTTTCTTTCTTTCCGTACCACCTTGGTCTGGTGGTAGGACACCTGACTGGCAAGTCGAGACTGGAGGGAATGGGTCAAGGGTTCGAAGCCCAGCTGGGGACACTTTTTCAAAAAAATTTCTTTTTTTTCTTTCTTTAGTTTTTTTTACATTATATTATTTTTTAAATGTGTTTTTTGATATTCTAGAGGGTCATGCATTTAGGAAATTTTTTTCTTAATTAGGAAAATGGGAAAAACTGGAAAAATCTAGGAAAATCGGTTAATTTCTTATTTTTCGACTCCTTTTGCAACATTTTAGGCAGTTTATCATGCATAAGGTGTTCTGTGTATAAAATCGAGCATCTTTCTTTGATAAAGAACACTTTTTGGAATAATAATAAAAAATTTTTTTAAAAAAGTCGATATGTCGAGAATAAGGTTCAGGCTTCGAGACCTCCTAGCTCCCTTTAATATTGAGTTATAATTTTCAAACTCGGTCCTAAGATAGGCCTCTATGGTCCAATCATGCCTGTTGAAGGAAATTTTTATATGTTAATTAGCAGGGCCCCAGTGGGGCCCTAAAGGTCTATTGCATAGGCAACCGAGTAAGGGCTTTTGAAGCGAAATTGTTTCTTTCTTTCCGTACCACCTTGGTCTGGTGGTAGGACACCTAACTGGCAAGTCGAGGTTGGAGGGAGTGGTCGGGGGTTCGAATCTCAGCTGCGGACACTTTTTCAAAAAAATTTCTTTTTTTTCTTTCTTTAGTTTTTTTTACATTATATTATTTTTCAGATGTGTTTTTCGATATTCTAGACGGTCATGCATGTTGGAATTTTTTTTTTTAATTAGGAAAATGGGAAAAAATGTAAAAATCTATTAAAATCAGTTTATTTGTTATTTTTCGACTCCTTTTGCAACATTTTAGGTAGTTTATCTTGCGTAAGGTGTTCTGTGTATAAAATCGAGCAACTTTCTTTGTTAAAGAACACTTTTTGAAATAATAATAAAAAAAATTTAAAAAAAGACGAAATGTCGAGAATAAGGTTCAGGCTTTGAGACCTCCTAGCTCCCTTTAATATTAATTTATAATTTTCAAACTCGGTCCCAAGGTAGGCCTCTCTAGTCCAATAATGCTTGTTGAAGGAAATTTTTATATGTTAATTAGGAGGGCCCCAGTGGGGCCCTAAAGGTCTATTGCATTGGCAACCGAGTAAGGGCTTTTGAAGCGAAATTGTTTCTTTCTTTCCGTACCACCTTGGTCTGGTGGTAGGACACCTGACTGGCAAGTCGAGACTGGAGGGAATGGGTCAGGGGTTCGAAACCCAGCTGGGGACACTCTTTCAAAAAAATTTCTTTTTTTTCTTTCTTTAGTTTTTTTTACATTATATTATTTTTTAAATGTGTTTTTCGATATTCTAGAGGGTCATGCATGTAGGAAATTTTTTTTTTAATTAGGAAAATGGGAAAAACTGGAAAAATCTAGGAAAATCAGTTTATTTGTTATTTTTCGACTCCTTTTGCAACATTTTAGGCAGTTTATCATGCATAAGGTGTTCTGTGTATAAAATCGAGCATCTTTCTTTGATAAAGAACACTTTTTGGAATAATAATAAAAAAAAATTTAAAAAAAGTCGAAATGTCGAGAATAAGGTTCAGGCTTCGAGACCTCCTAGCTCCCTTTAATATTGAGTTATAATTTTCAAACTCGGTCCCAAGATAGGCCTCTATGGTCCAATCATGCCTGTTGAAGGAAATTTTTATATGTTAATTAGCAGGGCCCCAGTGGGGCCCTAAAAGTCTATTGCATAGGCAACCGAGTAAGGGCTTTTGAAGCAAAATTGTTTCTTTCTTTCCGTACCACCTTGGTCTGGTGGTAGGACACCTGACTGGCAAGTTGAGACTGGAGGGAGGGGTCAGGGGTTCGAAACCCAGCTGGGGACTCTTTTTCAAAAAAATTTCTTTTTTTTCTTTCTTTAGTTTTTTTTACATTATATTATTTTTCAGATGTGTTTTTCGATATTCTAGAGGATCATGCATGTAGGAAATTTTTTTTTTAATTAGGAAAATGGGAAAAACTGGAAAAATCTAGGAAAATCGGTTAATTTGTTATTTTTCGACTCCTTTTGCAACATTTTAGGCAGTTTATCATGCATAAGGTATTCTGTGTATAAAATCGAGCATCTTTCTTTGATAAAGAACTCTTTTCGGAATAATAATAAAAAAGAATTTAAAAAAGTCGAAATGTCGAGAATAAGGTTCAGGCTTCGAGACCTCCTAGCTCCCTTTAATATTGAGTTATAATTTTCAAACTCGGTCCCAAGATAGGCCTCTATAGTCCAATCATGCCTGTTGAAGGAAATTTTTATATGTTATTTAGCAGGGCCCCAGTGGGTCCTTTAATGTCTATTGCATAGGCAACCTAGTAAGGGCTTTTGAAGCGAAATTGTTTCTTTCTTTCTGTACCACCTTGGTCTTTTGGTAGGACACCTGACTGGCAGGTCCAGACTAGAGGGAGGGGTCAGGGGTTCGAAACCCAGCTGCGGACACTTTTTAAAAAAAATTTCTTTTTTTTCTTTCTTTAGTTTTTTTTACATTATATTATTTTTCAGATGTGTTTTTCGATATTCTAGAGGATCATGCATGTAGGAAATTTTTTTTTAATTAGGAAAATGGGAAAAACTGGAAAAATCTAGGAAAATCGGTTAATTTGTTATTTTTCGACTCCTTTTGCAGCATTTTAGGCAGTTTATCATGCATAAGGTGTTCTGTGTATAAAATCGAGCATCTTTCTTTGATAAAGAACACTTTTTGGAATAATAATAAAAAAAAATTTAAAGAAAGTCGAAATGTCGAGAATAAGGTTCAGGCTTCGATACCTCCTAGCTCCATTTCATATTAAGTTATAATTTTCAAACAAGGTCTCAAGGTATGCCTCTATGGTTCAATCATGCCTGTCGAAGGAAATTTTTATATGTTAATTAGGAGGGCCCCAGTGGTGCCCTAAATGTCTATTGCATAGGTAACCGAGTAAGGGCTTTTGAAGCGAAATTGTTTCTTTCTTTTCGTACCACCTTGGTCTGGTGGTAGGACACCTGACTGGCGTGTCGAGACTGAACGGAGAGGTCGGGGGTTCGAATCCCAGCTGCGGACACTTTTTCAAAAAAATTTCTTTTATTCTTTCTTTTGTTTATTTTACATTATATAATTTTTTAGATGTGTTTTTCGATATTCTGGAGGGTCCTGCAATGTAGGAAATTTTTTTTTAATTAGGAAAATGGGAAAAAACTGGAAAAATCTAGGAAAATCTGTTTATTTGTTATTTTTCGACTCCTATTGCAACATTTAAGGTAGTCTATCATGCATAAGGTGTTCTGTGTATAAAATCAAGCATCTTTCTTTGTTAAAGAACACTTTTTGGAATAATAATAAAAAAAATTTAAAAAAAGTCGCAATGTCAAGAATAAGGTTCAGGCTTCGAGACCTCCTAGCTCCATTTAATATTAAGTTATAATTATCAAACTCAGTCTCAAGGTAGGCCTCTATGGTCCAATCATGCCTGCAATAGGAAATTTTTATATGTTAATTAGGAGGCCCCCAGTGGGGCCCGAAAGGTCTATTGCGTAGGTCACCGAGAAAGGGGTTTTGAAGTGAAATTGTTTCTTTCTTTCCGTACCGCCTTGTTCTGGTGGTAGGACACTTAAATGGCAAGTTGAGGTTGGAGGGAGGGGATGGGGGTTCGAATCCCAGCTTCGACCACTTTTTCAAAAAAATTTCTTTTTTTCTTTCTTTTGTTTATTTTACATTATATAATTTTTTAGATGTGTTTTTCGATATTCTGGACGGTCCTGCATGTAGGAAATTTTTTTTTAATTAGGAAAATGGGAAAAAACTGGAAAAATCTAGGAAAATCTGTTTATTTGTTAATTTTCGACTCCTATTGCAACATTTAAGGTAGTCTATCATATATAAGGTGTTCTGTGTATAAAATCGAGCATCTTTCTTTGTTAAAGAACACTTTTTGGAATAATAATAAAAAAAATTATGAAAAAGACAAAATGTCGAGAATAAGGTTCAGGCTTCGACACCTCCTAGCAACATTTAATATTAAGTTATAATTTTCAAACTCAGGCTCAAGGTAGGCCTCTATGGTTCAATCATGCCTGTCGAAGGAAATTTTTATATGTTAATTAGGAGGGCCCCAGTGGGGCCCTAAATGTCTATTGCATAGGTAACCGAGAAAGGGCTTTTGAAGCGAAGTTGTTTCTTTCTTTCCGTACCGCCTTGGTCTGGTGGTAGGACACCTGACTGGCAAGTCGAGGTTGGAGGGAGGGGACGGGGATTCGAATCCCAGCTTCGACCACTTTTTCAAAAAAATTTCTTTTTTTCTTTCTTTAGTTTATTTTACATTATATTATTTTTTAGATGTGTTTTTCGATATTCTGGAGGGTCCTGCATGTAGGAAATTTTTTTTAATTAGGAAAATGGGAAAAAACTGGAAAAATCTAGGAAAATCTGTTTATTTGCTATTTTTCGACTCCCATTGCAACATTAAGGTAGTCTATGATGCATAAGGTGTTCTGTGTATAAAATCGATCATCTTTCTTTGTTAAAGAACACTTTTTGGAATAATAATAAAAAAAATTATGAAAAAGACGAAATGTAGAAAATAAGGTTCAGGCTTCGAGACATCCTAGCTCGATTTTAATATTAAGTTAAAATTTTCAATCTCGGACCCATGGTAGGCCTCTATGGTCCAATCAAGCCTGCCGAAGGAAATTTTTATACGTTAATTAGGAGGGCCCCAGTTGGGCCCTAAATGTCTATTGCATAGGTAACCGAGAAAGGGATTTTGAAGCGAAATTGTTTCTTTCTTTCCGTACCGCCTTGGTCTGGTGGTAGGACAACTGACTGGCAAGTCGAGGTTGGAGGGAGGGGAAGGGGGTTCGAATCCCAGCTTCGACCAGTTTTTCAAAAAAAATTCTTTATTTCTTTCTTTTGTTTATTTTACATTATATTATTTTTTAGATGTTTTTTTTCGATATTCTGGAGGGTCCTGCAAGTAGGAAATTTTTTTTAATTAGGAAAATGGGAAAAAACTGGAAAAATCGAGGAAAATCTGTTTATTTTTTATTTTTCGACTCCTATTGCAACATTTAAGGTAGTCTATCATGCATAAGGTGTTCTGTGTATAAAATCGAGCATCCTTCTTTGGTAAAGAACACTTTTTGGAATAATAATAAAAAATTTTTTAAAAAAGTCGCAATGTCGAGAATAAGGTTCAGGCTTCGAGACCTCCGAACTCCATTTAATATTAAAGTTATAATTTTCAAACTCAGTCTCAAGGTAGGCCTCTATGATCCAATCATGCCTGCAAAAGGAAATTTTTATATGTTAATTAGGAGGGCCCCACTTGGGCCCTCAATGTCTATTGCATAGGTAACCGAGAAAGGGCTTTTGAAGCGAAATTGTTTCTTTCTTTCCGTACCGCCTTGGTCTGGTGGGAGGACACCTGACTGGCAAGTCGAGGTTGGAGGGACGGGACGGGGGTTCGAATCCCAGCTGCGGCCACTTCTTAAAAAAAATTTCTTTTTTTTCTTTCTTTTGTTTATTTTACATTATATTATTTTTTAGATGTGTTTTTCAATATTCTGGAGGGTCCTGCATGTAGGAAATTTTTTTTTAATTAGGAAAATGGGAAAAAACTGGAAAAATCTAGGAAAATCTGTTTATTTGTTATTTTTCGACTCCTATTGCAATATTAAGGTAGTCTATCATGCATAAGGTGTTCTGTGTATAAAATCGAGCATCTTTCTTTGTTAAAGAACACTTTTTGGAAAAACAATAAAAAAAATTATGAAAAAGACAAAATGTTGAGAATAAGGTTCAGGCTTCGACACCTCCTAGCAACATTTAATATTAAGTTATAATTTTCAAACTCAGGCTCAAGGTAGGCCTCTATGGTTCAATCATGCCTGTCGAAGGAAATTTTTATATGTTAATTAAAAGGCCCCAGTGGGGCCCTAAATGTCTATTGCATAGGTAACCGAGAAAGGGCTTTTGAAGCGAAGTTGTTTCTTTCCTTCCGTACCGCCTTGTTCTGGTGGTAGGACACCTGACTGGCAAGTCGAGGTTGGAGGGAGGGTACGGGGATTCGAATCCCAGCTTCGACCACTTTTTCAAAAAAATTTCTTTTTTTCTTTCTTTAGTTTATTTTACATTATATTATTTTTTAGATGTGTTTTTAGATATTCTGGAGGGTCCTGCATGTAGGAAATTTTTTTTTAATTAGGAAAATGGGAAAAAACTAGAAAAATCTAGGAAAATCTGTTTATTTGTTATTTTTCGACTCCTATTGCAACATTTAAGGTAGTCTATCATGCATAAGGTTTTCTGTGTATAAAATCGAGCATCATTATTTGTTAAGGAACACTTTTTGGAATAATATTAAATAAAATTATGAAAAAGTCGAAATGTCGGGAATAAGGTTCAGGCTTCGAGACCTCCTAGCTAATATTAAGATATAATTTTCAAAATCGGTCTCAAGGTAGGCCTCTATGGTCAAATCTTGCCTGCCGAAGGAAATTTTTATATGTTAATTATGAGGACTCTAGTGGGGCCCTAAATGTCTATTGCATAGGTAACCGAGAAAGAACTTTTGAAGCGAAATTGTTTCTCTCTTTCCGTACCGCTTTGGTCTGGTGGTAGGACACCTGACTGGAGAGTCGAGGTTGGAGGGAGGGGACGGGGGTTCGAATCCCAGCTTCGACCACTTTTTCAAAAAAAATTCTTTTTTTCCTTCTTTTGTTTATTTTACATTATATTATTTTTTAGATGTGTTTTTCGATATTCTGGAGGGTCCTGCATGTAGGAAATTTTTTTTTAATTAGGAAAATGGGAAAAAACTGGAAAAATCTAGGAAAATCTGTTTATTTGCTATTTTTCGACTCCTATTGCAACATTAAGGTAGTCTATCATGCATAAGGTGTTCTGTGTATAAAATCGAGCATTTTTCTTTGTTAAAGAACACTTTTTGGAATAATAATAAAAAAAATTATGAAAAAGACGAAATTTCGAGAATAAGGTTCAGGCTTCGACACCTCCTAGCAACATTTAATATTAAGTTATAATTTTCAAACTCAGGCTCAAGGTAGGCCTCTATGGTTCAATCATGCCTGTCGAAGGAAATTTTTATATGTTAATTAAAAGGCCCCAGTGGTGCCCTAAATGTCTATTGCATAGGTAACCGAGTAAGGGCTTTTGAAGCGAAATTGTTTCTTTCTTTTCGTACCACCTTGGTCTGGTGGTAGGACACCTGACTGGCAAGTCGAGACTGGACGGAGAGGTCGGGGGTTCGAATCCCAGCTGCGGACACTTTTTCAAAAAAATTTCTTTTTTTCTTTCTTTTGTTTATTTTACATTATATTATTTTTTAGATATGTTTTTCGATATTCTGGAGGGTCCTGCATGTAGGAAATTTTTTTTTAATTAGGAAAATGGGAAAAAACTGGAAAAATCTAGGAAAATCTATTTATTTGTTATTTTTCGACTCCTATTGCAACATTAAAGGTAGTCTATCATGCATAAGGTGTTCTGTGTATAAAATCGAGCATCTTTCTTTGTTAAAGAACACTTTTTGGAATAATAATAAAAAAAATTAAGAAAAAGTCGAAATGTCGAGAATAAGGTTCAGGCTTCGAGACCTCCTAGCTCCCTTTAATACTCAGTTATAATTTTCAAACTCGGTCTCAAGGTAGGCCTCTATGGTTTAATCATGCCTGCAAAAGGAAATTTTTATATGTTAATTAGGAGGCCCCCAGTGGGGCCCTAAAGGTCTATTGCGTAGGTCACCGAGAAAGGGCTTTTGAAGCGAAATTGTTTCTTTCTTTTCGTACCACCTTTGTCTGGTGGTAGGATACCTGACTGGCGAGTCGAGACTGGACGTAGAGGTCGGGGGTTCGAATCCCAGCTGCGGACACTTTTTCAAAAAAATTTCTTTTTTTCTTTCTTTAGTTTTTTTTACATTGTATTACTTTTTAGATGTGTTTTTCGATATTCTAGAGGGTCATTCACGTAGGAAATTTTTTTTTAATTAGGAAAATGGGAAAAACTGGAAAAATCTAGGAAAATCAGTTTATTTGTTATTTTTCGACTCCTTTTGCAACATTTTAGGTAGTTTATAGTGCGTAAGGTGTTCTGTGTATAAAATCGAGCAACTTTCTTTGTTAAAGAACACTTTTTGAAATAATATTAAAAAAAATTATGAAAAAGTCGAAATGTCGGGAATAAGGTTCAGGCTTCGAGACCTCCTAGCTAATATTAAATTATAATTTTCAAAATCGGTCTCAAGGTAGGCCTCTATGGTCAAATCATGCCTGCCGAAGGAAATTTTTATATGTTAATTATGAGGGCCCCAGTGGGGCCCTAAATGTCTATTGCATAGGTAACCGAGAAAGAACTTTTGAAGCGAAATTGTTTCTCTCTTTCCGTACCGCTTTGGTCTGGTGGTAGGACACCTGACTGGAGAGCCGAGGTTGGAGGAAGGGGACTGGGGTTCGAATCCCAGCTTCGACCACTTTTTCAAAAAAATTTCTTTTTTTCCTTCTTTTGTTTATTTTACATTATATTATTTTTTAGATGTGTTTTTCGATATTCTGGAGGGTCATGCAAGTAGGAAATTTTTTTTTGAATTAAGAAAATGGGAAAAACTGGAAAAATTTAGGAAAATCAGTTTATTTGTTATTTTTCGACTCCTTTTGCAACATTTTAGGTAGTTTATAGTGCGTAAGGTGTTCTGTCTATAAAATCGAGCATCTTTCTTTGTTAAAGAACACTTTTTGAAATAACAATAAAAAAAAATTAAAAAAAGACGAAATCTCGAGAATAAGGTTCAGGCTTCGAGACCTCCTACCTCCATTTAATATTAAGTTATAATTTTCAAACTCGGTCTTATGGTAGGCCTCTATGGTCCAATCATGCCTGCCGAAGGAAATTTTTATATGTTAATTAGGAGGGCCCCAGTGTGGCCCTAAATGTCTATTGCAAAGGTAACCGAGAAAGGGATTTTGAAGCGAAATTGTTTCTTTCTTTCCGTACCACCTTGGTCTGGTGGTAGGACACTTGACTGGCAAGTTGAGGTTGGAGGGATGGGACGGGGGTTCGAATCCTAGCTACGACCACTTTTTCAAAAAAATTTCTTTTTTTCTTTCTTTTGTTTTTTTTACATTATATTATTTTTTAGATGTGTTTTTCGATATTTTAGAGGGTCATGCAGGTAGGAAATTTTTTTTTAATTAGGAAAATGGGAAAAACTGGAAAAGTCTAGGAAAATCAGTTTATTTGTTATTTTTCGACTCCTTTTGCAAAATTTTAGGTAGTTTATCATGCGTAAGGTGTTCTGTGTATAAAATCGAGCATCTTTCTTTGTTAAAGAACATTTTTTGAAATAACAATAAAAAAAATTTAAAAAAAAGATGAAATGTTGAGAATAAGGTTCAGGCTTCGAGACCTCCTAGCTCCATTTAATATTAAGTTATAATTTTCAAACTCGGTCTCATGGTAGGCCTCTATGGTCCAATCATGCCTGCCGAAGGAAATTTTTATATGTTAATTAGGAGAACCCAGTGGGGCCCTAAATGTCTATTGCATAGGTAACCGAGAAAGGGCTTTTGAAGCGAAATTCTTTCTTTCTTTCCGTACCATCTTGGTCTGGTGGTAGGACACTTGACTGGCAAGTCGAGGTTGAGGGAGGGAACGGGGGTTCGAATCCGAGCTTCGACCACTTTTTCAAAAAAATTTCTTTTTTTCTTTCTTTTGTTTTTTTTACATTATATTATTTTTTAGATGTGTTTTTCGATATTCTAGAGGGTCATGCAGGAAGGAAATTTTTTTTTAATTTGGAAAATGGGAAAAACTGGAAAAGTCTAGGAAAATCAGTTTATTTGTTATTTTTCGACTCCTTTTACAACATTTTGGATAGTTAATCATGCGTAAGGTGTTCTGTGTATAAAATTGAGCAACTTTCTTTGTTAAAGAACACTTTTTGGATTAATAATGAAAAAAATTTAGAAAAAATCAAAATGTCGAGGATAAGGTTCAGGCTATGAGACCTCCTAGCTCCCTTTAATATTAAGTTATAATTTTCAAACTCGGTCTCATTGTAGGCCTCTACGGTCCAATCATGCCTGCCGAAGGAAATTTTTATATGTTAATAAGGAGGTCTCAGTGGGGCCCTAAAGGTTGCATAGGCAACCGAGTAAGGGCTTTTGAAGCGAAATTGTTTCTTTCTTTCCGTACCGCCTTGGTCTGGTGGTAGGACACTTGACTGGCAAGTTGAGGTTGGAGGGAGGAGACGGGGGTTCGTATCCTAGCTACGACCACTTTTTCAAAAAAATTTCTTTTTTTCTTTCTTTTGTTTTTTTTACATTATATTATTTTTTAGATGTGTTTTTCGATATTTTAGAGGGTCATGCAGGTAGGAAATTTTTTTTTAATTAGGAAAATGGGAAAAACTGGAAAAATCTAGGAAAATCAGTTTATTTGTTATTTTTCGCCTCCTTTTGCAACATTTTATGTAGTTTATCATGCGTAAGATGTTCGGTGTATAAAATCGAGCATCTTTCTTTGTTAAAGAACACTTTTTGAAATAACAATAAAAAAAAATTAAAAAAAGACGAAATGTCGAGAATAAGGTTCAGGCTTCGAGACCTCCTAGCTGCATTTAATATTAAGTTATAATTTTCAAACTCGGTCTTATGGTAGGCCTCTATGGTCCAATCATGCCTGCCGAAAGAAATTTTTATATGTTAATTAGGAGGGCCCCAGTGGGGCCCTAAATGTCTATTGCAAAGGTAACCGAGAAAGGGCTTTTGAAGCGAAATTGTTTCTTTCTTTCCGTACCGCCTTGGTCTGGTGGTAGGACACTTGACTGGCAAGTTGAGGTTGGAGGGAGGAGACGGGGGTTCGTATCCTAGCTACGACCACTTTTTCAAAAAAATTTCTTTTTTTCTTTCTTTTGTTTTTTTTACATTATATTATTTTTTAGATGTGTTTTTCGATATTTTAGAGGGTCATGCAGGTAGGAAATTTTTTTTTAATTAGGAAAATGGGAAAAACTGGAAAAATCTAGGAAAATCAGTTTATTTGTTATTTTTCGCCTCCTTTTGCAACATTTTATGTAGTTTATCATGCGTAAGATGTTCGGTGTATAAAATCGAGCATCTTTCTTTGTTAAAGAACACTTTTTGAAATAACAATAAAAAAAAATTAAAAAAAGACGAAATGTCGAGAATAAGGTTCAGGCTTCGAGACCTCCTAGCTGCATTTAATATTAAGTTATAATTTTCAAACTCGGTCTTATGGTAGGCCTCTATGGTCCAATCATGCCTGCCGAAAGAAATTTTTATATGTTAATTAGGAGGGCCCCAGTGGGGCCCTAAATGTCTATTGCAAAGGTAACCGAGAAAGGGCTTTTGAAGCGAAATTGTTTCTTTCTTTCCGTACCGCCTTGGTCTGGTGGTAGGACACTTGACTGGCAAGTTGAGGTTGGAGGGAGGAGACGGGGGTTCGTATCCTAGCTACGACCACTTTTTCAAAAAAATTTCTTTTTTTCTTTCTTTTGTTTTTTTTACATTATATTATTTTTTAGATGTGTTTTTCGATATTTTAGAGGGTCATGCAGGTAGGAAATTTTTTTTTAATTAGGAAAATGGGAAAAACTGGAAAAATCTAGGAAAATCAGTTTATTTGTTATTTTTCGCCTCCTTTTGCAACATTTTATGTAGTTTATCATGCGTAAGATGTTCGGTGTATAAAATCGAGCATCTTTCTTTGTTAAAGAACACTTTTTGAAATAACAATAAAAAAAAATTAAAAAAAGACGAAATGTCGAGAATAAGGTTCAGGCTTCGAGACCTCCTAGCTGCATTTAATATTAAGTTATAATTTTCAAACTCGGTCTTATGGTAGGCCTCCATGGTCCAATCATGCCTGCCGAAGGAAATTTTTATATGTTAATTAGGAGGGCCCCAGTGGAGCCCTAAATGTCTATTGCATAGGTAACCGAGAAAGGGCTTTTGAAGCGAAATTCTTTCTTTCTTTCCGTACCACCTTGGTCTGGTGGTAGGACACTTGACTGGCAAGTTGAGGTTGGAGGGATGGGACGGGGGTTCGAATCCTAGCTACGACCACTTTTTCAAAAAAATTTCTTTTTTTCTTTCTTTTGTTTTTTTTACATTATATTATTTTTTAGATGTGTTTTTCGATATTTTAGAGGGTCATGCAGGTAGGAAATTTTTTTTTAATTAGGAAAATGGGAAAAACTGGAAAAGTCTAGGAAAATCAGTTTATTTGTTATTTTTCGACTCCTTTTGCAAAATTTTAGGTAGTTTATCATGCGTAAGGTGTTCTGTGTATAAAATCGAGCATCTTTCTTTGTTAAAGAACATTTTTTGAAATAACAATAAAAAAAATTTAAAAAAAAGATGAAATGTTGAGAATAAGGTTCAGGCTTCGAGACCTCCTAGCTCCATTTAATATTAAGTTATAATTTTCAAACTCGGTCTCATGGTAGGCCTCTATGGTCCAATCATGCCTGCCGAAGGAAATTTTTATATGTTAATTAGGAGAACCCAGTGGGGCCCTAAATGTCTATTGCATAGGTAACCGAGAAAGGGCTTTTGAAGCGAAATTCTTTCTTTCTTTCCGTACCATCTTGGTCTGGTGGTAGGACACTTGACTGGCAAGTCGAGGTTGAGGGAGGGAACGGGGGTTCGAATTCCAGCTTCGACCACTTTTTCAAAAAAATTTCTTTTCTTCTTTCTTTTGTTTTTTTTACATTATATTATTTTTTAGATGTGTTTTTCGATATTCTAGAGGGTCATGCAGGAAGGAAATTTTTTTTTAATTTGGAAAATGGGAAAAACTGGAAAAGTCTAGGAAAATCAGTTTATTTGTTATTTTTCGACTCCTTTTACAACATTTTGGATAGTTAATCATGCGTAAGGTGTTCTGTGTATAAAATTGAGCAACTTTCTTTGTTAAAGAACACTTTTTGGATTAATAATGAAAAAAATTTAGAAAAAATCAAAATGTCGAGGATAAGGTTCAGGCTATGAGACCTCCTAGCTCCCTTTAATATTAAGTTATAATTTTCAAACTCGGTCTCATTGTAGGCCTCTACGGTCCAATCATGCCTGCCGAAGGAAATTTTTATATGTTAATAAGGAGGTCTCAGTGCGGCCCTAAAGGTTGCATAGGCAACCGAGTAAGGGCTTTTGAAGCGAAATTGTTTCTTTCTTTCCGTACCGCCTTGGTCTGGTGGTAGGACACTTGACTGGCAAGTTGAGGTTGGAGGGAGGAGACGGGGGTTCGTATCCTAGCTACGACCACTTTTTCAAAAAAATTTCTTTTTTTCTTTCTTTTGTTTTTTTTACATTATATTATTTTTTAGATGTGTTTTTCGATATTTTAGAGGGTCATGCAGGTAGGAAATTTTTTTTTAATTAGGAAAATGGGAAAAACTGGAAAAATCTAGGAAAATCAGTTTATTTGTTATTTTTCGCCTCCTTTTGCAACATTTTATGTAGTTTATCATGCGTAAGATGTTCGGTGTATAAAATCGAGCATCTTTCTTTGTTAAAGAACACTTTTTGAAATAACAATAAAAAAAAATTAAAAAAAGACGAAATGTCGAGAATAAGGTTCAGGCTTCGAGACCTCCTAGCTGCATTTAATATTAAGTTATAATTTTCAAACTCGGTCTTATGGTAGGCCTCTATGGTCCAATCATGCCTGCCGAAAGAAATTTTTATATGTTAATTAGGAGGGCCCCAGTGGGGCCCTAAATGTCTATTGCAAAGGTAACCGAGAAAGGGCTTTTGAAGCGAAATTGTTTCTTTCTTTCCGTACCGCCTTGGTCTGGTGGTAGGACACTTGACTGGCAAGTTGAGGTTGGAGGGAGGAGACGGGGGTTCGTATCCTAGCTACGACCACTTTTTCAAAAAAATTTCTTTTTTTCTTTCTTTTGTTTTTTTTACATTATATTATTTTTTAGATGTGTTTTTCGATATTTTAGAGGGTCATGCAGGTAGGAAATTTTTTTTTAATTAGGAAAATGGGAAAAACTGGAAAAATCTAGGAAAATCAGTTTATTTGTTATTTTTCGCCTCCTTTTGCAACATTTTATGTAGTTTATCATGCGTAAGATGTTCGGTGTATAAAATCGAGCATCTTTCTTTGTTAAAGAACACTTTTTGAAATAACAATAAAAAAAAATTAAAAAAAGACGAAATGTCGAGAATAAGGTTCAGGCTTCGAGACCTCCTAGCTGCATTTAATATTAAGTTATAATTTTCAAACTCGGTCTTATGGTAGGCCTCTATGGTCCAATCATGCCTGCCGAAAGAAATTTTTATATGTTAATTAGGAGGGCCCCAGTGGGGCCCTAAATGTCTATTGCAAAGGTAACCGAGAAAGGGCTTTTGAAGCGAAATTGTTTCTTTCTTTCCGTACCGCCTTGGTCTGGTGGTAGGACACTTGACTGGCAAGTTGAGGTTGGAGGGAGGAGACGGGGGTTCGTATCCTAGCTACGACCACTTTTTCAAAAAAATTTCTTTTTTTCTTTCTTTTGTTTTTTTTACATTATATTATTTTTTAGATGTGTTTTTCGATATTTTAGAGGGTCATGCAGGTAGGAAATTTTTTTTTAATTAGGAAAATGGGAAAAACTGGAAAAATCTAGGAAAATCAGTTTATTTGTTATTTTTCGCCTCCTTTTGCAACATTTTATGTAGTTTATCATGCGTAAGATGTTCGGTGTATAAAATCGAGCATCTTTCTTTGTTAAAGAACACTTTTTGAAATAACAATAAAAAAAGACGAAATGTCGAGAATAAGGTTCAGGCTTCGAGACCTCCTAGCTGCATTTAATATTAAGTTATAATTTTCAAACTCGGTCTTATGGTAGGCCTCCATGGTCCAATCATGCCTGCCGAAGGAAATTTTTATATGTTAATTAGGAGGGCCCCAGTGGAGCCCTAAATGTCTATTGCATAGGTAACCGAGAAAGGGCTTTTGAAGCGAAATTCTTTCTTTCTTTCCTTACCATCTTGGTCTGGTGGTAGGATACTTGACTGGCAAGTCGAGGTAGAGGGAGGGAACGGGGGTTCGAATCCCAGCTTCGACCACTTTTTCAAAAAAATTTCTTTTTCTCTTTTTTTTGTTTTTTTTACATTATATTATTTTTTAGATGTGTTTTTCGATATTCTAGAGGGTCATGCAGGTAGGAAATTTTTTTTTAATTTGGAAAATTGGAAAAACAGGAAAAGTCTAGGAAAATCAGTTTATTTGTTATTTTTCGACTCCT
The DNA here is from genome assembly GCA_949128135.1 of Parasteatoda lunata. Taxonomy (NCBI): domain Eukaryota; kingdom Metazoa; phylum Arthropoda; class Arachnida; order Araneae; family Theridiidae; genus Parasteatoda; species Parasteatoda lunata. The sequence goes on along the minus strand of OX421979.1, from coordinate 87,587,449 downwards.
TTTACAACATTTTGGATAGTTTATCATGCGTAAGGTGTTCTGTGTATAAAATTGAGCAACTTTCTTTGTTAAAGAACACTTTTTGGATTAATAATAAAAAAAATTTAGAAAAAATCAAAATGTCGAGGATAAGGTTCAGGCTTCGAGACCTCTTAGCTCCCTTTAATATTAAGTGATAATTTTCAAACTCGGTCTCAAGGTAGGCCTCTACGGTCCAATCATGCCTGTCGAAGGAAATTTTTATATGTTAATTAGGAGGGCCCCAGTGGTGCCCTAAATGTCTATTGCATAGGTAACCGAGTAAGGGTTTTTGAAGCGAAATTGTGTCTTTCTTTTCGTACCACCATGGTCTGGTTGTAGGACACCTGACTGGCAAGTCGAGACTGGAGTGAGGGGTCGTGGGTTCGAATCTCAGCTGCGGACACTTTTTCAAAAAATTTCCTTTTTTTCTTTCTTTAGTTTTTTTTTACATTACATTATTTTTCAGATGTGTTTTTCGATATTCTAGACGGTCATGCATGTTGGAAATTTTTTTTTTAATTACGAAAATGGTAAAAACTGGAAAAATCTAGGAAAATCAATTTATTTGTTATTTTTCGACTCCTTTTGCAACATTTTAGGTAGTTTATCATGCGTAAGGTGTTCTGTGTATAAAATCGAGCAACTTTCTTTGTTAAAGAACACTTTTTGAGATAATAATAAAAAAAATTTAAATAAAGACAAAATGTCGAGAATAAGGTTCAGGCTTTGAGACCTCCTAGCTCCCTTTACTATTAAGTTAAAATTTTCAAACTCGGTCTCATGGTAGGCCTCTATGGTCCAATCATGCCTGCCGAAGGAAATTTTTATATGTTAATTAGGAGGGACCCAGTGGGGCCCTAAAGGTCTATTGCATAGGCAATCGAGTAAGGGCTTTTGAAGCGAAATTGTTTCTTTCTTTTCGTACCACCTTGGTCTGGTGGTAGGACACCTGACTGGCAAGTCGAGGTTGGAGGGAGGGGACGGGGGTTCGAATCCCAGCTTCGACCACTTTTTCAAAAAAATTTCTTTTTTTTTCTTTCTTTAGTTTTTTTTACATTATATTATTTTTTAAATGTGTTTTTCGATATTGTAGAGGGTCATGCATGTAGGAAATTTTTTTTTAATTAGGAAGATGGGAAAAACTGGAAAAACCTAGGAAAATCGGTTTATTTGCTATTTTTCGACTCCTTTTGCAACATTTTAGGTAGTTTATCATGCATAAGGTGTTCTGTGTATAAAAGTGAGCATCTTTCTTTGATAAAGAACACTTTTTGGAATAATAATAAAAAAAAAATTTAAAAAAGTCGAAATGTCGAGAATAAGGCTCAGGCTTCGAGACCTCCTAGCTCCCTTTAATATTGAGTTATAATTATCAAACTCGGTCTCAAGGTAGGCCTCTATGGTCTAATCATGCCTGCGAAAGGAAATTTTTATATGTTAATTAAGAGGCCCCCAGTGGGGCCCTAAAGGTCTATTGCGTAGGTCACCAAGAAAGGGCTTTTGAAGAGAAATTGTTTCTTTCTTTTCGTACCACCTTGGTCTGGTGGTAGGACACCTGACTGGCAAGTCGAGGTTGGAGGGAGGGGACGGGGGTTCGAATCCCAGCTTCGACCACTTTTTCAAAAAAATTTCATTTTTTTCTTTCTTTAGTTTTTTTAACATTATATTATTTTTTAAATGTGTTTTTCGATATTCTAGAGGGTCATGCATGTAGAAAATTTTTTTTTAATTAGGAAACTCGGAAAGACTGGAAAAATCTAGGAAAATCGGTTTATTTGTTATTTTTCGACTCCTTTTGCAACATTTTAGGTAGTGTATCATGCATAAGGTGTTCTGTGTATAAAAGTGAGCATCTTTCTTTGATAAAGAACACTTTTTGGAATAATAATAAAAAAAAATTTAAAAAAAGTCGAAATGTCGAGAATAAAGCTCAGGCTTCGAGACCTCCTAGCTCCCTTTAATATTGAGATATAATTATCAAACTCGGTCTCAAGGTAGGCCTCTATGGTCAAATCATGCCTGCGAAAGGAAATTTTTATATGTTAATTAAAAGGCCCCCAGTGGGGCCCTAAAGGTCTATTACGTAGGTCACCAAGAAAGGACTTTTGAAGAGAAATTGTTTCTTTCTTTTCGTACCACCTTGGTCTGGTGGTAGGATAACTGACTGGCAAGTCGAGACTGGAGTGAGGGGTCGGGGGTTCACATCTCAGCTGCGGACATTTTTTCAAAAAAATTTCTTTTTTTTCTTTCTTTAGTTTTTTTTACATTATATTATTTTTTAAATGGCGTTTTTCGATATTCTAGAGGGTCATGCATCTAGGAAATTTTTTTTTTAATTAGGAAAATGGGAAAAACTGGAAAAATCTAGGAAAATCAGTTTATTTGTTATTTTTCAACTCCTTTTGCAACATTTTAGGTAGTTTATCATGCGTAAGGTGTTCTGTGTAGAAAATCGAGCATCTTTCTTTGTTAAAGAACACTTTTTGAAATAACAATAAAAAAAATTTAAAAAAAGATGAAATGTCGAGAATAAGGTTCAGGCTTCGAGACCTCCTAGCTCCATTTAATATTAAGTTATAATTTTCAAACTCGGTCTCTTGGTAGGCCTCTATGGTCTAATTATGCCTGTTGAAGGAAATTTTTATATGTTAATAAGGAAGGCCCCAGTGGGACCCTAAAGGTCTATTGCATAGGTAACCGAGTAAGGGCTTTTGAAGCGAAATTGTTTCTTTCTTTCCGTACCACCTTGGTCTGGTGGTAGGACACCTGACTGGAGAGTCAAGACTGGAGGGAGGGGTCAGGGGTTCGAAACCCAGCTGGGGACACTCTTTCAAAAAAATTTATTTATTTTCTTTCTGTAGTTTTTTTTACATTATATTATTTTTTAAATGTGTTTTTCGATATTCTAGAGGGTCATGCATGCAGGAATTTTTTTTTTTAATTAGGAAAATGGGAAAAACTGGAAAAGTCTAGGAAAATCAGTTTATTTGTTATTTTTCGACTCCTTTTGCAATATTTTAGGTAGTCTATCATGCATAAGGTGTTCTGTGTATGAAATCGAGCATCTTTCTTTGATTAAAAACACTTTTTGGGAATAATAATAAAAAAAAATTTTAAAAAGTCGAAATGTCGAAAATAAGGTTCAGGCTTTGAAACCTCCTAGCTCCCTTTAATATTGAGTTATAATTTTCAAACTCGGTCCCAAGATAGGCCTCTATGGTCCAATCATGCCTGTTGAAGGAAATTTTTATGTGTTAATTAGGAGGGCCCCAGTGGAGCCATAAATGTCTATTGCATAGGCAACCGAGTAAGGGCTTTTGAAGCGAAATTGTTTCTTTTCTTCCGTACCACCTTGGTCTGGTGGTAGGACACCTGACTGGCAGGTCCAGACTGGATGGAGGGGTCAGGGGTTCAAAACCCAGCTGGGGACACTTTTTCAAAAAAATTTCTTTTTTTTCTTTCTTTAGTTTTTTTTACATTATATGATTTTTTAAATGTGTTTTTCGATATTCTAGAGGGTCATGCATGTAGGAATTTTTTTTTTTAATTAGGAAAATGGGAAAAACAGGAAAAATCTAGGAAAATCAAGTTATTTGTTATTTTTCGACTCCTTTTGCAACATTTTAGGTAGTCTATCATGCATAAGGTGTTCTGTGTATAAAATCGAGCATCCTTTTTGTTAAAGAACACTTTTTGGAATAATAATAAAAAATTTTTTAAAAAAGTCGCAATGTCGAGAATAAGGTTCAGGCTTCGAGACCTCCTAGCTCCCTTTAATATTAAGTTAAAATTTTCAAACTCGGTCTCATGGTAGGCCTCTATTGTCCAATCATGCCTGCCGAAGGAAATTTTTATATGTTATTTAAGAGGGCCCCAGTGGGGCCCTAAATGTCTATTGCATAGGTAACCGAGAAAGGGCTTTTGAAGCGAAATTGTTTCTTTCTTTCCGTACCACCTTGGTCTGGTGATAGGACACCTGACTGGCAAGTCGAGACTGGAGGGAGGGGACGGGGGTTCGAATCTCAGCTGCGGACACTTTTTCAAAAAAATTTCTTTTTTTCTTTCTTTAGTTTTTTTACATTATATTATTTTTCAGATGTTTTTTTCGATATACTAGAGGGTCATGCATGTAGGAAATTTTTTTTTTAATTAGGAAAATGGGAAAAACTGAAAAAATCTAGAAAAATCAGTTTATTTGTTATTTTTCGACTCCTTTTGCAACATTTTAGGTAGTTTATCATGCGTAAGGTGTTCTGTGTATAAAATCGAAAAACTTTCTTTGTTGAAGAACACTTTTTGAAATAATAAATAAAAAATTTAAAAAAAGACGAAATGTCGAGAATAATTTTCAGGCTTCGAGACCTCCTAGCTCCCTTTAATGTTAAGTTAAAATTTTCAAACTCGGTCTCATGGTAGGCCTCTATGGTCCAATCATGCCTGCAAAAGGAAATTTTTATATGTTAATTAGTAGGGCCCCAGTTGGGCCCTAAATGTCTATTGCATAGGTAACCGAGAAAGGGCTTTTGAAATTTCTTTTTTTTCTTTCTTTAGTTTTTTTTACATTATATTATTTTTCAGATGTGTTTTTCGATATTCTAGAGGGTCATACATGTAGGAAATTTTTTTTTTAATTAGGAAAATGGGAAAATTTGGAAAAATCTAGGAAAATCGGTTTATTTGTTATTTTTCGACACCTTTTGCAACATTTTAGGTAGTTTATCATGCATAAGGTGTTCTGTGTATAAAATCGAGCACCTTTCTTTGATAAAGAACACTTTTTGGAGTAATAATAAAAAAAAATTAAAAAAAAGTCGAAATGTCGAGAATAAGGTTCAGGCTTCGAGACCTCCTAGCTCCCTTTATTATTGAGTTATAATTTTCAAACTCGGTCCCAAGATAGGCCTCTATGGTCCAATCATGCCTGTTGAAGGAAATTTTTATATGTTAATTAGGAGGCCCCCAGTGGGGCCCTAAAGGTCTATTGCGTAGGTCACCGAGAAAGGGCTTTTGAAGCAAAATTGTTTCTTTCTTTCCATACCACCTTGGTCTGGTGGTAGGACACCTGACTGGAAAGTCGGGACTGGAGGGAGGGGTCAGGGGTTCGAAACCCTGGGGACACATTTTCAAAAAAATTTCTTTTTTTTTTCTTTAGTTTTTTTTACATTATATTATTTTTTAAAAGTGTTTTTCGATATTCTAGAGGGTCGTGCATGAAGGAATTTTTTTTTTAATTAGGAAAATGGGAAAAACTGGAAAAATCTAGGAAAATCAGTTTATTTGTTATTTTTCGACTCCTTTTGCAACATTTTAGGTAGTCTATCATGCATAAGGTGTTCTGTGTATAAAATCGAGCATCTTTCTTTGTTAAAGAACACTTTTTGGAATAATAATAAAAAAAATTAAGAAAAAGTCGAAATGTCGAGAATAAGGTTCAGACTTCGAGACCTCCTAGCTCCCTTTAATATTGAGTTATAATTATCAAACTCGGTCTCAAGGTAGGCCTCTATGGTCTAATCATGCCTGCGAAAGGAAATTTTTATATGTTAATTAAGAGGCCCCCAGTGGGGCCCTAAAGGTCTATTGCGTAGGTCACCAAGAAAGGGCTTTTGAAGAGAAATTGTTTCTTTCTTTTCGTACCACCTTGGTCTGGTGGTAGGACACCTGACTGGCAAGTCGAGGTTGGAGGGAGGGGACGGGGGTTCGAATCCCAGCTTCGACCACTTTTTCAAAAAAATTTCTTTTTTTTTCTTTCTTTAGTTTTTTTTACATTATATTATTTTTTAAATGTGTTTTTCGATATTCTAGCGGGTCATGCATGTAGGAAATTTTTTTTTAATTAGGAAGATGGGAAAAACTGGAAAAACCTAGGAAAATCGGTTTATTTGCTATTTTTCGACTCCTTTTGCAACATTTTAGGTAGTTTATCATGCATAAGGTGTTCTGTGTATAAAAGTGAGCATCTTTCTTTGATAAAGAACACTTTTTGGAATAATAATAAAAAAAAAATTAAAAAAAGTCGAAATGTCGAGAATAAGGCTCAGGCTTCGAGACCTCCTAGCTCCCTTTAATATTGAGTAATAATTTTCAAACTCGGTCTCAAGGTAGGCCTCTATGGTCGAATCATGCCTGCAAAAGGAAATTTTTATATGTTAATTAGGAGGCCCCCAGTGGGGCCCTAAAGGTCTATTGCATAGGTAACCGAGTAAGGGCTTTTGAAGCGAAATTGTTTCTTTCTTTTCGTACCACTTTGGTCTGGTGGTAGGACACCTGACTGGCAAGTCGAGACTGGAGGGAGGGGTCCGCAGTTCCAATCCCAGCTGCGGACACTTTTTCAAAAAAATTTCTTCTTTTTCTTTCTTTAGTTTTTTTTACGTTATATTATTTTTTAGATGTGTTTTTCGATATTCTAGAGGGTCATGCAAGTAGGAAATTGTTTTTTGAATTAGGAAAATGGGAAAAAACTGGAAAAATCTAGGAAAATCTGTTTATTTGTTATTTTTCGACTCCTATTGCAACATTTAAGGTAGTCTATCATGCATAAGGTGTTCTGTGTATAAAATCGAGCATCATTATTTGTTAAGGAACACTTTTTGGAATAATATTAAAAAAAATTATGAAAAAGTCGAAATGTCGGGAATAAGGTTCAGGCTTCGAGACCTCCTAGCTAATATTAAGTTATAATTTTCAAAATCGGTCTCAAGGTCGGCTTCTGTAGTCCAATCATGCCTGCCGAAGGAAATTTTTATATGTTAATTAGGAGGGCCCCAGTGAGACCCTAAATGTCTATTGCATAGGTAACCGAGAAAGGGCTTTTGAAGCGAAATTGTTTCTTTCTTTTCGTACCACTTTGGTCTGGTGGTAGGACACCTGACTGGCAAGTCGAGACTGGAGGGAGGGGTCCGGAGTTCCAATCCCAGCTTTGACCACTTTTTCAAAAAAATTTCTTTTTTTCTTTTTTTTGTTTATTTTACATTATATTATTTTTTAGATGTGTTTTTCGATATTCTGGAGGGTCCTGCATGTAGGAAATTTTTTTTTAATTAGGAAAATGGGAAAAAACTGGAAAAACCTAGGAAAATCTGTTTATTTGCTATTTTTCGACTCCTATTGCAACATTTAAAGTAGTCTATCATGCATAAGGTGTTCTGTGTATAAAATCGAGCATCTTTCTTTGTTAAAGAACAATTTTTGAAATAATAATAAAAAAAATTTTAAAAAAGGGGAAATGTCGAGAATAAGGATCAGGCTTCGAGACCTCCTAGCTCCCTTTAATATTAAGTTATAATTTTCAAACTCGGTCTCAAGGTAGGCCACTATGGCCTAATCATGCCTGCAAAAGGAAATTTTTATATGTTAATAGGAGGGCCCCAGTGGTGCCCTAAATGTCTATTGCATAGGTAACCGAGTAAGGGCTTTTGAAGCGAAATTGTTTCTTTCTTTTCGTACCACCTTGGTCTGGTGGTAGGACACCTGACTGGGAAGTCGAGACTGGAGGGAGGGGTCAGGGGTTCGAAACCCAGCTGAGGACACTTTTTCAGAAAAATTTCTTTTTTTCTTTCTTTAGTTTTTTTTACATTATATTATTTTTTAGATGTGTTTTTCGATATTCTAGAAGATCATGCAGTTAGGAAATTTTTTTTAATTAGGAAAATAGGAAAAACTGGAAAAATCTAGAAAAATCAGTTTATTTTTTATTTTTCGACTCCTTTTGCAAAAATTTAGGTAGTCTATCATGCATAAGGTGTTCTGTGTATAAAATCGAGCATCATAAAGAACACTTTTTGGAATAATAATAAAAAAATTTAAAAAAAGTCGAAATGTCGAGAATAAGGTTCAGGCTTCGAGACCTCCTAGCTCCCTTTAATATTAAGCAATAATTTTCAAACTCGGTCTCAAGGTAGGCTTCTGTAGTCCAATCATGCCTGCCGAAGGAAATTTTTATATGTTAATTAGGAGGGCCCCAGTGAGACCCTAAATGTCTATTGCATAGGTAACCGAGAAAGGGCTTTTGAAGCGAAATTGTTTCTTTCTTTTCGTACCACTTTGGTCTGGTGGTAGGACACCTGACTGGCAAGTCGAGACTGGAGGGAGGGGTCCGGAGTTCCAATCCCAGCTTCGACCACTTTTTCAAAAAAATTTCTTTTTTTCTTTTTTTTGTTTATTTTACATTATATTATTTTTTAGATGTGTTTTTCGATATTCTGGAGGGTCCTGCATGTAGGAAATATTTTTTTAATTAGGAAAATGGGAAAAAACTGGAAAAACCTAGGAAAATCAGTTTATTTGCTATTTTTCGACTCCTATTGCAACATTTAAAGTAGTCTATCATGCATAAGGTGTTCTGTGTATAAAATCGAGCATCTTTCTTTGTTAAAGAACACTTTTTGGAATAATAATAAAAAAAAAAATTAAAAAAAGTCGAAATGTCGAGAATAAGGCTCAGGCTTCGAGACCTCCTAGCTCCCTTTAATATTGAGTTATAATTTTCAAACTCGGTCTCAAGGTAGGCCTCTATGGTCGAATCATGCCTGCAAAAGGAAATTTTTATATGTTAATTAGGAGGCCCCCAGTGGGGCCCTAAAGGTCTATTGCATAGGTAACCGAGTAAGGGCTTTTGAAGCGAAATTGTTTCTTTCTTTTCGTACCACTTTGGTCTGGTGGTAGGACACCTGACTGGCAAGTCGAGACTGGAGGGAGGGGTCCGCAGTTCCAATCCCAGCTGCGGACACTTTTTCAAAAAAATTTCTTCTTTTTCTTTCTTTAGTTTTTTTTACGTTACATTATTTTTTAGATGTGTTTTTCGATATTCTAGAGGGTCATGCAAGTAGGAAATTGTTTTTTGAATTAGGAAAATGGGAAAAAACTGGAAAAATCTAGGAAAATCTGTTTATTTGTTATTTTTCGACTCCTATTGCAACATTTAAGGTAGTCTATCATGCATAAGGTGTTCTGTGTATAAAATCGAGCATCATTATTTGTTAAGGAACACTTTTTGGAATAATATTAAAAAAAATTATGAAAAAGTCGAAATGTCGGGAATAAGGTTCAGGCTTCGAGACCTCCTAGCTAATATTAAGTTATAATTTTCAAAATCGGTCTCAAGGTCGGCTTCTGTAGTCCAATCATGCCTGCCGAAGGAAATTTTTATATGTTAATTAGGAGGGCCCCAGTGAGACCCTAAATGTCTATTGCATAGGTAACCGAGAAAGGGCTTTTGAAGCGAAATTGTTTCTTTCTTTTCGTACCACTTTGGTCTGGTGGTAGGACACCTGACTGGCAAGTCGAGACTGGAGGGAGGGGTCCGGAGTTCCAATCCCAGCTTCGACCACTTTTTCAAAAAAATTTCTTTTTTTCTTTTTTTTGTTTATTTTACATTATATTATTTTTTAGATGTGTTTTTCGATATTCTGGAGGGTCCTGCATGTAGGAAATTTTTTTTTAATTAGGAAAATGGGAAAAAACTGGAAAAACCTAGGAAAATCTGTTTATTTGCTATTTTTCGACTCCTATTGCAACATTTAAAGTAGTCTATCATGCATAAGGTGTTCTGTGTATAAAATCGAGCATCTTTCTTTGTTAAAGAACAATTTTTGAAATAATAATAAAAAAAATTTTAAAAAAGGGGAAATGTCGAGAATAAGGATCAGGCTTCGAGACCTCCTAGCTCCCTTTAATATTAAGTTATAATTTTCAAACTCGGTCTCAAGGTAGGCCACTATGGCCTAATCATGCCTGCAAAAGGAAATTTTTATATGTTAATAGGAGGGCCCCAGTGGTGCCCTAAATGTCTATTGCATAGGTAACCGAGTAAGGGTTTTTGAAGCGAAATTGTGTCTTTCTTTTCGTAGCACCTTGGTCTGGTGGTAGGACACCTGACTGGCAAGTTTAGGCTGAAGGGAGGAGTCCGGGGTTCGAATGCCAGGTGCAGACAGTTTTACAAAAAAATTTCGTTTTTTTCTTTCTTTAGTTTTTTTTACATTATATTATTTTTTAGAAGTGTTTTTCGATATTCTGGAGGGTCCTGCATGTAGGAATTCTTTTTTTTAATTAGGAAAATGGGAAAAAACTGGAAAAATCTAGGAAAAACAGTTTATTTGTTATTTTTCGACTCCTTTTGCAACATTTTAGGTAGTCTATCATGCATAAGGTGTTCTGTGTATAAAATCGAGCATCATAAAGAACAATTTTTGGAATAATAATAAAAAAAAATTAAAAAAAAGTCGAAATGTCGAGAATAAGGTTAAGGCTTCGAGACCTCCTAGCTTCCTTTATATATTAAGTAATAATTTTCAAACTCGGTCTCAAGGTAGGCCTCTATGGTCCAATCACGCCTGCCGAAGGAAATTTTTATATGTTAATTAGGAGGGCCCCAGTGGTGCCCTAAATGTCTATTGCATAGGTAACCGAGTAAGGGTTTTTGAAGCGAAATTGTGTCTTTCTTTTCGTAGCACCTTGGTCTGGTGGTAGGACACCTGACTGGCAAGTCGAGACTGGAGTGAGGGGTCGTGGGTTCGAATCTCAGCTGCGGACACTTTTTCAAAAAAATTTCCTTTTTTTCTTTCTTTAGTTTTTTTTAAAATTATATTATTTTTCAGATGTGTTTTTCGATATTCTAGACGGTCATGCATGTTGGAAATTTTTTTTTTAATTACGAAAATGGTAAAAACTGGAAAAATCTAGAAAAATCAGTTTATTTGTTATTTTTCGACTCCTTTTGCAACATTTTAGGTAGTTTATCATGTGTAAGGTGTTCTGTGTATAAAATTGAGCAACTTTCTTTGTTAAAGAACACTTTTTGGATTAATAATAAAAAAAATTTAGAAAAAATCAAAATGTCGAGAATAAGGTTCAGGCTTCGAGACCTCCTAGCTCCCTTTAATATTAAGTTATAATTTTCAAACTCGGTCTCAAGGTAGGCCTCTATGGTCCAATCATGCCTGTCGAAGGAAATTTTTATATGTTAATTAGGAGGGCCCCAGTGGTGCCCTAAATGTCTATTGCATAGGTAAACGAGTAAGGGTTTTTGTAGCGAAATTGTGTCTTTCTTTTCGTACCACCTTTGTCTGGTGGTAGGACACCTGACTGGCAAGTCGAGACTAGAGTGAGGGGTCGTGGGTTCGAATCTCAGCTGCGGACACTTTTTCAAAAAAATTTCCTTTTTTTCTTTCTTTAGTTTTTTTTACATTATATTATTTTTCAGATGTGTTTTTCGATATTCTAGACGGTCATGCATGTCGGAAATTTTTTTTTTAATTACGAAAATGGTAAAAACTGGAAAAATCTAGAAAAATCAGTTTATTTGTTATTTTTCGACTCCTTTTGCAACATTTTAGGTAGTTTATCATGCGTAAGGTGTTCTGTGTATAAAATCGAGCATCTTTCTTTGTTAAAGAACACTTTTTGGAATAATAATAAAAAAAATTATGAAAAAGACGAAATGTCGAGAATAAGGTTCAGGCTTCGAGACCTCCTAGCAACATTTAATATTAAGTTATAGTTTTCAAACTCGGTCTCAAGGTAGGCCTCTATGGTTCAATCATGCCTGTCGAAGGAAATTTTTATATGTTAATTAGGAGGGCCCCAGTGGTGCCCTAAATGTCTATTGCATAGGTAACCGAGTAAGGGCTTTTGAAGCGAAATTGTTTCTTTCTTTTCGTACCACCTTGGTCTGGTGGTAGGACACCTAACTGGCAAGTCGAGACTGGAGGGAGGGGTCTGGGGTTCCAATCCCAGCTGCGGACACTTTTTCAAAAAAATTTCTTCTTTTTCTTTCTTTAGTTTTTTTTACGTTATATTATTTTTTAGATGTGTTTTTCGATATTCTAGAGGGTCATACAAGTAGGAAATTTTTTTTTGAATTAGGAAAATGGGAAAAACTGGAAAAAATTAGGAAAATCAGTTTATTTGTTATTTTTCGACTCCTTTTGCAACATTTTAGGTAGTTTATAGTGCGTAAGGTGTTCTGTCTATAAAATCGAGCAACTTTCTTTGTTAAAGAACAATTTTTGAAATAATAATAAAAAAAATTTAAAAAAAGGGGGAAATGTCGAGAATAAGGTTCAGGCTTCGAGACCTCCTAGCTCCCTTTAATATTATGTTATAATTTTCAAACTCGGTCTCAATGTAGGCCACTATGGCCTAATCATGCCTGCAAAAGGAAATTTTTATATGTTAATAGGAGGGCCCCAGTGGTGCCCTAAATGTCTATTGCATAGGTAACCGAGTAAGGGCTTTTGAAGCGAAATTGTTTCTTTCTTTTCGTACCACCTTGGTCTGGTGGTAGGACACCTGACTTTGAAGTCGAGACTGGAGGGAGGGGTCGGGGGTTCGAAACCCAGCTGCGGACACTTTTTCAGAAAAATTTCTTTTTTCTTTCTTTAGTTTATTTTACATTATATTATTTTTTAGATGTGTTTTTCGATATTCTAGAAGGTCATGCAGGTAGGAAATTTTTTTTAATTAGGAAAATGGGAAAAACTGGAAAAATCTAGGAAAATCAGTTTATTTTCTATTTTTCGACTCCTTTTGCAAAAATTTAGGTAGTCTATCATGCATAAGGTGTTCTGTGTATAAAATCGAGCATCATAAAGAACACTTTTTGGAATAATAATAAAAAAATTTAAAAAAAGTCGAAATGTCGAGAATAAGGTTCAGGCTTCGAGACCTCCTAGCTCCCTTTAATATTAAGCAATAATTTTCAAACTCGGTCTCAAGGTAGGCCTCTTTGTTCCAATCATGCCTATTTAAGGAAATTTTTATATGTTAATTAGGAGGGCCCCAGTGGTTTCCCTAAAGGTCTATGGCATAGGTAACCGAGAAAGGACTTTTGAAGCAAAATTGATTCTTTCGTTCTGTACTGCCTTGCTCTGGTGGTAGGACACCTGACTGGCAAGTTTAGGCTGAAGGGAGGAGTCCGGGGTTCGAATGCCAGGTGCGGACAGTTTTACAAAAAAATTTCTTTTTTTTCTTTCTTTAGTTTTTTTTACATTATATTATTTTTTAGAAGTGGTTTTCGATATTCTGGAGGGTCCTGCATGTAGGAATTCTTTTTTTTAATTAGGAAAATGGGAAAAAACTGGAAAAATCTAGGAAAAACAGTTTATTTGTTATTTTTCGACTCCTTTTGCAACATTTTAGGTAGTCTATCATGCATAAGGTGTTCTGTGTATAAAATCGAGCATCATAAAGAACACTTTTTGGAATAATAATAAAAAAAAATTAAAAAAAAGTCGAAATGTCGAGAATAAGGTTAAGGCTTCGAGACCTCCTAGCTTCCTTTATATATTAAGTTATAATTTTCAAACTCGGTCTCAAGGTAGGCCTCTATAGTCCAATCACGCCTGCCGAAGGAAATTTTTATATGTTAATTAAGAGGGCACCAGTGGGGCCCTAAATGTCTATTGCATAGGTAACCGAGAAAGGGCTTTTGAAGCAAAATTGTTTCTTTATTTCCGTACCGCCTTGGTCTGGTGGTAGGACACCTGTCTGGCAAATCGATACTGGAGGGAGGGGTCGGGGGTTCGAATCTCAGCTGCGGACACTTTTTCAAAAAAATTTCTTTTTTTTCTTTCTTTAGTTTTTTTTACATTATATTATTTTTAGATGTGTTTTTCGATATTCTAGAAGGTCATGCAGGTAGGAAATTTTTTTTAATTAGGAAAATGGGAAAAACTGGAAAAATCTATGAAAAACAGTTTATTTGTTATTTTTCGACTCCTTTTGCAACATTTTAGGTAGTTTATCATGCGTAAGGTGTTCTGTGTATAAAATCGAGCATCTTTCTTTGTTAAAGAACACTTTTTGGAATAATAATAAAAAAAATTATGAAAAAGACGAAATGTCGAGAATAAGGTTCAGGCTTCGAGACCTCCTAGCTCCCTTTAATATTAAGTTATAATTTTCAAACTCGGTCTCAAGGTAGGCCTCTATGGTCCAATCATGCCTGTCGAAGGAAATTTTTATATGTTAATTAGGAGGGCCCCAGTGGTGCCCTAAATGTCTATTGCATAGGTAACCGAGTAAGGGTTTTTGTAGCGAAATTGTGTCTTTCTTTTCGTACCACCTTGGTCTGGTGGTAGGACACCTAACTGGCAAGTCGAGACTGGAGTGAGGGGTCGTGGGTTCGAATCTCAGCTGCGGACACTTTTTCAAAAAAATTTCCTTTTTTTCTTTCTTTAGTTTTTTTTACATTATATTATTTTTCAGATGTGTTTTTCGATATTCTAGACGGTCATGCATGTTGGAAATTTTTTTTTTAATTACGAAAATGGTAAAAACTGGAAAAATCTAGAAAAATCAAATAATTAGTATTAAGATTATTAATATTAAGTTATAGTTTTCAAACTCGGTCTCAAGGTAGGCCTCTATGGTTCAATCATGCCTGTCGAAGGAAATTTTTATATGTTAATTAGGAGGGCCCCAGTGGTGCCCTAAATGTCTATTGCATAGGTAACCGAGTAAGGGCTTTTGAAGCGAAATTGTTTCTTTCTTTTCGTACCACCTTGGTCTGGTGGTAGGACACCTGACTGGCCAGTCGAGACTGGAGGGAGGGGTCTGGGGTTCGAATCCCAGCTGCGGACACTTTTTCAAAAAAATTTCTTCTTTTTCTTTCTTTAGTTTTTTTTACGTTATATTATTTTTTAGATGTGTTTTTCGATATTCTAGAGGGTCATGCAAGTAGGAAATTTTTTTTTGAATTAGGAAAATGGGAAAAACTGGAAAAATTTAGGAAAATCAGTTTATTTGTTATTTTTCGACTCCTTTTGCAACATTTTAGGTAGTTTATAGTGCGTAAGGTGTTCTGTCTATAAAATCGAGCATCTTTCTTTGTTAAAGAACAGTTTTTGAAATAATAATAAAAAAAATTTAAGAAAAGGGGAAATGTCGAGAATAAGGTTCAGGCTTCGAGACCTCCTAGCTCCCTTTAATATTAAGTTATAATTTTCAAACTCGGTCTCAAGGTAGGCCACTATGGCCTAATCATGCCTGCAAAAGGAAATTTTTATATGTTAATAGGAGGACCCCAGTGGTGCCCTAAATGTCTATTGCATAGGTAACCGAGTAAGGGCTTTTGAAGCGAAATTGTTTCTTTCTTTTCGTACCACCTTGGTCTGGTGGTAGGACACTTGACTGGCAAGTTGAGGTTGGAGGGAGGGGACGGGGGTTTGAATCCCAGCTACGACCACTTTTTCAAAAAAATTTCTTTTTTTCTTTCTTTTGTTTTTTTTACATTATATTATTTTTTAGATGTGTTTTTCGATATTTTAGAGGGTCATGCAGGTAGGAAATTTTTTTTTAATTAGAAAAATGGGAAAAACTGGAAAAGTCTAGGAAAATCAGTTTATTTGTTATTTTTCGACTCCTTTTGCAACATTTTAGGTAGTTTATCATGCGTAAGGTGTTCTGTGTATAAAATCGAGAATCTTTCTTTGTTAAAGAACACTTTTTGAAATAACAATAAAAAAAATTTAAAAAAAGATGAAATGTTGAGAATAAGGTTCAGGCTTCGAGACTTCCTAGCTCCATTTAATATTAAGTTATAATTTTTAAACTCGGTCTCATGGTTGGCCTCTATGGTCCAATCATGCCTGCCGAAGGAAATTTTTATATGTTAATTAGGAGGGCCTCAGTGGGGCCCTAAATGTCTATTGCATAGGTAACCGAGACAGGGCTTTTGAAGCGAAATTCTTTGTTTCTTTCCGTACTGCCTTGGTCTGGTGGTAGGACACCTGACTGGCAAGACGAGGTTGGAGGGAGGGTACGGGGGTTCGAATCTCAGCTTCGACCACTTTTTCAAAAAAATTTCTTTTTTTCTTTCTTTTGTTTATTTTACATTATATTATTTTTTAGATGTGTTTTTCGATATTTTAGAGGGTCATGCAGGTAGGAAATTTTTTTTTTATTAGAAAAATGGGAAAAACTGGAAAAGTCTAGGAAAATCACTTTATTTGTTATTTTTCGACTCCTATTGCAACATTTAAGGTAGTCTATCATGCATAAGGTTTTCTGTGTATAAAATCGAGCATCATAAAGAACACTTTTTGGAATAATAATAAAAAAAATTAAAAAAAAGTCGAAATGTCAAGAATAAGGTTCAGGCTTCGAGACCTCCTAGCTCCCTTTAATATTAAGCAATAATTTTCAAACTCGGTCTCAAGGTAGGCCTCTTTGGTCCAATCATGCCTATTTAAGGAAATTTTTATATGTTAATTAGGAGGGCCCCAGTGGGGCCCTAAATGTCTATTGCATAGGTAACCGAGAAAGGGTATTTGAAGCGAAATTGTTTCTTTATATCCGTACCGCCTTGGTCTGGTGGTAGGACACCTGTCTGGCAAGTCGAGGTGGGAGGGAGGGGACGGGTGTTCAAATCCCAGCTTCGACCACTTTTTCAAAAAAAGTTCTTTTTTTCTTTCTTTTGTTTATTTTACATTATATTATTTTTTAGATGTGTTTTTCGATATTCTGGAAGGTCCTGCACGTAGGAAATTTTTTTTTATTTAGGAAAATGGGAAAAACTGGAAAAATCTAGGAAAAACTGTTTATTTGTTATTTTTCGACTCCTTTTGCAACATTTTAGGTAGTTTATCATGTGTAAGGTGTTCTGTGTATAAAATTGAGCAACTTTCTTTGTTAAAGAACACTTTTTGGATTAATAATAAAAAAAATTTAGAAAAAATCAAAATGTCGAGGATAAGGTTCAGGCTTCGAGACCTCCTAGCTCCCTTTAATATTAAGTTATAATTTTCAAACTCGGTCTCAAGGTAGGCCTCTACGGTCCAATCATGCCTGTCGAAGGAAATTTTTATATGTTTATTAGGAGGGCCCCAGTGGTGCCCTAAATGTCTATTGCATAGGTAACCGAGTAAGGGTTTTTGAAGCGAAATTGTGTCTTTCTTTTCGTACCACCTTGGTCTGGTAATAGGAAACCTGACTGGCAAGTCGAGACTGGAGTGAGGGGTCGTGGGTTCGAATCTCAGCTGCGGACACTTTTTCACAAAAATTTCCTTTTTTTCTTTCTTTAGTTTTTTTTACATTATATTATTTTTCAGATGTGTTTTTCGATATTCTAGACGGTCATGCATGTTGGAAATTTTTTTTTTAATTACGAAAATGGTAAAAACTGGAAAAATCTAGGAAAATCAGTTTATTTGTTATTTTTCGACTACTTTTGCAACATTTTAGGTAGTTTATCATGCGTAAGGTGTTCTGTGTATAAAATCGAGGAACTTTCTTTGTTAAAGAACACTTTTTGAGATAATAAAAAAAAAAATTAAATAAAGACGAAATGTCGAGAATAAGGTTCAGGCTTTGAGACCTCCTAGCTCCATTTACTATTAAGTTAAAATTTTCAAACTCGGTCTCATGGTAGGCCTCTATGGTCCAATCATGCCTGCCGAAGAAAATTTTTATATGTCAATTAGGAGGGCCCCAGTGGGGCCCTAAAGGTCTATTGCATAGGCAACAGAGTAAGGGCTTTTGAAGCGAAATTGTTTCTTTCTTTCCGTACCACCTTGGTCTGGTGGTAGGACACCTGACTGGCAAGTCCAGACTGGAGGGAGGGGTCAGGGGTTCGAAACCCAGCTGGGGACAGTTTTTCAAAAAAATTTCTTTTTTTCTTTCTTTTGTTTTTTTTACATTATATTATTTTTTAGATGTGTTTTTCGATATTTTAGAGGGTCATGCAGGTAGGAAATTTTTTTTTAATTAGAAAAATGGGAAAAACTGGAAAAGTCTAGGAAAATCAGTTTATTTGTTATTTTTCGACTCCTTTTGCAACATTTTAGGTAGTTTATCATGCGTAAGGTGTTCTGTGTATAAAATCGAGCATCTTTCTTTGTTAAAGAACACTTTTTGAAATAACAATAAAAAAAATTTAAAAAAAGATGAAATGTTGAGAATAAGGTTCAGGCTTCGAGACCTCCTAGCTCCATTTAATATTAAGTTATAATTTTTAAACTCAGTCTCATGGTAGGCCTCTATGGTCCAATCATGCCTGCCGAAGGAAATTTTTATATGTTAATTAGGAGGGCCCCAGTGGGGCCCTAAATGTCTATTGCATAGGTAACCGAGTAAGGTTTTTTGAAGAGAAATTGTGTCTTTCTTTTCGCACCACCTTGGTCTGGTGGTAGGACACCTGACTGGCAAGTCGAGACTGGAGTGAGGGGTCGTGGGTTCGAATCTCAGCTGCTGACACTTTTTCAAAAAAATTTCCTTTTTTTCTTTCTTTAGTTTTTTTTACATTATATTATTTTTCAGATGTGTTTTTCGATATTCTATACGGTCATGCATGTTGGAAATTTTTTTTTAATTACAAAAATGGTAAAAACTGGAAAAATCTAGGAAAATCAGTTTATTTGTTATTTTTTGACTCCTTTTGCAACATTTTAGTTAGTTTATCATGCGTAAGGTGTTCTGTGTATAAAGTCGAGCAACTTTCTTTGTTAAAGAACACTTTTTGAGATAATAATAAAAAAAATTTAAATAAAGACGAAATGTCGAGAATAAGGTTCTGGCTTTGAGACCTCCTAGCTCCCTTTAATATTAAAATATAACTTTCAAACTCGGTCCCTAGGTAGGCCTCTCTGGTCCAATTATGCCTGTTGAAGGATATATTTATATGTTAATTGAGAGGGCCCCAGTGGGGCCCTAAATGTCTATTGCACAGGTAACCGAGAAAAGGCTTTTAAAGCGAAATTGTTTCTTTCTTTCTGTACCACCTTGGTCTGGTGGTAGGACACTAGACTGGCAAGTCGAGGTGTGAGGGAGGGGACGGGGGTTCGAATCCCAGCTTCGACCACTTTTTCAAAAAAATTTCTTTTTTTCTTTCTTTTGTTTTTTTCACATTATATTATTTTTTAGATGTGTTTTTCGATATTCTAGAGGGTCATGCAGGTAGGAAATTTTTTTTTAATAAGGAAAATGGGAAAAACTGGAAAAGTCTAGGAAAATCAGTTTATTTGTTATTTTTCGACTCCTTTTGCAACATTTTAGGTAGTTTATCATGCGTAAGGTGTTCTGTGTATAAAATCAAACAACTTTCTTTGTTAAAGAACACTTTTTGAAATAATAATAAAAAAAATTTAAAAAAAGACGAAATGTCAAGAATAAGGTTCAGGCTTCGAGACCTCCTAGCTCCCTTTAATATTAAGTTATAATTTTCAAACTCGGTCCCAAGGTAGGCCTCTATGGTCCAATAATGCCTGTTGAATGAAATTTTTATATGTTAATTAGGAAGGCCCCAGTGGGGCCAAATGTCTATTGCATAGACAACCGAGTAAGAGCTTTTGAAGCGAAATTGTTTCTTTCTTTCCGTACCACCTTGGTCTGGTGGTTGACACCTGACTGGCAAGTCGAGACTGGAGGGAGGGGTCAGGTGTTCGAAACCCAGCTGGGGACACTCTTTCAAGAAAATTTATTTATTTTTTTTCTTTAGTTTTTTTTACATGATATTATTTTTTAAATGTGTTTTTCGATATTCTGGAGGGTCATGCATGCAGGAAATATTTTTTTTAATTAGGAAAATGGGAAAAACTGGAAAAATCTAGGAAAATCAGTTTATTTGTTATTTTTCGACTCCTTTTGCAAAATTTTAGGTAGTCTATCATGCATAAGGTGTTCTGTGTATAAAATCGAGCATCTTTCTTTGATTAAAAACACTTTTTGGGAATAATAATAAAAAAAAATTTTAAAAAGTCGAAATGTCGAGAATAAGGTTCAGGCTTCGAGACCTCCTAGCTCTTTTTAATATTAAGTTATAATTTTCAAACTCGGTCCTAAGGTAGGCCTCTATGGTCCAATCATGCCTGCCGAAGGAATTTTTTATATGTTAATTAGGAGAGCCCCAGTGGGGCCATAAATGTCTATTGCATAGGTACCCGAAAAAGGGCTTTTTAAGCGAAATTGTTTCTTTCTTTCCGTGCTGCCTTGGTCTGGTGGTAGGACTCCTGACTGGGAAGTCCAGGTTAGAGGTAGGGGTCGGGGGTTCGAATCCCAGCTTCGCCACTTTTTTAAAAAAATTCCATTTTTTTCTTTCTTTTGTTTATTTTACATTATATTATTTTTTAGAAGTGTTTTTCGATGTTCTGCAGAGTCCTGCATGTAGGAAATTTTTTTTTAAATGGGAAAATAGGAAAAAACGGGAAAAATCTAGGAAAATCAGTGTATTTGTTATTTCTCGACTCTTTTTGTAACATTTTAGGAACTCTATCATGCATAAGGTGTTCTGTGTATAAAATCGAGCATCCTTCTTTGTTAAAGAACACTTTTTGGAATAATAATTAAAAAAAATTTTAAAAAGTCGCAATGTCGAAAATAAGGTTCAGACTTCGAAACCTCCTAGCTCCCTTTAATATTGAGTTATAATTTTCAAACTCGGTCCCAAGATAGGCCTCTATGTTCCAATCATGCCTGTTGAAGGAAATTTTTATATGTTAATTAGGAGGGCCCCAGTGGGGCACTAAAGGTCTTTTGCATAGGCAACCGAGTAAGGGCTTTTGAAGCAAAACTGTTTCTTTTTTTACGTACCACCTTGGTCTGGTGGTAGGACACCTGACTGGCAGGTCCAGACTGGAGGGACGGGTCAGGGGTTCAAAACCCAGCTGGGGACACTTTTTCAAAAAAATTTCTTTTTTTCTTTCTTTAGTTTTTTTACATTATATTATTTTTTAGATGTGTTTTTCGATATTCTGGAGGTTCTTGCATGTTGGAGATTTTTTTTTAATTGGGAAAATGGGAAAAAACTGGAAAAATTTGGAAAATCAGTTTATTTTATATTTTTCGACTCCTTTTGCAACATTTTAGGTAGTCTATCATGCGTAAGTTGTTCTTTGTATAAAATCGAACATCTTTCTATGTTAAAGAGCACTTTTTTTAATAATAATAAAAAAAAAATTTTAAAAGTCGAAATGTCGAGAGTATGGCTCAGGTTTCGAGACCTCCTAGCTCCCTTTAATAATAAGTTATAATTTTCAAACTCGGTACCAAGGTAGGCCTCTATGGTCCAATCATGCCTGCCGAAGGTTAATAAGGAAAATGGGAAAAACTGGAAAAATCTGGGAAAATCTGTTTATTTGTTATTTTTTTACTCCTTTTGCAACATTTTAGGTAGTCTATCATGCATAAGTTGTTCTTTGTATAAAATCGAGCATCTTTCTTTGTTAAAGAACACTTTTTGGAATAATAATAAAAAAAATTAAAAAAAGTCGAAATGTCGAGAATAAGGTACATGTTTCGAGACCTCCTAGCTATCTTTTATATTAAGTCATAATTTTCAGACTCGGTACCAAGGTAGGCCTCTATGGTCCAATCATGCCTGCCGCAGGAAATTTTTATATGTTAATAAAGAGGACCACAGTGGGGCTCTAAATTTCTATTGCATAGGTAACCGAGAAAGGGCTTTTGAAGCGAAATTGTTTCCTTCTTTCCGTACCTCATAGATCTGGAGGTAGGACACCTGACTGGCAAGTCGAGGCTGGAGGGAGGGGTCGGGGGTTCGAATCCCAGATGCGGACACTTGTTGAAAAAAAAAAAAAATTTTCTGTCTTTTGTTTATTTTACATTATATGATTTTTTAAATGTGTTTTTCGATATTCTGGAGGGTCTTGCATGTTGGAGATTTTTTTTAAATACGGAAAATGGGAAAAAACTGGAAAAATCAAGGAAAATCAGTTTATTTATTATTTTTCGACTCCTTTTGGAATATTTTAGGTAGTCTATCATGCATAAGGTGTTATTTGTATAAATTCGAGCATCTTTCTATGTTAAAGAGCACTTTTTTGAATAATAATAATTTTTTTTTTAAAAAGTCGAAATGTCGAGAGTAAGGCTCAGGGTTCGAGACCTCCTAGCTCCCTTTGATATTAAGTTATAATTTTCAAACTAAGTACCAAGGTAGGCCTCTATGGTCCAATCATGCCTGCCGAATGAAATTTTTATATGTTAATAAAGAGGACACCAGTGGGGCCCTAAAATTCTATTGCATAGGTAACCGAGAAAGGGCTTTTGAAGCGAAATTGTTTCCTTCTTTCCGTACCTCCTTGATCTGGAGGTAGGACACCTGACAGGCAAGTCTAGGCTGGAGGGAGGGGTCGGGGGTTCGAATCCCAGATGCGGACACTTGTTGAAAAAAATTTTTTTTTTCTTTCTTTTGTTAATTTTACATTATATTATTTTTTAAATGTGTTTTTCGATATTCTGGAGGGTCTTGCATGTTGGAGATTTTTTTTTAATTAGGAAAATGGGAAAAAACTGGAAACATCTAGGAAAATCAGACCTCCTAGCTCCCTTTATTAAGTTATAATTTTCAAACTCGGTACCAAGGTAGGCCTCTGTGGTCCAATCATGCCTGCCGAATGAAATTTTTATATGTTAATAAAGAGGACCCCAGTGGGGCCCTAATGATCTATTGCATAGGTAACCGAGAAAGGGCTTTTGAAGCGAAATTGTTTCTTTCTTTCTGTACTGCCTTGGCCTGGTGCTGGGACACCTGACTGTCAAGGCAAGACTGGAGGAACGTGTCGGGGGTTCGAATCCCAGCTGCGGACACTTTTTCAAAAAAATTTCTTTTTTTCTTTCTTTTGTTTATTTTACATTATATTATTTTTTAGATTTTTTTTCGATATTCTGGAGGGTCTTGCATGTTGGAGATTTTTTTTTTAATTAGGAAAATAGGAAAAAACTGGAAAAATCCAGGAAAATCAGTTTATTTGTTATTTTTCGATTCCTTTTGCAACTTTTTAGGTTGTCTATCATGCATAAGGTGTTCTGTGTATAAAATCGAGCATCTTTCTTTGTTAAAGAGCACTTTTTTGAATAAAAATAAATTTTTTTTAAAAAAGTCGAAATGTCGAGAGTAATGCTCAGGCTTCGAGACCTCCTAGCTCCCTTTAATATTAAATTATAATTTTCAAACTCGGTACCAAGGTAGGGCTCTATGGTCCAATCATGCCTGGCGAAGGAAATTTTTATATGTTACTTAGGAGGGCCCCAGTGGGGCCCTAAAGGTCTATTGCATAGGTAACCGAGAAAGGGATTTTGAAGCGAAATTGTTTCTTTCTTTCCGTACCGCATTGGTCTGGTGGTAGGGCACCTGACTGGCAAGGGGAGGCAGGGGTCGGGGGTTCGAATCCCAGCTGCGGACACTTTTTCAAAAAAATTTCTTTTTTTTCTTTCTTTTGTTTATTTTACATTATATTATTTTTTAGAAGTGTTTTTCGCTATTCCAGAGGGTCTTGCATGTTGGAGATTTTTTTTTAATTAGGAAAATGGGAAGAACTGGAAAAATCTAGGAAAATCTGTTTATTTGTTATTTTTCGACTCCTTTTGCAACATTTTAGGTAGTCTATCATGCATAAGTTGTTCTTTGTATAAAATCGAGCATCTTTCTTTGTTAAAGAACACTTTTTGGAATAATAATAAAAAAAATTTTAAAAAAGTTTAAAAGTCGAGACTAAGGTACAGGCTTCGAGACTTCCTAGCTACCTTTAATATTAAGTTATAATTTTCAAACTCGGTCCCAAGGTAGGCCTCAATGTTCCAATCATGAATGCCGAAGGAAATTTTTATATGTTAATAAATAGGGCCTCAGTGGGGCCTTAAAGTTCTATTGCATAGGTAACCGAGAAAGGGCTTTTGAAGCGAAATTGTTTCTTTCTTTCCATACCGCTTTGGTCTGGTGGTAGGGCACCTGACTGGCAAGTGGAGGCTGGAGGCAGGGGTCTGGGGTTCGAATCCCAGCTGCGGACGCTTTTTCAAAAAAAATTCTTTTTTTTCTTTCTTTTGTTTATTTTTCATTATATTATTTTTTAAATGTGTTTTTCGATATTCTGGAGGGTCTTGCATGTTGGAGATTTTTTTTAATTAAGAAAATGGGAAAAAAACTGGAAAAATCTAGGAAAATCAGTTTATTTGTTATTTTTCGACTCCTATTGCAATATTTTACGTAGTCTATCATGGATAAGGTTTTCCTTGTATAAAATCGATTATCTTTCTTTGTTAAAGAGCACTTTTTGGAATAATAAGAAATTATTTTTTAAAAAAGTCGAAATGTCGAGAGTATGGCTCACGTTTCGAGACCTCCTAGCTCCCTTTACTATTAAGTTATAATTTTCAAACTCGGTACCAAGGTAGGCCTCTATGGTCCAATCATGCCTGCCGAAGGTTAATAAGGAAAATTGGAAAAACTGGAAAAATCTGGGAAAATCTGTTTATTTGTTATTTTTCGACTCCTTTTGCAACATTTTAAGTAGTCTATCATGCATAAGTTGTTCTTTGTATAAAATCGAGCATCTTTCTTTGTTAAAGAACACTTTTTGGAATAATAATAAAAAAAATTTAAAAAAAGTCGAAATGTCGAGAATAAGGTACATGTTTCGAGACCTCCTAGCTACCTTTTATATTTAGTCATAATTTTCAGACTCGGTACCAAGGTAGGCCTCTATGGTCCAATCATGCCTGCCGAAGGAAATTTTTATAAGTTAATAAAGAGGACCACAGTGGGGCCCAAAATTTCTATTGCATAGGTAACCGAGAAAGGGCTTTTGAAGCGAAATTGTTTCCTTCTTTCCGTACCTCATAGATCTGGAGGTAGGACACCTGACTGGCAAGTCGAGGCTGGAGGGAGGGGTCGGGGGTTCGAATCCCAGATGCGGACACTTGTTGAAAAAAAAAAAATTTCTGTCTTTTGTTTATTTTACATTATATTATTTTTTAAATGTGTTTCTCGATATTCTGGAGGGTCTTGCATGTTGGAGATTTTTTTTTTAATACGGAAAATGGGAAAAAACTGGAAAAATCAAGGAAAATCAGTTTATTTGTTATTTTTCGACTCCTTTTGGAATATTTTAGGTAGTCTATCATGCATAAGGTGTTATTTGTATAAATTCGAGCATCTTTCTTTGTTAAAGAACACTTTTTGGAATAATAATGAAAAAAATTTAAAAAAAAGCCGAAATGTCGAGAATAAGGTACAGGCTTCGAGACCTCCTAGCTATCTTTAATATTAAGTTATTATTTTCAAACCCGGTCCCAAGGTAGGACTCTATGGTCCAATCATGCCTGCTGAAGGAAATGTTTATATGTTAATTAGGAGGGCCCCAGTGGGGCCCTAATTATCTATTGCATAGGTAACCGAGAAAGGGCATTTGAACCGAAATTGTTTCTTTCTTCCCGTAACGCCTTGGTCTGGTGGTAGGACACCTGACTGGCAAGTCAAGGCTGGAGGGAGGGGTCGGGGATTCAAATCCCAGCTGCGGACAATCTTTCAAAAAAAATTCATGTTTTCTTTCTTTTGTTTATTTTACATTATATTATTTTTTAGATGTGTTTTTCGATATTCTGGAGGGACTTACATGTTGGAGATTTTTTTTTAATTAGGAAAATGGGAAAAAACTGGCAAAATCTAGGAAAATCAGTTTATTTTATATTTTTCGACTCCTTTTGCAACTTTTTAGGTTGTCGATCATGCATAAGGTGTTCTGTTTATAAAATCGAGCATCTTTCTTTGTTAAAGAGCACTATTTTGAATAATAAAAAAATTTTTTTTTTAAATAGTCGAAATGTCTAAAGGCTGAGGCTTCGAGACCTCCTAGCTCCCTTTAATATTAAGTTATAATTTTCAAAGTCGGTACCAAGGTAGGCCTCTATGGTCCAATCATGCCTGCCGAAGGAAATTTTTATATGTTAATAAAGTGGGCCACAGTGAGGCCCTAAAGTTCTATGGCATAGGTAACCGAGAAAGGGCTTTTGAAGCGAAATTATTTCTTTTTTCGGTACCGCCTTGGTCTGGTGGGAGGACACCTGACTGGCAAGTAAAGGCTCGAGGGAGGGGTCTGGGATTAGAATCCCAGATGCGGACACTTGTTCAAAAAAATTTCTTTTTTTTCTTTCTTTTGTTTATTTTTCATTATATTATTTTTTAAATGTGTTTTTCGATATTCTGGAGGGTCTTGCATGTTGGAGATTTTTTTTAATTAGGAAAATGGGAAAAAAACTGGAAAAATCTAGGAAAATCAGTTTATTTGTTATTTTTCGACTCCTAGTGCAATATTTTACGTAGTCTATCATGCATAAGGTTTTCCGTGTATAAAATCGATTATCTTTCTTTGTTAAAGAGCATTTTTTGGAATAATAAGAAATTATTTTTTAAAAAAGTCGATATGTCGAGAGTAAGGCTGAGGTTTCGAGACCTCCTAGCTCCCTTTAATATTAAGTTATAATTTTCAAACTCGGTACCAAGGTAGGCCTCTATGGTCCAATCATGCCTGCTGAAGGTTAATAAGGAAAATGCAAGGAAAATTTTTATATGTTAATTAGGAGGACCCCAGTAGGGCACTAAAGTTCTTTTGCATAGGTAACCGAGAAAGGGCTTTTGAAGCGAAATTGTTTTTTTCCTTCCGTACCACCTTGGTCAGGTGGTAGGACACGTGACTGGCAAGTCGAGGCAGGAGGGAGGGGTCGGGGGTTCGAATCCCAGCTGCGGACACATTTTGAAAAAAATTTCTTTTTTTCCTTTCTTTTGTTTATTTTACATTATATTATTTTTTAGATGTGTTTTTCGATATTCCGGAGGGTCTTGCATGATGGAGATTTTTTTTTAATCAGGAAAATGGGAAAAAACTGGAAAAATCTAGGAATATCTGTTTATTTGTTATTTTTCGACTCCTTTTGCTACATTATAGGTAGTCTATGATGCATAAGTTGTTCTTTGTATGAAATCAAGCATCTTTCTTTGTTAAAGAACACTTTTTCGAATAATAATAAAAAAAATTAAAAAAAGTCTAAATGTCGAGAATAAGGTACAGGCTTCGAGACCGCCGAGCTACCTTTAATATTAAGTTATAATTTTCAAACTCGGTCCCAAGGTAGGCATCTATTGTCCAAACATGCCTGCCGAAGGAAATTTGTATATGTGAATTAGGAGGGCCCCAGTTGGGCCCTAAAGGTCTATTGCATAGGTAACCGAGAAAGGGCTTTTGAAGCGAAATTGTTTCTTTCTTTCCGCACCGCCTTGGTCTGGTGGTAGGACACGTGACTGGCAACTCAAGGCTGGAGGGAGGGGTCGGGGGTTCGAATCCCAGCTGTGGGCACATTTTGAAAAAAATTTCTTTTTTTTCTTTCTTTTGTTTATTTTACATTATATTATTTTTTAGATGAGTTTTTCGATATTCCGGAGGGTCTTGCATGTTCAAGATTTTTTTTTTAATTAGGAAAATGGGAAAAAACTGGAAAAATCTAGGAAAATCTGTTTATTTGTTATTTTTCGACTCCTTTTGCATTATTTTAGGTAGTCTATCATGCATAAGTTGTTCTTTGTATAAAATCAAGCATCTTTCTTTGTTAAAGAGCACTTTTTTCGAATAATAATCAAATAATCAAAAAAATTTAAAAAAAAGTCGAAATGTCGAGAATAAGGTACAGGCTTCGAGACCTCCGAGCTACCTTTAATATTAAGTTATAATTTTCAAACTCGTTCCCAAGGTAGGCCTCTATGGTCCAATCATGCCTGCCGAAGGAAATTTTTATATATTAATTAAAAGGGCCCCATCGGGGTCCTAAAATTCTATTGCATAGATAACCGAGAAAGGGCTTTTGAAGCGAAATTGTTTCTTTCTTAACGTACCACCTTGTTCTTGTGGTAGGACACCTGACTGGCAAGTGGAGGCAGGAGGGAGGGGTGGGGGTTCGAATCCCAGATGCGGACAGTTGTTGAAAAATGTTTTTTTTCTTTCTGTCTTTTGTTTATTTTACATTATATTATTTTTTAGATGTGTTTTTGGATATTCTTGAGGGTCCTGCATGTAGGAAACTTTTTTTTAATAAGAAAAATGGGAAAAAACTGGAAAAATCTAGGAAAATCAGTTTATTTGTTATTTTTCGACTCCTATTGGAACATTTTAGTTAGTCTATCATGCATAAGGTGTTCTGTGTATAAAATCGAGCATCTTTCTTTGTTAAAGAACACTTTCTGGAATAATACTAATAAAAAAAGTTGAAATGTCGAGAGTAAGGCTCAGGCTTCTTGACCTCCTTGCTCCCTTTAATATTAAGTTATAGATTTCAAACTCGGTCCCAAGGTAGGCCTGTATGGTCCAATCATGCCTGCCGAAGGAAATTTTTATACGTTAATTAAGAGGGCCCCAGTGGGGCCCTAAATTTCTTTTGCATAGGTAACCGAGATAGGGCTTTTGAAGCAAAATTGTTTCTTTCTTTCCGTACCGCCTTGGTCTGGTGGTAGAAAACCAGACTGGCAAGTTGAGGCAGGAGGGAGGGGTCAGGAGCTCGAATCCCAGCTGCGGACACTTTTTCAAAAAAAATTCTTTTTTTGCTTTCATTTGTTTATTATACATTATATTATTTTTTAAATGTGTTTTTCGATAATCTGGAGGTTACTACGGGTAGGAATTTTTTTTTAATTAGGAAAATGGGAAAAATCTAGGAAAATCAGTTTATTTGTTATTTTTCGACTCCTATTGCAGCATTTTAGGTAGTCTATCATGCATAATGTGTTCTGTGTATAAAATCGAGCATCTTTCTTTGTTAAAGAAAACTTTTTGGAATAACAATAAAAAAATAAAAAAATTCGAAATGTCGAGAATAAGGTTCAGGCTTTGAGATCTCCTAGCTCCCTTTAATATTAAGTTATAAATTTCAAACTCGGTCCCAAGGTAGGCCTCAATGTTCCAATCATGCCTGCCGAACAAAATTTTTATATGTTAATTAGGAGGGTCCCAGTGGGGCCCTAAATGTCTATTGCATAGGTAACCGAGAAAGGGCTTTTAAAGCGAAATTCTTTCTTTCTTTCCGTACCACCTTGGTCTGGTGGTAGGACACTTGACTGACAAGTCGAGGTTGAGGGAGGGAACGGGGGCTCGAATCCCAGCTTCGACCACTTTTTCAAAAAAATTTCTTTTTTTTCTTTCATTTGTTTAGTTTACATTATATTATTTTTAAGATGTTTTTTTTTTTCGATATTCTGGAGGGTCTTGCATGTTGGAGATTTTTTTTTTAATTAGGAAAATGGGAAAAAACTGGAAAAATCCAGGAAAATCAGTTTATTTGTTATTTTTCGATTCCTTTTGCAACTTTTTAGGTTGTCTATCATGCATAAGGTGTTCTGTGTATAAAATCGAGCATCTTTCTTTGTTAAAGAGCACTTTTTTGAATAAAAATAAATTTTTTTTAAAAAAGTCGAATGTCGAGAGTAATGCTCAGGCTTCGAGACCTCCTAGCTCCCTTTAATATTAAATTATAATTTTCAAACTCGGTCCCAAGGTCGGCCTCTTTGGTAAAATCATGCCTGCCGAAGGAAATTTTTATATGTTAATTTGGAGGGCCCCAGTGGGGGCCTAAAGGTCTATTGCATAGGTAACCGAGATAGGGCTTTTGAAGCGAAATTGTTTCTTTTTTTCCGTACCGCCTTGGTCTGGTGGTAAAACTTCTGACTGGCAAGTCTAGGCTGTAGGGAGGGGTGGGGGTTCAAATCCCAGCTGCGGACCTTTTTTTCAAAAAAATGTCTTTTTTTTCTTTCGTTTGTTTATTTTACATTATATTAATTTTTAGATGTGTTTTTTGATATTCTGGAGGGCCCTGCATGTAGGAAGTTTTTTTTTAATTAGGAAAATGGGAAAAAACTGGAAAAATCTAGGGAAATCAGTTTATTTGTTATTTTTTGACTCCTATTGCAATATTTTAGGTAGTCTATCATGCATAAAGTGTTCTGTATATAAAATCGAGCATCTTCCTTTGTAAAAGAACACTTTTTGGAATAATAATAAAATTTAAAAAAAAGTCTAAATGTCGAGAATAAGGTTAAGGCTTCGAGACCTCCTAGCTCCCTTTAATATTAAGTTATAATTTTCAAACTTGGTCCCTAGGTATGCCTCTATGGTCCAATCATGCCTGCTGAAGGAAATTTTTATATGTTAATTATGAGGGCCCCAGTGGGACCCTGAAAGTCTATTGCATAGGTAACCGAGAAAGGGCTTTTGAAGCGAAATTGTTTTTTTCCTTCCGTACCGCCTTGGTCTGGTGGTAGGACACCTGACTGGAAAGTCGAGGCTGGAGGGAGGGGTCGGGGTTTCGAATCCCAGCTGCAGATGCTTTTTCAAAAAAATTTCTTTTTTTTCTTTCTTTTGTTTATTTTACATTATATTATTTGTTAGATGTGTTTTTCGAAATTCTGGAAGGTCCTGCATGTAGGAATTTCTTTTTTAAATTAGGAAAATCGGAAAAAACTGGAAAAATCTGGGAAAATCAGTTTATTTGTCATTTTCCGACTCCTTTTGCATCATTTTAGGGAGTCTATCATGCATAGGGTTTTCTGTGTATAAAATGGAGCATATCTCCTTGCTAAAGAACACGTAATGGAACAATGAGAAAGAAAAAGGGAAAAAAGACGAAATGTCAATAATAAGGTTCAGGCTTCGAGACCCCCTAGCTCCCCCTGGTATTAAGTTATAATTTTCAAACCCGCACCCAGAGTAGGTCCACATGGTCCAACAATATCTACTGAAGGAAATTTTTATAAGTGAATTAGGGGGGTCCCAGTTGGCCCCTAAAGGTCCATTGCATATTTCACCGAGAAAAGGCTTTTGAAGAATAAGGTTCAGGCTTCGAGACCCCCTAGCTCGCCTTGGTATTACGTTATAATTTTCAAACTCGCACCCAGGGTAGGTCCCCATGGTCCAACCATGGCTACAGATGGAAATTTTTATAAGTGAATTAGGGGGGTCCCAGTGGGCCCCTAAAGGTCTATTGCATATTTCACCAAGAAAAGGCTTATGAAGGGAAGCTGCTGCACACCTGACGTGAAACAGTGGCCTGTTTAGTAGAGTGTTGGACTGTCAACTGTTGGCTGGAGATGGGGGTCCCGGGTTCGAACCAGGGACCAGGCAGTTTTTCACTTTTTTTTTATTTCTTTATTTTGCATTATATTATTATTTTAATGTGTTTTTCAGTATTCTGCAGGCTCCTGCATGACAGAAAAATTTGTTTTTTTTTGGAAAAATGGGAAAAAACTGGAGAAATATAGGAAATTCAGTTTTTTCGTCATTTTTCGACTCCTTTTGCAACATTTTAGGGAGTCTATCATGCATAGGGTGTTCTGTGTATAAAATGGAGTATATTTTTTCTAAAGAACACGTAATATAACAATGAGCAAAAAAAAGGAAAAAAACGACGAAATGTCGAGAATAAGGTTCGGGCTTCGAGACCCCCTGGCTCCCCTTGGTATTAAGTCATAATTTTCAAACTCGTACCAAAAGTAGGTCCCCATGGTCCAGCCATGGCTACCGAAGGAAATTTTTATAAGTGAATTAGGGGGGTCCCGGTTGTTCCCTAAAGGTCTATTGCATATTTCACCGAGAAAAGGCTTTTGAAGGGAAGCTGCTGCACACCTGACGTGAAACAGTGGCCTGTTTGGTAGAATGTTGGACTGTCAACTGGTGGCTGGAGCCAGGGGTCCCAGGTTCGAACCCCAGGACCGGGCAGTTTTTCACTTTTTTTCCTTTTTTTTAAAATTCCTTTATTTTTCATTATATTATTTTTTTAATGTGTTTATCGGTAATCTGCAGGCTCCTGCATGGCAGAAAAATTTGGTTTTTTTGGAAAAATGGGAAAAAACTGGAAAAATCCAGGAAAATCAGTTTTTTTGTCATTTTTCGACTCCTTTTGCAACATTTTAGGGAGTCTATCATGCATAGGGTGTTCTGTGTATAAAATGGAGCATATTTCTTTGCTATAGAACACGTAATGGAACAATGAGAAGAAAAAAGAAAGAAAAAAAGACGAAATGTCGAGAATAAAGTTCAGGCTTCGAGACCCCCTAGCTCCCCTTGGTATTAAAATATAATTTTCAAACTCGCACCCAAGGTAGGTCCCCATGGTCCAACCATGGCTACCAAAGGAAATTTTTATAAGTGAATAAGGGTGTTCCCTGTGGGCCCCTAAAGGCCTATTGCATATTTCACCGAGAAAAGGCTTTTGAAGGGAAGCTGCTGCACACCTGATGTGAAACAGTGGCCTGTTTGGTAGACCGTTGGACTGTCAACTGGTGGCTGGAGCCTGTGGTCCCGGGTTCCAACCCCAGGACTGGGCAGTTTTTCACATTTTTTTCTTTTTTTTTAATTCCTATATTTTGCATTATATTATTTTTTTAATGCGTTTTTCGGTATTCTGCAGGCTCCTGTATGGCAGAAAAATCAGTTTTTTTTATCATTTTTCGACTCCTTTTGCAACATTTTAGGGAGTCTATCATGCATAGGGTGTTCTGTTGATAAAATGGAGCATATTTCTTTGCTAAAGAACACGTAATGGAACAATGAGAAAAAAAAGACGAAATGTCGAGAATAAGGTTCAGGCTTTTAGACACCCTAGCTCCCCTTGGTATTAAGTTATAATTTTCAAACTCGCACCCAAGGTAAGTCCTCATGGTCCAACCATGGCTACTGAACGAAATTTTTATAAGTGAATTAGGGGGGTCCCATTGGGCCTCTAAAGGTCTATTGTATATTTCACCAAGAAAAGGCTATTGAAGGGAAGCTGCTGCAGGCCTGACGTGAAACAGTGGCCTGTTTGGTAGAGTGTTGGATTGTCAACTGGTGGCTGGAGCCAGGGGTCCCGGGTTCGAATCCCAAGGGCTGGCATTTTTAAATTTTTTTTTTTCCTTTTTTTTAATTTCGTCTATTTTGCATTATATTATTTTTTTAATGTGTTTTATTGGTATTTTGCAGGGTCCTGCATGTAAACGCATAATGGAAAAATAATAATAAAAAAAAGAAGCGAAATGTCGAGTAAGAGGTTTAGGCTTCGAGATCCCCTAGTTCCCCTTGGTATTAAGTTATAATTTTCAAACTCCGGCCAAAGGTAGGTCTCCAAGATCCAACCATGGCTGCCGAAGGAAATTTTTATAATCCAATTGGGGGGTGCAAAGGTATAATGCACAGCCGAATGCGAGAGGGCTTTTGAAGGAAAGTTGCTGCTGGCGTGACGTGTAACAGTGGCCTGTTTGGTAGATCGCTGGACTGTCAACTCATGGCTGAGGTAAGGGGTCCCGAGTTCAAAGCCCAGGGGCGGGCAATTTTTCAATTTTTTTTCCTTTCGATTATTTTGCATTAGATATTTTTTTCCGTGTTTTTTGATACTCTGCAGGGTCCTCTGCATGTAAGAAAATTTTTTTTATTGGGAAAATGGGAAAAAACTGGAAAAATCCAGAAAAATAAATTTATTTGCTGTTTTTTAACTCCTTTTGCAAAATTTTAGGTAGTCTAGCATGGGTGAGGTAGTCTTTGTGTAAAATCGAGCTTCTTTCTTCGTTAATGACATGAACCTTAATAACTATGGAACTCCGAGATCTAGAATCAGTCCAAAGTTGAGACGAAATAAAATAGTTCTGTTTGAAACATTTATTTTAAAACAAATTAATGAATTTTCTCTTACTTCTAAATTTGAAATTAATTTCTTGTAATCAATTTATAAAAAAGTAAGACTTAAAATAATAAGGAAAAAACTATTCGGCAGAATTTATTAAAACTTAAATACTTTAGAGATCCTTGCAAATACGTTACTGTACGAATATTTTGTTGAGTTGTGTAAGATAAACTTTTTTGTTATTAAAGTTAGATTCATTTAGATTCAGTTATTAATTTAATTCAATTTAGATTCAATTACATTCATTATAATTATCGATAAAATTAGATTCAGTATCATTCAAAAAACTAAAGTTTTAATTCCTGCTTTTGTAAAATATATCATAACTTTTCTTTAAATTACCGTTACATTCATGTAAAAAAAAAATTATCATAAACTGCTGTCGATAGAAGTATTTTAATTTATTTAATTTAATTTTATAAATTCTTAAATTAAAATTACATAAAAGTAGGATTTAAATTATTCAAAAAAAGAAGTCTTTTAATTCTTAAATTAAAATGTTTATGTGTATGAATGAAATTTAAGACAAATATCGAATTTTCAAAGTACCAAAAAATAAAAATGTATCGAATTTTAGGATTTTTTTTTCTCGTCTAGACGGTTTAGTGTATAGCATATATTTATTGAATAGTATATCAGTATATAGGTTATATCCAGTATAATAAATAAATTCCCCTACACGAAGAATTGTCTATCAGAAATCTAGGTTAATAGCATAGAATTATATATAAACTTACGTTTTCTAATCATATCATAGGTCAGGGATGGGCAAACTTTTTAGGTCGAGGGCCGAAAATCGAAAAAGAAAAGTTAGGTGCGCCAAGTAAAAATGTCTAAAATAAAGAAACAATATACAAGTCTTAATTTAAATATTTAATGAGATGAATAAAATTGCGATTTCATTTTTTAAAGTTCCTTATATTAAGGTTCGAAGTGAGGTGAACTTATTTTAAGGAACGAGGCTATATGCTTATCTGTTAGTCTACTTCTGAAATTATTTTTTCTTAGGTTCATAGTTGAAAACACTTGTTCACATATATAAGATGAATCAAACATGGCGCTGATTTTCTGTGGTTGAGTTATTAAACTTGGGAAACAAGCTTTTGGTAATGATTTTTAAAACTCTAACTTTGGCACGGTTAGAAACAACTGCTTCAGATGATTGTAGATGATGATTCAGATTCAAGCTGCAAATCTGACCTCACAGTTTTACAACACAATTTACGTTAAAATGCATGGTGAAAATATCTAATTCTATTTGAATGGCACTAAAATATTGATACCTGAAACTAAAAATGAAGTTTTTTCAAGCCATCCTCATAATTCTTTAGCTTTTCCTTATATACTGGGGGTATTGAATTTAACCTCGAGAAATGAGACAAGTCTTTCTTATCGGCAAATAAATTAAGCTTCAGTTTAAAAGCTTTGAGATGGGCCCAGATATCATCAATGAAATGATTTTTCCATTGCATCTTAACATTCAAGTTGTTCATATGAAAAAGAAGATCTGTGAGAAATGCCATTCTGTATTTTCTAATATGGAATGGATGTATATTGTTTATATTCGCAACGCATCGGCAAGTTAAAATTCTATCCGTGGGCCGGATAAAACCTTCTGGCAGGCCACAGTTTGCCCATCCCTGTCATAGGTAATACCTCAATCAAAAGAATTTTTCACTCTTTCACGATCGAGTAAAATTGGTCCTCTTACAGTTATGTAAATGTAGAACATACACTGCCCTAATTTGAGGATTATTTTGTAACTGCTTTTTGCTATAGCTTAAAAATATTGAATAAAATTGAACAAAAGTTTTGTAGCAATTTTTAATTAATTACAACATAATGATTTTAAAATTGAACAGAAAATAAATCGTTAAAAATTGCGCAAGATATGAGCGTATTAAGTATTTTTTTCACATTGCACATGCCCGGAAAAAAAACGAAAAATAAAACTTTTTTTTTTTCAAAATTTTGTTGGGAATTATAGTTAGTAACTAGTGAAATTGAATATCTTCAAACAATTATACTGAAAAATTAGGAAAAAAATTTTTTTTCTGCGCAGGGGGGAAAGAACTACTTTAAAAACGTATTTTAAATGTCTTTTTTTTTATTATTTTTAGCATGCTTGTTGTTAATGAAAAATTGCTCCTAAAACTTTTATTTCAGTGAATATTTTTGCTGTTTTAGGAAAAAAATCGTAGGACATATAAAAGTTTTTATTTATTTTATAAAAATGTCCATATTTTCATAATATTTAAGCTTAGCTTCCGAAATTTTATGCAATTCTTACAAATAATGACAAAGTGTCGTTTGAGTTAATAAATTTATTGTTACATTTTCTGAAATAAGTTGTTATAATACTTGTTTTCGCTCATAACTTATTGCCAGCCCCTTAGACCACCTCTGTCTTAAGTTTTTAAAATTTATTACATTCTTGAAATTTATAAAATAATCTTCCAGGTATTTTTTGAGGAATTCAAAAAAAAAAAAAAAGTCAAAAACTGATAGTGTCTTATTTATTATTGCGCGGTAGTGTATATTTAAATTTCCTTAGTTTTATTTCATAGCTGTTTTATTTGTTATAAAATAGTGCCTTGATGAACACAACTGTTCCATCTATATTTCAGAAACATTCATAATAATTTTTTTTCATAAACACCACTCTTCGCTAGTTTTAAAATTTTTGTCAAAAGGTTAATATTTGAAAATATTGATTCATAAAATATTATCCTAATTCATCGAGGGATGTGGGAAAACTTTGAGTGATGAACACCTGTGATTTTGGATCGGAAAGGATTCTCCCGAAACGACAATTGTGCAGGCAATCACATTTTAATGCTTCACCGACGTACCTACATGGGCGCCACTCTAAACAAATTTCATGACAGAACTTATTTTTGGACTAATTAACACAATCTAGAGTTGCTTACCAGAAATTTATAGCTCACTGACTCTAAAATGTATATTTCCATAATAATGGCACATATCAATGATTTAATTTTTTTCCATTTTGTTACTTTTCACAGTAAACAAGATAAAAATAGTAGTTAAGATCTTTTTGCACCAATCACTGGATAATAAACCATAAATTGTTTGTGACGCTATTCATACGGCTACTTTTTTTGCTTTCTCGCCTTATCTTTCAATATGTTTGATCTATATTTCTTAGCATATGTATATATTTTTAGAAATTTTGACACCTATCCATTTACTTGAAATTACTACCAAAGTTTTCTTGTGATCCAAGAATATATGAAAAATCATTAAAGTGTCCGCCTAATGACCCCCTCAAATGCAGCATTTAATATTAATTAGAAAGCAAATGAGAACAAGGCCTAGAGCTGAAATAGACAATAGCTTATTACGTCAAAAGTAGGCCAAAACGAATTTTCCCCTCCCTTCTTATATCTAATTTGCAACACTATTGATTTTAGCGTCACCTGTGCTAATACTTTAGGCAGACACGCACAATTTAAAATTTTTTTAAAGATGTTTAATCTATATTTCTTAGCATATGTATATATTTTTAGAAAATTTGACACCTACCCAATGACTTGAAATTAAAGTTCTCTTGTGAATCAAAATAATATTAAAAATCACTATACCCAGGTAGCACCTGATATTAGATATTATCAGAAAATCGGTAAAATGTAACGTTATCTTGCACAACTTCTATTATTAGAAAGATACAAGAGGTCGCTGTTTGCTCAGCATCGTATATTATTAGATTCAATGCAAACTAATATTATCGAGCGTTCGCTGTAATATTATATAATATTAGATTCTATGCAAAGTAATATTATCTAGCGTTCGCCGTAATATTAGTTTGCATTAGTTTTGATGCTATATATTATTAGATTTTGTATTTTCTGTTATCTTGCATTGCTTTTTATATTTTGGAGTAAGCAAGAGGAAGATATGGATGGTAGAATAATTCGGTGATATAATTTTACGTATTGCTGCAAAGCAGTAAAACATGGAACAACAGTTTATTAATGTCTTTCCATGCATTATTTACTTTAACAACACATAAATACTAAAAAAATTATATAACCGAATTCAACTACCAACTATTTTCCTTCCGCTTACTCCAAATTATTTTGGATCCAACTGATTTTTATGAATGAAATTTTCAAATTTTATTAAGACATAATACTTAAATATATTAAGTTTTGATTTTTTTTTCTTTCTTTATATCAAGATTTAAGTGATAAATTTTATATCATTTCAAGTGTTTATCTTTAATTTTAAAAATATTCTTAACTTTTTTAAAATCAGGCCAAGTTTATCATAATCTCAATTGAATTAGATAAATTAATTAATAAATAATATAATAATCTCTTTAAATAATTTAAAAATAAATAAATTACTTATTTCTAAATATTTTTCTTCTATTGAAATTGAATGGAGAAATACTTACGTAACTTAATTTTTTCTATACCTGAAATTTCACCTAACAGAAAAACTTAAAACAAAACCCAAAGACATCTGAAGATATTTTTTCAGACAGTGAAACCAGAAAAGGATTTAATATTAAAATTAGTCATTAAATTCTTATTTAAAAAAAAATACATGGCACATCAGAAAAATTTAATAATTCTATAATGGAATTAAAGCTACTATGAATTAAACCAGAAATTTTATCCAAAAAAGTTACATGACATTTAAATTTCAAAACCAAGTATTATTGTGTTTTATCTTATTAAATTTGCACTAATATATAATAAAATATACTAAAAATTGAATGCTAAATTTTGAGCAGCTTATCTCTTATTGATAAAAAATAATTTTTTTTTTCTAGGCTTAATGACATTATAAGTTTACTATTACTGAAACATAGTCAATCTAAAATGTTTCTCTCTCAACTTAAAAAAAATATGATTGAATTTTTAATAATTAGTTAAAAAATCTCTATAAAATTGTGTTATGAAAAAAAGTTACAATCATATTAAGAAAAACTACAAACTGTTAAACATTACTTGTAATTGTTTTGTTGACAAAATGAAGATAAAAGAAACATGTTTACAAAGAAAATTATTACAGAAAAATTTGTGCTAAGTCAATAAATTCAAAAATAATTAAGCTAAAATCTTTATTGATTTTTTACAATTTCTTGGTTATATCACAGTGAAAAAAATGAAATGATAGAGAAAAAATAAAAACTTCTTATAATATTAATATCACATCCGAATACACAGATCATATATCATGTCCTTTTTCGTTTTTACAAGTTATCCGATAAATCCAATGAATTACTGAGGTAGTTTAACTCCACCAGGGAAGATCTTTTCTTTGAATTACCCCATTCTTTTGCACAAGAGAGGACCTTGCCAAGTCTTTCTGTGAGCTCTTCACGTTTAACTTCTGGAAAGCGGAGTGACATTGTAGCTAATAAAAATAAGAGGAAAAAAGTGAACAATTAAAAAAAAAAAAAAAAAAACATTTTTTTATTTTTAAATAAATAATTGATATAAATTTTGCAATAAAAAATTTCTTTTTATTTTACTTTGCAAATAAAAAAAAACTCATTTAAAACTGGCTTAGTTTAAAATTGAAACCATTTGTAACATTTTCCCCACTCAGTGATTCAATGGATTTTAATGGCGAAGATAGACTATATTCATTTCCCACTACTTCACTGATTAATAGTTTGAGATCAGGTTAAAACACAAAAATTGAAGAACAAACAGACTAGCACATTGAAGCAAGGTGACAGCAGGCAAAAGCCAGGCTTAGAAGAAAGTTCTTTATAAAAAAGAAAGTTTTGATAATCTATTTTATTTCTGGCAATTCTCGGACACATATATTTAAATGTTTTATTCTTAATGTTATCATAATAATAATAATAAGTTAGTGGTAAAAAAGGACAAATGT
Source organism: Parasteatoda lunata (assembly GCA_949128135.1). Lineage (NCBI taxonomy): Eukaryota > Metazoa > Arthropoda > Arachnida > Araneae > Theridiidae > Parasteatoda > Parasteatoda lunata. The sequence continues at coordinate 87,548,131 of OX421979.1, read as the reverse complement.
TTGCCATAAGATATATTTGAAAGGTAGGTAGCCCAAAAAAAATAAAAGTAAAAAAATTATTATTGAAGCAAAATAGACAGAAGAATTTAAAGGAACCAGTTTAAGCATAATTTAGTATTGCTGTAAGACAAGTAGCTATAAAATGTAAAGTAAATGAACAAAGCAAATCTAACTAAATATACAAACAAATTTTACTAAAGTAAAAACTTTTTAAGAATTAATTTTTATTTGAGATATTTTTCATTGTATGATTAACAAACAATTAATATGATGGTTATTTTACAAAATGTTTGGAATCAGTAAAATAAAAAAAACTGAACGTTTTATAATTTATTTTAATTTCTCTTTTTTTAAAAAAAATTTTAATTAGAAATGCGTTTTGTCTTAGTCCTCCCCTAAAAGATTATATTTTAAATAAACATCTAAATGGTAAAAGCTTATTAAATTTTTTTTTCTTTGTCCAGCACCGAAAAATATCTAAATGATTAAAATTTAAGAAATGTTTGAACATATTTAAAAGGGATTTAACCCTTATTGGACCAACAGCACATAAGCTTTTGACACCACTTTTGTACTATATATTTCATTAATTTTAGATAATATATATGCTGAATATATTATTTTGAAACATTAAATGACATAAAAAGAAAGGATTTATGACTTCATTTTATGAGGAATCATAATTTTGTCAAAAATAAATAAGAAACTGCTAGTAGCTTTCTAAATTTAAGTGGCTACAATAATTTGATTTGCTTTTAAAAGTGTCTACAAAGAATTAAATATTGCACAAATACACACACAAATAATTATTTATAAGCTAATGAATAAAAAAATATTTTAAAAATGTTATAATTACCAAAATTGAAGACAATGTAGTATCTTCTGATAACTTTTGATTTAAACAAACTAAATCATCATCTGTTTGTATTGGCAAATTAAGGTCCGGAATAAGATTGGAAATAATGGGAGTGGCAACCCTTTTTCCAGCATCAATTTGTAACCCTACTTATGAGGCATTCATTTGGGCATGCTCGTGTGTCAATTTTTTTATCTGCAGACTCAACCGCTCCAATTCATAAAACAAACGTTTCACTAAATAAAAGATAAAATCAAATTTTAATATTTGCACTTGCAGTAAACAAAATAAAGACTTCAAATGTAAAAATAATTTGTATTGGATCTTAAATAGACACCTTTTCTGTGCCCTACTAGACAATGTAGGGACTGCATCGTTCACTGGAGTGACAAATGTACATAATAATTACCAGGGCTATTTAAATGTTATAAGTTTATAAAAGACTATATATTAAAGCAACTTTTATTAAATCATTATCAATAAATAATGATAGGAATAATTAATAACAATTCACTCATTCCAAATAATGAGGTAGCATTGGCTTCAACAACATCGGTAATTTCTGGCACTGGAACTGTAACAGAGGTTTCTGGATACAAATTATTCAGCTCTGGCATAGCTGGAAACATCTCTGGGAAAGTCCCAGAGATGTTTGACAAATATAAAGATAAAGATAAAGCTGGAAGTCTGTGGAACTTCATCAAAGACAATGGGAATTGATGGGACCCCTTCATAAATGATAAAAAACAAACTAATCTTAGAAATAAGCAAAAATTTAATAATACTTTAAAACAAGGTGAAAAAGTTAGCCAATAATTTTATGAAACATTAAAAAAAAACTATAACAAATACTTATTATACAGAAATCTATAATTGCTAATCTGACTTGATAAAATAAATATAGAAGTTTGCGATTTTTAATATTTTATATTAAAGCACACTGTATACGATATCATTAAAATTAAATCAAATTTGAACATATACATACCATTGAGAGTAATCGCAATGTCACTGTCTGCCAACATAGATTCCGATTAGCTTTGGGATGACTGTGCAACAGCCGCGACTTCAGTGGTAGCTATATAAAGTGAAATTAATCTTATATTTATAATGTTTACTTTAAAATTAAAGATAAATAAATAAACGAAAACACTCACAACTTTAAGACTTTATCACTCAAAATAAATAAATAATAATTCAAGTATTAATTTTCCATTTAGAATAATTGTAAATAGTGAAATTACAATGCAATTGAAAAAAAGAAACATGTCCTTCGCAATAGATTTTTAAAAAACTGAATGACGACTATTCTCTTTCCGTTGCTAACACTATCAACGTTAAAATAGAATTTGAAAAAACAATTTTAAAAAAATTTATATTTGAAAAATTAACATTTAAAATTTATATTTATTATAATACCAAAACATCTTAAAAAAATGAGATACATACAAAAATTCTAATTTTAAATTTTTTGTATCTTATACTGATTTTTCAACTGCACATTTAAAAAGTATAACATAATTTACTTGTTTTACTATCAACAAAGAGGCAACATCATTTTGAATTATACTGGCGTGAAATAGAAAAATCAACACAAGCGACAAGAAATTCGCAAATGAGATTTTTACATATTTAATATTTTTATATAGAAAGCTACATATTATAAAAAAAAAAATTTTAAAAATTACAACTCAATTTTCTTTAATCAGTTTTCCGAAAATTAATTTTAGCCTTCTTAACATTATCAAGGAAAGAGAATAGTCGTCAAACCGCTTTTCTCAAAATGTATAGCAACACAGTATGGCAATATAAAAATAGTGAAATATTTAGAGTTTAATATTTCAAAAGTGAAAAACAGTTGAGCAATATAGGTAATTCCATGGTTTTGCAAATAAAAAAATTTTTTTTCAAAAGTAGAATTAATGGGTCTGGAAAGTAATAATATCATTTTTTAAAAATATATTGAAATATGTACAGTAGATTGCAAACAACTCATGATGCAGGAAATATTTTGTTAATTTAGATAGAAATGCAAATAAATTACCGGTACAAGGAAAATTTCTTTAATAATAATTAAATCTGCAAATAATTTACTTCGATAAAATAAAAATACTAAAAATTTAGATGATATTTAATATATACTTGAACCAAAGTAAAACAAAAATTTGAAATAATTGTTTTTATCAAAACAAATGATTTTAAGTATCCTAATGCAAAATTTCAACATTGCTAAGCATTTTCTTAAGACAAAAATTAATTAGTTCTTAATATTTAGTTACATTAATACAATTCATTAATATAACTCGAAATATAGCAATCTAGCTTTAATAAAGAATTATAAAAAGCAGATTAATTTTCTTTCACTTGGCCTCTTAAATAACGTAAATTAAAAATAAAAAGAGTTGAAAACTATTGCTTGAATTTGAATATGAACATTTTCATCTTTAAAATAATTTTACAGATTACGCTTCAAAAGTAATATTTTAAAAGAAAGAAAATGTAGATCGAAAATCAAAACATAAAGTCTTTTAATGATCAGAATATATGTACCGAAGTAAGATCTCTGTGAAAAACACCATGTGAATGCAAGTAACATATGTCACAAGCTATATCTAATGAAAGTTTAATTCTTGTCACCCATGACAACTCAATATGCTTGTTATGTAAAAGCTGTTCCAAGCTTCCACCATTAATGTACTAGAAAAAATTTACAATATGAGTCATCAGAAATTTTGGTTACGAAATCAGTTTATATACTATATATATACAACAATCAAAAACTAATTTAGTGCTAATACGAACACAATAGTCAACAGTTACAGCTTTATCAAAATTCTTACACACATTATAAAAATTGCTTCATCAAATATCATATTTTCATAATAAATTGCAACTTGAAAAAAAAGCGTATTTCAACACAGGAAATACGTAAAAAAAATTAAAAAAAATTAAATCAAGAAAAAGGAAAATCTATAAAAAACGAGAAAAAAAAATTTCATCCACATTTCTCAAGTTTCACTTTAAAACACATTTAATATTGTATCAACTTTTTTTTAAATTTATTTTGTCAAAATTTTGATCACAAAAAATCACCTCAAATCTATGATTTCACCAAAACGACATTAAAAATTTTTTAATATGACTGTTGTACACAAATTTATATATGTAAGAAATGTACATATTTGTGAAAATACTTAAAGTATACTGATATAAAAAGTAATATATGTTATGCAATAGCTGAATGTATGTATCTATAATAGATAAAACACGTACATCAATAAAAATATGCAAGATAAGATCATTTTCCCTGTGGCAAAATTTCTTCGAGCTGTGACAAAACTCTCAGTTACTAATGTCTTTTTGCAAGATAGTTTTAATAATTAACAAACATATATCTTACTAATTTAAAATAACAAAAGCGCTGCATTTAAAAAAGGGAAAAATAAGCATATTTTTTTATTTGAACATATAATAATTTTTTATTCAATATTATGGGTGATATTCTCGCTTTTTGTTGGGGGGGGGGGGGACGCAGAAATTATTCCCTTCTTTGCATTTTGTAAATAATCGTCACAATAAAAAAATAATTAAAAATAATGAAATCCATTGTAGTAATTGTCGGAAAAAAGATCGACGGCGAAGTCACATGAATTAGACTAATCAATTATGTGTTTCATTTTGAGATTAGGTTGTTATAAATAATATTGTATTACAAATATTGGATTTAAAAACTGTGGAGAAATCCACAGCAATAACTGCCAAAAATTCGCTACAATTATTGCTTTAAAAAGTAAATACTCAAATGCATAATTCGAATTTTCCGTACTGTTTGAAATATATAGAGATATTTAAAAAACATGTAAAAATCAATATCAGTAACTGCACAAAATACAATCGAAACATTGCATCGGTTTACAATACTATCGGCGTAAATTGAGAGTGTCCAAAAGTGATTATTTAAATTTTCAAATATTACAAATACATTTCTGCAGTAAAGGAAAGTAAAATTTTTTACTTTTCAAAAGAAGATTCTTTTTGCAAGAACTATGCAACTTTTGGTGACAATGTCGCCGTGTCACAACGATTCTGCCACGGGGGTTCTATTTCTTATAAAGCCAATAAAGTAAAAAAGGATTGCACCAAGGTTCAAAAGCATATTTCTAAAAAAACTGAACATGGCAGTTTCTTGGAATTTTGGAAGTCTTATCTTATTGAAAGTCGAAGAAGCATATACTCAAACCTTCAACATATTGAGCTAATCAAAACAAGAAATGATTTTTTATTGATATACTGACATTACTTTTTAGACAAACCCTGTGTATTCATTATAAAACTGTTCATAAATATATGAAGGCAATTCATATTTATAAAGCAAGATGAAACAACAACACCTAAGTTTTATAATTTAATTAACAATACATATGAGCATAAATTTTAACACATTTAAGATACATGAATATGTGACAGAATTAAAATTTACTACGAGCTTCGTTTTTTTTATTATTATTATCTTAGATTTTAGATAGTTTTGGTTCTTTGACAAACAATCTGCCTTTATCCCACACCCTGTCAACTCTGTTATAAAAGGCTAATTTCTTTTATGTGGTTAATTGTATTTTGTTATTAATAATACACTGACATTAATAAGAATTACTACCCCAAAAAATATAACAGGGTGCAACAAAAAATAAGCACCTTTTAAGCACTCAAACAATATTTTTAAGCAGTTTAAAAATATCATAATTAGGCAGGGTTGGAAAGTTTTTGACAATTGATGGTTTTAACTTATTTTAACTATCATGTCAAAAAAAAAAAAACTTTGGTATAGTTTTTGACAATTGTCAAAAATCATGAAATTTTGAATCCTGTAAAACGGGAAAATAAAAAGGCACTGATACAAGCAGTGGAAATTCAGGAAGGATATTCTCTTTGTAATATTCCTTAGGTATTGGGGAAAGCTATTAAAAAAGCGAACCATGCATTACCTGTATCTCCAAGAAAACGTTGTACTGTTCTACGCATATTCTGTAACCTTATTACCAAAACAAAAGAAACAGCCTAGTAACAAAGTTACTGATGGAACAAAAAACTTGTAATAAATTTCTACTCATCTGATAAATTTTCTTACCAGGCTTCTGGTAGAGATGAGTGCATGATTGTCAGAGAAAATGTACAGAAAGTTACAAAGCAAAAAAAAAAAAAAGTATGTGCTGTGCACCTTGATGGAAGCATATCGAGTTTTAAAGCCGATGCATCCAAACATAAAACTTGCCAAATCTAAGTTTGCTGTATTATGACCTATCCATATTTTATGCGTAGGTAAAACATCAATTAATGTGTGTATGGGCTATTCATGAAAATGTAAATTTACTATTAAAATCGCACAGTTGTTTACTTAATAATTACATAGAATTACTAAATATAGCGACTTGTGACAATTGCTCAACTGATTTTCTAACCATTATTGAACAGCCAACCCAAATTTAAGTTTACGGCTACCAATGTTTATCTCTGTAGCCCTGTAATTTTGAACCCAATTCAAAATACAAGGGAACTGGTATTGATTTGTTGTGAGAAATTGGAGGACTTTGTGACCCAACAGATTTAACGTGTACCAGTCCCCATTTAAAACACTAGGATTCTTTTGATGTTGTAATAGATAGCTTTGCAAGTGTAAACAATTTAAGGGAAAAATAAGGTAGTTGATTTTGTTGCCCAAATAACTGAAACTGAGAAAGAAACAAACAATGTGCATGTTTTTTTAACACAGTCTTTTGAAAAAAAAACTTTCAAATAAAACTACAAGAATGTAGCATGGGTTCACTTGTCAGTTATTATAGCAATGCTGCCAACTCTAACTTTAAATAACCGAAGAGTCACTCTTGACAGTGATATTTCTCTTCAACTATTTGTCAAATTTGTAAGACATCCCCGTTATTACATTTCATGTCCATTTACAACATAGTATTAGGACTTAATAAAAATGTGTTTGCAATTTTAAAAGTATCATAATAATTTATTTTACATTGAAATGTTATAATTTTAAAAAAATTACAGATAATGTTTAGTATGGTCAAAATCACAAATTTAGTGTAAATAACAGTGCATGTCTAAAAAGTGGGATTTTATTTCTCCCCTCTGTTACAAGTACTTTTAATTAACTTGCAATTTAATTATGAGTCTCTTATATTATTTTATGCCAATTAATAAAATATTGCTCCCTATAGCATACTCTTGTAAAATGTTTTGTTTCGAAAATATTAAGTATATTTTTCAGAATAAAATAGTTGTGTGATTTCTCTCTGTTACGCTGTTGTCTGCTGTTGGAATTCAACAAAATAGCTTGTGACCAAAAAAAAAAAAAAATTTTTCAATTATACACATTTAGTGTAAAGCTTATTTAAATGCAATTTGTATAAATAGCATACATATATTAAGACTTGTTCAACCCAAAAAGTAACTTAAAATAGTTGCTTTCAACAATGTTTTCTAATATTAACTAATTTAATCTTTCTAACTGACAAATATTATCCTAATCTTTAACATTCATTATCAAATTGAGCTTGAAAAATGTAACTATGATTTTATTTTTTCAATGATTAGTTTTTTAATACTTAAATAATGGTTTTACCCATCACCAGAAATGTTAACTATTTTAGCTATAATAGTGTTTTAAATAATGTTAAATATCATTAAAACAATTTATTGGATGTTTTAGTCAGTGAAAAAATCTGATTTAAATGTAACAAATCTTTTTTGGTTTTTTAATCATGATTTTTGCCAACCCGGGATTTAATTTACCACATTTTCATTTTTTTAAATGCTGCATTATGTTAATAAGCAAATTTCAGGTCGCAGTAGGCTAAAAATGAAATTAGGACATGTTTAGAAACACTATACATATATTAGTTTACTTTTTTAAAAAAGCAAACAAAATTAAAAAAAAGTATAGTTTTCTCAACTTAAGTACAGTCCGCAAAAAAAAAAAAAAAAAAAAAATGACCCTGAATAACTTTCGTTCTAATGATCGGATTTTCACGAACTAAGTGTCAATCTTAATGGTTCCTGGGGGTGACCTCAAATACGCTAATTAATTAGAGCTAACTATTAATTAAGTTACGAAATCAGACACAAAAACGTACTTTCTCTGAATAAACATATATATATATTTTTTTTACATATTTGGAATCCTGACCCTTGAAAAAAACAAAATTTCGAAAAAATTGAGATGTAAGTTGGGTTGCATAAAGATTTATATATATGGTGAAAGTTTAAAAAAAATGCCAAATTACCTCGCCATATAAAGTGGAACAATTTAAAACAACCATAAAGAAACTTAATGAAATTACCCCACCATATAAAGTGAAACAATTTAAAACAACCATAAAGAAACTGAATGAATGAGGGAACGTCATAATATTGTGTGTCTCTGTTGCTATAGGAAACCAAGAAGAGAATTTTTGGATCTGCTTTCTGGGCATAGAAAATAGTATTCGTTTTAATACTTTGAAAATAAAATTTGAATTTAAAATGAAGAAATGAAAAAGAAATTTTTTTTGATTTTCCAATATTTCAAAATTTAAACTTATTATCTGACATTTTTAATTTTTTTAAAGATGTTATTTGTATAAAAATGCTGTACTGAAACCAAATTTACTTAAGTTATTATAAATTTATGATTTATGAAGAGTTGTAGGGCTAATTGCTTTTACACCTCAGTTCAAGTCAGTAAGGAAAAGAAAAAAAGAGATCCTGCAAAAAATTTGGGGCATGATTCTGATGTGCAATCAGAAGGTTTTATAAAATTCAGGGTATTTCTTTATTTCTTTTCGATAAAAATGATATATATATATATATATATATATATATATATATATATACAGGGTGATTCATAAAAGATGGGCAAAATTTTATGAAGTGATAGTACGCACCCAAACAAACAATTTTTTATCAAAGAATGCATGGACGAAAACAAAACGCAAAGGTGCTGCCGTATTTGGAAAGTTGTTTCATGCAAACCAGAAAGCTCCATTCTGTTGGAAATGTAAATAAATAGATGGGCTGTGTTTTCCTCTTTGCTGTGTCATTACCTGTGGGAAGTTGGGTCACTTCCTGTTATCTCATCTAGAAGGAAGTGGGTGTTTTTGTTTTTTAGTTAGTTGGTGTTTTGCTTTGGTATAGAGTATGTTCCTTCTCTTATGTTATGTTTAGAGAGAGAGTTATGTTAAAGAGTTATGTTTAGTTTAATTAAGAGTAGTTTTTCTTTCCTTATATTTAAAGTTTTGTCTTCAATAAATATAGTTTTCTATGAAGTGAATTCTTTATTTATAATAGATTATTTTCAATATCAGAAACTGAAATAATAATGGCTCCGATTTTGCAACACATTCCTGTTGCTAGTTACCGAGCTGCCAGTTATTATTTGCATGTTATGGGAAGAAGAAGAGCTCATACGCAAATTTTCGTCACGATTCATACGTAAATGCTGTTGATTCGAGAGTGCATTGTCAATTGTGGTAGAAACACATCGGAAGATGTTGCCCTTCTCTAATAAGGAAAAAGCCGATAAGCATTTTGTTTATGGAGCTGCAAATGGAAATAGCTTAGAGGCTCAACAGTTGTACGGAGAACAATTTCATAACAGGCAGTTGCCCAATCGTAAAACGTTCCAGCGCTTGCACCGACAGTTGTGTGAAATGGGCGAGGTGGTCCTATGGCACACTGGTCCTATGGTAACATGGCCACCACTCTCGCCAGATCTTTCATGTCTCGATTTCTTTTCGTGGAGACAGCTGAAGGCTCTTATGTAAGAGACTCCCATTGAATCTGCAGAAGAACATGTCGCCAAGCTTTCGGCCATTGCAGCGAAAGTTTGAGATATGCCTGGTGTGTTTCAGAATGTTCACCAATCTTTTCTTCGCCGTTGTACTGAGTGCACAGCCGCTGCTGACCACTGTTTTGAACACTTATTGTAACCACATACCATTAAATTTGCTTTTATAACTTAACTTCATCGTTCTTTGTGTGTTTTTGCCTCATATAAGAACATAACTTTTGACGCCCCCTAACGGTTTTGCGTTTTGTTTTCGACCATGCATTTTTTTGATAAAAATTGTTTTCTTGGGCGTATACTATCACTTCCTAAAATTTTGCCCATCTTTTATAAATCACCCTGTATATATATATAACAAGGGAAAAACTACAGAACAATGAAAAAGGGGGGAAATTAAAAATAATAAAAAAATAAAAAAAACAAAAAACCGGGAGAAAAAAGGGCCAATTTTTTTTTTAAAAATCCGGAAAATAAAAAATATAATCTTTTTGACAGCCAGCATGATTATATTCTCAATATTAAAAAGCACTTTTTTTTGCGAATATAATCGTGTGGGCTGATCAAATCATTATTTTCTATCTAGCTATATTTTTTATTTTCCGGATTTTTGTAAAAATATTTTTGTCCTTTTTTCTTCCCTCCCAGTTTTTGTTCTTTTTTATTTTTTTATTATTTTTATTTTTTTCCCCTTTTTCCATTGTTATGTAATTTTTTCCTTGTTTTTATCTACATTTTGAACTTATTTTATGAGTTCTATTTAATTGCAGCTTATGTGCAATAAATAAAACTTATTGTTTTTCTTAATTTTCTTTGTGTTTTTTGTATTTACTTATTATGCAGTGTTTTCACTACAGCGCGAGAATCTTGTATATTTTTCTCTTTTCTCGCATTAAAAAATTATTAACGCGAGAAGCTCGCGCAGTCTATTAATCAATTTTAAAATGCGCGAATCTCTCGAATTTTCGAAATAATTTCGGCTTCCGTCGTTTCTAATAAAGTCCGCCATTTTGAAAAAGACATGAAAACAGCTACAACAAGTGTTGAGAAAAAAAATGAGTCCTCCATAATGAGTTGTTTAAAGTTAGCTCTATTTTAGCTGTTAATGAACTACTAAACTCTCATCGACAATTTACAGCAATTTGTAAAAATTGAAGTCGATGAAAACTATGCTGGAAGACCTAACAAGAAGTATGAACCTTTAGCCCTGAGTATGAACATGGAAATAACTTCAACAAACTTCACTATTCTATAACAGAAATAATTGAAAAGCCTATGCTGACAGATGTAGATGATAGGAAAGTGTGTGCACAATGTTACAAATTTAATTAGTGATTCTGAATAGTTCAGCATCTGTTGCAAGGTCATTTAGCACCCAAAACCAAGTTAAAACAAAATATTGTAACAGATTGACTGATGAGCATTTGAGCAACCTAATGAGAATAGCTGATGAAAAAGTAGATATAGAACATTTTCCATATGATGATGCAGCAAAAATGTTCAATGGTTTAGAAATTAGGAGATGTTAAAAATGTATTATAATTAGAGAAATATTTTTTT